>OY757014.1:36487352-37087352 GCA_963580285.1 Lucinisca nassula
AAGAATCTATAAATGTGCTTGTAAAAGCTCAATTAAATATAAAATTTCTAAATGGACCAAGGGAGTGAGGGCTTCAAGTTACTGAAGGAGTGGGGTATCAATGTTACCGAAGCAGCAGGGTGGGTTATGCATCAATCAAATCTTTGACTGGTATGCAACATTGATGCAAGTATCAATTGAATTTGTCTTAGAGTTCAGAACATACAGGCATCTATAAACTTTGTCATAAAACTTTAACCAAATGTAAAATTTCTAAGTCTGTGACCTTGAGGTCAAGGTCACCCTGAGTGGGGAAAGGGACATACATCACGAAATGTTGTTACTGGTACATTGATGCAAGTATCAACTGAATTTGTCTTAGAGTTTAGAACATACAGGCATCTATAAACTTTGCCATAAAACTGTATCCAGATGTAAAATTTCAAAGTATGTGTCCTTGACCACAAGGTCACTATGACGGATAGGACATGCATCAATGCAATCTTAAGACCAGTTTGTAACTGCAGTGTAAGTATCAACTAAATCTATCAAAGGGTTCAGAAGATACAATCTCTCAGAAACTTTGACGCAAAACTTTAACCAAATGTAAAATTTCTAAGTCTGTGACCTTGACATCAAGGTCACTATGGGGGGGGGGGGGGGGGGGGGGGGGGGACATGCATCAATAAAATCTTTAGACCAGTATGTAACTTCAGTGTAAGTATCAACTAAATCTATCAAAAGGTTTAGAAGATACAATCTCCTAGAAACTTTGACGCAAACTTTAGCCAAAATTTTAACGAACGGACAGGCGGATGGATGGACAGATGGATGGATGGACCTTCTCACGAATGGATACTTAAGTGGCTAGGCATCGGCATATTGACTACTTAAGCGGCAAATTCTCTAAGTGGCAAGCCTCCTAAGAGACAATTTTGCCACTTTAGTACCAAAATAACGGAATAAAGTCCATTTGGACTCGCGAATATATACTTAAGTGTCAAATTGTCCAAATTTTTTGCCCCCTAAATGTCGTTTCGTTGGTGCGGACAGACGTACACAAGGATGGACGAATGGATGAACGGCAGGACGAAAACTATACACCCCCATAGCACACTTCGTATGCCGGGGGTAAAATGACAAATAAAAAAATAAACCGTTGTTTACTCCATTATAACTGGTGGTGGAATGAGGATGTTAATAAGGTCATAGCAGCCAAGCGGCAAGCCTTTAAAGCTTGGAAGACTGGTAAGGGCACCCGTGCATCATATCTTGCGGCCAAACGCATAGCCAGACGTGCAGTGCACCATGCTCGCCAAGAAGCTGAGAAGGAGATCTACAAGAATATTGACCCTAAGTCCTCAGAAGTATACCGCCTTGCTAACCAGATGAGAAGAGAGAATGCCGATGTTGTAGGTGACAACCAGTAAAGAATGATGCAGGGGAGATGTCAATGAGTGAAGACTCAAAGCAGAGGGCCTGGTTAGAACACTACCAAAGGCTGCTCAATGTTGAGTTCGACTGGGACCCAGACCACCTGTCTGATGAACCACCAGTGGAAGGGCCACCCATCCCAATCACTATTGATATGGTTAAGAAGGCTATCTCTCAGATGAAGACTGGCAAAGCACCTGGTCCCTCTGGCATAGTGGTGGAGATGATAAGAGCTGCAGGTGATGCAGGTGCCTCGATGATCCGTGACCTTGCAGCTGCAATCATCCGTGATGGGAAGGTACCCTCTGACTGGGAACAGAGTTTCATTGTCTGTCTCTACAAGGGCAAGGGCGATGCATTGGAACGGGGCAACTACCGTGGTCTCAAGCTGACAGAACAGGTCATGAAAGTCCTGGAGAGGATTGTGGATGGCTTCATTAGGCAGTTGGTGTCCATCGACGATTCCCAGTTTGGCTTTGTCCCAGGAAGAGGCACAACAAATGCAATTTTTGTTGTCCGACAGCTGCAAGAGAAGTATCTGGCGGCCAACAAGAGACTCTACATGGCTTTTGTAGACCTGGAGAAGGCATTTGATCGAGTGCCTCGGAAAGTCATCTGGTGAGGCACTAAGAAAACTTGGAGTGGACGAGTGGATTGTGGAAACTGGTCCAAGGGATGTACACAAATGCTCGGAGCCGTGTCCGCGTTGGTGATGGTTACAGTGAAGAATTCGAGGTGAAGGTGGGTGTTCATCAAGGCTCTGTTCTCAGCCCACTGCTTTTCATCATTGTGCTTGAAGCCTTGTCATGCAAGTTCCGCTCTGGAGTCCCCTGGGAGGACCTGTATGCTGATGACCTTGTCATCATAGCTGAATCCCTTGAGGAATGTGTCAGGAGGCTCTTAACTTGGAAAGACGCAATGGAGGCGAAAGGGCTGAGAGTGAATGCAGGAAGACAAAGATCATGATCTGTGGTACAGGTCTGGACCTCTTGCAGAGTACAGGCCAGTTCCCATGCGCTGTATGTCACACTGGAGTGGGCAGCAACAGTATCTTTTGTAATGGCTGCAAGTTCTGGGTGCACAAGAAATGCAGTGGGCTCAAACGCTTGATAGAGACCCTGAGTACAGGTGTACACGATGCCAAGGAACTGCACGCCCCTTGGATGGCAGACCACAGAGGGAAGTTCAAGTCGGATCCGACAAGCTGGAGGTTGTAGCCTTCCCTTCTGCTACCTAGGTGATATGCTCTCTGCAGGGGGTGGTTGCGACCTTTCAACTACATCACGTGTGAAAACAGCCAGAAGAAATTCAGGGAGTTGCTACCAGTTCTGTCTTCCCGCCACCTCTCGTTCAAGACAAGTGGCCGTGTGTATAGCTCTTGTGTGCGGAGCGCAATGCTCCATGCCAGTGAGACATGGCCATTGACAAAGCTAAACCCTCCAACCTCTACAGCGAAATGACAGGGCAATGATCAGACAGATCTGCAATGTCAAGCCACAGGACACTGTCACCATCAGGTCCAGTGAGTTACTTGAGCGTCTTGGCATTGAGGACCTGGACCTCATCCTGAAAGAGCGAAGACTTCGCTGGTATGGACATGTGGAACGCTCCAACGGTGCAATCAAGACTGCCTGTGACATACAGGTAAGTGGAAAGCGGGGGCCAGGAAGGCCCAAGATGACCTGGAAGCAGCTAACAGAAAGAGATTGCAGAGAATGGAAGCTCTCTGCTATCGATCCTCATGATAGACAAGCCTGGAGATCTGGTGTAAGATCTGCCATGCGTGCAGCAAGCCAGCTACCTGGAAGGGGGCCCACTTATGTGGACGTTGCCCCTGTACCTGCACGCTAATCAAAAATCCGTTGATGATGATGATGATGATGCATCAACTGCTCTCTTCCTTTGTTAATATATAAACTGCATGCAATTGTTTTCGTGTTTCAATTTTAGCCCTGAAACAAGAATTTTCGTCACATAATGGCTGGATAATAACATAAATATAATTAATAAAGGTAATTCATTTGACAGTCAGTGGAGTATAAATAACACTAGAGAAAGTGCCCAGTGGGAAACGTATACCCCGACCAGTGCCATCCCCTTTTAGTGGAAATGAAAATTTGTTTGTAGCATTGAACCTTTCCATTCAGTCCACTGAGAATAACTATTGCATTTCAACAAATATAGTATAATTTATCATATCCAAAGATGAAACTGCTGAATAATAACTAGACATGTGTCCAAAGTACACAGATGCCCCCGCCATACATCTTTGTTGATATGGCTTGTACCCATCCTTTAGAATGGCCCGGGGTGTCCGAAGGGACCCAAAGTCTGTGTCTTGGAATGTGTCATATCATAAGTTACAACGAGGCATCGCATGCGATACAAATCCCTTCTCACAAGACAACTTCGTGTGTGGAAAACACTGAACTGGCAAAAGTCCAACTTGCTTGAGATATTATCATATGCAACATTTGTGTAAAGTTTGTTTAAAATCCATCAATAAATGTAGGTTCTATAGTGATGATAATGTTTCTCTAAAAATAGCCATAGTGACCTTGACCGCGAAAGTAGATCTTGCTCAAGATATTATCATACGCATCTTTTGTGTGAAGTTCTATTAAAATCTGTTAATAAATGTAGGCGGTAGAGCGATGACAAAGTTTTTCTAAAAATAACCACAGTGACCTTGACCTTGAGGTCATGACCTTGAAAGTCAAAGCAACTCGAGATATCATCATAAGAAACATTTGTGTGAAGTTCTATTAAAATCCATCAATACATGTAGGTGCTAGAGCGATGACAAAGTTTTTCTAAAAATAGCCACAGTGACCTTGACCGTGAAAGTCAAAATCGCTCGAGATACTGTCATAAGGAATATTTATGTGAAATTATATTGAAACAATGATGATGATTTCGTGTTTAACGACGCGTCAACCCTCTTTGTGGGTCATAAGCGTCAAACGGTTAATGGTTAACGGCACTGAGAATTATGAGGATATTAAAAGTAAACAAGGCATCGCATGCAATACAAATCCCCTCGCACTAGACAACTTGCTTGAGATATTATCAAATGCAACATTTGTGTAAAGTTTGTAAAAATGTACGTTCTAGAGTGATGACAAAGTTTTTCTAAAAATAGCCACAGTGACCTTGACCTTGAGGTCATGACCTTGAAAGTCAAAGCAACTCAAGATATTATCATAAGAAACATTTGTGTGAAGTTCTATTAAAATCCATCAATAAATGTAGGCGCTAGAGCGAGGACAAAGTTTTTCTAAAAATAGCCACAGTGACCTTGACATTCAAAATAGCTTGAGATATTGTCATAAGGAACAATTGTGTGAAATTATATTGAAATTGGTGAAAAAATGTAAGTGCTAGAGCACTGACAAAGTTTTTCTAAAAATAGCCACAGTGACCTTGACCTTGAAAGTGGAACTCGCTAGAGATATTGTCATAAGGAACATTTGTATGAAGTTATATTGAAATCTGAAGAGATGTGGGCGCTAGAGTGATGACAAAGTTTTTCTAAAAATAGCCACAGTGACCTTGACCTTGAAAGTCGAAATGGCTCGAGATATTGTCATAAGGAACATTTGTGTGAAGTTATATTGAAATCGGTGAAGAAATGTAAGCGCTAGAGGGATGACAAAGTTTTTCTAAAAATAGCCAGAGTAACCTTGACCTTGAAAGTGGAACTCGCTAGAGAAATTGTCATAAGGAACATTTGTGTGAAGTTATATTGAAATTGGTGAAGAAATGTAAGCGCTAGAGCGATGACAAAGTTTTTCTAAAAATAGCCACAGTGACCTTGACCTTGAGGCCATGAACATGAGAGTTGAACACACTAGAGATATTGTGATAGTGAACATTTGTGTGAAGTTATATTGAAATCAGTGAAGAAATATAGGCACTAGAGCGATGACAAAGTTTTTATAAAAATAGCCACAGTGACCTTGACCTTGAGGCCACGACCTTGAAAGTAGTACTAGCTCGAGATATTTTTACAAGGAACATTTGTGTGAAGTTATATTGAAATCAGTGAAGAAATATAGGCGCTAGAGTGATGACAAAGTTTTTCTAAAAATAGCCACTGTGACCTTGACCTTGAAAGTGGAACTCGCTAGAGATATTGTCATAAGGAACATTTGTATGAAGTTATATTGAAATCAGTGAAGAAATGTAGGCACTAGAGCGATGACAAAGTTTTTGTAAAAATAGACATAGTGACCTTGACCTTGAAAGTCAGAATGGCTCAAGATATTGTCATAAGGAACATTTGTGTGAAGTTATATTGAAATTGGTCAAGAAATGTAAGCGCTAGAGCAATGACAAAGTTTTTTTAAAAATAGCCACAGTGACCTTGACTTTGAGGCCATGACCTTGAAAGTCGAACACGCTCGAGATATTTTTATAAGGAATATTTGTGTGAAGTTATATTGAAATTGGTGAGGAAATGTAGGCGCTAAAGCGATGACAAAATTTTATGTCAAAATAGCCACAGTGACCTTGAAGTTGAGGTGATGACCTTGAAAGTCGAACTCGCTCAAGATATTGTGATAAGGAAGATTTGTGTGAAGTTATATTGAAATTGGTGAAGAAATGTAGGCGCTAGAGCGATGACAAAGTTTTCCTAAAAAAAATAGCCACAGTGACCTTGACCTTGAGGTCATGACCTTGAAAGTCGAACTTGCACATGATATTTGTATAAGGAACATTTGTGTGAAGTTATATTGAAATTGTTGGTACAAATACCTTAAGCAAAGTCTTAAACATTAAAAGTTTTCTAAGTCTGTGACCTTGACCTTGAGGTCATGGGTATGGGTGGGGGTATTGCTGAATAAAGCATTGGACCTAAATGTATCATCATACCCAATATGAATCAAATTCATTACACGGTTTGGAAAATATGAGCTGAAGTTCTACCTGGTACAAATACCTTAACCTTTGGCTTAAACGTTAGAAATTTCTAAGTTCGTGACCTTGACCTTGAGGTCATGGGTATGGGTGGGAGTATTGCTGAATAAAAGTTTGAACCTATATCTGTCATCATACAAAATATTAACCAAATCTATTGTATGGTTTGGAAAATATGAGCTCAAGTTCTACCTTGTACAAAAACCTTAACCTGAGTCTAACAGGATTACGTACGTACGTACGTATGTACACACTTTCGTACGTTCGGAAACCGTACGCACGTACCCACGGACGCACATACGGAAAACCGAAAAACTCTATGCCCCCGGCATCATCCGATGCGGGGGCATAAAAATTCACCTGGAAACAACAAACATAGAATAGGCTGTCATAGAACATTTGCTGAATTAAAGTAGCTGTATAATGACATAATAAAGCAATGCATTTTTTTATTATTACTTGCATTTATTATTGTCTGCATTTCAAGAGAAAATATGCAAAATTTAACAGTTCTAGTCGCTGTAGTTTCTAAGATCACAAGGACCAATATATAAGCTGACAAAGGGTCAGAGCATAAAGAAAGAACAAACTAACTAATAATGAACAGATGGAAAGACAAAAACTAGAACCTTTGATATACGTTGTATACAAGGAGTATAATGAAAACAGTTATCAAATCCTGTACCATATACGTACTGTTATGCGATGTATATGTCGTAGTCCAAATAGGAATTTAGCCAGATCCGGAATCTGGCTAGGCCAAATAGGAATTCTTATTTGGCCTAGGCAGATTCCGGATCTGGCTAAATTAATATTTAGTTTAGCCAGATTCAGGATCTGGCTAAACTCTGTTTAGTCCAAATAAGAATTCCTATTTGGCTAGGCAGATTCTGGATCTGGCTAAGCTGGTTAGGCCAAATAGGAATCTTGTTGTTCTATGGATAATGTATGGCTGGATACATCTCCTAAGATGTTGATAGCCCTGTGCCCATCCTTAAAATTAATTTGTAGAGTGTTGTAGGAAGCAAGAGGAATATAAAATTTCATTCTGAGAAAAAAAAAGAAAGAAATTTTATGAATTCTTGTTCATGAACAGTCATAAAATTGTTTTTGCAGATAGTCATATTTAACTGGGTTTGTACGGTGACAGCAAACAAAATATTTTAAGGCTGGTCTCATTTTTTAAAAGCCAAATAAGATATGATTTATTAATTTTATAAGACCAAATCCAATTTATAAGAACAAAGTCATTGAACAAAGTTGTCTTTTGTCATCAACTATTGTTATTATCTACTCATTTAAGACACAGTATTGATAATTCTTTTTCTCTTTTTCATTTTTAGAGCAGAAAAAAGAAAACTGCTTACATGTATTTTCCCTGTATAAAGGAGCAAATCTGAATTCAGATAGTCAGATCATGATATGGAAAACATATTGTATCATAATATCATACATCATATTAACAGGTCTGTGTAATGAACACCACTCCCAACCCCACATGAGTGGAACAGTACTTATCCAAAAACTCATAGAATTTTTCTTTTTACTCCAACATTTTTAATGTTTCATTAACTAAGACACTTTCATGTACACTTGTTACCTGAACTCTAAGTTACTTAATAATGAAGAAGAATCCATAGCAGACCAGTTCTACGGATTATACTTCAGAATATAAAACAATTATGAGATTTTCTTTCATCTTTTGTTACTACATAATGTTAGTATAAAATTGTCTTTCATTGTTTTTCACATATATTTAAATCAGGCAGATGATCAGTTTAGCATGTAAGTAATTAGCCAGAGTGGTTTAAACAAGGCATTATAATATTAAAGACAAGCTTGAGTCCAGTAAATACTTCTTATTATTATCTAGTTAAAACAAATCTATGAGAAATAAAAAAAAAATGTTTCTGAAGCCAAATAATCAATATTCAAACAATGTCTGCTACTATGGGCGTACTTGATTCAGCTGTTCTTACTGTTCCTGAACGTTGCACTGTCACGTGACTGTTCTGTTTTTAAATCAAGTGCATTGCAATGTTCCCATGACATAGGAGTGTGTCGTGTTTTGAATCAAGCACAGAACATACACAGCTTCCCTACATACGACGCTTAGTCTATTTTCTTACATGCATTTGTTTATTTTATTAGCTACCTGACTGAAATCATTCAAAATCATTCAGTTTCAAAAGATGAGCCGTTCAAGTAATTAATGTATCCCAAAATCGAACAAAACATGGAACATTGCACTGGACCTTGCCCGGTGAATCAAGTATGGTGCCGAACTTTGACCGAACCTTGCTCCGGTGAATCAAGTGTGGTGCAGAACTGTGACTAAGAATTTAAAGCATACTCTTAGTGAATGCAGTTTGAAAGGTATTTAAATCAATGTTTTTTTATGCTCTGAAACGTTTTCAACATTTATCTACGCATTTTGATTCTGGTAGGAAACTACAAATGCAAAATGCCTTGAATTTGAAAACGAGGCTGGTGCACTGCTCCATCATCCGGGCACTTCACACCTAGTCAAGAGTAGTGTCAAAAAGTGTAGCACCAGAACACTGCACCATACCACGTGACAACTACTTGATTGAACAGAACACAGATCGGTGCAAATGGAACAGTGAATCAAGTACGCCCAATTATACCAAGATTCCTATTTGGCCTAAGCAGCTTAGCCAGATCCAGAATCTGCCTAGCCAAATAGGAATTCTTATTTGGACTAAACAGAGTTTAGCCAGATCCGGAATCTGGCTAAACTAATTATTAATTTAGCCAGATCCGGAATCTGCCTAGGCCAAATGAGAATTCCTATTTGGCCTAGCCAGATTCCGGATCTGGCTAAATTCCTATTTGGACTACGACATATATATGTGAATTTATTCTAATAAATATTGTTTAAACCAAAACAGTTAACACAAAACTTGGACGTAATCAAAATGTGTAAGTCCTAATTATTGACCCCTAGCCCCTACCAGGGGCTTGACCCAGGAGCTTAGATATTCCATATGAAAGTTAATACTATAGCTCTTTTCTGTACCAAATATGAAGAGAATCTAACACGAGGTTACAGAGATATAAGCAATCAAAAAGGTTTAACACAAAACTTTGACGTAAAAGTTGACAAACTGACAGACAGCCCACCCCGGGGCTTGACCCAGGGGCTTAGATATTCCATATGAAATGTTATGCTATAGAGATATCCTTTACCAAATATGAAGATAATCTAACATGTAGTTACAGAGATATGAGCAATCAAAAAGGTTTAACACAAAACATTGACGTAAATGTTGATGAATGAACTGACGGATGGACAGCCAGTCCACCCAGGGGCTTGACCCACGACCTTAGATATTCCAAATGAAAGGTAATGCTATAAAGATATCCTGTACCAAATATGAAGAGAATCAAACATGTAGTGACAGAGATATGAGCAATCAAAAAGGTTTAACACAAAACTTTGACGTAAAAGATGACAAACGGACGGACAGCCCACCCAGGGGCTTGACCCAGGGGCTTAGATATTCCATATGAAAGGTAATGCTATAGAGATATCCTTTACCAAATATGAAGAGAATCTAACAAGTGGTTACAGAGATATGAGCAATGAAAAAGGTTTAACACAAAACTTTGATGTAAAAGTAGATGAACAGACAGACAGACAGAGAAGCCCACCCAGGGGCTTGACCCTGGGGCTTAGATATTCCATATGAAAAGTAATGCTATAGAGATATCCTTTACCAAATATGAAGAGAATCTAACATGTGGTTACAGAGATATGAGCAATGAAAAAGGTTTAACACAAAACTTTGACGTAAAAGTAGATGAACAGACAGACGGACAGACAGACAGCCCACACAGGGGCTTGACCCAGGGGCTTAGATATTCCATATAAAAGGTAATGCTATAGAGATATCCTTTACCAAATATGAAGAGAATCTAACATGTGGTTACAGAGATATGAGGTATCAAAAAGGTTTAACGCAAAACTATGACGTAAAGGTTGACGAACGGCGGGACAGACGGAAGTACGAACGAACGAACTAACGAACGAACGAACGAACGGATGAACGGACGGAAAGACGAAAACTATATACCCCCTGACATACTTCGTATGTCGGGTATAATAAGGTCATGAGCAAAGAAAAAAAAAACATTATGTCATTTAAGGAATTAATATAATTTTTATTTATGCCTTTACATAAATACCTGGGGCCAGTTGTTCAAAGCATCGTTAGCTTAACGAGCTCGTAAGTGGTCATATTGTTAACTCTTCTAGAAAGTACAATATAGAAAATTTTGGTATTTTTGCTGAAAAAATGTGAGCAGCTTTTGCATCGGCAAAAGCTGCTCACATTTTTTCAGCAAAAATTTCAGCATATTTGCCATATTTAATGATCAAAATTTTAATGACATGTTAACTAACGATGGCGTTAGTTTTGAACAACTGGCCCCAGATCATTTAAGGAATTGTAATTTTTATTTATTCCTTTGCATAAATATCCAGACACCTCACCTCCTTTATACCATACTTGTTCTAAAACTTGAACAAGTACAATTTACTACTGAACGTTGTGTCTAAAAATTGCTGGATAAGTGGCAAACTGTGTA
Organism: Lucinisca nassula; assembly: GCA_963580285.1. Classification (NCBI taxonomy): domain Eukaryota; kingdom Metazoa; phylum Mollusca; class Bivalvia; order Lucinida; family Lucinidae; genus Lucinisca; species Lucinisca nassula. The sequence goes on from OY757014.1 coordinate 36,498,297, forward strand.
GACCCTGGTCAAATGCCGCATTTGTGGCATCTCATCTGGGTGTACATTGATTGCTCCGACCTGTTCTAATACATACAGTATTTCATCTTACTTGTGTTGTTTAACAAGATATCTCCCAGTGTCTTGGTCAACAATGTGGACTCTGACCATAGGGTGCATGATAAAGAAGTCATTCTTCAGTTTGTCTGTTCTGTGAATTGTGATAGCCATTATGCGACCATCATCTTCTACATCCATCCCAGAAGGCCCTGCCTCTTCCTCCTCCTGCTTAGCTGGTTCCTCCTCTGTTGACAGACAGTGATTCATATAATTACCATAACAATGCAAATACAGTCCAACCTGTGTTAAGCAAGCACCTAAGGGATGACCAAAATGTGCTTGCTTAAGACAGGTGCTTGCTTAATACAGGTGAATTTTAATGCATTTGCCTTTTTTGGGAACCAAAAGCATGCTTGCTTAAGATAGGGTGGTTGCTTAATAGAGGTGGCCATAATGACAGGTTTTAGTGTAGAACAGAATACACAAGAACAAATCACCTTTTTTCACCAAAGAACTGACACACATACAGTAGAACTTCAATGGCTCGAACACGATGGCTCGTTTACCATGGCTGAGTCGAACCCGTTCTTGAGCCACTAGCGAAATCCTCTACACAAGAAATAGTGGGGGATAATCAAGGATATTTTAGTCTTTTATCTTGCAAATGCATGCTGTGTGTACTCATTAGAATCGCCTCGATGAGGCGATTCTAATGAGTACACACAATATACATTTTCATAAAAGAACACCCAAAATATGTCCAAAAGTATCTCTTTATGCCTCCTGGAAGTAATCTCAGTGGCTCTAACAACCCCTGTCTCGAACAAATTTTCATAGTCCCAAAGGGGTTAGGGCCATCGAAGTTCGACTGTATTCTTGAAAAAGGATGAAACTTATTTAGTTACTTTATTTTGGTTTGATGGTCTTTTAAAGATTCTTTCACTTGTATTGAGCTGAGCATCAATCAGAGGTGACAGAAAAAAGGAGTCACTGAAGAAAAAAAACTCACTTGGCATCCCACACGTGACTTGAGCAAGGCTTGAACCAAGAGTCAGTGCTCTTAGTCCAAGGTGGCCAGTGGATGCAGTTTATTACATATCAAACTTTCTAGGATCCACTCTTTTCTGCCAGACAGAATCATTTCTATATTCTCAAATGAAACTCTTAAAATGTTAACTTTAAGATCTTAAATACAATTTCAGGGGAGCAAACTCTCTGACAGAAACACTCTGCAATGAAAACTGCTTTTCAAGGAACTGATCATTGTACATTGGAAGCACATTCTGAGAAACAAATGTTTTCCTTTGTGAGCATAGCCCTTGTCTTGGAGATGCCCAGTTTACAGGAAAATAAACAGTGTTAGGGAAGTTGTCCCCCTTGTAAGCAAAATATGTCAGTGATGTTTAATTCCCTTAAGGGGAATGGATTCACCATTTTTCAAAGGAGACAATTTTCGGAACTTCCTATTCATTTTTCTAAAAGCTCTGTCCCACGGAAAAAGGGGTCAACTCTTAAAGGAAAGAAATTGCTCCTCAGGAGCAAATTCTTTCCTTTAAGAGTTGTGACATATTGACATTGGAGACAAAAATACTTGTGCAGGAGTTGCTTCCCCAGAGAGGTATCCATTCTCCTTAAGATGCCAAGAAAAACAGCATCCAAAATGTTGTCTGTTTATGTTGTCTGCTGCATTTTCTTGCAAACTTTTCAAGCATATATTTACATACAGACAAACAATGTGGACCCTGATCATTCTGGTCCTGATTAGACTGCTCCTAGAGGAGCAGTCAGATCTGGGTCCATCTGTTTGCAGAAATGACTTTTAAATTGACCAGCAGACACAAGGACACAATAATTGTTGTGATTTGTATCTTGAAAGTTAACAGCCAGCAACAACAATTGTTGTGATTGGCACCTTAAGAGTTAACAGCAGGATATATCAATTGTTGTGATTGGCATCTTAACAGAAGGCTATGACAGTTGTTGTAATTGGCATCTTAAGATTTAACAGCAGGTGACAACAACTAACAATTGTTGTGAATGACATCTTAAGAGTTAACAGCAGGCAACAACAATTGTTGTGATTGGCATCTTAAGATTCTGATTCTGAGTTAATAGGAGGTGATGACAACTGTTGTGGCTGGCATCTTAAAAGAAAACAGCATTCTAAAATTACCCATCCAAACTATGATTTTTTTTTTTCAAATAAATCGTAACTAGATGCCTCACTGCAGTTGTTTTAGTTGCTTAACAAAAGAAAGACACAAAACTGACAAAATTCAGTAACATCACCAAGCAACACCAAATGACACTTGACAAATGATTAGTAACAAGTTGCGACTTAAGGGAAATGGAACACCTGGCAGATTTTTCTGCCATTTTTCAAAGGCTCAGTCCCGCTAAAAAGGGGTCAACTCTTAAAGGAAAGAATTTGCTCCAAGAGACAAAAATACTCTTGCTGGAGTTACCTCCCCTAAGGTGTATCAATTTCCCTGTAATGACATATCAACCATAATGGGCTCTCAAAGAATGGGAGAAACTGGAAAGAACAGGGGAAAGGAGAGACAGTGGAGAATAAGGCTCAAATACACAGCACTGACATGAGACAGTGCTCTTACCCACTAGACGATACCCACTAGACCATGGCTGCCCATTTCAGTAAAGAATAACAGAGGTTAAAAATCAGTTACTTCCCTTTTAAAAACTGACAGAAAATATTCTAGGAGTAATAATTAACTCCAATAAAGCAAATCTCTTTCTGAATTTGAACAGCTATGTTAATGGTTTACCTGCTGCTTTCTTCTTCTTCCTCCTGGGTTTAGGTTTAGGGGCCTCCTCTTCTGTCTTGGCTTCTGTTTCTTCCTTTAACTCTTCTTCCTGAATCAAAGTACACCAATCAAGTTAAAAATAAGACAGAATCCCCTTAAGGCCAGGGCCCAGTTGTTTGAAAATTTGATAGCTTAACCAGCTCGTTATTGTCCAAAATGTTATCTGTTGTAATAAGTGCAATATTAAATACAGTGGAATTTTTGCTGAAAAAAATGTAAGTATTTTTGCATTTGAAAGCTTTAATGATATGTTAACTAACGGCACCTTTAGTTTTGAACAACTAGCCCAAGAACTCTCACACTATGTCACTCTCTACTAAAGTTCAAAGACTGTCTGATGTTCAAAACTAATGACATCGTTAGTTAACGTATCGTTAAAACTTTGATCATTTAATATGGCAAATACAGTCGAACTTCGATGGGTCGAACTCAGTAGGCTCAAACACCATGTTTGGGTCCCCGGCAAAATCCCTATTCATTTTTACTTAACATGCCACCCTTGGCTCGAACCACGATGGCTTGAACCCTCGAACTCTAAGCCTGGTCCCTAGAGTGCTTTTTCTATTTAAAATCCCACCGATGGCTCGCACTAATTACCTTTTTAAAAATTCCAATTTTATTGATCAAGTCACGCAGGCGTGTGATCAGTATCATAAGAAGCTTTGATATTGACAAAGCGTCTTGCCGAAACAGCTGTTTACATAACACAGGTGTACTTGATTGGCGCAATCCCTTTGATCAACAGGTCAAAAGATTAATGTTGAGAAGGTTCAAATTAAGTTTATTGTAAACACCTATAATAACCCAGGGCTAATGAGGCGGCATAAGGAAATTAAAGCTGGCAAAATATTTTTCACAAATTAAAATTTCACACCGACATTGAGTAAGACCTGCCAAAATTACAGTCTTTGCCATAAAATACGGACCAAAAATACGGCTCATCATTCACTCCTGCAGTCATGTACTTTTTTGTATTTTAAACTTTTCATCTTGCAAATAAAATTAAAAGATTTATCAATGTTGTATTTTCTTACCTCCCTGAAAGTGCGAAAGGTATACTACGTGGCTTAAATTATGACCCATAAATGAACCGGAAGTCACCAAAATCGCCACAGCTATGATAAAAAATCATAGTACACAAAGATGGATCTTGCCGGGTTGGACTCCAATGGCTCGAACTACCGATGGCTCGAACTTTTTTAGGCGGTCCCGGCAAGTTCGAGCCATCGAAGTTCGACTGTATGCTTATATTTTTGCTGAAAAAATGTGAACAGCTTTTGCATCTGCAAAAGCTGCTCACATTTTTTTCAGCAAAATTTTACTTGCTAGAACAGTTAACAATATGACCACTAACGAGCTTGTTAAGCTAACAAGGTTTGAACAACTGGCTCCTGGAAATTCTTTGTTTTCTGTCTGTTGCTTAAGTTTTGATTGATTTGTTTGTTTGATTTAAGGTTTAACGTACCCATCAATACTGTATAGGTCATTTTGGAGATGTTGCTTTCAATTTTGTGGGACTTTTACCAGACATTGAGATGAAATGACATCTCGAGCTCTGCCACCCAATGAAACCAAAAGGGTTTATATGCATGGACAGTCCAACTTGCACCACTTTTCCTAGGCATGCTTAGAAACTCTAAGCGGTTTACCAGTACTCACTATCAGTACTCATGTGCGGTTGGTTTTAGCTCTGCGTGGAAGCATCATGCAGCCCATCAATTTCTTTATTCCTCGATGGACGGGGGCGGTGCATAATTGAACTGCCTGATGGATTTCACAGAATATGCTCTGTATGTTACATCTTTGTTGTCGGTTCAAACAGCAAAATTTCTTATAAGCATGTAGAGATGCAAAAATTAAGCCATTATATGCTGGTGGACCCTTCTATTGCTATATGTTGTACAAGTCCATTTGTCATATAAGGGGTGTCAGGTCTATTTTTTGCAGTGTCTGATCTGGGTCTGCACTGTTTGCCAAGGAACCCCTTTAGGGGTTTCCCACATACAATGGGTTAAACTACATATTTCTTGTCAGCTTCATGTACATGTTCATTATTGAAACAAACAACCTTTGTTTGTTTGTTTGATTTGAGGTTTAATGTCCCCATCAACACTGTATAGGTCACAGACAACCTTTATGTAGCATTTGGTTCTATTAAATGAGCCCCGCCAAGCGAATTTGTGTCTTCAAGCATTCCTTCATGACAAATTTTAACTGCGCATGCCCAGCCATTCAGAGGGGCCAGGGATATGGCTTTCTGTCTGAAGGTTCCTCTTGATTCACTGCTTGTATGAGCGAGCAGAGAAGGTTCTGGCGAGACTGCGCGGATGTGCAGGCTCGCCTGAACCTTTGCAGCTCACATATGCGATAAGTACCAAAATCGATTGATGGGGCCCAAATGGACTGACAAGAAAACTTCTCAAGTACTTTTTTCTATGTAGCTTCATCTATACATTTTTTTATTCTGTGTGTGAATAGCAAATGTTCCATCAGGTAATGAATTCTCTTGTTAACCCATTTACATAGATAAAAGAGGCAATAGAATACATTATTTTCTTTAATTCTGTTTCAAGGTATAGCTTGTGGGTACTCGTTAGAACCACCCCATTGAGGCTATTCTAATGAGTACACACAACCTATGTTGAGATCATAAATAAGAAAAATAAGAGTATTTTTCAGAATAAATATGTCCATTTTAGAGCCAATAAAGACATTGATGCATTATCCTAGTATAGCAAAACCTGTCACCTCTATTAAGCAAGCAACCTGTATTAAGCAAGCAAGCATTTGGTTCCCGAAAAATGTAAATGTGTTAAATTTCACCTCAAACACCCTTGGGATCATGAAAATTTGTTCAAGACAGGGGTAGTTTGAGCAACTGGTGAGGGTTATTCATAAAACCCAGTCAGGCTGCATAACAGGGATATTTATTCATCTTTTTTTTTAAAATAAAAGAATGTAGTGTGTACTGTAACCCATTTAGTACCAGAAACCCCAAAAGGGGTATCTTGGCAAACAGTGCAGGCCCAGATGAGACCGCGCAGAACGCGGTGTCTCATCAGGGCCTACACTGTTTGCTAAAAGTTAAGTCATTTTCCAAATAAATTTTGCAGAAAACACCACCTGACACCCCTTAATTTTGAAATGGACTCCTGCCATATATAAGGAGGAAGATTCCATCTGGTAAATAAGGGTTAATATTAGAATCACCTCAGCGCTGCTAACTTTATACTAAGTTTCAGCTTGATTGGATGTAAACTATAGGAGATATCCAGAAATGAAAATGTGACAGAAATAATTGCTAATCCTTAGTGGACTGTAACTTTGGAACAATATGCCCTGCATCACTTCATGGTCAAACTATGAATCAAGTTTAAGGTTGATCAGATATAAACTGTAGGAGGAGTTAGCCAGATTTAAAGAAGTTTGCAGAAAAGGCAAACAAGCAGACAGATACCATACCTCATAACATAATTCGTCCCATTTTCCAACAGTTGTATAAAAAACATGTTAAAAACAGCCAGCTGTGTTTCAGCCATTGAAGTTCTACTCTATAAAATGTATGCACCGTATTTACCCTAAATATTCAGACACCTCAACTCCTTACCATACTTGTTCTAAAATTGGAACAAGTATAATTTACTACCTGATTTTGTGTCAAAGAATAGCTGGATGAGTGGCAGCATCTCATCTGGGTCTACACTGTTTGCTAAGGCCTGTCTGTCTGAGTACATAGGACAAACATGGTATGCTTTTTGCCAAAATCCTCAGTAAAAACCCTGAATCCTAAGTATCTCTTGGAACCAACCCAGCAAGCACTTACCTCAGCCCCCTCTGCTGCTGGCTTCTTCTTCTTTTTCTTAGCTCTTCCTTTAGGGCTGGGGAGTTCTTCAGTAGGTGACAGTGCTTCATCCTCTGTCTCTCCTTCGCCCTTCTTTTTCTTCTTTTTTCCTTTTGTTGGAGTAGCTGCTGCTTCTGGGGACAGTGGTCTTTCATCTGAAACACATAAAAGGTATACCCAAACTTCTTAACCCTTGACCTGCTGAATATTTAAATATGCCACACCCACTACTGATTATCAACCAATCAGATAACTAGATGCAAATTATTGTAACAAATTCCCAACCTGAATGACAAACAATGTAGATCTGGATCAGATGGCTTCTGAAGAAGCCATCTGATCTGGATCTACACTGTTTGAAAGATAAGGCATATCAGGGCTCAGCAGGTCAAGAGTTAATTAAACTATTCCTGGGGTTCAAAGCTAAAACTGTTTGTTTGCTTGTATTGGAGTTTAATGGACCAGTCAACACTATTTAGGTCATAGTGAACCAGTCAGTTCACCTATTCACACTTTTTCTGGGCAGGCTTATAATTAAGCAGTTAACCAGTGCATTGCATAATTATTCTTTTGCTAGAACTGATGATTGCCCTTCTTGAATCAGTGGAAGTAGAAAAGATTTCATGATCAATCTCCGGGAAGGACAGGTATCGAATCCACGTCTTCCTGAAAACCAGTCCTACACCATATTTGTTTTTTTACCATTTTCTAATTTCCACAGAGTTATCACAAAATTTGTTAGCTTGCTTGAAGTTTAACAGTCCAGTCAACACCACTTAGGTCATATAGAGTTGGTCGGTTTACCAAACAACACTTTCCTGGGCAGGCTTATACATAAGCTATTAACCACTACTGTACACATCTTTTTTGAGAAATGACAACTGCCCTTCTTGAATCAGCAGAAGGCAGAGAATAACTGTAGAAGATTTCATGATCAATACCCACAGAAGAATATTGCCAACCTGGCAGGTATCGAACCCGCAACCTGATCATCAGTCAGAAGCCATCCTACCACAAAATATGGATAAATATCTCCAGGTTCACTGAAATGCACCTGTCTAAACTGTGGCCTAGAACGAGTCAAAGAGGGTATTAATAGATTAAGTGCGAATGGATACACCTGCCGGGAAGGCAACTCTTTCAAAAACATTGTTGTTTCCCCTGTCTTTAGGGGTCCATTCTTAAAGGAAAGAATTTGCTCCTCAGGAGCAAATTCTTTCCTTAAAGAATGGACCCCTTTTCAGAGAGTTTAAGTTCACTAGTCATAAAAGTTGTCTCACTTGTAAACAAATGACAGAAATATGTCAGATGATTCCATTCCCCTCAACCCTTGACCTGCTGAACCCCGATATGTCTTATCTTTCAAACAATGAAGATCCAGATCAGATGGCTTCTGAAGAAGCCATCTGATCAGGATCTTCATTCAAACAATGAAGATCCAGGTCAGTCAGAATCTTCATTGTTTGTCATTCAGCTCATGAATTTGTAGCAATAATTTGCATCAAGTAATCTGATTGGTTGATTATCAGTAGTGGGTGTGGCATATATAAATATTCAGCAGGTGAAGGGTTAAAATAAACTAAATACACTGGCTTTACTTACCTTCATGTTCCTCAGTTTTCTTTTTCTTTTTCTTCCCTTTGGGAGACATAACATCCTCAGTGGGAGACAAAGCCTCGTCTTCTGTTTCCCCGCCCACAGGTTTCTTCTTCTTTTTCTTCTTTGGTGTTGCTACCTCTTCTGATTTAGGTGATGTGACATCTTCCTCTGACCGCCAAGTGTCTGGTTCCTGGTCCTCTGTGACTGGTTTCTTTTTCTTTTTCTTGACTGTCTTGACTGGTGCTGCAGCTGTTTCTTCTGCTTTGACTGGTTCAATAGTTTCTTGGACTGGTTCACCTGTGGAATTTACAATTGATTGAGTCAGTACTATGTGTTCGAATATTTAATTTATAAGTCTGCTTCTGGGTTTACAGGGGTACAGACTATTTTCTTTATTTCTACTCCAACACATAAAATGTTGGTACTGGTTCGATGCAGCTCATTGAGGCAGCTCTAACAAGCCCCCACAAAGTTTGGAGTATAAATAAGGAAAATACCACCAATTGTCACCAGAAGAATACTTATTTCGGAGCTACTATAGAACATGTTCGACTCAACCATGGTTTGTTTTGGTTGAGGTTTTAAGTCCCCTTCAACACTATTTAGGTCATTTTGGAGACATTGTTTCCGATTTTGTAGGACTTTTACCCAACACTGTGATGAAATGACATTTCAATCACTACTGCCAAAAGAAATTGAAGGTCTGACTCGCACCACTTTTCCTAAGCGGTTTACTAGTACACATAGTTCAATCTGTTTTTTTTTTTTGTTTTTTTTTTTTGTTTCTTTGTTTGATTTGAGGTTTAACGTCCCCGTCAACACTGAATAGGTCATTTTGGAGATGTTCCTTCCAGTTTTGTGGGACTTTTACCAGACATTGAGATGAAATGACATCTCAAGCCCAGTCACCCAATAAAACCAATATGGTTTATAAGCATGGATGGTCCGACTCGCACCACTTTGCCTGGGCACGCCTAGATCCTCTAAGCGGTCTACCAGTACTCGTGTGAGGTCAGTTTCAGCTCTGCGTGGAAGCATCATGCAGCCCATCTATTTCTTCAAGCCCTGATGGGTGGGGCCAAGTTCAATCTGTTTTAGCTTTGCAGTTAAGCACCACACAGCACAATGTAATTCTCCAAGGACCAATGGGTGGGGGCTCCACAACCATGGTAAATAAGCCATTGGTGTTCAAATTAATGAATTTTTCCAGGTTTGAGTTTTACATCCCACCAACAATTAATATCATATGGACATGGCAAATCAGTTGAAAGACGCATCTTAAAGTCTGGAATACCCTGGAACTGAATACATAACATAACCCCTGGTTTATGAGGTGAGCTTGACCATTACACCAAGGAGGCTTCTAATTTCAATGTAATAGAAGTACCTTCTGTTTGTTTCTTTTTCTTTTTCTTTGCAGTGGTAACAGGCTCTGAGGTTGACGGTTCTTCCTCTGATCTTGCTGACACCACTGGCTCTGTATCTGGTTTCTTCTTTTTCTTTTTACCTGGAGTTTTACTGACATCAAGTTCTGACAGGGTCATTGTCTTATCTGCCAGCTGAGATATGTCACTGTAAGGACAGAAATGTTTTATAGACACCAGAGAAATGGTTAAACCATTTTATACAGAAATCCCCCATATACGAAAAAACGTGTCATTGGTAAACATTGAAGGCACAGATGAGATACCACAGAATGTGGTCAAGGGCTTCACTGTTTGAAGAAGCTTAACCCATTTTCTGAACAAATTTCTAAACAAGGCTATACCGGACACCCCTTATTCTGAAATGGATGGATTCCTGCTATATATTAGATGGGAGATTGATTTCAATACAAAATGGGTTAAAAAGTTTGAACAGCTAAAACTGCCTGCGCAGTCAAATCAGAGTCTTTGCTGTTCACATGATCTTTATATACCATAAAAATCCTAAAAATTGGGACACCTTGCTGTAATTCTTCAAAAATTCTAAAAAAGAAAGTTTCATCAGCAAGGAGTCCAAAAGGTGTAGATGGAATGGCAAACAGTGTAGACCCTGATTAGACTGCTCCTTCAGGAGCAGTCTGATCTAGGTCTGCACTGTTTGCTTAGGAATATCTGTCCCAATACTTAGGATCATATGGTAGCCTCCAAATACTGATCAGCAAAGACTTAGTAAGTATTTTTGCTAAGGTATTCAAAGCATCGTTAGCTTAACAAGATCATTAGTTGTTCAAAATATGAACTGTTCTTGCTAGTAAGATATCCAATACAAATAAATGGATATTTTTGCCGAAAAAAAAAAAGTCAGTAGCTTTGGCAAATACATGGAAAGTGAGTCCATGCTGACAACCAAACAGTTCCAAACTATTGCCCCTGCACATTGGGGCTTAAAGAAATAGATTGGGCTACATGATGCTTCCACCCAGAGTTGAAACAGACTGTGCACATGGGTACTGATAAACCCGTTAGAGGTTTTAAGCCTGCATATAAACCATTTTGGTTTCATTGGGCAGCAGGGCTTGAAATGTCATTTCATCTTAATTTCGGGTAAAAGTCCAACAAAATTGGACGCAACAACCCCAAAATAACCTAACTAGTGTTGACAGGGATGTTAAACCCCCAAATCAATCAATCAATCAGTTCCAAACTGCATCAGAATTGCAAGCCTGACATTTGTACATGTGTTTATTGCAAAGTGATGTGAATTTTACAAAATACAATAAATTAAACCAGTGGTATTGTACTTTACCAATGAAAAGAACTAGTCCAGCACATTTCATACTAGTACTTGTTCTAAAATTTGAACTGGTACAACTTGTTTTGTCGATAAATAGCTGGATGAGTTGCAAACAGTGTAGACCCTGATGAGATGCCATGTTCTGTGGCATCTCATCTGGGTTGAAAATAAGGTCAAGGTCACCAAAATCTATTCTGTTCTTTATCCTGTCCCAATGTTATATCCATGCAAATTTTATTAAAATCCACCCTGTAGTTCATGAGATATACTACACACAACTTACATTTGGTTTAAATTCGACCTATTTAGCACGGCTGTAACCTTGAAGATAAGGCCAAGGTCACCAAAACCTAATCAGTTCTTCATCCTGTCCCAATGCTATATACATATAATTTTAATAAAATCCACTCATGAGTAGTTCATGAGACATCTTGCACACAAGAAAGCATCACGCTGATGCATACGCAGACATAATAATTAGCCACACTTATTTATTCTCACCATGCTAAACCAGGATATATCATTTTTTTTTTAAATTCAGTTAGATCCAGTTGAGCTCATTTATTAAAAGCCATCTCATCTGGATCTATACTGTTTTCCATTCTGCTTCTGATCCACAGTAAAGACTGAAATCATGCAACACAAATGCCTAAAAATCTGGGAGCAGTGAAGCATATTGAAATATGCAGCATGGTGAATATTCATTTAAGCCACACCCATTTCTGTCTATCAACCAATCAAATTACTTGATGTAATTTATTGCTACAAATTCATAAACTGAATTCCAAACAGTGTAGATCCTGATCAGATGGCTTCTTCAGAAGCCATCTGATCTGGATCTACACTGTTTGCAAAGATAGGGGTTGTCGTGAACAGCAAGATAAGGGTTAAGAGTAAATGTAATAAAAACAGGTTTGATGCCATTTGAAATATTGTCAGGGAGCAAAATAACTTTTCAAAATTTAAGATAATAACAGTTAGGGTTTATGCAGAAATCAGAACTTACTAGTTTTCTATTTTTTCTACATCAGTTTTAGGTTTCTTTTTCTTCTTGGCTTTTCCTAAAGTTTCATCTACAATCTCTACTTCATTTTTTATCCGTTCTGAAAATAAGAGAAACAAGAATGTCATTAGAATACAAACTTGGCTGAAGGCTATATCCTGCTTGTGATATGGTCAGGGCTTTAGATAAGGCTGCGTACCGCGTAAATTATGAAAATATTTGGGAGGATACTCCTTTTTTTAAATCTGGTGTGTATCAGGTATAAAAAACAAATAAGCATTACGCATTTAATATTTTTCGAGTGTATTTTGTTTTTTTCCGACCGTTGTTTACAAAGTCAGAAAATGGCAGAGGATATCCGAATGAATTGAGTCGTGTCCCTTTGTTTCGGTCAAAGATTAAACCGCACCGAATATTGTAGCATAAGCCAATCCGTAAATGGCGGTAACCTCGTCCTTGTTAGTGGGACTCCGAAAAACGGCGTACACCACCTCGATTACAAACGTTACAACCCGTTCTAAACCGAAAGTAGCGTGAGTATTGACAAAACATGAGACGAGGACGAACTCCAAAACAGCCTACAAAAAGGGCTGAAAGTAATTCAGAGACAATCCTTAAGTTATATGATCAGGAGCCTGTCTCTGCCGCACTTGTTGTAAAAAAAAAAGTCCTGACATATTTTTGACCCAGTAACTGATTCTGATTGTAACATTGCCTGTAAGGAAACATGATAGGTCTCACGATCGAAGGATGGAAGAATAAATATCCATGGACAATATATGATGAAACTGAGAATATGGTTTGGAAAAGGAATAAAAGTTTAAAGAATATGAGTTTCACTCCATATCTTTGACAATAAGGTGAAGCTCATATTCTAATTTCTTTAATTTCACCCCCAAAACTCTTTGGCCACAATAATCAGTCATTTAAGTCCTGCTATCCTCTAAGAGAACTGAACCCCAAAAGCTAGATTTCTAGGTCAACATACTGCTCAGAAGAGATTTCAATATGGCATTGTTTTGACCGACTTGTGGCCAGGCTTACTGCTTGTTTTCTAATAGACACAGATATTGAATATGTGTATCTACAAGAAAACAAACAGTACACCTGGCCACAAATCAGTCAATAAAAACATTGTGTTGAGGCTGCAAAATAAAGGTTTTTTGGTTTATTTGTCAGTACTCTATAAAAATTTCTCATTACTCCTTTTTATTTAAAAAAAAAAGACGAGTACTGTACTCATTGGAAAAAAAATATCTAAAGCCCTGTATGGTAAAAGAGTTCTTGAGAAATGGATTTGAACCTATGGGTTGTCGCTACCATTGACACAAATTGTTGATGGATCAAGAATCGATAAACAAATGCAGAAAGTGCACAAGAAAAAACACACAAGCTAATACTCAAGTATATTGTTGCAAAGTATCAGATAGACCTGCAAGAAATTGTATACCAGTTATGTGTTAATTAGGGTTTAAATGGCCAAATGATATTAAGGACATTTTCTAAACATTAGAGAAATTTCTGTACAGATTACTGGTATACTGAAGGCATTCAAACGTCAGAGGTATACTCAGACAATTACTATATTGGCCCTTTGCTACTTAAAACCTGATTTAGTTTACATGAGAACACATTCTTATTTCAACCAGTGGTATGCATAACATGCTTACTCAACCTCATATATAACTGTACAAGGTACCATCAACATATCTCAAAGGGTATTCGAGTTACTGCAAGCATAAGGTGATCACAAGGAAATACTATCAAGGGAGATAACTCAATTACCATGACACCTAGAGTTGTGTTTTTGAGCATGACATACCTACTCAACATCATGTATAATTGTAAAAAAGTACTATCAAAATATCTCAAAGGGTACTGGAGTTACGGCGATCACAAGGTGATCTCAAGGAAATATTGTCAGGGGAAATATCTCAAATACCATGGCACGGTTCTTATGCATAACATGCCTACTCAACCTCATATATAAATGTACAAAGTACACCCGGACCTCGTTATAGCACGATTCGTTACAGCACGAATTCGGATATAACACGGTTTTGGTTTGGACCCCATATTTTTCCCAACCAACATTTATAAATATTTTCCAAGGATTCTATTAGGTTTTAAGCACAAAAATTTTATTTTCCTCCCACTTTTGACTGCGGTAATATGGTAGCTAACACAGTCTATAACGGTACTTTTTGATATTTATTGCAGGCCTCCAAACAAGTCATCGATATTAGCAGAGTTGAATATACAGTATATAAACTTGTTTAGCTTGACACGCATGATAAACATGAACTGCCATCGGCACAATCAAAAATGTTGGCTTAGCGAGATAAAGAGATTAAAGAATTTCGTTACGCAACAAGAAAACAAAATTATCATGCTCTGTTAAGGATCACTGCTCAGCAGAAATTTTAAACATCGATGCAGACGATCTTATCCGTGAACTGCAATAAAACTGATTTTCTAGAGCCGCTTGTAAAAAAAAAGTCAGATTTATTCCAGCTTAGGAGCATGATAGCTCAGTGGTTAGTGCACTTGCCTCTGATGCTAGAGGTCCCGGGTTGGATCCCCGTCAGCGGCGATAAAATTTCGGTGTCCGAACACGCTCCATTGGCATCTTTGCGGGGACGAATGCCATAAAGTGCACCGTCCTTCGGATGTTAACTGGAGGCCCCTGTGCAGGGAGAACCATCCCCTGTGCAGGTTAAAGATCCCTACCGTAATTACATGATTACTGTGTAGGCTTTCATCCTGCAAAACCTGGAGTGTATGTAATATACACCTGCGGTAATGGTCAAATGTGACCGACGCAGTATCAGTAGATAGATGGATAGATAAAAGCAAATGATAATACATATTCATGATCGATTTTCGCGGTAAAAAAATTATTCAAAGACCATGTGCGCCATTAAAAATTGTTTCAAATGGGTGAGACATTCCAAGGGAAGTAATTCAAATTTCTCGTAAGCATTGACCATTGTTCCGAACCCTAACTCGGTAATTTACCATTGAAATCTATTAACGGTACTGTAGTGTGGTACGGTCCCGGAAAATAGCCACTAGTTCTGAACTGGACAATAGCCAGGAACCAGCTATCAAAATGGCGTCATACTCGCTGTCAGATCGGGCAATTTTGTGTGTAAAACGTGGTTTATCAGCTGGTTTCAATTAAAGAGACTTGTTTGACTAGATGGGCCATGGTATTTATTGCCATTGATTTGTTCTAAACACATTTGAGTCGGGAAATACGGTTATTAACCGGACCGCACATCATCTTGTTTGGAAAACTATTGATCACCATAGGGTTAATCTGTGACAAATACGTTCGGCGTTTATAACACGATTTGTTTAACTAACACTGTCCATTGGTTGGACCCGGAGTTCCGTGTTATAACGAGGTTGAGGTGTACTATCAATATCTCAAAGGTATTTAAGTTACTGCGATCACAAGGTGATTGCGATCACAAGGTGATTGCAAGTAAATACTGTCGGGAGATAACTGAAATATCACGGCAGCTAGAGTTGTGGTTCTTGCAAATGACATGCAGACTCAACCTCATGTATAAATGTTCCAAGTACAATCAATATATCTCAAAGGGTATTGGAGTTACTGTGATCACAAAGAAATACTGTCAGGGGAGATAACCCTAATACCATGGCACCTACAGTTGTGGTTGTCTACTCAACCTCAGGTATAATTGCACCAGACCTGGGGTAATTGTATTCTTATTCGAATACTATTCGAATACATTTCTGAGTATTCATGAAGTATTCTGTAGTCATGGATTTTTTAGAATAAAAGTATTTGTATTTGTATTCGAATACATTTCAAGATTCATGTATTCATGAATAGTTTTACGAATACATTATAAATACTTTTGCTCTTTCCAGGAAAAAAAAAATGAAATAATACATAAATGTTTTAACTGATGTGACTGAAGTCCTTGACTGCTCATGTAGGAACTTCTGAAATTACTATCAGATGGCTTAATACAATACATAACAGGGATCCAAGAATATTAATTGATTCATTTGATTGCATTGATGCAAATAAAAGCCTTTAAGATGACAAACATTTCATTATTATGAATATATTTTAAAGTGACTGACATTATTTGTTGACTGAGAGGTGTGAAATACAGAAGAAAATATACATCTGTTCTCAATAATTAGAATATTTTTTGTTCAGAGACACTTCAATCACAAATAACTCACAATGATGGCCCACCACTGTGGCGCATGGCTATTTTAAGTATGTTCTTACAAATGTATCCATTTGTCAATATATGATGTTTTAAATTAGGCTGATTTGTGCAGATTGCATGAAATAATTTCTGCTACCCATTTATGTCCAGTAACTCTTCAATTTGTATTATTAGTTTTAAGGTGTCTGCTTGCTTTTATTATTTTTGCAAAATTTTATGATCTTTAGAAAGTACTGTACACTTTGATCGGATGCTATATTCTGTGGCATATGATCTTAATCTACACTGCCAAGGTCCCTTTTTAAGGGACTGAAGGCACTGATGTGTTAATCTGTGAAGTTACCTGTATGTCATCTTCCAATAGATTGCCTCAGGATATAGAGATAGGGGCAAGATATAGTGTTTTTACAACTGACCCATGCCAAAGCAAAACCTACAAATTACCCAATACTGGCAAATTGATGAGCTTTGTTTGATAAGAACATTCTTCCTGTTGATAACATTTTAAAAATCTTACACCAGGGTAGTAAAATGAAAGTGAAGGCAATCTGAAAACTGAAATCCCAAAAGTAGAAATAGGAGGCAATGCGCAAACTGATAATTTTTTATTATGTGCTGTCCACCTTTGATACGTGTTTCTCACAAGAAACAGAATACAATGATGTGACGTCCCTTATTTTCTTTCAGCACTATATGAAATGATAATATGAAAACATGCCTATACAAATACACTGAAAATTTTATTGCCAAAAAAACCGCAAATTTTAAGATAAAAGTTGTGATATTTTTCTTATTTCTGTTCAAAATACACATTGCAGCCACTCGATATAACAGCCTCAATGAAATCACAGACAAAATCTCCCCCACCATTTGTTTAGGTAGACAAAAACACCCCTGGACATAATACCCGCTGCTGTTTATAAAGGTCGACAAAATGCCCCCACACATCCACATAGACAATTACTGGTTTTTGAAAATCAATTTGTATGTACATGTATCGTTTTAAAAACTGCAGATTCCAAATCTGATTTTTTTTTTTTTTGGTTTTGGTTTCAAGATTATTTCACTCATATCGAGCCGATCGTTAATCAGAGGTGGGCGAAAACCGGAGTACCCGGAGAAAAACCACCTGACCTTCCGTTGCAGAACTTGGCGTCTCACATGGGACCCGAGCGAGGCTCGAACCACAGCGGTAAGAGACCTAATGATCAAGAGTCAGCGCTCTAAACCACTAGGCCACGGAGGCCCGTACCAAATCTGATTTGAAATGTCATAGCTATATTGGTGCTCATGGAAAAATTATTGCAACAAGCACAACAGGTGACAAAATACAGAGCAGTAAAATCATTAACATGACTAAATTCTAACAATACATAAAGAACAAGCAAGAGATTTCATTCATTGAACTGACTTAATAATATGTAATCAATTATGATCATCACCTTTAATAAATTTACATCATAAAGTTTACAAAGAAATGTGTTAAAAGTCATCACAATAATCAAGCAGAATTTTCAAAAGTGATACATTGTCCTAATGAGGCAGTTCTAACAAATACCCACAATCTGTATTTTAGAGCTGAAATCAGAAAAACTGTGTTTACAGTAAATCCCAGTTTTGCTGTGTAAAAGTGGGGTTCAAGGGGGGTCAGAATTATATTAGATGTTTTTGTGATGTACTGTCATCAATCATTAGCTTTTGATTGATAAATGCTCCAGACACTACAAATGACCTGTTTCATACACATCTTCATTGATTGTATCTTAAATTGTTCCGAAGAAAACAAAGAGATGTGTATCTGTCTATGACCCAAACATTACTACAGTCACCAGGTGCTTTTGCATTTACTATTTACTTATCTGATGGCAATGTATTCAAAAGTATTCTAAAAGTATTTAAATACATTTGCAAAGTATTTGTATTCTCATTTGAATACATTAATAGAAAAAGTATTTATACCCCCGCAAACGAAGTTTGAAGGGGGTATATAGGAGTCAGCTTGTCGTCTGTCGTCTGTCGTCGTCGGTCCGTTACAAAAAACTTTAACATTGCTCATAACTTCCTTATTCTTTGACCGATTTCTTTAATATTCACACACCACACACCTTGCCACTAGTACTTAAGATTGATATACACAAACCTGACCTTGACCTTTACTTTGACCTTCCTCAAGGTCAAATACTTGTAAAAATTTGTCTGACAACGCATGCGGGGGTATAATTGGCGCCCGTTAGGCGGCAGCTCTAGTTTTATTTGTATTCTGTATTCGTGAAATGCAAAGTATTTGTATTCAAATACTTTTGAAAGTATTCGACCCCAGGTCTGAATTGCACCAAGTATCATCCGGCCCCCACCCATCGGGGCTTGAAGAGATATATGGGCTGCATGATGCTTCCACGCAGAGCTGAAACAGACCCGCACACTAGTACTGGTAAACCGCTTAGAGGATCTAAGCCTGTACAGGAACCGCAGTACGAGAGGGACTGTCCATGCTCATAAACCCAATTGGTTTCATTGGGCGACATCTTAATGTCGGGTAAAAGTCCCACAAAATTGGAAGCAACGTCTCCAAAATGACCTTTACAGTGTTGACAGGGACGTTAAACCTCAAATCAAACAAAAAACCAAGTATCATCAATACATCTCAAAGGGTATTCACTATTGGAGTTACTGCGATCACAAAGAAATACTGTCAGGGGAGATTACTGGAATACAATGGCACCTATGTGACTGGGTGTGGTATCATGTAATGTGTCTGGGACATGATACTTCATTGAGGCAGCACTATAAAAGTGAGCATCGAGCTCCTTGTCGCAACCAGACACTGTCGTTATATGACTGAAAAATTGTTGAAAGCGATGTTAAACCCGAATTCACACACACTCAAGATTATTTCACTCATATCGAGCCGATCTTAAATCAGAGGTGGGCAAAAACTGGAGTACCCGGAGAAAAACCATCTGACCTTCCGTTGCAGAACTTGGCGTCTCACATGTGACCTGAGCAAGGCTCGAACCACAGCGGTGAGAGACCTAATGATCAAGAATCAGCGCTCTTAATCACTAGGCCACGGAGGCCCGTGGGTATTGGAGTTACAACGATCACAAGGTGATCACATGGAAATACTGTCAGGGCAGATAACTCAAACACTGTGGCACCCAGAGTTGTTGTGTTTCTTGTGCATGACACACCTTCTCAACCTTGTGTACAATTGTGCCAAGTACCATTAATATATCTCATAAGGTATTGAAGTTATCGCCATCACAAGGTTTTGTCTATGGATGTACATTCAAACTAATGGACATTTAGGTGGCTAGGTGTTGGCATATTGACTACATAAGTTTCAAATTCTCATAAGCAGCAAGCCACATAAGAGCAAATTTTTACCACTCAAATGTCAAATCTACAGAATGAAGTCCATATGGACACTACTTAGGTGGCAAACTGTCCAATTTTTTTGTCCCCTAAATGTCGGTTCATGAGTGCATACATTCTGACAAACTGAGGGACAGAGGCCAGGCAGATCGCTATACCCCCCAAACCTATTTGGTAGGGGGATAACAAAGAAGTCCTTTGTCCCTTTATCTTGACATGCTTAATTAAAGCAGGCTTGAAAAAAATACAGTTGGCTCCCATTATCTCAGACACTGATATCTCAAACTATTGCTTAAGTCAAACTAAATTTTGGATATTGCTGTTTAAGTTATGTGCATTAAATTTCAGCCCCTTTTACCTCACGTGACTGTTATCTCAAACCAAAATATCCTGTCTCTTGGAGTTTGAGATAACACAAGTTGACTGTACTTGATGGACACTGGTAAACAAAGTACAGTCAAATTCCTATAGATAGACCACCTTTGGGACTGTACAAAAGTGGTCTTAAAGACCACTTTGAACAGTCCCAAAAGTGGTCCTTGACCAGCGGATGTTGTGTGCAGAAAACACGAAGAAACAATAAATGCACCCTTCTAAATAAGCTTTCTAAAGCAGAAATAGTCTTAACTTTAAGTGGTATTAATGGTATATGTACATTAAGAAACTTTCATAAAGACCGGGGAAAGATTCACCAATACTTTTTCAAGAGTTATATTTGACAGTGCAAGATTTTGTAGTCTGTCAAAGTAGAAACAGTTCTAAAAGGTCACTCTAACCCTCAAGATGCCAATTGCAACAAATAGCGTCTGCTTTTTCTGGTTACTTTATAAGCCATTGCTGCAAACAGTGTGGACCCAGATCTGGCAGTGCCTCTAGTTGCAGTCTGATCAGGGCCCATACTGTTTGCCTGTATGCAATAATATATTTGAAATGTTTACATGAAGATGCAGCAGACGACATTAACAGACAATATTTTCAGATGCAGTTTTTCTAAGCATCTTAAGGGGTAACACATCAATTAATGTGCATTTATGATAAGGAGGAACAAATTGCTGGCTTGTGTTTACTATTAAGGAACTAGAAAAAGTGTCCATAGGACACGGACGCCCCCGCCAAATGCCATTCATGAAACGGTTTACTATATGGAACTAAATCAAAGGCAGATAATTCAAAAACCAAGACACATCGTCTCAGTGTGATGAATGCACCTGTGAATTTTTATGAATATATTCCATACGGTTTAGGAGTTATGGCCCGGACAGGGTTAACAATATGGTACTAAGTCAAGGGCAGATAATTCAAAAACCAAAAATGCAAGAGTTGTCTTCCTTGTTCATGACACATCGTCTCAGTGTGATGAATGCACCTGTGAAGTTTCATGAATATATTCCATACGGTTTAGGAGTTATTGTCCGGACACGGTTGACTATATGGTACTAAGTCAAGGGCAGATAATTCAAAAACCAAAAATGCAAGAGTTGTCTTCCTTGTTCATGACACATCGTCACAGCGTGATGAATGCACCTGTGAAGTTTCATGAATATATTCCATATGTTTTAGGAGTTATGGCCCGGACACGGTTTACTACATGGTACTAAGTCAAGGGCAGATAATCCAAAAATGCAAGAGTTGCCTTCCTTGTTCATGACACATTGTCTCAGTGTGATGAATGTACCTGTGAAGTTTCATGAATATATTCCATACGGTTTAGGAGTTATGGCCCGGACATGATGTCGGGACGGACGAAGGAACGGACTTCTCTGCGAATGGATACTTAAGTGGCTAGATGTCGGCATATTGACTACTTAAGCGGCAAATACTCTTAAGCGGCAAGCCACCTAAGAGCGAATTTTTTACACTTAAGTACCAAAATTACGGAATAAACCCCATTTGGACTCACAAATATATACCTAAGTGTCAAACTGTCCAAATTTTTTGCCCCCTAAATGTCGTTTCGTTGGTGCGGATGAACGAACGGACGGACAGGGGTAAAACTTAATGCCCTTCCGCTATTCTCCAAATAGGCGGTGGCATAAACAAATTGCTGGCTTGTGTTTACTATTAAGGAACAAATTGCTGGCTTGTGTTTACTTTTAAGGAACATATACCAAAATGATCCTAAGAATTGGAGCAAACAGTGCAAACCCAGATCAGACTGGTCCTGAAGGAGCCGTCCGATCAGGATCTACACTGTTAGCCATTCCATCTGCACTTTTTGGACTCCTTCCTGGATCATGAAACAATTTGTTAAAATTTTTGGAGGATCACAGCAAGTTCTCAAGGTGTCCAAATCTTTTGGATTTTTATGGTAGCCTTCTTATGCCTACTATGGACAGAACATGTTAGAAATATGCATAAGGAAGATACAGCTGCATCTGATCATATGTTTAACCCTTTTCCTGCTGAATAAATTAATTTGTCACACCCATTTCTGACTATCAACAGATCACCGGCCCCGATAGCTCAGTTGGTAGAGTGTCCGCTCCGGGGAACAGGAGGTAACGGGTTCGATCCCGGGCTGCGACATACCAAAGTCGTTAAGAATGGTACTAGCTGCTCCTCGCTTGGCACTCAGATTTACGGGGTAGAGCTAGGACTGGTCGACCCAGTGTCAGGATAATGTGACTGGTTGTGGTATCATGTAATGTGTCTGAGATATGATACTTCAGTGAGGCAGCACTATAAAAAGTGAGCATTGAGCTCTCTCACAACCAGACACCGTTGTGATATGACTGAAAAATTGTTGAAACATCTGATCTGGATTTACTGTTTGGAAAGGTAGGGGTTATTATGTTCAGCAGGATATGGGTTAATGGAAAGATTTTCTGAGGCTTGTGGCTTGAATTTGAACTGAGGTTTTACATCACAGTCAACACTATTCGGGTCATTATGGAGACGTTGCTTCCAATTTTGTGGAACATGTGATGAAATGTCATCTCAAGCCCTGCCGTCCAATGAAACCAATAGGGTTTATATTCATGGATGGTCGGACTCACACCACTTACCCTGGGCAAGCTTAGACCTTCTAAGCAATTAAACAGTACTCATATGCGTCCGATTTCAGCTCTGTGTGGAAGCACCATACAGTCTACAGATCT
Source organism: Lucinisca nassula (assembly GCA_963580285.1). Classification (NCBI taxonomy): domain Eukaryota; kingdom Metazoa; phylum Mollusca; class Bivalvia; order Lucinida; family Lucinidae; genus Lucinisca; species Lucinisca nassula. The sequence continues at coordinate 36,521,012 of OY757014.1, forward strand.
ATTTCTCCAAGCCCCGATGGGCAAGGGCTCAGCTAGTGTCTATAATTAACAGTAATAACCCTTACCATGCTGAACCCGGAAATATCCTTTTTTGAAAACAGTTAAGATCCAGATCAGCTGATCAGGATCTATACTGTTTTCCACCTTGCTTCTGAATCCATGATCAAACTTGAAATCATGCAACACTAATGGCTGAAACTCGGATAGGAATGTAATGCAATGAAATATACAGCATGGTAATGGTTAAAATGAAATGTCTAAGGACACTGTGGGATTATGGTAAGTACCTACGGGCCTCCGTGGCCTAATGGATAAGAGCGCTGACTCTTAGTCATTAGGTCTCTCACCGCCGTGGGTTCAAGCCTCGCTCGGGTCACATGTGAGACGCCAAGTTCTGCAACGGAAGGTCAGGTGGTTTTTCTCCGGGTACTCCGGTTTTCGCCCACCTATGATTAACGATCGGCTCGATATGAGTGAAATAATCTTGAAAGGGCTGTAAAACCCAAAACCAAAAAAAAAAAAAAAAATGGTAAGTACCTTCTCTAAGTTTCTGCTTCTTCTTGTTACTTTTTTCATATTTTGGACTGGCAGGATCATATGTGTTGGCAATAACTCTTGAGTCAGTCTCTTTCTGTAGACCTTCACCCTTACGAAGTGACTCAAGCTGAAAATAAAATTGTGAAGCTTTATCATACACACATAAACCTCTTTAACCCATTTAGTACTGGAAACCCCAAAAGGGGTACCTTGGCAAACAGTGCAGGCCCTGATCGTGGCGTCTCATCAGAGCCTGCACTATTTGCAGGAAATTCAGCCATTTTCCAAATCAATTGTGAAGATACCACAACCCGTCACCCCTAAATTTAGAAATGGACTCCGGCTCTATATATATGAGGAAGATTCCATTTGGTACTAAAAGGGTTAAAATACAGTTTGTTATAACACTATTTTGGATATAACATAGTTTAATGCTGGAGCCAGTCAGTTAACCTAACCACTCTCTTCCTGGACAGGTTTATCCATAAGCGGTTAACCACTAACCAGTACAGTGACCATAGAAAATAACTAACATTTACTTACACTGAAAACTGTGTCATAACTTCATTATATAATTTAAAAGCACATGATCACACATTAGAGATGACTCTGTTACCTCGTGTTTGAAATTGTGATGGTAATCACTTTAACCATTATCTCTTATCCAACTGAACTCTTATTTACAGATAGTTTAGATCCTGATCAGATGGCTTCAGAAGTAAATTGAGTGGTGTATAGTCAGAAATGGGTGTGGCTTAATATATTCAGCAGCATAAATGTTAAATTCATGTATGGTGTTAATATGGGTTTTGAACTTTTGATATCACAAGATAGGTCTTGCTTTGTTTATGTTACACTGAACAGCATAAAGTTGTTGCTCCGAACAGAGCATTTTAAAATTTCATGATGTCAGAATGTCATTGTTAACAATGTTCTGAACTAGCCACCATGTTTGTTCTATGGTTGCATATGAAGAGTTTATATCGAGTTTTGGGGCCTTTTCATCACAATTTGCCATTGGAAATAACAATCATCCATGGTTATTTCATTGCAATAACACCTACAGGATTCCTCAGAGAGATATTTGAACACTCAGCATAGTGCCTCATGTTCAGAAAGCCTCCTTAAACCAGGCAAAGGTTAATGCAAGAAAAACATATCACATGTATATGTACTTCAAATTTGGAGATGCTGTCAAAGGTTGACAATGTCATTTATTATGTTGGAAGTTTCTTTGAATGGTTTGGAGTTTAACTCTTATATTGCTGTTCACGACAACCCCTATCTGTACAAACAGTGTAGATGCAGATCAGGTGGCTTCTGAAGAAGCCATCTGATCAGGATCTACACTGTTTGGCATTCAGTTTATGAATTCGTAGCAATAAATTACATCAAGTAATTTGATTGGTTGATATAACGAAATGGGTGTGGCTTAGATGAATATTCAGCAAGAGAAGGGTTAATGGCCAAGTCAACACTTTAGGTCATATCAAGCTGGTCAGTTTACCAAACCACATTTTTCCTGGGCAAGCGTTTGTTTGTTTGTTTGTATTGGAATTTAACAGGCCAATCAACACTATTTAAGGTCATTTTCGAGCGGTCAGTTTACCTATCCACACTTTTCCTGGACAGGCTTATCCGTAAGCTGTTAACAAGTACAGTGTACATTCTTTTGCCAGAAACTGACAACTTCCCTTCTTGAATCAGCAGAAGGGAGAGAATGACCGTAGAAAAGATTTCATGATCAATCCCCATGAAAGAATGTTGCTGACCCTGGCAGGTATCGAACCTGCATCCTCCTGATCACCAGTCAGACGCGCATCCGTTTGAACTACCGAGGCCGGCTGGGCAAGCTTTTACATAAGTGGTTATGGTAACCGTGACAGTAAACATGCTCCGGTAACTGACAACTGCTTTTCTTTAATCAATGAAAGCAAGAGCATGACTGTAGAAAATATTTCATGATCACTCTATGTAATATGTTGAATTAATCTGCCAAGTTTCTCCTTCCACAGTAACCCTTATCCTGCAGAATATATTAATTTTGTCACACCCATTTCTGACTGTCATCCAATCAAATTACTTGCAATAATGTATTCATTCAAATTCATAAACTTAACGACAAACAGTGTAGATCCAGATCAGATGGCTTCTGAAGAAGCCATCTGATCAGGATCTACACTGTTTGCAAAGTCAGGGCTTATCCTATTCAGCAGGATAAGGGTTAAGAGCAGTTTTGCAATGGTTGAGGGGTGTCATGTGTAATGGCTCTCTTAATCTAACCATTCACTACTGTATTCTGGTTTTTACTTACAACAGAATCTGTTGAACCAGCATCTTTCTTCTTTTTCTTTTTCTGGGTCTTGGCTTCACTGAAATAAATGATTAACACCCTGCATGCTGGTTATTTTTTCAGCAGATGACATTTTGAAATAGTTCATTATTTTTTTTTCCGGAAAACCGGTCTTGCAAATTATCTTCATAGAACATTTTTTCTTCCTTTCCCCGGGAAATAGGATTTGACATTTCATGCAAATTGTCTCCTATGGACAAAATTTGCATGAGATATTCCCAGAAAACAAGATCTGACAGTTCATGTCCTGTTTTCTGTTTTCTATAAAAAGTCCTGTTTTCTGTAAAAAATTAGAAATGTTTCAAAGGAAGACAATGCCCCCCCCCCCCCCCCCCCCCTTCCAGAAATATAACTTAAAGACTCATTTGAAAACTCGGTTAAAGTCACCAAAATTTAAGTTGTGAAGCCATTTTTGGCCAAAAATTGACAGTTTTCGTGAGCCTGTGACCTTAAAAAAATGGTCATTAAAAAGGTCAAGATTGCCAAAATGTAATCAAATCTTTAGTAGGTGGTAATTATATTGTACTGTACCAAGTGAAGTTTAACCAACATTCATCAATTCTTAAATGAGAGAGGGTGCAGACAAGCTATTTTTTCCATATTCAATCAAATCTTCTATAGATTGTAATTATATACATGTATTGTACCATTAGTTTCACAAAATTCCATTGATTTGTTATTAAATTAAGCAATATTAATCATGAGATAGGATGCAGACAAGCAATAATTGACAGGTTTTTTTAGGGTATGTGCCCTTGAAAATATGGTCAAGGTCACAAAAATCTTATCAAATCTTGGTAGGTTGCTATAATATATTGTACCGAGTTTGTCAAAATTCCATGTGCCCTTGAAAATAAGGTCAAGGTCACCAAAATCTAATCAAAACTTTTGTAGGCTGCAATAATATATTGTACCAATTTTGACCAAATTCCATCCATTCTTTCATGAGATAGGGTGCAGACAAACCAAAATTTAGTCACTGGGGATTGTGCCCTTTAAAGTAAATTCGAAATCATATCTGTGGTATGTACAAATGAAATATTGTAACAAGTTTGACAAAAATTAATCAATTCATTCATGAGGTAAAGTGCATACAAGGCACTTTTGGTCCAAAACTGACTGTTTTAGGGGCCTGTGCCATTGACAATGAGGCCAAGGCCATCATAACCTAATCACTGTTTTTCCCTATCCTAGTAATATAACCCTGCAAGTTTGGCCTGAATCCATTGGTAGGTTCAGGAAATATAGTGCTTCAAACAGACTATTCCAACTCCAACACTAAGCTAAATGCCCATGCCAATGGGATCCACACCAAAATCAACATGTTCCACTCCCCTCCAGAGGGGGTCATAAATAGCAACAATTTGTCATCTGCTGAAGTAGCCCAGACAGGGGTAAAGGTTAATGTTGCAAAATATCATGTTTGTATAATTCACCTGCATCAATATTTAAACATAAGAAAATGTTGCTTTAAAGCATTTGCAAACATTGATGCAGATCAGCCCATGCATCAGTGTAATCACATCTGCACCTCTGTGTACACCACTTGCATAGAGCAATAACTCTACTTTCTCCATCTAAAATTTCAAGACCCGGACTAGTCTGTGTAGCTGAGCAGTCTGGTATGTGTCTAACCTGGTCAGGAACCACTAAGACAGGTTGTCTTGTGACAGTGCTCATGCATTTATTATTGCAGTTAATGACAGAAAGAAATTAGGAGACAACTGTCTTCAAAACTGCCATTTAGGGAGCTCAGCATAGTCCTAGATAAGAGGGAGTATCCATACATTATTTGTCTTATTTATGCACAAAATCATATGTTGTGGATACTCATTAGAAGCACCTCACCGAGGCACTTCTAGTGAGTACCAACAACATATGTTTTATGCAGAACCGGTGAGGGGCTTCTAACAGGTATCCACATCATATGTTTTTGTGCAGAAATAAAAAAAATATCAGTAATTTTCAGATGAAAAAAGCACCTTTTCTGAAGCTATAGGGAGGAAAATCATTGATTTTATAATCTCACTGACTTCAAAACTGTCATTTAGGGAGGTAAACCATTGTTTTATAATCACAAATTTTATTTTACAGCAATGCCTGAAAATCTGCAACCATTGAACCAATGATTTGTCTTCTTTAATATCAGTTTTAACCCTTAATATGCCATGAAAATCTCCATCTAAAATGATGTTTGTTTATGTTGTCTGCTGCATCTTCTTGCAAACTTTTCAAACATAGTTTTGCATAGAGGATCAGTCAGATCTGGGTCCACTAACTTTCAATGTTTCCCCGCATACAACTATTGCTGTGACTGGCAGCCTAAAGGCTAAATACAGAAAAAGACAGGCACTGTCAAATACGAGGCCTTGAGATTATAAAACTGTTTTCATGCTAAACTTATTTGAGCATGAAATTCGCCCTGCTCATAAATTTTAAAATGCCAATAACTGTGGGCATTTTAAAATTTATGAACAGGACAAACAACATTCTGTACTGATCTGAGCAGGAAATTTGCCAGATTTATTTGTATTTTAATATTTAGGAGCATTACAAATTTCATGCTCAATTAAGTCGAGCATGAAAAAAGTTTTATAACCTCAGGGCCAGGTTTCAAAGCTTGAATAAAGAGTTTTTGTTGTTGTTGTTGTTGCATATGCAAAGCTGCTCACATTTTTTGATGCAAAAATAGTAGTATATTTGCTGCATTAAATGATCAAAGTTTTAACAACATTTTAAATTATGGCATTATAATATTTGTTTTTTAACTACTGGCCCCTGATCTACAGGGTTGAAAGGGCTAAACATGGCCGAATAAGTTTAGACTTAAGTCCATCAGAATATGAAAAAGGTATTTATGACACTGTTGACTCATCAACTCCAAATATTTGCACAAATTCATTCATGAATGTCTAAAACTCTCATCAAGTGTTTTTTGTAAGCAAAATATATACAAGATTGTAAACATGTTTTCATACTTAACCTACTGCCGTAAAAATCCAAAAAATTGGGACACCTTGAAGCCTTGCTGTAAAGCTCCTAAAATTTTAAGAAATTTATTTCATGATCCAGCAAGGAGTACAAAAGATGCAGACAGAATGGCAAACAGTGTAGACCCTGATCAGACTGTTCCTTCAGGAGCAGTCTGATCTGGGTCTACACTGTTTGCTTAGGCCTATCTGTCCCAATACTTAGGATCATTACGGTAAGTTTTAACCCTGATTCAAGTGGCCATAAATGATCCTTTTAAAAGTATTACCCGACATGTTATAAAGAAACAATTTCTATTTTTATTATATACATGTAAGTATGAATATGTATTTTATGTCATGGCAAAAAAATAAAGGTCTTGTTCTGGAAACATCTCAAAATTTTTATGGGTTGGAAGGTCTGAAAACATTGATTTTCTGCACTTTTTTGCACAAACCCAGAATGGCTATGTACTAACCAAACAGTTTATTGTTTTGTGAATTGAAATGGTTTGGCATGCAAAGTTCTGATGCCGAAGCCTGCGAAAAAACCTTTGAGCCAGGGGCAAACAAATGAATCTGCTGGGTTTCTGGAAACAAGACCTCTTTCGGCCTTAATCCACTTTACGGGAAAGCCCGAAATGGAGGTCACTGACAAATAGTGCAGGCTCAGATCAGCTGCTGTGAAAGTGCCTTATCTGATCAGGGCCTTCACTGTTTACAGAGTGTACAATCATTTTCTAGCTAAATTTCTAAAATTACTGAACCTGACAGTCCTAGAATATCAAAATGGACATTTTTAACCCTTATCTTGCTGAATAGTCATTTAAGCCACACCCATTTCTGTCTATCAGCCAATCAAATTACTTGATGTAACTTATTGCTACAAATTCATAAACTGAATGCCAAACAGTGTAGATCCTGATTAGATGGCTTCTTCAGAAGCCATCTGATCTGGATCTACACTGTTTGCAAAGATAGGGGTTGTCGTGAACAGCAAGATAAGGGTTAAGGGGAAAGAGTTCATTCAGTACAAAATGGATTAAAGGCAAAAAGGATTGCATACAGTTATAGCCACAGAATGTGAAAATGTATCTTTGAACATGAGGGGGTCCTAATGAATACCCACAATGTAGGTTTATATGGAGTAATAAGGAAAATTATTCTTCAATTATCACAAAATACTTACTTATCTGTTGCAATGAATAGTTATAGAAACTTGTCATAAATTTTTACGTTGGTTGGTTGGTTGATTTGAGGTTTAACGGCCCCGTCAACACTGTAAAGGTCATTTTGGAGACGTTGCTTCCAATTTTGTGGGACTTTTATCCGACATTGAGATGAAATGACATCTAAAGCCCTGTCGCCTGATGAAACCAATAGGGTTTATTAGCACTGACGGTCCGCCTCGCACCGCGGTTCCTGGACAGGCTTAGATCCTCTAAGCGGTTTACCAGTACTAGTGTGCAGGCCGGATTCAGCTCTGCGTGAAAGCATCATGCAGCCCATATATTTCTTCAAGCCCCTATGGGCGGGGACCGAAATTTTTACGTACCCGACAGACTGGCTCACAGCATCTTGTAATAGTTTGTTGAACTTGGAGTTACTAACGGCCATATCAGCTGTAACAGAAAACAGAAAAGAGGGATTAGCACACAGAATACAGATCCAAACCTCTTTATAACACTATTCATTATAACACTGTTTTGGATATAACATGGTTTAAGATGGATAAAAAAAGGTATAGATCATTTAGAAAAATGACCAAAAATGGTCATTTTTCTATATGATCTATACATTTTTGTTTTGATCTTAACATGGTTGATTAGCAAACCAAGTTTCTGCTTTGGATCCTCAAAATTTGTGTTATAATAGAGGTTGTATTAAATGTAAATCAAATACTGTCAGACTTATCAGGATGAAGATTATAAGCATCTAACAAGGGTGTGATAGTGGATAGAAAAATCTGTTGCGAGGGTTACTGTCCAGCATCACCAGACTTGCTGAGTGATGCCGGACAGTGATCTTGATGGACGGATTTTTCTATCCACCCCTTACACCTATATAAGATTTACTTCTTGCATACCTTTCATTTCTGAGAGTGTTTTTTTTTGTAATGCAGTCACTTAGATTGTTGATGTCCGCCATATTTTGATGACAATAGTGCAACATTTTTGACATCACTGTACGTGCAGTGATGTCTAACTTAACAAGAGGACTATGATGGCCCTGGATCGCTCACCTGATCCATAGAGTAACAAGTGGGCCCCGGGGAGGGCCATTATTGACCCCAGGGTTATAATGTGCAGAATGTTGAGGGAGGTCTAAAAAGAGGAAGCTTCATACCAAATATCAACAAAGGCTATAATTTGAACAATCTTGGCAAAGGTCGACTAGATGAAGCTACACAACAAATATCAAAGACCTGGGCCTTGCGGTTTCAGAGAAGAAGATGTTTTTAAAGATATTCCTTACAAAAGCCCATGTAAAACCAATTTTTGGCATTTTTGGCCTCAGGGCTATAATTTAAACAATCTTGATAGAGGTCAACTAGATGAAGCTTCACACCAAATATCAAAGACCTGGGCCTTGTTGTTTCAGAGAAGAAAATTTTAAAAGATTATCTTTATTATAAGTCTATGTAAAACCAAAGGGCCCTGGGGCGGGGGGCATTTGTGGCCCCCGGGCTATAATTTGAACAATCTTGTGGCCCCCGGGCTATAATTTGAACAATCTTGGTAGAGGTCCACTAGCTGAAGCTTCATACCAAATGTCAAAGACCTAGGCCTTGTGGTTTCAGAGTAGAAGATTTTTCAAGATTTTCCCTATATAAGTCTATGAAAAACCAAAGGGCCCAGGAGCAAGCATTTTTGGCCCCATGGCTATAATTTGAACAATCTTGATAGAAGTCCACAAGATGAAGCTTCATACCAAATATCAAAGACCTGGGCCTTGCAGTTTCAGAAAAGAAGATTTTTAAAGATTTTCTCTATATAAGCCTATGTAAAACCAAAGGGCCCGGGGCGGGGGAATTTTTGGCCCCAGCACTAAAATTTGAACAGTCTTGGTAGGGGTCCACTAGATGAAGCTCCATACCAAATAGCAAAGACCTGGGCCCTGCAGTTTCAGAGAAGAAGATTTTTTAAAGATTTTCCCAATATAAGCCCATGTAAAACCAAAGGGCCCCGGGGTGGGGGCATTTTTGGCTCCAGCACTATAATTTGAACACTCTTGGTAGTGGTCCATAAGATGAAGATTCATACTAAATATCAAAGACCTGGGCCTTGCAGTTTCAGAGAAGAAGATTTTTAAAGATTTTCCCTATATAAGCCCATGTAAAACCAAAGGGCCCCGGGGCGGGGGCATTTTTGGCCCCAGCACTATAATTTGAACAATCTTGGTAGGGGTCCACTAGATGAAGCTTCATACCAAATATCAAAGACCTGGGCCTAGCGGTTTCAGAGAAGAAGATTTTTAAAGGTTTTCCCCATATAAGCCTATGTAAAACCAAAGGGCCCCGGGGCGGGTGCATCTTTGGCCCCAGCACTATAATTTGAACAATCTTGGAAGAGGTCCACCAGATGAAGATTCATACCAATTATCAAAGACCTGGGCCTTGCAGTTTCAGAGGAGAAGATTTTTAAAGATTTTCCCTATATAAGCCCATGTAAAACCAATTGCCCCGGGGCGGGGGCATTTTTGGCCCCAGCACTATAATTTGAACAATCTTGGTAGGGATCCACTAGATGAAGCTTCATACCAAATATCAAAGACCTGGGCCTTGCAGTTTCAGAGAAGAAGATTTTTTAAGTTTTCGGTGAAAAAAATCTATTTTTGGCTCCTGTGACCTATATGTGCGACGGACCGAAACCATTTGAACAACTTTGAAAGGGGACCACCTAAGGATCATTCCTGTGAAGTTTGGTCAAAATCCGCTCAGTGGTTTAGGAGGAGATGTCGTTTGAAGAAATTGTTTATGCACGCACGCACGCATGCACGGACGGATGCACGACGGACAAAAAGTGATCCCAAAAGCTCACCTCGTCACTACGTGACGGTGAGCTAAAAACAGCGTATGTAACATCCTATTCAACCAGTGCATATGAAACACGTGAAAATTCTTGATTGTTATCCTATAAGATAACCTGAATAGACAAAGAATCTATATCCCAGGATTTCCTTATCTCATGTGCAAGATGGCGGGGCTTGAAGAAATAGATAGACTGCATGATGCTTCCATGCACAGCTGAAACCAACCGCACACCAGTACTGGTAAACGGCTTAGAGAATCTAAGTCTGCCCAGGCATGAGTCCGACCGTCCATGCTTATAAACCCTATTGGTTTCATTGGGCAACAGGGCTTGAGATGTCACTTCATCTCATTGTCGGGTAAAAGTCCCACAAAATTGGAAGCAACGTCTCTAAAATGACCTATACAGTGTTGACAGGGCCATTAAACCTCAAATCAAACAAACAAACAATTACACAGAGGTTACATGGGGGTTAAGCCGGCGGGATGTTGGGTCAGTGTGAGGGTGCTGTGTAGCTTTCAGTGATGTTCATTCTGCTCCTCTAGCCTCAGTAGGGCAATTCACTGGTTGCTTGCATCAGGTGCGGAATGGGGGCTGTATTTCTAAGTTTTTTTTCTCTATTTCTCGATTCCATGTTTCCTTCTTCTGACGGCACATCACTTGGGAGAGCCTCTGAAGTGGATGGTTACCTGTGGACTCGTTTGTTGCCCACATGTTGTTGGGGGTGGTTGAGTGAGGCAAAGATGATGTGTATCTTGTGTCACTGGTGTGTCCCAACTGATTTTGCATACAGTTGGACAAGGCCTGCAGCAGGTAAGGGTAGAGGTGGAGTGTTGTTATTTCTTCAGTTTCTACACTTCTATTCATTTTTGTCTTTCTTCATCCACCAAACATGGCCTTAGCTGTTGAATGTGTCGTAAAACCACAACATATAACACATACAGGGGAAACATTCACTGCTTATCTTCACATGTATTGATATTTGTAAATTAATATTCTCTTTTGGTGAAAGAATGTTGAATTGAACACGCCTCTCAGAAAGAGCTCACATGAAACAAGTTGATGGCCTATCAAGAAACAAAACAATTTGCAAAAATGTTGTAAGCAGAGAGATTGAGACAAACAGACAGACAGAGAGATGGGCGGGGATGGGGAACAGACAGTGACAGAGGGCAGATGTGGAGGGACGGTGAGAGGCAAAGGATTTGGAAAGGAGGTTGAAAGTAAATTGGGAAGAAATGTGATAGAAAGTAATGAGAGAGAGAGAGAGAAGTTGGACCTATGTTGGATGTGCGTGTATGAGGAGTGGGGGATGGGGTGGAGGGGTGGGCAACAAGGAAGAACAGAAACAGGAAAACTTCAGTGACTTGCATACCATAGCCGACTCAAACCAGGTTTTAAGTTTTAGACTCTATTAAATTCAAATATGTGTAGGATAACTCTGTAAGATTATTCTAGGAATGTAGATCTATATAGTGTATACTCATTAGAACTGCATCATTGAGATGATTATAAAGGGTTCACAAACATGTTTTTCATATGATATACCAAACAAAAAAAGACATAGTAAGCGATTATCACCTCTTTGAAACTGAGAGGAAATCCGGAAAGTTGGGCTTGCCATAGTGATGTATGGGCTAAAATGAGTATTGAAAGCAAGAAATGAAAAATCAATGATTCAGAGTTTAACAGAGTCTCTGTTTTGGATCTTAACCCATTTTGCACCTGATTCTCCAAAACGGGTAATTGGCAAACAGTGCAGGCCCAGATCAGATGCGGCAGAACGGGGCATCTGATCAGGGCCTACACTGTTTGCAAAAGTTCAGCCATTTTCCAAATAAATTTTGAGGAAAACACAGCATGAAACCCCTAAATCTTGAAATGGACTCCTCCTATACATCAGGTGAACAAGTCCGTGAAATCAAGACCTCCCTAAAACCCACTTTATATAGAGAAAACTGGGGTTTATGGGGGTAAACATCATTTTCCTTATTTCTGCTCCAAGACAGAGGTTGTGGGTACAGGCGGTTTTAACAAGCACCCAAAGCCTATGTTTGAAGTATAAATAAGAAAATTATCACAAATTTTCATTATAAAAAGACCTTTTTTGAGGTATGAAAAAATGCACTATATCACACGGATGTGTTATCCTAATGACATAAGGAGAAAGATTCCATTTGAACCCCGCCAAGCAAAAAAGTGTCTTCGAGCCCTCCATAATGTCAAATTTCAAATGTGCATGCTCAACAGCTCAGAGGGGCTAGGAATCTGGCTCTTTGGCTGAAGATGCACTTAGGCCCCATGTTGGTGTGAGCGAACAGCGAAGGTTCTGGCAAGACTACGCGGATGTGCAGGCTCGCCCAAACCTTCGCTGTTCGCATATGCTATAAGACACACATTCGCCTGGCGCGGCCCATTTGGTATAAAAAGGGTTAACAATGGTGCTATAAGAGGTTGTGGTGTATTTTCAATAAAGCTCGAACCTACCCAGAGGGATGTCATCCTCAGTGGTTTTGCCAGACTTTGGTCTGGTTTTCTTTGTCTTCTTCTTGGCCTCAACAAGAAGACCTAAAATACATAATATTAAATCATGACATTTGCCACTCTCACCTTCTTCTTCCTGGTTAAGAGCTGGGATCTTCGAAGAAAACTTATTTAGCTCTGTGGGGCAAGAATTGGTGATGGCGATCAGCGAGCCCCACCTGTGCAAACAGTTCCTTTATCTTAACTTAGAACATGCCTATGGAATGAAAGAATGTGTAATCATTGGTTAAGAATGTGAAACAATTAGAGCTACATCCGAATTGGAATTAGATTGCTAAAAAGGTAAACAAACTTTGGATTTTCTGTGTTTCATAAGTGATATAAATTTTTCGAGGAAGTTATTTTAAAAAAAAGTGGGGAATTACATTCAGGAGTCCATTGATATTGGTGTCTGGAGTAAACAGCAAGTCCCCTACTTCACGTACTTTGGCTAGATTAGTATCTCGGTGACAGTGAACTGAAGCCATGGAAAATGTGGGTTTTCGTGGTGTTTGTTGCCTTTATCTAATATTGCGCTTTGCTACAAGTTCAGCATGTTACCATGCACACACAGTTAACATGTATGGTTAATTGTGATATGGATATTTTGCCTGTCAATGCAGCACTAAAAATGCTTTATAAATGATGAGTTGACCAAAAACAGGTATGAGCACACTTAAGGTATGAGTTGACCAGAAACCCACAGCGAAACGTTGGGTTGATCAGGTTTAAGAAAGTTGTTTATTCAAAGACAGTCTATAAATTTAATAACTGTCTGTAAATTTAAAGACTTTTCAGTCTGTAGATTTAAAGACTAACACAAGGAAAATTATGAAAATGATGAAACACGAAAAAATCGCATTCTCATAAGCAGCCTCGGTCTTCATTTCATTAAAAGAAATGTGTTGCTAAAGACTGCATGTATATTATTGTCTGTAAATATTGTTTAATGATAGAAAATAATTAAGAAATAAAACAACACAGTTCCTTCCCTTAGACCACAAATGCGGTGATACTCTGCAGAAAAGAAGGAAATATCTGACAAAGGTCGAACATAAGGTGGGTTTCGTACTGACGTCATTTCGTTTACTGCTGTAGGCAGTCTGAAACTTTAATCAATTTTAGTAAAAACTGTCTCGTCAAAGCGAGTGGTCAGTATGGTGACAAAATGATAAAAATGTTGAAGATACGCTTTCATTCCTTAGCTCAATTTACATATGAATCTTATGTAGTGAGATTCGGAAAATAGGCACACCTCCCCGGTAAACTGTAAGACCACTCTTGAACACAGACTGCGCTGGTGAGGCTTGATCCTGATTGGTTGAGAGGATTAGCATGCAGTGGCTGTGGGCAGTGTTCCAGAGCGGGACAGATCATCATGTTTCCTGAACTGAAGAGATGTTATGTTCGACGACTGTCCAAGGGACATATTTTAGTTAAGCCGTCATTTGCAGGGATGAATGCCATAAAGTGCACCGTCCTTTGGATCGGGACGTTCACTGGAGGTCCCCTGTGCAGGGAGAACCATCCCCTAAAGATCCCTACCGTAACTACATGGTTACTATGTTGGCTTTCATCCTGCAAATCTGGAGTGTACACAATGTACACCAGTCGAAAATGCTCGCGAGGGCATAGGCAATATTCGAAGACAATGAAAGAATGCACTATGCGGCTATGACACACGGGTGTGTTATCGTAATGGATATATAAGAAAGAAAATGCACCCTTGGAAGTTGGCTATAGAATTTTGAAAATGCTTAAGGGTTTATGATATTTGATTGTTTTCACTGCAGGCAATGGTTAGGAAACTGACATCAAGCCTTGTTCACAGTCACATTGGGCTCATGAAATTGTTAAGGGTTTCGATTGTTGTACTTTGTACACTGTTTTTCTTATTTAACAGAAAGAAAGAAGCAGTACGGGAGTGTAAATCAGAGGGAAAGGAAAAATGGGAAAGAAGATACAAGTGCTCAGAGAAAGTGAACGTATTGCAGAAAATATTTGGGGAAGTGGGGAAAAAGGATCTGTCATGGAGATAGGGACAGAAGGACTTTCTCTGCAGTAAATCAGTTGCTGTGTGGACATTCAATCTTAAATGATCACCAGGCAAAGTTAAACAAAGATCTGTCAAGTTTGTGCGAGACATGCAACATGAAAGAGAATGTAGATCATTTTCTGTTCCACTGTCACAGATTTAAATCAGAAAGGGATACTTTACAGGGTTCGCGCTAGGATTTTTTTTTTCTTTCGCCATCACTTTCACCAATCTAATTTTTTTTGTGCCAAAATCTTAAAACCTGAGCCAGTTGTAGAAACTTCTTTGCAAAATGAAAAAGATTGTCATCTGCTCTACAATTTTCCTTGGTACTTAATGGGTTAAGGCTTAAATGCACAGACTGTCCTTTTGTGGCCTTTATGGATGTGTGTAATGGTGCATTATCCAAGAAGACCCCAGGTTTTTCAACCAAACCAACACGGTCACACTTCAAACCAGTCATCTATGCTGTCTTGCCGACAGATAGCTTAGCAAAATCCATAGACCAAATCATTTAGATAGCTTGAGTTTACCGACTTCCAGCGACATAACCTTCTCTCCCTAAAATGCAACAAAACCTTGCTTAAATGTTTTTGTTTTTGCTCCAACAAATAAGCGGTTAGGTCATGGCGGCTGCCATTTTGGTTGATCACATGATCACATTATATTCAAAGGGAAACAACCTGAACAGGCATAAAGAGTGTGTTTGATTAACCATTTGATAAATGACTTTCCGACATTTGGGTTTTCATAAAACAATCAAGTTTTTATCGCAAAAAAGTAAACTTAGAGATGGAATGGTAGAGAAAAAAGGCTACCAAACTAATTATTTCACGCCATTTTTAAACAAACAAAATAAGGAATGACCGATCGCACCAACAATAGATAGATAGAAAGAAAAGGACATTTATTTTTTTATTCTGAATTAGCCCGCTCATATTTCTGAATATTCAAGCCCAAATTTATGTAATGCAGGCATAACAAAAAAACTTAACTTGAGGTCAAACAAGAGCTGAATTGTATTGATAAACCAATTAAGGACACCTGCCCAAGCTTTGGTGATAATTTCCGTTACGCTTGTTGAGCAGCAATTAACTTCTACATTTTACATCATCCGTCTTTGTCGCCTGTTTCTTCGGTGATCATCCTTAACGGATGACTAGATTTAACACCGGGTATTCAATTACGTCAATGAAAAGAAATAATATTCTTCATCCACTGGTTGAAATTCGACCTAGCCGCACCTTTTTATAATAAGGAGGCGGAGCTAAATTGTTGGCACGTGTCGATAATAATACATGTACAACCTCCAATTTCCCTAATATGATCAATAGTCAAAGGTGTTAATTGTCGAGTGAGTGGAAGAAAAGGTGTGAAATACACGTGTCAGTAAACGGCTTAAGTCCGCAATAACCGGGATGGGACTTTCTTTTTCTTTTTTATAGTTTTTTTTTCGCCACTAGTTTTTGCCAAATGACACAGATTTGCGCCAGATTTATTTTCTTTTCGCATTTGGCGCCTTTGGCGACCGCTAGTGCGAACCCTGCTTTAGAGCATAATGCATCTTGGTATCACCATTACTGATAATCTTGATTGGGGTCAACATATTTCTGAGATTACCTCTAAAGCAACTAGGACATTATGGTTTCTTAGACGTATTTTGGCTTTTGCACCTAGGCAGACAAAGGATGTTGCATACAAAACCTTGGTTAGACCCCAATTAGAGTATGCATCACCTGTTTGGCATCCCCATGTTAAAACTCAGGTTCAACAGGTTGAGAAGGTTCAGAGGACGGCTGCCCGATGGACCTGCAGGCGATGGCGGAACAGAAGTAGTGTTGGTGAAATGCTCGATGAGCTGGAGTGGCCATCGTTGGAGGCCCGTCGCGAGCAGTCCTCTTTAACCTTCTTTTATAAGATACACTCTGACACAGTGTCTCTTAATAAAGATAAATACTTGACCCCTGTGACTACTTCAACTCAAACAAGGGCATCAAAACTAAACAACAGTCAATATCGTAGGTACATGTACCAGGCCAAGAGTGATGCCCTGAAGAATTCATTCTTCCCTAGAACTATTCCTCAGTGGAATAGTCTTCCCTCCTCTGTGGTAAATGCCAAAACTGCAGAGGAGTTCAAAGCCCGCATGGTGTAGATTGGGATCCAGAGGTGTGCGTTTTAGTACACCTCTGAAAGCAGATTGTAAATAGTTTTAAGAACTCATCCAGTGGGTGTGTTTTTTTTTCTTGCTAAATTCTAAAATTAGCGCATCACCCAACTGAGGTAATGGCCAAGTATGACCGACTCAGTATATGAAGATAGATAGAGATAGATAATGTTGAAGAGATTCTGGGCAGGGAGGATGTGAGATTGGTAACAGACATTAACCTGAAAGTGTTGACAGGCATGATTGAGGACATTAGTAAGCAAGGAAGGAAGGAACTGACACATGCACTGATGGAATTCATTAGGGGCACAAAAAGATTTTAAAGTGCATTGTAATATAAGTAGCATGTGTTTTTCACATAGTGTAATGTACAAGTGACTTACTTAAGTACCAGGAGTTTATAGGCAGCAATAAAATGCCTTATAGATTTACAAAAACAACTTATTTCTACTTTTCAACATCCATTTAAGTAATGTAATACTTTATGAATAATAGGCACCTCGATTAGTTTTCAGAAGAACATTACGATAACACATTCGTGAGGCATAGTGCAATTTTCCTCATCTCAAAAATGAACATTTTTCTGATGAAAATGTGTGACATTTTTTTCTTATTCTTACTCCAAACATAGGATGAGCGTGCTGGTTAGAGGCGGTTCTAACGAGTACCCACAACCTAATCATTTCAGTTGTTGTTGTTTATCTGTATTCTCACTGTAGTCTAGTGGAGCGTGATAACTCAGTGGTTGGTGCACTTGCCTCTGATGCTAGCGGGCCCGGGTTTGATTCCAGCAGCAGCAATAAAATTTCGGCGTCCAAACACACTCCATTGGCATCATTTGCAGGGATGAATGTCATAGTGCACCATCCTTTGGATCGGGACATTAACTGGATGCCCCCTGTGCAGGGAGAACCATCCCCTGGGCAGGTTACAGAAACTCCGGAGTTGGACACCAACTGTGAACTAGTTTGGTGTAAATTGAACATCATTGGATGTAGGACTTTGTACCTTGGATCTTTTTATCGCCCACCAGATCAGATTGACCCAGAATATCTTGAGGCTTTTAATTCATCTTTGTCTAGGATAATGTCAAATGCAAATGCCAATATTTTGGTTGGCGGAGACTTTAATTGTGGTGACATTGAATGGTGCAGCATGCAGGTGCCCCATGGGGTGCCTAAAAGGCAGACACAGAAACAACTTTTGGACATAATAAAAGAACACTGCCTGGCCCAAGTTGTTAACATACCCACCCGGCAAGAAAAGACCCTTGATTTATTGTTTACAAATTCTCCATCCCCAGTAAGCCGAGTTAAGGGGATGCCCCCGATTGGCAAATCTGATCATGACATAGTCCTTGTTGAGTATGACATAAAAGCTAAACGAATCAGACAAGTCCCGCGTAAAGTTTTTCTCTACAAACGTGCGGATATGGATGGTCTGCGAGACCATATGGCGCGATTTAAGGATTCGTTCCTTTCCTCTGACCTCTCACACATGTCAGTTAATGACCTGTGGGTCAGTTTTAAGTCCGAATTAACCACGGCAATGGAAAGGTTTATACCAACTAAAATGACCAAAACAAAATATAGGGCACCATGGATCGATAACACGATCAAGCATCTCATCAGAAGACGGAATAGAATGTATTTTCGTGCTCGCAAGTCTAGCAGCCCTGACGTTAAGAACCATTACAAACGGTTCAGAGCACATGTGCAAAAGGTTATAAGAGATGCATATTGGAAGCATGTTTCCAGCATCTTTACCTTTGAAGATGACAATATAGATCCCGATAGTCCCCAAAAGAATGGTAAAGTTAAAAAGTTTTGGTCATTCGTAAAGTCCCTGAAAAAGGATGCGTTTGGGATCACTTCGCTAAGGGAAAATGGAATTCTAAAAACAGATGCGCGCGATAAGGCTAATATTTGCAATAAACAGTTTCAATCAGCATTTACGCGTGAAACTGATGGTGAGCTACCATCTAAAGGTGCAAGTTCGTTCCCCTCTATGGGGGACATAACAGTTGACCCCAATGGGGTCGCTAAACTGTTAGGTAAGCTCAAGATACATAAGGCATCTGGGCCCGATGACCTGAATGCCAGGGTACTTAAGGAATGTAGTGCTGAAATATCTCCTGTGTTGGCTTTTATCTTCAATCAATCACTTGCCCAGGGCACTGTACCAGATGACTGGCGACAAGCAAATGTAACCCCGGTCTATAAAAAGGGGGAAAAATATGATGCAGCAAATTATAGACCAGTGTCGCTAACATGCATCTGTTGCAAAACCTTGGAGCATATATTAGTAAGCAACATCAACAAGCACTTAGCCTTTGAGAGCATTCTTGCTGACTGTCAACATGGTTTCCGGAGTCAAAGGTCTTGCGAAACGCAGCTTGTTCAATTTTACCATGACATTGTGAGCAATCTGGATGGGGCCATAAATCGTGGC
Organism: Lucinisca nassula; assembly: GCA_963580285.1. NCBI lineage: Eukaryota > Metazoa > Mollusca > Bivalvia > Lucinida > Lucinidae > Lucinisca > Lucinisca nassula. The sequence continues at coordinate 36,540,078 of OY757014.1, forward strand.
CACAAACAGACTGACTTGATCATCATGGACTTTGCTAAGGCCTTTGACAAGGTACCTCACAGAAGGCTATTACATAAACTGGAGTACTATGGGATAAGAGGATCCACGCATAGGTGGATTAGCTCATGGCTCTCTGGGCGCTCACAACAAGTTGTACTTGATGGCCAAGCGTCTGATCCAGTCCCTGTTTTATCTGGAGTCCCCCAAGGTTCGGTCCTTGGACCGGTCCTTTTCTTGGTTTTCATTAATGATCTCCCCGACAATATCAGGTCATCGGTCCGTTTGTTTGCTGATGATTGTGTCCTGTATAGGAACATATATTCTCCTTCTGACTGTCTTATTTTACAAGATGACCTGGATCAACTTGCACAGTGGGAGGCCGATTGGCAAATGAAGTTCAATGTGGCCAAATGTCACTCAATGAGAGTGTCACGACACCCTCCGGACAAGCAAATTAAGTTTGACTATACTCTTCACCAGCAAGTTTTGGAGCATGTTCAATCCGCCAAATATCTTGGTATCACCATCACTGACGATCTTGATTGGGGTCAACATATCTCAGAGATTACATCTAAAGCAACTAGGACTTTGGGATTCCTTAGACGGAACTTGGCTTTTGCACCTAGGCAGACAAAGGATGTTGCATATAAAACATTGGTTCGCCCTCAACTCGAATATGCATCACCCATTTGGCACCCCTATGTTAAAACTCAGACTCAGCAGGTGGAGAAGGTGCAGAGGACAGCTGCTCGATGGACCTGCAGGCGATGGCGAAATAGAAGTAGCATCGGTGACATGCTTAATGAGCTAGAGTGGCCGTCCCTGGAGGCCCGTCGTGAGCAGTCCTCTTTAACCTTCTTCTACAAGATACACTCTGATTCAGTGTCTATTGATAAAGATAGGTACTTGACCCCTGTAACACTGTCGACCCAAACAAGGGCATCAAAATTAAACGACTCACAATATCGCAGATACCAGTCCTATAGTGATGCCCTGAAGAACTCGTTTTTTCCTAGAACTATTCCCCAATGGAATAGTCTTCCCTCCTCTGCGGTGAATGCCAAGTCCGCAGAAGAGTTCAAAGCCCGCACAGTGTAAGATTGGGTCTCAGAGGTATGCGTTTTAGGATACCTCTGTTATGCAGATTGTAAATAGTTTTAAGGACGCATCCAGTGCCTCTCTTTTTTTTTTTTTTCAGCTAAATTCTAAATTTAGCCACCCAATCAACTGAGGTAATGGCCAGATATGACCGACTCAGTATAAGAAGATAGATAGATAGATAGATAGGTTAAAGATCCCTACCATAATTACAGGATTACTGTGTTGGCTTTCATCCTGCAAACCTGGAGTGCATGTAATGTACATCTGCGGCAATGGTCAAATGTGACCGACGCAGTATTAGTAGATAGATAGATAGTAGTCGACATCTGAAGTAGACAATTGCTGCGCATGATATTAATTTCGGCACAATTTGTACCGGTAAATTACACTTAAAGTAAAAAGACATGTTTCTTCATGTTGACAACAGCGCTACCAAATTATAGCCTGAAATCTTATGGCTGTAATGCACAAAATTCGTTGGTTATATATTGCTGGGGTATTCAACTATCGTTTAGTTGCCTTATCCAATATCTATGAATTTAGACACACAAAATAGATGGAATTTTAACAATAATTTGTGATAGTTTGTACCTTCGTCCGCCATTTTTTACATTCTGCGCAGCAATTAAGCAACATCTATTTTTTCATTGGACAATATTCTCGCGGCTGACTAGTTGATACATACCTGGATCGACCGGTTCGTAGAAATACGGGAACACACCAAAACACCGGAACACACTGGCAATTACCGGAACACACTCCAAAAAAACAAAAAAAAACAAAACATTTTACTTGGCTTAATCTGACATTGATTGAGTAGATGTACTCAAGAAATGACATCAGTGATCTAATCAACATAGTCACGATTAACAAACCATATAATCCCCTTAAGCTCCGCCAGTTATCTGTTTGCAACCATAATAGTAACTGCACACGCTATTAAATACGCATCCGTTAGTGAAGCAAGATAATGATCAGACTGCACGATGTCCGCTCTTTTCGTTATATGTCCGTGCCTGTCCAAATCCTATATTATTCCTTCGCCTGAGATTTTAGCTGTCCTAATTTTTTAGTTGGTCCTAATTTATTTATTCGACACCCCCCCCCCCCCCCCCCCGCTCATAGGGGCTTGAAGAAATATATGGGCTGTATGATGCTTCCACGCAGAGCTGAATCCGGCCCGCACACTAGTACTGGTAAACCGCTAAGAGGATTTAAGCCTGGCCAGGAACAACGGTGCGAGTTGTTGTTGTTTTCCAGTTTCCCCGTGTCGCGGGTCGTCAGCTGGTGGGGTCCCAGGGAACGAATCCATGCTGGCACTACACCGTAGCCGTTCGGTGGTACCCCCATTCCCCGTTGCCGGTGAACAGGGAGACCATCGCTCGGCTCCAGCCCCGTCCGTCTCATGTTTGTCGTCTCACGTCTCAGGTGTCTCCGAGCCCACGGGCATCCCCTTACCCTGTAGCCAATCGCCGAGCTCCGTCCTGAGAGGTTTGTGAAACGGTGCCGTGACCTTTCCAGGTCTCGGTGGGGCTTATATTTTGTCTTCCCCTTTGCTTCAGGAGTGCATGTGTCCTGTCGCTAAAGGGCATCTTTATTGATTGGAGTTTCTGGGCTAGGCGTGCTTCATTTTTCAAGGGCTGTGTATGTTTTGCACAGTTCCAATGTGAGCCTTTGTTTTGGTGCAACATAGTTTAGTTGTAGTAATTTGGAACTCCATTCTAAAGGTTTGGCTACGTGATTTCCCGCGTTTAAGTTATAGCAGTGCTGTGCCTTGGGTTTTTGCGGTTTGCCGCAAAGGGATGTGGGTTGTTTTGTGTAACAGGGTAGGCTCCGAGTTTGACCTTATCATAAAGGGGATCGTTTAGCAGTTAATTTTGTTTGAAAGTTTCATTGCAATTTGGAAGACGTTTCTAAAGATTGCTATACACGTTTCCATGCTACGTGTTATGCACCTTATATCCAATCAGGGGATTCGAGACAAAGTTTTTAGCCATTTTGTGGTGCTTATTTGCACAACAAAATTGTAGAGTCCATCCATTTCTTTCTTCTAGCTTGTAGCTTCAGCCGCATCTACACCCTAACGCCAGCACTATGTCTATGGATGTCGTCTACGCTTTTTGTATCAATTTTGATATTGGTATTTTGTTGTTTTTTTTTATTTTTTTGTTTGATTTTTGCATATTTTTGTAACGTATGTACATTTTTACATTATTTGGTCTGTGCCCCCAGCTTATTGAGTATATATGTGGGCGGATGTGCTCGCCCCGCCACGGACCTGTCATGTTTGTTTTTCTTGTGCTTTAAAGATGGTGTTGTCCGTTTTGGGGCAAGCCCACCCGCTCTCTATTGCTGGGTAGGACAGTTTTTGTACCTGCAAGGTTGTGCTTGTAGATTATATTTTGTGATTTTTTTTTTATTCTGTACATACAACATATAGTATAGTATGATGGCCTCCGCCGTCTCGGGCCCAAGTTTGTGTTTATTTTAGTTAGTGGGTGACCTCTATCGCGGAGGATATGGAAGTAGGTCAATCCCCTTTCTGCATTTTTTGTTAAAGTTAGGAAAATGTGGTGCCCCTAGCTAGGCCTCCTCCACGTAGGATGTCATATTCTGTGGGGCCGTAAGTGGGTCATTCTGAGTCGCCATGTTTACATGTCATTATCGCAACCTACGTGAAGGAAGGCACCATAGGAGGAATTGTATTCCTACCTAGTCGTTTGAGGGCCCGAGATATCGTGTGCCGATCTCGTTAGCAATGTAGTTAGTACAAATTCATATAATCATGTAGGTCGCATACAAGCGTCCGCCTGCGCATGTGCGCAGTCGAGCACTCCTATGCGATCTTGTTTTTATGTGTCATATTTACAGTTAACAATGTTTGAAATCGCTTTTTGGGAAAAAACTCTTCTTCTTCTTCTTCTTCTATCTCCAGGTTTTTGATCTCTCTTTTCCTATACTATCCTCTCTACGGGATTCCTACTCTACAAATATTCTACAACTATCGCTATATCTACCTAATTGAGCATTGCGTGGGTGGATGTGTGTTGTTTTAGTTTTGCGTGGGTGGTTGTGTGTTGATGCCCTCCTTCAGGGTCGCGCTTAGTCATGCCCTAGTTAGTTAGTTAATTTCCCTTATCTGTATAAATATTTGGCCGTCTTGACCGTCCGTTTTAATTACGGTCATGGCGCGATTTGCTGTCTCTGATGATACTTATGTTAAACGACAAGGGCAGTACCGAGGGCTGTTTGATGTACCAGGCGAGGTTCGGTTTTTCGGCCGTGGTGGTATGCGCGTGGCGAGCTATGATGTTGACTTGTGGGACAGCGGTTTATATTTTCCGAGGGCAAAATTGGGACAGCGATGGTCGTCTCCACAGGCACTATTACAGGGACCGTATTCATTTGTCAAGGGAGGGACAGAAGCAATACCATGTGTGCTTAGAAAGGGCCTTCCTGCGATTTTTCTGCTAGTCGGGTGTTTATAAAATGTCCTTTTGTGGGCCCCCAGATCATTCCGTTTGGGTAACCTTATAATGTACATCTTTTATTCGAAAGCGAAATTTGCGAAAAAAAAAAAAAGAGAAAAACAAAGAGATGTGATAAGGCCTATTGTTTCTTATTTCTGTCCCACTCATCTATGTGCATTCCTGAAGGAGAGCCGTTTTGTTTGCTAGTGTGTTTGTGTGCCGTTCTCCTTTGGGTAGTGTGGTTCTCGATCGGCCAGGATTTTGACGCAATGCTGCTCAGTACCAAAGTCCTAAGACCGCAAACCCCAGCGTTACATCTCGTCCTGATTTCCCGTTTGCCTCACCCCCTCCGGAGAGGCCGGGCGATGGATTTTCCTTGTGGTGGATCCATGCCCAGTCTCGGCGTGTTCTCGTGTGATCCTCTTTTGGGCAGTGTGGCTCCCGATCAGCTAGGATTTTGGTGCAGCGCTCATAAGTGCAAAGCCAGTGGGCCGCAACCACAACGCTACATCTAGTCTTAGCCTCTCGCTTGCCATACCCCTTTGGAGGGTGGGTCGGGGCCATGGATTTTCCTTGTGGTAGGTCCATGCCCCGTTCTGTTATGATCTTCTCACAGTGATCCAGGGATCGCTTCCACTCAGAGCTGAATCCGGCCCGCACACTAGTACTGGTAAACCGCTTAGAGGATCTAAGCCTGTCCAGGAACCGCGGTGCGAGACGGACCGTCCATGCTAATAAACCCTATTCGTTTTATTGGGCGACAGGGCTTGAGATGTCATTTCATCTCAATGTCGGGTAAAAGTCCCACAAAATTGGAAGCAACGTCTCCAAAATGACCTTTACAGTGTTGACGGGGACGTTAAACCTCAAATCAAACAAACAATTTATTCATTCACTTGAGATTTTAAGTCTTAAAATTTAAAATAAATTCTGTGATGAATAAACTAATCGATAAACCAATAATCAGATTCAGATTAAAAAGAACTGAAAATTTTCATATTTCTGATACAAACATAGATTGTGAGTATTCATTAGTACCACCTCGTTGAGGCTGTTCTAACGAGTACCCACAATCTATGTTTTTTTTTAGCAGAAATAAATTAAATGTATACCTCAATTTAAGAAAAAAAAATTGAAAATTTTCAGATTAAAAAAAAAAACCTGATAATTTTCAAATTTCTAATACAATAGGCGGTTCAAACGAGTACCCACAATCTATGTTTTTGAGCAGAAAAAAATACCCCAGTTAACTCCGTTTTTACTACAAAAAAGTGGGGTTAAAGGGGATCAATAATATATTGGTATGTTATAATGATAATAATTTCATCGATATTTTGTGGTAATCTGTTTGGTTCTTTGTGTTGGAGCTTAACGGCCTAGTCCATATTATTTTGGTCAAATCGGAACATCCACACTTTCCGTTGCCAGGCTTATACGAAATGGTTACCTGTACAGTAAAAAAAAAACTGCCCTTCTTGAATCAGCGGAAGGGAGATTGAAACCAATGCAGTATGGACGGAATGATCTAAGCTGTTGACTGAGCCCGAAATTATAATAAAAAACAATAAAATGGCACAGATAGAGTAACCACTTAGCAAACTTGGTAAAAATCTGATATAAAAAAAAAATGAAATTTTTCCGAGCGAAGGTTTTGACATTTCATGTTTTTCTTCCCAATGGCGACACTATGCTGGAAATGTCAATCTTTTTTTCTTCTTCTTCTTCTTCTTCTTCTTCTTCTTCTTCTTCTTCTTCTTCTTCTTCTTTTTCTTTGTGGCTAGAAGAATTGTCAAACTGTATTCTTTTGATCATCAAATGAGTTATATCAGAGAGAGCAACTCTAAACATAAACTGCTCAGTATAACTACTTGTATATATTCAGACCCACAGGACCGGAACACATTTGATAAAACACTGCACTAAGTTTAATTAAGATTAATTAATTTATGCTTTTTATATCAGAAATGTTTTCAACAACAGTTTATTAGTTTATTAGTATCTCTCTCAGTTTACAATTATTTGTAAATACATAAGATATACAACACTATACACAATAAAACAATGCAAATAAGTCCAAAATAACATTTCTAATAAGAAAAATAAAAAAATTCAAGTGTGTTCCGGTAATTACCAGTGTGTTACGGTGTTTTGGTGTGTTCCGGTATCAACCGGTCTACAAAACCACTTTATATATTACCTCCCCTCGCTCGCTCTACAATTTTTATTAACCATCTATTAAAAGCATACTCCCCAGGAGTGGTGACCCCTCGATCTTGATTGAAGGTCCTATCTCGCTAATATCTTCCAAATACAGCTAACCCACAGCCCCCCCACACCCCCCGGGTGGGAGGGGGCGTTAGACGGGTTCCGGCTAACCAAATATTGAAGGGTGTTACCTGAAATAAAACTAAAGAAATGTTAGTGAAATGAGTTTGTACAGGGCGAAAAGAGTGTTAGTATAGTTAAAAGATAAAAACAGAAATAGATCTTTAAAATTCCAAATAACTTGACCTTTAATTCCCCAAATGGAAAATCTCATAGGAATGAATAATGACAGAAAACAGACTGATAAAATATCTGAAAAAATCTGAGCGTTTGGAAGAACTTGGCGATTTTAGGATGGTAGAATCGAAACCATGCGTGAATTGTTGTGTAATACATGTAAATCACAGTTTGTCGGTCAGTTGTAAGTAGAGACAAATCGCTTGTGTTACGCGCTTTTGATTTAATTTTCTTTACAGCTGACCTATTACTGGAAAAATTCACGTCAAAGGCTAATCTTGTTTTTTAATCAGAAAATTGCATTTATACGATGGAGCAATTCATGTTGGATAGGTATTTTTAGTTTCTAAAAAGGACTTTTTTCGGAAATATGTGAACTGCTTAGTATTCTTTCTGCTTTAAGTTGTGAGTGCTCGCTGGAACTAATCACGACGATTTTCGTCTGCTGGTTTCTTTAAAAGCAGATTTTCTCGGCATGTTAAGGCCATCGGAGTCTAACTGTTGGATTTCTTTTGCACCAGCATTTCAGCGGTTTCTTGCTGTCGAGTCATCACCGTTGTTTTATCTCTGTGGTTGTTTGATTTTTGTGCTCTCGGAGATGTTGCGCTGGTGAGTTAGGAGGTATTCATGCGGACTGAACAAATTGTTTGTCTAAATCGCGACGGATCAAGAGCGAGAATTGCGGCCACGATGGTTTGTCGTTGAGTGTGTGTATCGCTTATATCTTTGTTGAGTTGGCCATTTTGTGGGAAAGTAACTGTCCTTTAGGCTTTTCCATTAGGGTCTATTTATTTCATGTTTGTGCTTCTTTCCCTGGAAGCTGTGGGTTAATTGTATCAATTCCTGGGGCCAGTTGTTCAAAGCATCGTTGGCTTAACGAGCTCGTTAGTGGTCATAATGTTAACTGTTCCAACAAGTTTAATATGTAAAATTTTGGTATTTTTGCTGAAAAAATGTGAGCAGCTTTTGCATCCGCAAAAGTTGCTCACATTTCTTCAGCAAAAATTTTAGCATATTTAATGATCAAAGTTTTAACGATTCGTTAACTAACGACGTCGTTAGTTTTGAACAACTGGCCCCTGATCTTTGCCCTCACTTCTATTTTGGAGGTAGTGAAGGCCAATGGTATTCATACAGACATTCGATATAACAACAAAATTCGTTATAACGACAATTTTACCTTTGCTCAAAATGAGACGAATTCACGGAGATATTCAAGAAACTTGTCATTATTTAACCCTTTTTGTACCAAATGGAATCTTCCTCCTTATATATAGCAGGAGTCCATTTCAAAATTTAGGGCTGTCAAGTTGTTTTTTCATCAAAATTTATTTGGGAAATGACTGAACCTTTAGCTAATAGTGGAGGCCCTGATCAGACGCCGCGTTCTGCGGCGTCTGATCTGGGCCTGCACTGTTTGCCAGGGTACCCGTTTTGGGGTTTCCGGTACAAAATGGGTGAACACTCCAAGAAACAAATAATGTGAACATTTGTTAACAAACGTCCACAGTCTTTGCTTCCTGCAGCAATTAAGGGAAAAGTCCTTATCCTATTTCATTACGCCTTATTGAATCTTGTCTAACAGCCCCGCCCGTGCTCCGATTTGTATTGCTCGCCTAGTCGTAAATCCGGTCGGTTTGAGCTTCAAGATGGCAGGTCATACCTGAACAGGTAAATCTGCAATATTTTACACTTTTATTGTCATCTATGAAGGAGCACGAAGAGCGCTCCTGTGACAGCAATGGGTTTGAACTCACAACGCATCTTCTAGACATAAACTGACCATTGTGCTTTATTGCTTTGCGTATGGGGCGCCGTTTTACTATTTATTCCCTATTTATAGATATCCATACTTATTTATGTCTATCCATTGATTGTTTGATTTGATGCTTAACGTCCCCGTCAACACTATATAGGTAATTATGGAGACGTTGCTTCCAATTTTGTGGGACTTTTACCAGACATTTAGATGGAATGACATCTCAAGCCCTGGGTTATCCGTGATGATGAACCGTGATAAATTTGATATTGCAAGCGTGTTCATATTGAGTAGAAAGAATTTTGTTCAAGAAGAATTACTAGTTCATTCTGTAGTGATGCCGTTTCTGTTTGAGAACTCGGTTTGTACATGTATGTACATGTAAAGAACGTGATAACAAGTCAGAGTATTCGGTCGCCACACGTTGTAACGGCCTGAGCGGCGTGGATGACGTCAGCTGCGTCATCAGCGTCACGAAGTCGGTTATGACGTGGTGCATACCAAATACGGAAAGAATTTACGGCAAACAGTGTTGATCCTTATGAGACACTAACAAATGTGGTGTAGAACAGATAAAAATCTTCCTGTTTTTAGTTTCTACCTGTTAATGTAATGAATTTGTGAATAGCTATATTTTTAGCCGTGTCGCGGAGAAGGATATGAAATGAAGTTGGTTATGTTTCCTGTAATTGGCGGGTGACCAGATAGCGCAAAGGCGCGGTCTGTTCAATTGCCTCTTACCTGTGCTAATGTAGTGAGCACGAATTTGAGGAGTATTATGCTCATTTGTAGTGAGCATTAATTAAATTCTGTAGTGCTCAGTAAGGAAGCATAAACTTTGAGTATTCTTGTGTCAAGCGCTGGGTGCTGATAATTTGATGCATAGTCAAGTTGAGTTCTGCTGTGCAGTTATTTGTCGCATGTACTGATCAGCATGTGTGTCTGGTCGGCGCATGCGCAATAACGGTATATGCACGAACATATTCTGACTTCTCTGGGAGGGGGATCGTGATATAGCATATACGTTTCGTGAACTGTATCTAAGTCGATTATCGTAATTTGCAGGCACAACGATGTGTGGTGACCTGCTGCTCCCTGCATAGTAGGAGCAGGTACTGGTACGACCCAAAGGTTCCGTTGTTCAGCAAAGGCGGACAGAACAAATTAAACAGACCGTCGAGGCCATAACAACAGGTTGTGAGAAACCTCAGGTTGTGACATCAACTGAAACGAAGCAGAAGTTACCGGGACTTCAATTGTTGTATAGGATTCAATTGACGATCATATAATCGAAAGTTTAGTCAACAATATAGAAGACATTGTGGTCGACATTGTGGTCGACGGAATAGTCAACGGTGTGATCAACAACGTCGATGTAGGGTTCACCCTAAGTGGACTTAAATTCTGGCCAGTCGCGTTTTTTTTTATTTTTTTATTGTTCGTATTGTTCGTTTTTGTTATTTGCTTCTGTAGACATTCAAGCCATCCCGGCCCGAGCAGAGAACATACTTTTGCCTTCAGGGCAGACGTCGTGAATGGGCTATAGAAGCAAATAAATGTAATGTTTAGTGTTTGTGTTGTTGTATATAGATACTGTAAATAATTTATTTCATCCCAATATCTTTCTTGTGCCTTACCCCACAGCTGCCCGTTCACCTGTCAGAGATCACCCTCGATTGTTTTGTCAGCATGGGGGTTGCGGAACGCCGTAAACCCACATGTAACACACGGCGCCACAGAGACACATGAAACAACATGGACGCCCGAATAAAAGTTTCTCAGCACGTTACATTCTGTATGGAAATCTGCAAATAGATAGTTTATTTTAGCTTTAGAAATTATCTTCGACGCTGAGACATAACGGCGGTAGCAGTGCGTAGTTATTCCAACGGGCCATTCAAACCAGGAAAGGCCGAGAAGGTAAGGATTTCGCTGAAATTTCTAAAAATCTGTTTAAATAAATATTGCAAAGATTTTAACTTGCGTTTTTCGTTGATTTCCTGTGTATAAAGTGTTGCATGTTTTTGTTTATACTTGTAAACTATGGTCCTGAAAAGTAGGTCCGGTCTTTAAACTGTCACTAGACGTATTATAGGTCAGTAGAAGGTATTATAGGTCACTACCGATTATAGCGTGCAGTTATTCAACCCCCTTTATTAGGTGACTAGAGTGCCTGGCCCCGAGGTTATAAAACTTCTCAGTAGAGCACAAGCTCAGAGGTCTGAGTTTGAATTCGAGTTGAGCACAAAAACGTTTTATAACCTCGTATCGGGGCCTGGTTGCGGTATAAATCATGATTTTAGCTCACCAGAGCCGAAGGCTCCGCGGGAGCTTATAGGATAGGCAGTTTTCCGTCGTCTGTCGTATGTAGTCTGCGTCAACACTTTAAAGCAACCTCTTGCCCTGAAGCCAATGGGCCGGTTGAGTCCAAATTTTATCTGTAACCTTCTTGGGTAGGGGTTGAAAATTTACCTTTTTTTTATGAAAATCGGCTCTTTAGTTTGGTTGCTTTGGCAACTTAGAGTTTCCATAGACTTATAATGGAGAAAATTAAAAAATTGCATTTACTGCCAAGTCTTTCATGTTTTGACGCAACTTTCATAGAACTGTTCCTCAAGCAATCTACCATCTGCCGTATGATTTTAGGCCTATTGCTATTTTTTACTGGTTGTCACGGAAACCAAAATGAAAAAAAAAAAAATAAAAAGAACTTAAAATTATCTCCGCAGAAACCATATATGCTCTATGAGGCTGATACTTAATGAAAATATTCACCATATTTGCCTTTACAGGTTTTTTTTTTTTTTTTTTTTTTTTTTTGTGTGTGTGTGTGTGTGTGTGTGTGTGTGTGTGTGTGTGTGTGTGTGTGTGTGTTTTATGAAATTCGGCTTTTTAGTTCGGTTGCTATTGCATCTTAGAGTTTCCATTGGCTTATAATGGGGAAAATTGAAAAATGGCATTTACTGCCACGCGTTTGCAGATATTTTGACAAAACTTTTACAGACATGTTCCTTAAGTAATCTTCCATCTGCCATATGATTTTAGGCTTATCGCTCATTTTTACTGGTTGCCATGGAAACCAAAATGAAAAAAAAGAAGAAGAAAACCAAAACAACTTAAAAATCATCTCCTCATAAACAATGTGCTCTGTTAGCCTTTATGGAAATATTCACCGTATTTGCCTTTACAGGTTTTGTATTTTTTTATGAAATTTGGCTCTTTATTTTGGTTGCTATGGCAACTTAGAGTTTCCATTGACTTATAATGGGAAAAATTGAAAAATGAATTTACTGCTATGCCTAGCAGATATTTTGACAAAACATTCAAAGCAATGTTTTTAAACAATCACCTATCCGCCGCATGATTTTAGGACAACTGCTCACTTTAATTGGTTGCTGTGGAAACCAAATGCACCCAAATATAGAATAAAAATACACTTAAAAATATCTTCTCAAAACCCATATGCTCTATAAGGCTGAGACTTTATGGAAGTATTTACCATAGTTTCCTGAGCAGGTTTTTTTTTTTTTTTTTTTCATGAAAATCAGCTCTTTGGATTGGTTGCTATGGGAACTTAGAGTTTCCGTAGATCTGTAATGGGGAAAATTGAAAATTTGCATTTACTGACAAGCCTTAGTAGATATTTCGGCAAAACATTCATAGAAATATTTTTAAGCAGTCTTGTTTCTGCCGTATTAAGGCCTACTGCTCATTTTTATTGGTTGACACTGGAAACCAAAATAATAATAATAATAATAATAATAATAATAATAATAATAATAATAAACAACTTAAAACAATCATCTCCTCATAAACTGTATGCTCTATGAGGCTTAAACTTTATGGAAATATTCACCAAATTTGCCTTTAGTTTTTTTTTTTTGTTTTGTTTTTTTTTTTTGTTGTTGTTGTTTTTTATGAAATTTGGCTCTTTACGTTGATTGCTATGTGCAGTTTAGAGTTTCCATAGACTTATAATGGGGAAAATTGAAAAATGACATTTACACCTTTCAAGATATTTTAAACTCTTTCACAGTAATGTTCCTTAAACAATGTTCTATCTGCCATATGGTTTTAGGTCTATTGGTTGCCACAGATATATATCAATTGTCTGTTGTCTGGCAACAACACTTTTTAGCGGCAGCTGACCTCTGAAGCCATTAGGCGGATTGGGCCCAATTTTTCTGTAGCGTCTTTGGGCAAAGGGCTTCCATGGTTAAATAAAATACATGGCTGCCAGTGGACAGTGCCCCATGATAGTGGCCCATGGGCCTCTTGTTTTATGTTAACAGTCTTTTCGAAAATATTTTGCAAGGTATGGCTTTTGTCAATAACCATTTTAACACATATGAGTATTGGCTATTGACAAACCTTAGCATAACCGGCTGCTACACCTTGGACGGGGGGAATCGGTACAATTCCGGTATTGTCCTGTGCAAAGTAGGAATTCTCACTTTGCGCAACAATTCCGGAATTGTTCCGGTTCACTTCTAGAATTGGGTATTAGCTTATCGATTATCTGTCAAGCGCAAAGTGAGATTTTTTTGACAAAGTAAGAATCCAATCAATGAAAAGGATGCATGCCTTGTCTTTATTTTCTTACCCATTTTATTCGGTACCGGTTTTCGAATCAAATGATACAAATATGTTAAAATGGATTACTCAAATCGAAGAGATGAGAAAATGATTCTCTTTTCAACAAATCAGTATGATAATACACCGATTATAAAGTAGACTTTCATGTCTCTAATTTGGAAATCCCTCTATGTAGCGTTTTCCACAGGTGCACAAAATCAACTTTAAAAAATACACTGGAAAATCTACATCCCGTTACATACGAAGTGGGGTTTACAACTGTATTCGAAATGCATGGTTTGGAAAAAATGAGCTCTTTAAAACTATAACGTAAATGCCGACGCCGACTCGAACGCTGTTGCCGGTGACAACGCCAGCGACAACGCCGAAGCCGGAGGTAGTGAAATAGCTTTTCATGGACTTCGTCGAGATTAGCTAAAATGGAAGAAAGAGGGCAGAAAGGCCGTGTTGCATCCTGCGTTAAGCCTAGATGAGACCTGGCAAGCCTCATTGCGAATAATAACTGTCAAAATACTTATTTGTTTTTATCTTATTCGATGTGCGTTACATGTACCATGACAAAACAACCATTGTTCTTCCAAAACTGAAATGCGGTTAGGATAGTTTTATCGTTTTGGTTAGCAATTTCCTCAAATTGACGTCACAGTGCACTTTAGCCTCTTGTGCTCACTTGTCGTATGCATGTGAAACTTGGATCCAATTTCTAGAGTTGATATATTGCAGACAAATCGATATCTTTAACGTCTCTTACAAGGACAACATCACAAATTGAGAGGTCCGCAATCGGGCTCGGAGTCTAGGGCTGACTAATCGGAGCTGAAAAGATAATCGATTATCAGTCATGTCATTGCGATTCATAATCGATTAGTAATCACCAAGGTTTTTGTCATAATTTTACCTGTCCGGCTTCCTGTCTGAGCATGACTCTTACCATATGTTGCACTTTACCATATGTATAATTGAACAGACAGGCCTGAGCAAACAGTGTAGACCCAGATGAGACGCCGCGTAATGCGGCGTCTCATCAGGTTCTGCCCTGTTTGCCACTCATCCAGCTATTTTAGGCATAACTTGGGGTAGTAAATTGTACCTATCAAGTAATCGGTTAAAAGCATATCAGAAATGATAATCATATTTGTGGAATTTATCGATCGATTAATCGATTATACGATTAATCGTGTCAGCCTTAGCTCGGACTCTGATTTACCCTCACGAAGAACTCCTCTCTACGGTAAAGGTGGTATGCACAGGTCTCCTCCTCATCAGGCTTCGCCGAGATAATGTAGCAGTGAAAAGTTAATAGAATAAAAAGGCGTAGTAGCTAGAAAAAGAGTCAGATAATATCAAGGGGCTTTATAGCATCTCAGAGGGCAGTGCACGGAAGACAGAACAAAGTGAAAAAAGATTATTATGAACCCCTACGACTGACAAAGGTAACGGGATAAGCGAAGGGTGACGGGAAGTTACACAGGCCTTTCATTACGAGAACAAGTCCGTGAAATGAAAAACCCCTTAAACCCCACTTTGTATAGAGAAAACTGGGTTGTACAGGTGTATACACTCTTTTTCTTATTTTTGCTGAATCTTATTGCAAATTTATTTAGAGGTATTTTTGCACAAAGGCAAACAGTATGAGCAGCAGTCGGATCTGTGTCCACACTGTTTGCTAAAATAACTTTATTTAACCGATAGACGACAAAGCAGACGACCATTGTCGTGTTTAGCATTTTATAGGTCAAGATGTTTGAGCTCTCCCACGAGGGAACCTGTTTTCGGGGTTTGCGACCTGCAGGCAAGACACGAACGGGCTTGGTCAGTATGGTCTTTATTGGTTTGTTTTTAACGTCCCCGTCAACACTGTAAAGGTCATTTTGGAGACGTCGCTACCAATTTTGTGGGACTTTTACCCGATATTGGGATGAAATGACATCTCATGACCTGTCGCCCAATGAAACCAATAGGGTTTATAAGCATGGGCGGTCCGACTCGCACCGCTTTGCCTGGGCAGGCTTAGATCCTCTAGGCGGTTTACCAGTACTCATGTGCGGTCAGTTTCAGCTCTGCGTGGAAGCATCATGCATCCCATCTATTTCTTCAAGCCCCGATGGGCGGGGGTCGAAGTAGGGTCTTGAAAATTAGATTATAGGGAAGGGATGAGTTGCACTATCCAAGGAGCGAATACTACTACGCGTATGCGCAGGCTGATATGTGTTTTTTGTTTTTTGTTTTGTTTGATTTGAGGTTAAACGTCCCTGTCAACACTGTAAATATCATTTTGGAGACGTTGCTACCAATTTTGTGGGACTTTTACCCGATATTGGGATGAAATGACATCTCATGACCTGTCGCCCAATGAAACCGTAAGCGCAGGCTGATATGTGTTATTTTGTAAGTATATGGTACAAAAAAGAAGAAATAAAGAAATAAGATTGTTTTCATGCACTTAAACTTGGGTCGACCAACAGAATTGTTATTAGGTGGGGATTAAAACAGATCTGTCTTATAAACTTCCGTGACTTGCTTTTCAATCATATTTTCACGATGACTGAGCGAGAAAAACGTATGTTTTCAACCTGTATTCGGAATTCCCAAACTTCTGATCGTTTCCGTACGTCATAAAGATCCGTTAACTCTTCAAGCGCTAAGCGAAATATTACCAGACAACATATTTTTTATTTCATTGTGTTGTCTTATTTTTTGGAGCCAGTCAGATTTAATATATTTCATGCAAGTCGTTTTATATGAAAAGTCAAGCCTTATTTTCTTTGAAAAATAAAATAAAAAAAAATAGAATGTCGTATGCTGCGTTTGTGATCAGCGCTTCATTATCTTTAATAAGCCATCAATGCTAATAATAAAGGTGTAAACTAACGTAGTAAAGACTGTTGACGTTCATTGATGTACAACGTCACCAACTATGTGGGTCGTTAATAAGTGAATCGTAAACGCAGCAGACATACAACGTGTAGGCAACGTCGCAACAACGTCTATGAATCAACGTCTTAAACGTCATCTCACAGCATGCACACGTCGCTATGGCAACGTCAAATCAACGTCATTGCACCGACGTTGGTGTGACGTTGCATAAACGTCATGCCGTTGCACCGACGTTGATATGACGTCATAATTACGTCATGTGCCTGCTGGATTGTCTTCTGGACTTAGTCATATGCATTCTACATTGGAAATGGATTCTATCAACGTTGATGCGACGTTGCTTAAACGTTATTAGTATCGAGGGCTACTACGTTGGATTGTGATTTTGTCAACGTTCATACGACCTTGCATAAAATAGTTTTCGTGTGGGCTTTTTAGAATGCATTCTAGGTTAGAAAGTGGTCGTGTCAACGTTGAATCAAGGTTCCTTAAACGTTATGTGCCTTTTGGGCTGCTCGTATAAATTCTACATCAGAAAGTGATCATGTCAACCTTCATACGGCGTAGCTTTAACGTTCTATGTTTTCTACATTCGCCACTTGTGAAAATACTTCTTTTTTCGGCCACCGCCCATCGGGGCTTGAAGAAATAGATGGGCTGCATGATGCTTCCACGCAGAGTTGAAACCGTCCCGCACACGAGTACTGGTAAACCGCTTAGAGGATCTAAGCTTGCCCAGGCAAAGCGGTGAGAGTGCTAATAAACATGCTAATAAATATGCCCTATAAAAGGTTTATCCTTTGGAAGCAAGGAATACACCACAGAAGTGAAAAATATGGAGTGTACATGTTTTCTGGGTCAGACTAGCTAGTTTCGGCCAATTAGGCCTCATCAGTGACCCTCAGATATTTTCAAAATTCCACAATGGAATCAATGATCCCAAAGGACAAGAAAATATAATCTACACTATGATGTAGGGCAGGGAGACGTTTTACCGCCGCCACACATTCCCACACACCAGCTGTAGTGAAGTTAAATATGCCCTATAAAAGGTTTATCCTTTGGAAGCAAGGAATACACCACAGAAGTGAAAAATATGGAGTGTACATGTTTTCTGGGTCAGACTAGCTAGTTTCGGCCAATTAGGCCTCATCAGTGACCCTCAGATATTTTCAAAATTCCACAATGGAATCAATGATCCCAAAGGACAAGAAAATATAATCTACACTATGATGTAGTGCAGGGAGACGTTTTACCGCCGCCACACATTCCCACACACCAGCTGTAGTAAAGTTAAATATGCCCTATAAAAGGTTTATCCTTTGGAAGCAAGGAATACACCACAGAAGTGAAAAATATGGAGTGTACATGTTTTCTGGGTCAGACTAGCTAGTTTCGGCCAATTAGGCCTCATCAGTGACCCTCAGATATTTTCAAAATTCCACAATGGAATCAATGATCCCAAAGGACAAGAAAATATAATCTACACTATGATGTAGGGCAGGGAGACGTTTTACCGCCGCCACACATTCCCACACACCAGCTGTAGTGAAGTTAAATATGCCCTATAAAAGGTTTATTCTTTGGAAGCAAGGAATACACCACAGAAGTGAAAAATATGGAGTGTACATGTTTTCTGGGTCAGACTAGCTAGTTTCGGCCAATTAGGCCTCATCAGTGACCCTCAGATATTTTCAAAATTCCACAATGGAATCAATGATCCCAAAGGACAAGAAAATATAATCTACACTATGATGTAGGGCAGGGAGACGTTTTACCGCCGCCACACATTCCCACACACCAGCTGTAGTGAAGTTAAATATGCCCTATAAAAGGTTTATCCTCTGGAAGCAAGGAATACACCACAGAAGTGAAAAATATGGAGTATACATGTTTTCTGGGCCAGACTAGCTAGTTTCGGCCAATAAGGCCTCATCAGTGACCCTCAGATATTTTCAAAATTCCACAATGGAATCAATGATCCCAAAGGACAAGAAAATATAATCTACACTATGATGTAGGGCAGGGAGACGTTTTACCGCCGCCACACATTCCCACACACCAGCTGTAGTGAAGTTAAATATGCCCTATAAAAGGTTTATCCTTTGGAAGCAAGGAATACACCACAGAAGTGAAAAATATGGAGTGTACATGTTTTCTGGGTCAGACTAGCTAGTTTCGGCCAATTAGGCCTCATCAGTGACCCTCAGATATTTTCAAAATTCCACAATGGAATCAATGATCCCAAAGGACAAGAAAATATAATCTACACTATGATGTAGGGCGGGGAGACGTTTTACCGCCGCCACACATTCCCACACACCAGCTGTAGTGAAGTTAAATATGCCCTATAAAAGGTTTATCCTTTGGAAGCAAGGAATACACCACAGAAGTGAAAAATATGGAGTGTACATGTTTTCTGGGTCAGACTAGCTAGTTTCGGCCAATTAGGCCTCATCAGTGACCCTCAGATATTTTCAAAATTCCACAATGGAATCAATGATCCCAAAGGACAAGAAAATATAATCTACACTATGATGTAGGGCAGGGAGACGTTTTACCGCCGCCACACATTCCCACACACCAGCTGTAGTGAAGTTTAATATGCCCTATAAAAGGTTTATCCTTTGGAAGCAAGGAATACACCACAGAAGTGAAAAATATGGAGTGAACATGTTTTCTGGGTCAGACTAGCTAGTTTCGGCCAATAAGGCCTCATCAGTGACCCTCAGATATTTTCAAAATTCCACAATGGAATCAATGATCCCAAAGGACAAGAAAATATAATCTACACTATGATGTAGGGCAGGGAGACGTTTTACCGCCGCCACACATTCCCACACACCAGCTATAGTGAAGTTAAATATGCCCTATAAAAGGTTTATCCCTTGAAAGCAAGGAATACACCACAGAAGTGAATAATATGGAGTGTACATGTTTTCTGGGTCAGACTAGCTAGTTTCGGCCAATTAGGCCTCATCAGTGACCCTCAGATATTTTCAAAATTCCACAATGGAATCAATGATCCCAAAGGACAAGAAAATATAATCTACACTATGATGTAGGGCAGGGAGACGTTTTACCGCCGCCACACATTCCCACACACCAGCTGTAGTGAAGTTAAATATGCCCTATAAAAGGTTTATCCTTTGGAAGCAAGGAATACACCACAGAAGTGAAAAATATGGAGTGTACATGTTTTCTGGGTCAGACTAGCTAGTTTCGGCCAATTAGGCCTCATCAGTGACCCTCAGATATTTTCAAATTTCCACAATGGAATCAATGATCCCAAAGGACAAGAAAATATAATCTACACTATGATGTAGGGCAGGGAGACGTTTTACCGCCGCCACACATTCCCACACACCAGCTGTAGTGAAGTTAAATATGCCCTATAAAAGGTTTATCCTTTGGAAGCAAGGAATACACCACAGAAGTGAAAAATATGGAGTGTACATGTTTTCTGGGCCAGACTAGCTAGTTTCGGCCAATTAGGCCTCATCAGTGACCCTCAGATATTTTCAAAATTTCACAATGGAATCAATGATCCCAAAGGACAAGAAAATATAATCTACACTATGATGTATTGGTTTCATTGGACGATGTCATTTCATCCCAAGGGCGGGTAAAAGTCCCACAAAGTGACCTTTACAGTGTTGACGGGGACGTTAAACCTCAAATCAAACAAACAAACAAAATACTTCTTGTGAAATAAAAATCGATCTTACACTGAAAAAAAATCCCAAATACCCTCTAGATCTTGTGGATTTGTGCTTATGGAAAGTGATCATGTCAACGTTGCTGCGACGTTACTTAAACGTCATTTTTCTTCTGGGCTTGCTCTGACTGGAAGGTCATGTCAACGTCGCTGCGACCATTGCTTAAACGGCATTTGCCTTCTGGGCTTACTCTTACCAGAAATTGATCATGTCAACGTTGCTGCGACGTTGTCGAGGTCGTTGGTCTTGAAGGCTATCGGTCAACGCTGATGCCGTAGCATAAACGTAATTCATCTGGTGGCTTGCTCGAATGGAAAGCGGTCATGTCAACTTTGATGCGATGTTGCTTAAACGCGATCTAACTTGAGGGCTTGTATGCTTTCCACATTAGTGTTCGCACTGCAACTGCATTCTTGTCAGTAATTTGCATCTAATAATGATCCTTTATTTATACTTTTACGCCAACTGAAGTGTTTCTATCACCATTGACGTCGTGTGACAGCGACATCATTTCCTGTTTACTTGTTTATTACACTTGATAAAGGCCAATAATGGCCGAAACGTTGTGTTAATAAATAAATAAATCCAATTTGAAGTTGTTCACTGGAAAAATTTCATGATTCACATTAGAAAATAACACTGATAACGTTGATCCGACGTTGTTCGAACGTCATTCGTCTCGTGGACTTGTTCGAATATCAATTACATAAGAATGTTTATCATATGACGTCGTTGATAAGCAGTGGATAACGTCGTGTAATAAAAATCGCATGACCACATGTGTAAAAACACTTTGGCGGGATTAAGTAACGTCATGATGACGTCCATGTCAACAATGCACTTTTCTTAGAAAACTTGACAAATTAAAACGCGATAAAATCCAATTTGAAGGAGTCATATGATAAAGAGAATATTACACTCGTGGTCATTTCATATGAAATTTATGAAACTCGCCGAAGGCTCGTTTCATAAATTTCATATGAAATGACCACTCGTGTAAGATCCTCTATTTATCACATGACGTTGTTGATATGCAGTGGATAAATAAGTCGTATAATAAAAATCGTATGACCATACGTGTAATAACACTTTGGCGGGATTAAGTAATTAAGTAATCTTACAAAATACGACGAAGATGAACTGGAGAAAATACAACTGGAAGCTGCAAGAATTACCACAGGAACAACCAAATTAGTCTCTATCGAAAATCTTTACAAGGAAACGGGATGGGAAACACTTAAAGTGAATGACCACCTTTAAAATATTATTACTTCATGTGTAAGAAAAAGTTACTGTAATGATTAATCTCTGATTTTTATTACCAACTGAAATCTACTAAGGTAATTAAATCATCATTGAATGGTTTCAGTGAGGCCTTCTGGCAGCGGCCATGTTTTCCCCAAGGTAATCCAAATGTATCCCAGCGTCCAACATGTTTGCTCGATTCCTGACCTCAAGGAGACCATTGAACTCTATGTCTCTCTATGTAGCTACTAAAGGAGAAGTAATTAGGCTCTCTAATCAGGTTGCATTCTCAAAAATCCTTAAATAGGCTGTCAGTTCAGGATCTTACATACTGGCTTCATTATGTTTTTGGATAAAAATAAAGACTTTGAAGACAGTTTTCCTGAGTTTGGTGACATTGGTTTCATTGGGTGGCATTCATCTCAATGTCGGGTAAAAATCCCACAAAATTGGAAGCAGCATCTCCAAAATGCCCTAAATAGTGGTGATGGGAATGTTAAACATCAATTCAAACAAACAAAATCTGTTCTTTCCTACAAAACAATTGTTTTCTGTAATCCTTGTCTGATCTACAGTTAATCACGTTGTACACCTGTACACTGTTTGCATAAAAACCAGGACTTCATCCAAAAATGAAAACATAAATCATGGGTGCTCAAAGGAATCACCTCATTGAGTACCCACAATCTATGCTTTAATCTGGATTAACCCATTTAGTACCCGAAACCCCAAAAGGGGTACCCTGGCAAATATTGCAGGCCCAGATCAGACGCCGAAGCACACGGCGTCTGATCAGGGCTTACACTGTTTGCAAAATGTTCAGCCATTTTCCTAATAAATTTTGAGGAAAACAACCTGACAGTCCTTAATTTTGAAATGGACTCCTGGTATATATAAGGAGGAAGATTCCATTTTGTACCAAAAAGGTTAAGAAAAATATCACAAAAGACCATATGAAGTGCCAAGAAATATTACCTAAAATTATCAAGGCGTGTTCAGGAAATGATTGGTTAAATGATACTGATAGGCATTAATTAATAAAGAAAAGAAACGAAACAAGTAATCAACACACTTTCAAGTCCACTTGAAAACAGCTATCTTCAAAATGTTTAGCACAAATGTTATGCTTTGCATAAACAAATGTCTTGACGTTAAGATTCTCTGTTCCAAGATTATGAATCCATACTTTTTACATAACTCTCTATTTTTCTAAGGGCCAGGGATAGAAAAAAACAGTAAATTCCTTGTCCAGTATTTGCCCTTACAAGAAGGCATTTTTATTATTTTAAAGGTCACTTTCTCCTCTAAAATCCTCAGCTGCTAAAGATAGCTGTCGGAACATGGACTGAACAGTCTCCTTGAGATCACTGCAGGAGATATAATCTGTAAAAATGTCTGACACCCTATAAACAACTTTAATGAGCCATTACAGTTAATTAGAGCAACAGTTTAGGAGGAGAATATGATTTTATCATTCCTCAATGGTGTTATTGTAAAATGGATCTGAGAAAAAAAATGGTGGTCATTCACTTTAAGTCAAGACGAAGGCAACATAGATTGATCTTGTTCTATAAAATGGTTAATAACATAAGTCTTCCTCACTTGTCCTCGCTACTCCCCTCTCTTGTTGGTGAAGTCTCCAGGTGTCCATTAAGAAATAGTGACCAATACCAATTAATTAATTGATGCCAAATCTCAGCTGTATTATAATACGTGATTGGAATTCTCTTGACGCCTCTGTCCATTCCTCCAAATCAGTGACAAGTTTTAAAAGATCAATTTCGGAACTGAAAATCATTCCTAAATACTATTCACACCGAACTCTTAGGGGCCAAATACTACACACAAGAATTAGAACAAACTGTAGCAGTCTCAATTTTGTCCTATTTCGCAGAAACATAATACACAATAAGTTTTGTTCATGTGGTGAAATCGAAGACCCATGCCACTTCTTTTTTCACTGTCCTAGATACCTAGCACAGAGACAAGTAATGACAGAAAGGATTGCCCAACACTCCCCACTGACTCTTGACACCCTGCTTTACGGTGATCATAGACTAACAAACCAAACCAATACTTTAATATTTGAAGCTGTGCAGGATTACATCTTACATACCAAAAGATTCTAAATACCTCAGTCGGGTATGTGTGTTCAGAACGAAAAGTATCCCCACCTTAATCAGAAATAATTAAAGCTAAATTTGTCATACACTCTCACTGGGATTCATGCCGTGTGACAAACTGTCTTTCCTGCATCTTGCTTTCGTCTATCGTTTCTTATTCTCCATGTTGATCAACAAAAGTCTTTCACAACACATATAACCTATGATTTCATAGGTTATACTAATTGATAGAGAAACTTCGTTTCTAAAATTATCACTGGTCTTTCGCATACCAATTGCTTGTACGATCTGTAAGGGAGACAGATTCAAAAAAGTCTAAGACTTACTTCTGTATCCCTTTCAAATGTAAGCATTGTAAAAAGACATTGTATGTAGTATTTTGTGTACCTTATATTTGAATAAAATATTGTTTGAACTAAGACGACGTCCATGTCAACCATACTTTTTTTTGTGGAAAATTTGTCATATTTGAAGGCGATGACAGCCAATTCGAAGTCGTCATATGATAAACAGAATCTAACACTCGTGGTAATTTCATATGAAATTTATGAAACTCGCCAAATGCTCGTTTCATAAATTTCATATGAAATGACCACTCGTGTAAGGTCCTCTATGATCAAGTCAACGTTGCTTAAATGTCATTTGTTCTCCGATTTGCTAGTATGCATTCTACATTAGAAAGTGATAATGTCAACGTTGACATTTTCTTACATGCTTTTCAATTAAGAAATAAAGCAGCTCTAACTGTGATTTGTTGAGTAAGAAATCACAGTTTGGAGGTCAGTTGTAAAGTAGACAAATCACGTGCGCGTAGCGCGCGTGATTTGTCTACTTACAACTCACCGACAAACTGTGATTTATTACTCAACAAATCACAAACTAGAGCTGATCTATTTCGATTCTAACAGGCTGAAAATCGGCAATTATGTTGTTGTTTCCTTCAAAATCTCACAACTTTTCGCCACTGTTAGAAGAAATCCCGCTAAACTTATTGGCTGAATCACATGCATTTATATCCTTTTCTAACGTTTTCGATGCGAGAATATGACGTTAAACCGTCTAACGTCAAATAAATCGACTAGTGACGTCATAAATTAGCAGTTTTTAATGACGTCAATCGTCACGCTCTTCCTTATCGTGATTTGTTGTAGAATAAAACACAGTTATTTTCCATTGCCTATATAGGCGCGCTGTGTTAGAATGAAATATAGAGTATTGTCACTGTTTCAAACAGTGACTCATATCATTTTTATTTTTCACTGTTTGGGACTACCTTTTTCTCCAAATCTAATTCTGTGGTCAGATGACTGAAAATTAATGAACTGTTTTAGAATTGACGCAAGCCCGTTCACACGTCATGAGGAGGTTAATGACGTCATTTTCGACGCCGACGCCACGTACTTTGTGGCGCGACTTTAGATCTGTCAGCGCCTTCTTTGGGAAACTAATATCTCAATAATTTCAGTAACCATTAATAAAACGCCATCCCAGGCCTTTTCTCAGGTGCACACCACTAAATTGACGCGAAAAGACCAGGAACACAGTTAGTTTTCTCTGAGGGTGAGTGACGCGGATAGTGAACCTAAATATTGCCGTTTTGAAGCATGTAAGAAACAGAAAATTCGATTTTTTTCGGTGTAAGATCAAATTTTATTTCACTCATGAACACCAAAACTGGTATTTTCACTCGTGGCTACGCCACTCGTGAAAAAACTGGTTTCGGTGTTCAGTCGATGAAATAAAATTCGATCTTACACTGAAAACATCAAATATCCTCTATATCACTTTCTAATGTAGAAAGTGACCCAGTAAACTTTGATACGACACACCCTAACCTCTTCTCCGGCTTGCAAGTATGCATTCTGTAGCAAAAAGTGATCATGATAACTTTGAGTCGACGTTGCTTAAACGCCATCTTCTATTTATGACGAAAAGTTGGGAGAAATTGAAGGAGTGTCCATTTTTCTGTGTTAGAATCGATTTTTGAAGCAAAATTCTAAATTTAGCCACCCACCAAACTGAGGTAATGGCCAAATGTGACCGACTCAGTATATGAAGATAGATAGACAGACAGACAGACAGACAGACAGACAGATAGATAGATAGAGAGATAGATAGATAGATAGATAGATAGATAGATAGATAGATAGATAGATAGATAGATAGATAGATAGATAGATAGATAGATAGATAGATACAGTAGAACTTCGATGGCTCGAACACCGATGGCTCGTTTACCATGGATGAGTCGAACCCATTATTGAGCCCCTAGCGAAATCCTCTACATAAGAAATAGTGGGGGATAACTGAGGAGATTTTAGTCTTTCAGCTTGCAAATGTATGCTGTGTGTACTCATTAGAATCGCCTCGATGAGGCGATTCTAATGAGTACACACAGCATACATTTTCCATTATAGAACACCGAAAAAATGTCTAAAAGTATCTCGTTATGCCTCCTGACAGTAACCTCAGTGGCTCGAACTACCCCTTTCTCGAACAGTTTTTCGAGGTCCCAAAGGTGTTCGAGCCATTGAAGTTCGACTGTAGATAGATAGATAGATAGGCAGGCAGGCAGGCAGGCAGGCAGACAGACAGACAGACAGACAGATAGGCAGGCAGGCAGGCAGGCAGGCAGGCAGGCAGACAGACAGACAGACAGACAGACAGACAGACAGACAGATAGATAGATAAATAGATAGATAGATAGATAGATAGATAGATAGATAGATAGATAGATAGATAGATAGATAGAT
This sequence comes from Lucinisca nassula, assembly GCA_963580285.1. Classification (NCBI taxonomy): domain Eukaryota; kingdom Metazoa; phylum Mollusca; class Bivalvia; order Lucinida; family Lucinidae; genus Lucinisca; species Lucinisca nassula. Next base: position 36,566,223 of record OY757014.1, read on the forward strand.
AGATAGATAGATAGATAGATAGATTGATAGATAGATAGATAGATAGATAGATAGATAGATAGATAGATAGACAGACAGATAGACAAAATACTTGTTTGCATAAAAATAACTGTGCAACAGATATTGTACTGACTATAATAGTTAACAGTTTGGCCGATTACTTTCTCATTAGTCTTATATTTTAAATGGTGATGATCATTTCTCATTAATCCATGCTTTGAACAACTGGCCCCTGATTTTTTTTAATGAACAAACGAAAAGCCAAAACTTGGTGAGTTGGACAGGCGAAGATCAAAATCAGTCCGCTCATCCATACAGATATATAGATATGTTGTTTGCATCATTTTAATATGTTTGAGCAGTGGTGTTATTATGGTGCTATGATGTGGTATTGTTTTTCTTTTGATATATGGACCGCGGCATTGGAAGAGGTGTCGTTCAAACAGTGTGTACTGTTGGTCTAGGAACAGCCCTTGACTGAAACTTGAAATTTATTATCATTATTGTTATTAATTTAATCTGAATGTACCCTTTGACCTACGGCTTATCAGGGCAAGCAGCAAAGGGTTCTGGTGAGAATGTTCATATGTCCAGGTTTAGCGGAGTCTTTAGCCATAACGACTCTTCTTCGAGTGAGGGCGACTCATATTATGATCAATGTATTTTGTTCATTGTTATATATGCCACAGATGGCCCATGATTGGGTTAATAAAAATATTCTATTCTATTCCATAGAGAATACCAGGATCGTGTCTTTAATGCATTTTTTCTATCATATTTTTTTAAGGATATTTTTTTTTACATTCTTCCCCAGTAATAATAATGTTTTGTCAATTTTTCCAGGAGTCCGGTTCTTGCATAAAATTGCAATGCCACGTTGACCTGATAAAGGTCACTTGTCCTGAGATAGCATAACTTTATCAGGTCAAGGCGTTACAATGCAATTAATATAGGATGTAACTGATAAATACAGAATACCAGGTTTGTGCCTTTTGAAATCAAGTTGATATCAATTGCCGAGCGATTCCACGCACGTTCTCGAAGCCGAACCTGATAAACTTGATATCAAATGACACGAATCTGCTATGCATTTTATCAGTTTATCCCCTTTGGCAATTTACGATCAATTATCGATTGTCCTCAGTGTGATTTTTCCTATGATATTTTTAAAGGTAATTTTTCAAATTTTTCAAGTAATAATAATAATATTTTGCCATTTTTACACCAATTGAGTATTAAAGGTCAATGTCATTGTCTGACCTTTGCTCAAGTTTTTCACAGGAACCACTGCTCCATGTGTAACCAAATTTCATATGAAAGCTTTAAGGAACAAACAAAAGAAAATTTATTATTATGAATTTCTTCATGTGTCCACTATGGCCACTATGCCCATATAAGGTAAATAACCTTCAGAAATCTTCTCCGGAACTAATGGGCCTATTATCAAGTCACATGACCAAGATGGCTACCATGAAAAAAAAACTTAAAAATCTTCTCCTCAGAAATCAAGTGGCTCCATGAACTCTCAGTACTCAGGTGAGCGGCTCAGGACCATTGGTCTTCTGGTTTGGAAACTATTGCAGCCTCTGATGTGAAATCTGGTAGATGCAGTGAGCTAAATGAGTGGATGAAACTACAGGAGTATTTTAGGTCAAGATCTCTCCTTGACCTTGGCCCAAGGTCATTCAGATATGAAAATTAAAACTTGTTTTTCACATAAACCACTGGGCTATTTGTAACTAAATTTCATATAAATATAAAGGAACCAGGAAATGAAAACTGAATAATTGAAGTTTGGTCACATAACCAAGATGGCGACCATATCCATACTGTAAGGTAAAAAAAAAACCTTCAAAAATCTTCTTTTCCGAAACCATAAAGCCGATTGTCATGAAACGTGGTATGTAGGATTGGGCACTCAAGCCTATTATAGTTTGTGCATATGATGACCCTGAATGACCCTGGCATATTTTACGCCAAAGTCAAATTTGGTCATATTTTTGTGAGGGAAAAAGTCAAAACTGGGATTTTTGCGGAAATTATTGCATTCTGTGATTTGAAAATTGGTAGATGCAGTCAGCTAAATGAGTGAATGAGGCTACATGAGTTTTCAAGGTCATGGTCATTCACTGACCTTGGCTCAAGGTCATTCAGATATGAATATTGAAACTTGTTTTTCACAGAAACCACTGGGTTATTTGTAACCAGATTTCATATGAAGCCCTTTAGTATAACAAGGAAATGATATTGAATAATTTGAGTTTGGTCACATGACCAAGATGGCCGCCCTGTCCATAAACGATAAAAGCCCTTCAAAAATCTTCTTCTCTGGCCCGAACCAGTGGGCCGAGTGTCATGAAACTTAGTTTGATGCGTTGGGTTCTCGGGCAATCATAATTTGTACAAACTTTGTCCTATTCTACGCCAAGGTCAAATTTGGTCACATAGACTTGAAAAATCAGTGTATTGTTATCCTGCGGCTGGTCATATAATTACTGGTAATTTTAAAATTATAGCTGGTTCTAGGATACGAAATATAATTTCTAAAGGACAGAACTATCGATTTCCTTCTTAATTTGATTTCAATAAGCATAGAGAAGAAATCGCTGCTGATTTGGACGAACTTGGTATCATTGGTGTAAACGAGAGAATGTTGAGCATAAAGCCCTTAAAGATTGGAAACTTAACATTCTGGAACTAGTGAACAAACGCATTTCTTTCTATGCGCAAAATACGAACTTATTACCTCTCAAACCTAAGACGCCTTTACGTCATCTTAAACTAGGTATTCAAGAATTTTATAATAAGTTTGTTTTGGCCCCAGCAGACAAGGCCGCCAACAATGTCGTCGTTTGGCGTCTCCGCTATGTTAACTTTCTCCAGCAAGAGCTTGGTGGTACTAAGGCCTATAAATTGCAGCCTTTGGCTGTTGAGTGGGGGTGGGGGGCTGTATTTGATGACCGCATTTGTCATTCATCTATGTATTACAGAAGGCCAAGACAAGCTTCTTACTTTATATTGGTTAAGTAACTTCATAAAAGACCATACATAGCACGGTTTATTGCAAATTCAAGCTCTTGTACCCCCACTGAACTTTCTAAATTATAAACTTCGTGTTTTACCGGCATCAAAAATCATGTGATTAAATTTTGCGACAAAGTCTTTGAAAGGTCAGGAAGAAATCAGTTTTTGTCTATTAAAAATCTATTGAAGTTTTAAATAAATTGAAATCACGACGTTTTCGTGCTTAAAGTCTGTATTCTTATGATTTTTACACCCTTTACACTACACATCCTCATAATCTTATAAAAGAAAAACTTAATGATTTAAATGAAAGGACATTTCATAGGGGAGATTCCCTCCATCTTGCATGCAATGTAAGCTGCCCCCGCCCATAGGGGCTTGAAGAAATATATTGGCTGCGTGATGCTGCCACGCAGAGCTGAATCCGGCCCGCATACTAGTACTGGTAAACCGCTTAGAGGATCTAAGCCTGTCCAGGAATCGCGGTGCGAGGCGGGCCGTCCATGCTAATAAACCCTATTGGTTTCATTGGCCGACAGGACTTGAGATGTCATTTCATCTCTATGTCGGGTAAAAGTCCCACAAAATTGGAAGCAACGTCTCCAAAATGACATATACAGTGTTGACGGGGACATTAAACCTCAAATCAAACAAACAAAAACATGCAATGCAAGAAATGTTTTTTTTTTTTTTTTTTTTTTTTGTTTTTGTTTTTTTTTCCATTTCTGAACGGCATAAAATGTACTTTATGGTCATGTTAGAAAGTGTGTGAAGCTCTCACTTTTCTTCTTGATAATATTTGCATAAGATTTGGTACAAAGTTATTTAGACAAAGTGTGGGTATTCCGATGAGTACAAACTGCGCAGACTTTGTGGTCGATCTGTTCTTGTTTTGTTATGCAAGAGACTTCATGATGTCCCTTTCCGTTGAAAACCAATCTGAAAATCATTGAAGCATTTAGCTCAACTTCTAGATATTTGGCTGATTTATTAAAGGCGATATCGCTATTGACAGCCGTCTGTCGATAGCGAATTCGCTAATGACAGCCGGCTGTCGATTGCGAATTCGTTATTGACAGCCAGCGCTGTCGATAGCGAATTCGCTATTGACAGCCAGCAAACTTAATTGATGAAAATGGGTTATTGCAAATTAATTGTATGTTTTTGTTTGTTAACATTTATGGACAGATTATTTAATATAATTTAGTTAACCCAATCTCGGTTGATAACTTTGCTCCCTTCTTTAATTGCACGCGGTGGGTCAGGCCTCAGATTCTATGACGGTCCCAGCGTAAAAGCTTACTGATGTAATGTTGGTTGGTACCTGATGCTCTGTCTCTGGTTGGGCCCATCGGAGTCTAACTGTTGGTTTTCGTTTTGTCCAGCATTTCAGTGATTTCTTGTTGTCGAGTCCTCACCGTTGTTTCGTCTCTGTGAATGTTTGATTTTTGTGTTCTCGGAGATGTTGCACTGATGAGTTAGGAGCCTTCATGCGGACTGAACAAATTATTTGTCTAAATCGCGACGGTAGTAAGGGCGAGGATTGCGGCCACGTAAAATCGATTTAAGCCCCACCCCACACATCCCCACCTCCCACCAGTGAAATTCTTTTCACTGACCGTTCCGAGGCGGTTTATTTTTGTTATGGTTTGTCTTCGAGTGTGTGCATCGCTTATCTCATTTTGTTTTGAATAGCCAATTGGTTATTTTGGTGGGAAAGAAACTACCCTTTTGGCTTTCCGCTATTGATGTTTCCATTGGGGTCTAGTTTTTTTGTGTTTGTGTTTCTTTCCCTTTGGTGTCTCTTATGGGAGGTTTGTGTTAATTGTATAGATTCCTGATCATTGCATTCACTTCTATTTTGAATGGTAAAATGTTATAACTAGGCATTTTGGAAGCTACACATGTATTGCAGGCCTGCAGACCTGTGAATTTAAAATTGGTAGATGCAGTAGCTAAATGAGTTGCTGAAGCTACATGCGCATTCCAGGTCAAGATCTTTCCTTGACCTTGATCCAAGGTCATTCAGATATGAGTCTTGAAACTTGTTTTTCACAGAAATCACTGGGCCATTTGTAACCAAATTTCTTATGAAACCCTTTAGAAATAAGGGAATGAAAATGGATTAATTTGAGCTTTGTCACATGACCAAGATCGCTGTCATGCTCATATAAGGTAAACACCCTTCAAAAATCTTCTTCTCCTGAACCAGTAGGCCGATTGTCATGAAACTTGGTAATTAGCACTGGGGACTCACATCATAGTTTGTTAAAAGGACGATCCTATGATGATCTTGATATGTTTTACACCGAGGTCATATTTGCGCACATAGTTTTTTATGATATGGGAAAACAAATCAAATCTATGTGTTTTTTTTTTGTTTTTTTTTTTTCAGAAAATATTGCAGCCTCTCATCTGAAAATTGGTAATTGCAATCAAATTTCATAGAAAGAATTTAGGAATAAGGAATAGAAAACCAATTTTTATGAGTTTTGTCACATGACCAATATGGCGGCCATGTCCATATAAGGTAAAAACCTTCTGATTTTTTTTTCTGAACCGATTAGCTGATTGTCATGAAACTTGGTATGTAGCATCGGGGGCCAAAGCCAGCCATAGTTGGTTCAAATAATGACCCCTGGATGACCTTGACCAATTTTACGCGAAGGTCAAATTTGCTCACATAGGCTTTTGTATGAAAAAAGTCAATATGATGTATTTTTTCAGAACTATTGCAGCCTGTGATCTGAAAATTGGTAGATGCAGTTAGCTAAATGTGTGAATTAACTACACGAGTATTCAAGGTCAAGAACGGGCCTCCGTGGCCTAGTGGATAAGAGCGCTGACTCTTAGTCATTAGGTCTCTCACCGCCGTAGGTTCGAGCCTCGTTCGGGCCACGTGTGAGACGCCAAGTTCTGCAACGGAAGGTCAGGTGGTTTTTCTCCGGGTACTCCGGTTTTCGCCCGCCTCTGATTAACGATCGGCTCGATATGAGTGAAATAATCTTGAAAGGGCCGTGAAACTCAAAAAAAAAAAAAAAATTCAAGGTCAAGATCATTTCTTTACTTTGGCCTAAGGTCATGCAGATATGAAAAGTAAAACTTATATACCATAAGATCCACTGATCTATTTGTAACCAAATTTCATATGAAAGCTTTCAGTTTCAGTTTAGCCTCAGTTTATTCAGAAATTCCAGGTTTACATTTTGTAAACAACAAGGACATCTAAACTAACTATTACAATAAGTAAATATGAGATAATTAATACACATTCAACATTTTTTTCAGCTAAAATCGGTTATGGCAGGAAAAGCAAATGGAGCTGCCCCCAGCGGCCCTGCTTATGTCCGTTCGCTTCCCCAAACCAGATTGGTGCGGGGGAGAGAGGACGACGCCCAACCCTCGCTCGCGCCACTGATCTCTCCATCGAGAACCTTAACAGGCCAAGCTACTGTGTACAGCCCCATTTGCTAGGTTCAGCAATATATAAATGTTTCCATAAGAACTGAAGTTTTCGTGTACAGTAAAATGTTTTTCGAGGGATAAGCTTTTTAACTAGCGTAGATAGAAAAGTTCTTTTATTAGAGTTCCGTTACCTTTAAGGGCTCAAAATAGTCTAGTCTATGAAACAAAGAAATGAAAATTAGATTAATGTTAGTTTGGTCTCATGACAAACTTGGCCGCCAGGCCCAAATAAGGTAAACACCCTTCATTTTTTTCCTTTGGAACTAATTGGTTGATTTTCCTAAAACTTGGTATGTAGCATTGGGGACCTAGGCCAATCATATTTTGTTCAAATGATGATCCCTGAATGATCATGACCTATTTTAGACCAAGGTCAAATTTGGTTACATAGGCTTTCGTATGGGAAAAAGTCAAAATTTTATTTTCTGTCAAGGTAAAAACCCTTCAAAAGCCGCTTCTAAGAAAACGCATGGCTCAACATATCTTCAGCACTCGGGTGAGCAGTACAGGACCATGTCCTCTGATCTATATTTGAAGACAAAAATAAGAAAAATATCGTAAATTCATTTTTCAGATACGCGTCTAGTGAAAATTGATTGTGATCTTAGGCCATCCTTAAAAATTCTTGGTTTGCTGTGCTCCTACCTACCCACACAGATTGCCCCTACCAAAAAAATTTTATTACCATTCTGAGGAAAAGATTTTTTTTAAATCCTGATTAAACTCAAATTTAACACACTAAGCCAAGTTTCAAGAAGATGACATTCTTGTTTTTTTTTGTTTTTTTTTTTTCAGAGAAAATCAGGCTTGACATTTCATTTGAATGGGCTGCTAGTTTCATAGAAAATCAGAAAATAAGTATTTGAAATGATCTTTCCGGTTGTTGTATGGTGCTTAAGGGTCAAATATCTTTTCAGATCTTAAAAAAAGACCTACCTTCCTACCCACCTCACATATGATGGGTAGGAGCACAGCAAAAAAAAAAAAAAATAAATAAATAAAATAAAATAAAATAAAAAATAAAGATGGCCTTATGCTGGAGTCATTTTCCCCCTTTTACTATCTACCATCAGGAAAAACACGCCTATATAATTTTGACTCCCTTGAACCCCACTTTTATATAGTAAAACTTGGGTTTACAGGGGTAAACCTTATTTTCCTTATTTCTGCTCTAAAATATAGATTGTGGATACTCGTTAGAACCGCCCCACAATCTATATTTTGAGCAGAAATAAGAAAATATCACAATTTTTTATAACATAAAATTTTCGTGTTTTTTTTTTTTTTTTTTGTTTGTTTGTTTGTTTTTCAGCGATAAAGTTTAAAATGTATTTGTATAGGGGTGTTTTCGTAATGGTTTAAAGAAAAAATATCATGAAGTTTCATGAGATAATCAGATGTGCGTCTGACTGGTGATCATGAGGTCGCAGGTATGGTACTCGCCGAGTCCGGCAAGATCAAGAAATATTTTCTACAGACACTCTTCCCCTTTCTCTGAGTCAAGATACGCGTATATATGATAATTAATAGACATTATTTTTTTTTTTTTCGATTTTATTTTGTAAAAGCATGGTGTGTGTACCCATTTGAATCGCCTCGATGATGTGATTCAAATGAGTACACACAACTTTCATTGGTTTTCCAAAAGATCGAATAGATATTCCTTAAGGGGAATAGACACACCTTCAGGGGAGACAACTCCTTCAAAAGTATTTTGTCTCCTATGTCAATAGGGGTCAACTCTTAAAGGAAAGAATTTGCTCCTAAGGAGCAAATTATTTCCTTTAAGAGTAGGCCTCTTTTCATCGAGAATGAGCCAAATGTTAAGCGAACAGGAAGTCTCAAAAGTTGTCTCCCTTTGAAAATGGCAGGAAAGCGTGCTATGTATTCCTATTTCCCTCATGCCAATCCGATTATGCCTCGTGACCTGCCCTCAGTTCGAATTACACACGTATTCTCCATATTGCCGAAGCAACTTTCTTCCGGTTTCCCAAAGATATGTCAAGATGCTTATCTGCAAGATTGGCCAAACATGTCTATAGCTTAATTCTTGATGGCCTCTTTCGTTATTGTCCTAAATTTCCTCCAAGCCCAGGAAAATCTTAGTATATGACCCTCATTCCATAGATCACTCATTGGCAGGACGCAAATATTGTTTCAATTATCATCCGTCATTTGTAGACCATTAAATGAATAAGTAAATGTGTCATTCACCTATTTTCTTAATGTAACAATACTTTTGTTCTTTCGGGCTGAAAATATGTTGGTGGGCATTTGTTTTACCGCGTCATCATTTAAATAAGTCATATTTTGAGTAATGGATGATGGATGATATGTTTATTTCCGTAAGTAATGATATATAAAGCACTGAAAATTGCTATATGGATAATACTGGGAGAAATTCGCAGGCATTTTTGTGAGGTAAGTTTTAACAGACAATTAATATTTAGGGAAGAACATAAGGCCAGATATACTTTGATTTGTTTTGATGGACAGCTCGAAATCTTTTCGACATAATAACTCGAAGTTTCAACATAATAACTCAAAATTTAGACATATAGACTCGGAATTTTCGACTTAGCATTTCGATAGTTCGACTAACTAACTCAAATTTCGACTAACTGGAAGTATGGACCCATGATCTCAAAATTTCGAATTATGATTCGAAATTCGAAATTCCGAGATGTAAATATGTTCTATAAAAGGGTTATCCTTTGGAAGCAAGGAATACACCACAGAACTAAAAATATGGAGTGTACATGTTTTCTGGGCCAGACTAGCTAGTTTCGGCCAATTAGGCCTCATCAGTGACCCTCAGATATTTTCAAAATTCCACAATGGAATCAATGATCCCAAAGGACAAGAAAATATAATCTACACTATGATGTAGGGCAGGTAAAGTCGTAATTTCGAGTTATTCTAGTTTTATGTCAAAATAACGAGTTATGGATGTTTTTTTTTTTTTTTTTTTTTTTTTTTTTTTTTAATTTTCTGTGGCAAAAATTCCAATATATTTGAAAAGGCCTGTTTTCGTAATAGTAAGTATCAATTGAGCCCCGCCAAGCGAATTTGGGTCTTCGAGCATTCCGTCATGACAAACTTTAACTGCGCATGCCCAGCCATTCAGAGGGGCCAGGGATATGGCTTTCTGTCTGAAGGTTCCTCTTGATTCACTGCTTGTATGAGCGAGCAGCGAAGGTTCTGGCGAGACTGCGCGGATGCGCAGGCTCGCCTGAACCTTCGCTGCTCGCATAGGCGATAAGTACCAAAATCGCTTGACGGGGCCCAATTACGAATAAGGAATAAATCATTTTTTTTCTTTATTCCATTTTCGATATTCAGATTCACAGAACTTTGCGACGCCGTGCAACAGAACATTTGCTTATGGCATAATCATCATCATTTTTACTTCTAAGCATAATGGTATAGATTTCGAATTCAGCAAGTATCAACTGCGAATAAGGAATAAATCAAAATCTTCCTTATTCCTTATTGGATTTTCAGCTTCAGAGAACTTTGCGATGCGGTGTAACAGAACATATGCGTATAGCGCATGCATCATCATTTTTACTTCTGAGCATAATGGTATTGGTTTCGAAATCCAGCAAGTGTCAACTGCGAATAAAGAATGAGGCTTAAATCAAAATTTTCCTTATTCCTTGTTTGATTTTCAGCTTCAGAGAATTTTGCGATGAAATGTAGTAGAACATTTGCATATAGCGCATGCATCATCATTTTTGATTTATTATACTTTTTCCTTTTGCGCAATTGATACTTGCTGGATTTCGAAACCTATACCATTATGCTTAGAAGTTAAAATGATGATGAATATGCAATACGCAAATGTACTGTTATACCGCGTCGCAAAGTTCTACGAACATGATAATCCAATAAGAAAATAAAATGTAATTTTATTTTTGTTTTCCTTATTCGCAATTTATCATTCTTAAGTTTCCGAGTCTTTATTGTTTTTGAACATATTTATGCAAAAATCGCTTTATTTTGATAGGGGCCGAAACGTGAAGTCGACTTTTTGGTGTGGCAGAAAATGGACCTTTACTGACATGACCCTTTATAATAATTCAGATTGAAAAACTAATTAAGGAATAAGGAATTATGTAAAAAGAATAAGGAACAAAAAAAGGAATAAAGAAAAACGAATGGGAAATAAGGAAAAAGGATTAAGGAAGTAACATGTTAATATAATGAATAACCCTCTAAACCCAACTGTATACAGAAAAATAGGGTTTACAGGGTTACACGTGTTATCGTGGTTTCTATCAGGGTAACGCCCAACAATTCAAACAACGTTATCAACATTTTGAAAACTCGCCTACACAGATGCATTGTAAATTTTACCACCAACAAAACGAAAATTTCAAAAATAAAAAGTTGGGATATTTTTCTTATTTTTGCTCAAAATATAGATTGTGGGTACTCTTTAGAATCGCCTCACCGAGGCGGTTCTAACGTGTACCGCAACCTATATTTTAGAGCAGAAATAAGGAAAATAAGGTTTGCCCCTGAAAACCCCAGTTTTCCCATATAGTTTTACCATATAAAACGGGTGTTCAAGGGGGTCAAAATTATATATAGGTGGGTTTTTGTGGTGGTACACCATGCAGCCCGCATATCTCATTATTCAGTAAATGAGAACGACTCTGTTCGTAATTCAGCACATTCGTGCACTCCGATTCGTTGCTCTCATGCTGCTATACAGTCCAACCTCAATAGCCCGAACACCTTTGGGACAATGAAAATGTGTTTGAGACAGGGGTAGTTGGAACCGTCGAGGATAAATTATAGCACCAGGCTAAGGTTTAACGTCCCAGACAACACTATTTAGGTCATTTTGGAGACGTTGCTTTCAATATTGTGGGACTTGTTTGTTTGTTTGATTTGAGGTTTAACGTCCCAGTCAACACTGTAAAGGTCATTTACTCGACACTGAGATGAAATGACATCTCAAGCCCTACCGTCCAACCAAACCAATAGGATATATATATGCATGGACGGCACGCCTCGCACCATTTTGCCTGGGCAGCCTTAGACCTTTTAAGTGGTTTACCAGTACTCATATGCGGTCGGCTTAAACTCATGCATCCCACTCTGTTTCTCCAAGCCCCCGATGGGCGGTGGCCCTTAAGTATTTTACCCTAAAGGGTTATAGCTATAGAGATTTGATCCTGTGCCAGTTCTGGGCCCAGTTGCTCAAAACTAACGATGTCTTTGGTTAAAAGTATTGTCAGAACTTTGATCATTTAACCTGGCAAGAATGCTAACATTTGGCTGAAAAAAAATGTGAGTGGCTTCTCACATTTTTTCCAGCGTAAATACCATCATTTGATTCATTGTACTTGCTAAGAACAGTTTACAATCGGCCTTTAGCTAACAATGATTTGAACTTACAGATTGCATCCAAGTTGATCCGAATAAACTAGTATCCCGCTGCATGAGCCCATTTACGTTCCAACCAATCAACTTACTTGGTATAATTTATTCTTTCAAATTTGCGAGCTGAATGTTAAACATAGTAGATCCTGATCAGAGGGCTTCAGGAGTCATCTGATCAGGATCTGCAATGCTTGCAAAGGTAGGGGTTGCCACTGAACAGCAGGTTAAGGGTTAAGCTAGCTTGTGTTTACATTTAACCCATTGTATGCAAGTGGACTGTTCCATTGCTATATGTTGGACAAGTCCATTTGACATATAAGGGGTGTCAGGCCTATTTTTTCGTTTATTCTATTTTTGACGGAAAAATCTGTTAGCAAATAGCGCAGGCCCTGATCAGACGCCGCGTTCTGCAGTTTGCCAAGGTACCCCTTTAGGGGTTGCCCGTATACAATGGGTTAAAGAATGAATCAATAAGGGTAGGCATCTATGCACTGGAAAACATGTCGTTGGATAAGTCTTAAAAAGTGTTGACTGGGCTCTTAAACTTTGAAAACAAATAAACCATACAAAACAAACAAAGCAAAACAAAGTTTGTCCTCTTATAACTATAGGAAATCTTCTTTCAAAACAAGGAATTTGCTCCTCTGGCTTGCTAACATTCCGGCCCCGTCTATCGGGGCTTGAAGAAATAGATGGGCTACATGATGCTCCCACGCAGAGCTGAAACCTGCCGCACACGAGTACTGGTAAACCACTTAGAGGTTCTAAGCCTGCCCAGGCAATGCGGTGCGAGTCGTCCCGTCCATGCTTATAAACCCTATTGGTTTCATTGGGCAGTAGGACTTGAGAGGTCATTTCATCTCAATGTCGGGTAAAGTCCCACAAAATTGGAAGCAACGTCTCCAAAATGACCTTTACAGTGTTGACGGGAACATTAAACTTCAAATCAAAGAACAAACAAAATGATCATAGTTGCTCCCTTGTAAAATGCCGGAACGATCATGTGACTTCTTTTATTGAGGGGAATGGATACACATTAAGAATAAGCTACGCTTTCAAAAATGTTGTGTTAGCCTAAACAAAGGGGATACTTTCTCTGAGAAGCATTTTTACCTTCAGGGAAAGGTCCATTGTTCACAGCTCAGAAACTAGGTTTTCAGAAAATCAAGAAGGCATTCACGAAACCTGTCTTCCTTATAGGCTTAAAGATGGCTGAAAATATTACAGATTTCCAACTGATGAACCTTTCCATTGTCCTATATTGCTACTTAAAGGGACGCCCGGTCTTTTTTTTTTTTTTTTTTTTTTTTTTTTTAATTCTATTTTTGAAGGAAATTCTGTTAGCAAATAGTGTAGAACTTGATTAGATACCGCATTATGCGTTGTCTGATGTGGGTCTGCACTGTTTGCCTATTTCCATTTTTCCAGCGGACACACGAGTGTACAACGTCGTATCAACGTCGATTCAAAGTCATGACGTTGCATCGATTTTGACCCGACGTTGCAGAAACGTCGTGTGCCCCCTGGGTCACAGATTCCCGTGTAAGAATGTGTTAATATACATTTCAGGCTGGAAATATCTCTGTGCATCCAAAATGAAGGCAGCATACTGTATCCTAGCTGTGGTGGTAGCCGCAGCCGTGGTGCAGAGTATACCGTACTATGGCCGTAGTTCTGATTATGGAGATTATAACGATTATAATGACAACGAGTACGGCCGAGGAATATATGGCCGAGGAATATATGGCCAAGGAATATATGGCCGAGGAATATACGGCCGAGGAATATATGGAGATGCGTACCACGGGGGCAGATACGGACATTACCCTTATCGTGGCTACAGATCCTACAGACACGGACTTCATCCCCATTACCGCCGCAGATACGGTTACCAATTGTACGGCAGCCCACTTTACGGCAGATCATATTATGGCTCAAGATACGGATCATTCATTCCTCGCAGATACGGACACGGAATTGGAGGTCGCCATCTTGGTGGATTATATCAACACGGATACAGATCATACAGATCATACTATTAGAAGATACTATTATTGAAACATTTGTAAGTATCACTGCTTTTCTCCAGCATTACCTTGACACTTATCTTGCTGAATATTCATTTAAGCCACACCCATTTCTGTCTATCAACCAATCAAATTACTTGATATAATTTATTGCAACAAATTCATAAACCAAATGTCAAACAGTGTAGATCCTGATCAGATGGCTTCTCGCCATCTGATCAGGATCTACAGTGTTTGCAAAGATAGGGGTTGTCGTGAACAGCAAGGTAAGGATTAACTTGCCAGCACATGGTGTTATGAATAACAGAACATTTCCAGTGCAGTTGATATCTTTTCTGTGTTTGAACAATAAAGTAATTTTTTGATTTGATTTATATATACTCGGTCAAAAAAGAAACTATACCAACTTCCGAGTAAATGGTAGCTATTCAGCTAAAAATGGATGTAGACATGCGAATCGGATGTTTAGCTACAAAAATGCATAAATTTGCATTTCTCATACTATTCTGCTTAAGAGTTGTCTTACAATATGTGCCTAGAAAGGTTTTGCAATGAATTTGGCATTGCGCATGCGCAGATGATCATTTTGTATCTGAGATAAAAGATCATATCCATTGAATATCAAATCACACTACTTTTACCACAGCTCACGATCTTGCACTGCAATTAAGGAGGGTCGCGCATAATTGACTCTGCCGTAATCAGGTTCGAATTTTTACCTCAAAATGATTTTTGTTTCTATTTAGTTTTCAAAGTGTTTTCTGAGGTTTTTGTAACATTTAATAACCATTGCAATGTGCATTTTGTTATAAATTATTTTGCGACTTTATAGACTACTTTCCGGTCTAGTCCGCATGGCTGGAAGCACAGGAAAATAGAGGGATAAACAGACTAACCCTGTATTTTTCCAGTTACTGGTTTGTTTCCTCCGATTGCAGCCCATCAGCTGTCCATGGCAAATCTGAACTCTCTTTAACGCACGATGTTTACTTTATTTTTCCATTGGTGTCAAAAATATAGCCTCGAAGAGTCTATCAGTTCACATATTCCACGGCCATACTTTGTCAACACAAACAAAACAATGAATCAATAGTGACGTTTACTTTAGTTTGCGTGACGTCATATATATGGAAAGAATGATACCTAAAAGTGCAGGCTGTATTTATAGGGGTGTAATGATGCATCGATAGTTCGATGCATCGCGATAGGGACTACCTCGATAGCAATGCATCGATAGTACTTTGGACTATCGATAACTATCGGCGATAGTTCTTTCAACTATCGATAGTTTTGATTGTTTTTTTTTTTCTTGAACAGACTTTGAAAATATACCTGTACTGTTGTGTAATAACACAAGTATTTTTGCTTAGGATATCCATTCAGTTGTAATCAGGACAGACTGATAAGCCGTCACATATGTGCATGATGATCCGAGTCTTCGCTGGTCGCATATGTGTATCATAGTTTTTTGCCGTGTGGTGAATTTCTCGAGGCGATGAATTTCCCGCTGTCATTTTTGCACGTGCAGTTGAGGCAGTCAGAAATTTTCCCGCGTTTTTCAATAACAACACGTCAACGATAGCTTGCTCACGCATTTGTTGCATGCAACTTTTTGAAAACATGACAGTAAAACCTGTCCGACATGTGAAGGCTCAGATCAGCCTGTGCAGACATATATAAATGTTTGTTGTTTGTATTAGCTTTGCGTAGTATGACTTCTGGCACCAACGCCATTTCCCTGTTCAGTTTTGAAGACATTTGCAAGATGCACAAGCTGATCTTATGTATGAAGAAATGTTTGTTTTCGCTGTGTGCTGACACATTCACATAGGTAAATGTATAATAAACGACGGTATAATGCAGTTTAACTTGTTGCATATGTGAGTCGTTTTGCGTCCGACAAACACGATTGCTAATGAGTATTAGGGCCAGACTGTTAAACCGCCCTTTTGTGGTCGCATTAGAAATGTTTCTCGAGAAATGCACAGAATGTGCATGCGAGTACATGATAGACTCAGATTAGTCGATAAGACTAGTATGCACAAATACATCAATGACGATGTCATCAGTCGGCTGGCCGGACCGATTGGGATTGAATTCTTGGGGGAATATTTATGCTGACAAAGTTTTATTTTTCCGTCGTCATTCTGTAGGAAAAAAAAACGTGCAGCACGAGGCCTTAGGTCTCTGTCTATCAAGTACTTTCTTAAGGTGATTCCGGATGTTTTGATGGTGGACACTGGACAACCTGGGACAAATTGACGTTTTTATTTTTCGTGTGTTTTTCTTATTTTATTTTTGGTTGTCTTTGTATTATGAGCCCAGGTGGATCCCTGTACATATTGCTAAATGAAAACACCGACTTGATCATTGCTTTACTTCTAGCTTTTGATGGTTGGTTGATTTTAGGTTTAACGTCCCCGTCATCAATGTAAAGGTCATTTTGGAGACGTTGCTTCCAATTTTGTGAGACTTTTACCCGACATTGAGATGAAAATGACATCTCAAGCCCTGTCGCCCAATGAAACCAATAGGGTTTATTAGCATGGACGGTCCGCCTCGCACCGTGGTTCCTGGACAGGCTTAGATCCTCTAAGCGGTTTACCAGTACTAGTGTGCGGGCCGGATTCAGCTCTGCGTGGAAGCATCTAGCTTTTGATGCTAACGTCAAATAAAAAATATGTAAATTCAAGTTTTAATGCAGTTTGTTAGATTCAGGTCGCCCTTATAGAGGTGCTAAAATGTCGTGCTGTGATTACGTAATACTATGTAATAAATAATCGGGTTACCTAATTAGCTGAATACACAGATTAATTTACCATAAGCGGCAAACATCAAACAATCGAAGACCGATCAGCATGTGTCAGTTTCCACAAGCAGAACATCTCAAACAATGCAAAGGTATTAAAGCTATGATAACCATCACTTACAAGCATATATACTGGAAGCAGCAAGCTATTTTAGGCGGTGGGCCCTTCTGCAGGTCGTGGGGATATGTAAAGAGCCGTCTCCCTATTATGTTTTTTTTCTGGAATAGCCCCGAGGGAATGAATGCTGATATTGAAACACACAATTAACATACAATTTCAGGCCATGGCAATTTTCCTAACTCGTTCTGTCACTCTTAGCCATTTTATGTGAGTGATATAACATCTATGAATCATTTATAAAAGTGCCCGATAGTATCACGATAGTATCGTGATAGTATGCCGCGATAGTGATAGTATCGTGATAGTAGTTTCCACGATAGCAATACTATCACGATAGTCAAAATTGGCATCGATAGTCAGCCCTAGGCTGTAATGCCTGGCAGCGCACAATATTCTTTTAACTGTCAGTCGCAGTCTCAGGTTCATTTACTGTTAAGCCATCTCAGTGAACAAATAGCCTGTGCCAGCACCCATAATTAGGATCTTGCACTCAACAGGTGTAGGCCTACTGGTAAACTGCTTAGAGGATCTAAGCCTGCCCAGGCAAAGCGGTGCGAGTCGGCCTGTCCATGTTAATAAACTCTATTGGTTCAATTGGCGGCGGGGTTTTAGTTGACATTTCATCTTAAGGTCGGGTAAATGTCCCACAAAATTGGAAGCGACGTCTCCAAAATGACCTTTACAGTGTTGACGGGGACGTTAAACCTCAAATCAAACAAACAATAATCAAGCATAAGCAAAAGGGTGTACAAGAAAAAATCCCTTTGATCTGTTTCGAATATAAAGATGATGGTTTAGGTTGTGCCACACGGAGCCTTTGTATGCCCACACATCCACCATCATAACAGAATTTTGTCAATGTACCGGCTCCAGCCAATCGGGCTGCATGATGCTTTCACGCAGAGCTGAAACCGACCGCACGTGAGAACTAGTAAACCGCTTAGAGGGTCTAATCTGCCCAGGAAAATGGGTCCGAGTCGGACCGTCCATGTATATAAACCCTATTGGTTTCGTTGAGCGGCAGGGCTTGAGATGTCATTTGACCGTCAACATAATATTGGTCATTTTGGAGAGGTTACTTCCCAATTTGTGGGTCTTTTTACCCGACATTGAGATGAAACCTGACAGCCAGTGAAACCAATCTATATGTTTATAAGGACCGTCCGTCTTGCACCACTTTACCTGGGCAGGGCGGTCTACTCGTACTCATGT
Source organism: Lucinisca nassula (assembly GCA_963580285.1). Lineage (NCBI taxonomy): Eukaryota > Metazoa > Mollusca > Bivalvia > Lucinida > Lucinidae > Lucinisca > Lucinisca nassula. The sequence continues at coordinate 36,584,275 of OY757014.1, forward strand.
TTGATTGGGTTAGTATCATGCAGCACAATCTTTTTCTTCAAGGCCAGTTCGGGGCTATCATGCATTGTAGAGACTATATATATGAGAAGTTTTTGGGCGACGCCTTTGAAGTGGTGTAGCACACTGAAGTGATTCAGCTATGATTACAAAGGCCCCCGGGAACAGAACTCGCATGACAAGACATAAAGCACAATGATGAAATGCATTAGGCTGGGAAAAGAGCCTTTAGGAACACCGACCTTCAATTCGAATTCTTCAATGGAACCAACACAAAAACGCATACGGCTCCGCGAATTAGCATATTCCCAATGGACCATTCGAACATTCCACTCCTCCACTTCAAATTTTCTCTGTGCCTCCCAGATGACTTTCCGAGACACTCAACCAAATGCCTTCTCAAGGTCCACGAAAGCCACTATGTGGGAATGCAACTGCCATTTTGGCTTTCCGCTAGTGATGTTTCCATTACGGTCTAGTTATTCATGTTCGTGGTTCTTTCCCTTTGGTGTGTTTGATCGGAGGTGTTGGGTAATTGTATCGATTCCAGGTCATTGCCATCACTTCTATCCACTTTCGGAAAGTAAAAGGATAACTTATCTCACCTCCCTTTCACAGTTTGCATAAACAGCCAATAGATAATTAAATAGCGTTTCCGGTCAATATGGCATGAAAAAAAAAATTGTCAAAATTATAGAAAAAAATAATTAGAAGTGTTTCTACTTTCCCTATAACGTTGGCAGGAACTTAAATGGGAAAAAGGAAATTTTTTTTATTCTTTTGCATCAGCTTATTGTATTTTTTTTTTTTTTTTTTTTTATCAATTTCAACCCATTTCATTAGGGGGTGGGGTAATAAATTGTCAAAAAAGATAGCTAAAAATGTATAATAATGTTTCCCCAGGTATATTAATAACATACGTCTGACATTGTTTGAACGTCTGCAACAATGTTAATGGCTTCATACCTTTTAAACATGAACAAAACGACAATATGGCTATATCAGAACATGCATTTTTTGGCAAGAAAAATCCATTTTTCACACCATAAAACTTATAAATGAAATTGTGTTTCAATTCTAATGAAATACTTTGATTCATATCACATTGAGGAAGCAAAAGTATGTGCAATAATAAAGGTATAATCCTTGTTCATGTCATTTAAACAACATCTTAATGCTTTTTTAGCCATTTTTATTGGGGGGTGGGGTAATTTTTTCTGCAATATTTCTCTCGGATACCTGGTGACATGGTCAAATTTCACGCCTATTTCGTGTAACTAATATTATTACACAATATATGTGAAAATAAGAAAAATCTAAAGACGAAAAATGCATTCTTTTTTCAAATATAGCGAAAATTGCATCTGAAAACAGCAAAACATGCAGAAAAGGACATTTGTAAATAGGTGTTTCGACAAAAATCTGTGAAAGAGTTTGTCTTTCACACATAGGTACGCAAACATGACATTATCCTGCATTGGTTTTTTTTTTAACCAAACTTGGAAATATTGTTTTAAACAATTGTTATCGACAATTTGTCAATGACTGGGGTAATTATTGAAACATTCGATAAATTCGAAAACAGTACCCATCTTTAAGGCTAAAAAGCTCGAAAAAAAGCCTGGTGTGCCTATATTTTTATACCGGCAAACGAGTGCAGAGATTTCAAGCTACAAAATATAAGCAAATAAAAAAAATCTAAAGAGAAAAGAATTACTCCCCACCCTCCTTAAGGCTTTAATTTGTGAAATTCTTAGATTATCTCCATTTCAATTAAAATATAGCAATTTTCAAACTGTTGTTATTTCTATACCTGTGATCCAGTTTCCGCAATTTCTTTAAAAGGCGCTTTGTTGCCACCATGGCTGTTAACCATGATGGAAAATAATCTAGAAAATCCATGTAGCATGTAGCACGTGTACCAATTGCGATTTTCTATTGAGTTTCAACTGAAAGCAGCATTTTGGACACAAATTAAAAGAATGCCTATACGTGATCGCCTGGTTCTCTTAGCAAATGGAACTAAAGTTCCGATTTTTTTTTGTAAATAGACACAAAGGCTACGTGTATCAAATTTTAGAAGTCTGATGCTAAGTGTAAGTTTTTATGGTGATAAATCATGACTTTTTTCATGATTTATTCTGCGAAATTGTTGGCGTTTTAACAATAGCCCAGAGCCCAGACTAACGAGTGTACATGGAAAAATGGAATGGAAAAATTAGTCCTCTAACCAAAACAAAACAAAGTTTGTGTATTTTTCATTTGGAGTAACTATGGAAATAGAAGCAATTTCATGTATAGGAACTTTTTTGACAGAACATTGCACTATTTGGCCTTAAGTTACAGTTGGATCGCAAAAAAATGTTTAGATTTTACAGAAGAATAGCCATAAATGGTGATTTTTCTGTATAATCAATGTATTTTGTCTTGTTTAACTAACATAGTGAATGCTTTGGACCCAAACAAAAGGTATTTTGAAAGGGTTGTAGTGTAACAGGACAATTAAAAGTAAAAACAAGTTTTTTTTTGTTTGATTTGAGGTTTAAGTCCCCGTCAACACTGTATAAGTCATTTTAGAGACATTGCTCCCATGTTCTTGGGACTTTTACCCGACATTGTGATGAATGACATCTCAAACCCTGTCGCCCAGTGAAACCATAGGGTTTATAAGCATGGGCGGTCCGACTCGCACCGCTTTGCCTGGGCAAACTTAGATCCTCTAAGTGGTTTACCAGCACTCGTGTGAGGTCGGTTTCCGCTTCGCGTGAAAGCATCATGCAGCCCATCTATTTCTACATGCCCCGATGGCGGGGGCCGTAAAAACAATGTTTAACCCATATATGCCTAGTGGCCCTTTTTTGGGACGTTGGCAAACAATGTAGACCCAGATCAGACGCCGCATAACGCGGCGTCTGATCTGGGTCTACACTGTTTGCTCAAAGAACATACATTTTTGTACAACTTACATTAAACAAAACAAATCTGACACCCCTATAATTGAAAATGGACAACTCCAAATTTATATGATGGAAGATTCCATTGTCATATATGGGTTAAAGATCGAGAAATCTCTTCCTGGCGTATGGCTTGTGACAAGACACAGTCAAATCTTGATTTTCAATCTAAGTTGCGGGCCTCGGTACCTCAGTCGAATGTGCGTCTGGTTGGAGATCAGGAGGTTGCGTGTTCGATACCTACCGGGTAGCAACATTCTTTTGTATCATGAATCTTTCTCTTCCTTCAGCTCATCTGGAACGGTTTTGTGAGGCGGAGGTACTGTGTATCTTGCGTCACTGTAACTGACTTACATTTGGGCAAGGCTTGCTGTCTTTGTAGGGGACGAGGTGTTGTTATTTCGTCAGTTTCTACACTTCCATTCAGTTTCCACTTTTTCCCTTGTCCTTCAGATTTATCCCCTCTACTGTCTCTTCTATCTCTTTTCTCCCTTTCTCTGGGAGACGACACAAAATGACCCACAACGGTTGACGTGTCGTTAAACCCCAACACAGTCAATCAGTCCTTCCGCTGATTCAAGAAGGACAGCTGTCAGTCGCTGGCATTGTACTTGTTAAAAGCTCGTGTTTAAAGTCTGCTCACCAATAAAATGACCAGTTACAGAAAAATCCCTATATTAAGACCTTTGGGACTGTTCAAAAGTGGTCTTAAAGACCACTTTTGAACAAAAAGTGGTCTTAAAGACCACTTTTGAACAGTCCCAAAGGTGATCTCTGACCAGAGGACACTGTATGCAGAAGACACAAAGTAGTAATAAAAGCAACCTACTGCGCGCCAAACCCTAACTACATCCTACTACTACGTTGGTATTTATGTCGAATACGAATGTTATTACCGGGACGTTTTTTAGCTCAGCTGAGCTTGGTGAGCATTTCTGATAGGATAGTTCTCCGGCGTCCGTCCGTGGTCCGTCGTCTAGCAACAACTGGCAACTCCCTCATAAACCACTGGGCCAGTTTTGACCAAACTTCACCAGAATGTTCCTTTGGTTGGCACTAACAGAAAGTTTTTCGAAGATTTGGAATCCAAGTAGAACTCCGGTTACCATGGCAACAAATAGGGGGAAATTCCCCCCCCCCCAAAAAAAAAAAAAAAAAACACAAAAAAAACTTTAAAATCTTCTTTTCTGAAACCAGAAGGCCAAGGTCTTTGATATTTGGTATGAAATTTCATCTAGGGGCCCTCTACCAAGATGGTTCAAATTATAGCCTGGGGCCGGAACTGGACCGGTTCCGGGGCCCACCGGTTTTACATGGACTTGTGTAGGGAAATCCTTTAAAACTCTTCTTATCTGAAACCGCAGAGCTCAGGTCTTTAATATTTGGTACGAAGCTGCATCTATGAGATCTTAGACTATATAATTTAAAGCTACTAGTCGGATATCATATTTTAAAGTTAATAAGTAATATTCTTCTATATTTATTGTTTCACTTCTTTTTTCCTCTCTGATAGCAACTTGTTTTATCTTGGGGGAAGATACTCTCCCTTGATGTCTGAGGCAAGATTAAAGTCTAACATTAATATTTTTGATAGAATAACACAGGACGATTGGTCATTGGTCATTATGACATCAAGGTCCAGGAGACAGACTGCCCCCTAGGTGTTAACCACTTAGGTGGAATATAAGAATCTTATATGGGTGTGAGGGGTGGATGGAAAAAACCGTCCCGAGGGACACTGTCTGGCACCACGAGGCTTCCCGAGGGACGGATTTTTCTATCTACCCCTCACACCCATATTGGATTCTTTTTCTTGCATACCTTCCATTTCTTAGCGCGGATTTTTAATGCTGCAGTCACTTCGGTTACCAACGTCCGCCATATTGTGTTGACACTGGAGGAATGTGCCACCAACGGTTAGCTTGGGGCATGTTCATTTTCACTTTTATGTGTGTCATATTTGTTTGATTTGTTCTACAAAATTTAGTTAAAGCAAATTGCAAATTCGTGCGTCCTTTGACATATGATTTAACAAACTTCAGAGATTCCTCTATAAAGATCACCTAAAATTAAAGTTCTTCTTTAAAAAGCTTATTTAGTAGGTTGCAGTCATTCTTTCTTTGTGTCTTCTGCATACATTGTCCTCTGGTCAAGGACCGTTCAAAAGTGGTCTTAAAGACCACTTTTGAACAGTCCCAAAGGGGGTCTTAATATTGGAACTTTCTGGAATATAGGCCGAATTACTGGCGCGTAACGTTATACGTCTTTCTATAAAATCTGATTGATGATCGTTGTATTTATCCAAGGTTCTATGACAAGGCCAGATCTTCTAGATATTAATACCGTAAAGCCCCTGCCCATAGGGGCTTGAAGAAATAGATAGGCTGCATGATGCTTCCACGCAGAGCTGGAACTGACCGCACACGAGTACATGTACTGGTAAACCGCTTAGAGGATCTAAGCCTGCCAGGCAAAGCGGTGCGAGTCGATCCGTCCATGCTTATAAACCCTATTGGTTTCATTCGGCGAAAGGGCTTGCGATGTCATTTCATCTCAATGTCGGGTAAAAGTCCTACAAAAGTCCCACAAAATTGGAAGCAACGTGTCCAAAATGACCTAAACAGTGTTGACGGGAACGTCAAAAGTCAAATCAAACAAACAAACAATCCTAAGAAATGGGGCAGACAGGCCTAAGCAATCAGCGGAGACCCAGATCAGACTGATAAGGGTCTCCACTGTTTGCCATTCCATTTGCACTTTTTGAAACCCTTTCTGGATTGTGAAATAAATTTGTTAATTATAGCAAGTGCTTAAACTGTCCGAATTATCAAGATTTTTTACGGTATTTGCGAAATTAATGGCGTTGTGTAATCTTTTTCCCTATTTTCTCTTTACAGACTGCACCACACTGAGCGTGGGTATTTGTGTTGAATACGGATATACGAGCCTGCGTTTCCCGAAATCCTATAGTCGACATGAAAGCTCATATTACTCGTGCCTCATTGTCTCATTCTGTTTCGTATTAAACATTGTTATACACAGATGTTTGTATTTTCTCTCCCTGCTTGACACCTCCACCCCTCCCTAACTCCACACAAACGCACGCACGCACGCACGCACACACGCAGTATCAACCCCATAAGTACGTGCAATGAACACCCCTGTATAACTCCCACGTTATATAGAGAAAACTGGGGTGTACATGGATACACATAATTTCCCTTGTTTTTGCTCAGAAACACAGATTGTGGATGCTGTTACGAGCCAATTAAGCGAACCATCAAAATCTCTTAAAATATTTTACAAAATGTATTTACAAAATATTAAACTTAACTATGTCGATGTTATTAACTAAGAAATAAATAACATATTTACCAACTAGAAACATTCTACCGCACTCCTGACCATTCTTTCCAGGAGTAGAAACTTAGTATTGGTAATCAGTTGGTTAGACATGTCAAAACAATAAAGTGTTTATACATGTACATAGAGAATACCAGGTTCGTGTCTTTTGATATCAAGTTTATCAGGCAAGGCTTCGAGAACGCTTGTAGAAGCGCGAGGCTTGCCGAGCGATTCTACATGCGTTCTCGAAGCCGAGCCTGATAAAGTTGATGTCAAATGACACGAATCTGGTATTCTATTTATCAGTTATCCCCTTGTACACTCTTTAATTAGCAATTTATGATCCGTTATTGATGGTCCTCAGTGCGTCTCAGCATTCTGGCGGTTGATATATTTAGTATCAGCTGACCATATTTTGCCTATGATATTTTTTTCACGTAATTTTTCTCTATTTTTATTAGTAACAATGACACTTTTGTCATTTTTCCAGTAGTTCTGTTCATTTATAAAAGTGCAATGTCACGTTGACGTGATAAAGCTCACTTGACCTGAGATAGCATATCTTTATCAGGTGAGTGTGTTACAGAGAAATGTGTATAGGGGGTAGCTGATAAATAGCAGTACTCGTTAGAACCACGTCAATGAGGCGGTTCCATTGAGCGCCCACAATCTATGTATATATATGATATTTCAGGAATACAAATAAGAAATATATATAAAAAATCATCTGAAAATTGCTAGTTGTAGACTAGTAGGCCCGTTGATACAGAACTGTTTAATGCTCAACTCAGAAATTAGAATTGCTAATAAATATTGAAATTCAACCAAATGAAGAAATTTTATGTTCAAATCACTGAAAACGCCATTTGTCCTGTTCATAAATTTTAAAATGCCAACTATTGTTGGCATTTTAAAATTGAGGAACAAAACAAATTTCATGTACGAATAAGTTGAACATTAAAACATGAAAACCGTTTAAAAACCTCTTGGTCTGACTGACTATCAAGAAAGATTGTTTGTCAACTATCCCCTATATCAACTGCATTGTAACACCTTGACCCTACGAAGATATGTTATCTCAGGACAAGTGAGCTTTATCAGATCAATGTGATCATGCATTTTTATGAACGGACCGGACTACTGGAAAAAATGGCAAAATAATATTATTATTACTAGAAAAAAAAGAAGAAAAATGTCATAGGAAAAAGGAACAAATACGGTCAGATGGATCGATTATTGCACGCTGGAATGTTGGGACGCACCGAGGACAATCGATAAATGATCGTAAATTGCATATCTAAAGAGTGTATAATGGGATAAATTGATAAACAGAATACCGGATTCGTGTCAGTTGATATCAAGTTTGTCAGGCTCGGCTTCAAGAACGCATGCTGAATCGCTCGGCAAGCCTCGCTTTGCTACAAGCGTTCTCGTTCTCGGAGCCTTGCCTGAGAAATTTGACACCTATATATTGTCAAATTTAATCACATCGGGTAAACAAGTCCATGTAAAGGACAACCGTGGCCCCCATCCCATTCATAGCGACCGGGAAAAGTGTGGTTTCATGGGTACATATTTTACTTATGAGTATTTACATGTATGATCTTAATCGTCTAAATCCCCAAAAAAGGTTTGGAGCATAAATAAGAAAATGCAGTGATAAAAAAGCTATCCACAAACATGCGATTTTTAGAGTTTAACCCTTTTTGTACCAAATGGCATCTTCCTCCTCATATATGGCAGGAGTCCATTTCTAAATTGAGGGGAAGCAGGTTGTGTTTTCATCAAAATTTATTTGGAAAATGACTGAACTTTTAGCAAACAGTGTTGGCCCTGATCAGACGCCGCGTTCTGTGGCGTCTGATCTGGGCTTGCACTGTTTGCCAGGGTATCCGTTTTGGGGTTTCCGGTACTAAATGGGTTAATGAGTACGCTTGCGTATGCCACACGGCGTATGCTACAAGCCGGTGATAGAGTGTTTGTGCATCACTTCGACAACCCGGTTTTGATTCAGGTCAGAGTCGTCTTAATTTTTTTGAGCATGTTGCGTTTGGCACCCAATGTAAATAGCCCAAGTGTACATTAGACCTCATTTTGTAGTTTCAATGTGAAGGGAGAGAATGTCACAGGGTATCAGCACACTTCAATTGCCTTGAGTAACAAACACAGGCTTGGTAGAGTAGGCCCTGTTTCCTTATCACTTCGGCAACCCGGGTTCGATTCCGATCAGAGTCGTTTAAATTTCTCTGCACCTGTAATGCGACGTCTGATTGGATAGCGTCAAAAATTTGCGACGGTCTATTTAGGGGATACCTGTATTCTTCTGGTGAGGTATATAGGCGGTTTTAACGGCCGGGAATTTGTTTTTACGTCGACGCACCAGCGGAGCCGTAAAACGGACTTTACGTTCGCAAAACCGGCGATTTACCTCCCCAATACAGTAATTCCTATTCTAATGCATTTATTCGGTTGGTTTGTTAAAAATTATTCTACTTTGCTCAAAGCGGCAAGCGTTGTGAGCCGCGTAAAACCAAATGCTACTCAATGAAAAGCGACGTTACATCATGACACCGAGTTTCCGGATATACTGTCGCGAATTTTTGACGCTATCCAATCAAACATCGCGTTACATACGCAAGTGCGTTAGAATAATCATTGTTATAGTGCAAAGAAATTTGCAGGCTTTTGGTTGGACAGCGCAACGGCAATAATTTTACATATATACCCCGTGAGCAAAAATATATTACCCTCTCGCGCTTGACTTCGCTTGATTGCGATGGCCACCATCTTGGATCAACCGCAAAGCTGATTTACCATATTTGCATTATTTGCTGGCTCCCAGCTTGCACATTGTCAATATTGGAAAAACAGGTAACCAGACCGCCCTGACCTTTCGGTCAGGGGGGTCTGGTTACCTGTTTTTCCAACACTGATAACCTTCAGACTAGGAACTAGTAGATAATGCAAATAAGGTGAATAAGAAATAAAAGCACCACACAAAATTCCAGCCACTCCACCTGTCGGCTTGGGCAGATATCGCTCTCAGGCGGGGAATATGATCCCATGTTCCCCGTCAAGAATCTAAATAACTTCAAATCAACCTATGCTGTCGTAAACCAAACGGCATCACTTGTTTTGCTTTTCAGTATTATGCACCTGACAGCACTTGCTGTTTTGTTTTTGGCAAAATATACATTTTTGTTTTCAACCTGTGCACAAGAATATATTTACAATTCCAGTGTAAAGTCTAATGTAAACCTATAGAAAACAATTGCGTTCATACTTCCATGAACGCATCGAATCACATGGTTTTCAGTGACGTTAAGTGACGTCATTCAAAACCACTGTTCTCTACGGACGTTGATGACGTCAACGCTGCTCCGGCTCTTTGTAGAAAAACCGCGTGTAAATGTTTTTTCAGCTTTTTCTGTTTGTCCTACAAGCATTTTTTCGCCCAATCATGAGGGGCAAAAAAATGCAAATATAAAAAACATAAAGAAACGTAAAGAAAGCAAGACCCGCTTGTGATATCAAAAGCTCAAATCCATGTTCAAACAGCACGCGAATTTCATGACTGCTGTTTGAGCACGGCTTTCCGCGGTCCATTTGACAATGGCTTCAAACAGCCATGCGCATAGATATTTATGCAAGAATCTACTTTTTCAGACTGGTACATTTCAATTCTAATTTTATTGTTTTAAGGTCAAGAATACGTAAATGGGCTCTTCCATAGATTTTTTTTTTTAATTTTGCACACGAGCACACCTAAACATGTTACATCAAAGATAGGTCACCAGCTTCGTTTAGGCACAAGGGCCGCTTGAAAATCATTTATATACAGGGCAATGGGAATTAAAAAAAAATCACTGAAATTTCCATTTTAATTTCAATCACAAATTAACTGGCACATAGAATTTTTTTCAAAAACTAATATTTTATGACAATGCTATTTCTGATTATAATAAGCTGAAAAAATTTCATCTCTTTTTTCATTTCTTTCCCATAACAGCTCTTATTCCCATTTCATCTTTCCATATTCACTAGACGATTAGGGTAGGTTTTTTATGCATACTGGTCTTGACGAATCCTCTTCTTTTCTTTCTATCTTTCTTTCTCTTTGTGTGTTCCGAATCATTTCTATCGGTATTTTTTAGGTTCATATTCTAAACAGGTTTTTAATTATTTGGACCCCATTTTGATTTATATCAGTCTTTGTATCGACTGCCTATTCGAAATTCGCAAAATTGCAGTATGTTTCCTCTGGCTTTCTTTGCCGGATCATTACAGGGTCACTGATGAGGCTTTATTAGCCGAAACTACGTAGTATGACCCATCTTCTTTCTTATGAATGTTTTCATTGCTCTTAAAGGAACTCATTTTTTATTTTTATTTGCCTTCACTGCAGCTGGTGTTGTGCCGTGTGGCGGCCGTAAAACGTCTCCCCGTACATCAACCATAGTGCAGTTTATATTTTACTTTTGGTCCTTTGAGATCAGCGTGAATATTTTGAGAAATCAGAAATAAATTATTGGTTTAGACTCATATTCTAAACAGGTTTTTAATTATTTGGACCCCATTTTGATTTATATCAGTCTTTGTATCGACTGCCTATTCGAAATTCGCAAAATTGCAGTATGTTTCCTCTGGCTTTCTTTGCCGGATCATTACAGGGTCACTGATGAGGCTTTATTAGCCGAAACTACGTAGTATGACCCATCTTCTTTCTTATGAATGTTTTCATTGCTCTTAAAGGAACTCATTTTTTATTTTTATTTGCCTTCACTGCAGCTGGTGTTGTGCCGTGTGGCGGCCGTAAAACGTCTCCCCGTACATCAACCATAGTGCAGTTTATATTTTACTTTTGGTCCTTTGAGATCAGCGTGAATATTTTGAGAAATCAGAAATAAATTATTGGTTTAGACTCATATTCTAAACAGGTTTTTAATTATTTGGACCCCATTTTGATTTATATCAGTCTTTGTATCGACTGCCTATTCGAAATTCGCAAAATTGCAGTATGTTTCCTCTGGCTTTCTTTGCCGGATCATTACAGGGTCACTGATGAGGCTTTATTAGCCGAAACTACGTAGTATGACCCATCTTCTTTCTTATGAATGTTTTCATTGCTCTTAAAGGAACTCATTTTTTATTTTTATTTGCCTTCACTGCAGCTGGTGTTGTGCCGTGTGGCGGCCGTAAAACGTCTCCCCGTACATCAACCATAGTGCAGTTTATATTTTACTTTTGGTCCTTTGAGATCAGCGTGAATATTTTGAGAAATCAGAAATAAATTATTGGTTTAGACTCATATTCTAAACAGGTTTTTAATTATTTGGACCCCATTTTGATTTATATCAGTCTTTGTATCGACTGCCTATTCGAAATTCGCAAAATTGCAGTATGTTTCCTCTGGCTTTCTTTGCCGGATCATTACAGGGTCACTGATGAGGCTTTATTAGCCGAAACTACGTAGTATGACCCATCTTCTTTCTTATGAATGTTTTCATTGCTCTTAAAGGAACTCATTTTTTATTTTTATTTGTTAGGTTTATAGTTCCTTTTCGAAACTTTTCATTCTTTCCTTCTTCTTTCTCTTCTCTTTCTGTCATTCTTTTGTACTGTCTTGTGCATCTTGTATCTAGTCTCGTGAAATATTTTGATTTTTTATTATTGTGTTCTTTTTATTCCTTTTCATTCTCATTCACACAAAACTGTAAAATATTTTATGATAAGAATTTATACAACATGCCATCCGCAAAAGGAGATGATTCACATAAGCATTTCGCTTGTTTTCAAATCCTGTCATTGCAATTTGTACATGTGCTGTTGTAACTTGCCTATTTATTTAAAATGAATAAATGTTGTTTAAACCAAGCTGAAAAATGTCCTTAACTACCAGGTTAGTTTTCGAAGTACAGCTGAATAAATGGGGTCTACAGTTTTCTGACGACGTTGCAGACTCTTACCGGCAACATCATTTAAAACGTAGGCCTAAGGAATATTTAGTTATACATGCACAGGCGCTTGAAAACGTATTGAAAATGTCCAAATATAAAGACTCTGCTGCAATTTCAAAACGAAATGGCTTAGTGTCACTTTTGATTTTGAACCTTATGAACTACTTATGGACAGAACTTCAAGCTCCTGTGGTTGTATCGAGTTTTATCCTGATAATCGCATGGTTTTGGACTGCGAATTCAAAATAGAAAATGCTGTTAGCAGGATGAGAAGTTTTCTTGGCGTGATCTGTGCAGTCAGAAGGTATACAAAAATTACGAGCAAAAAATGCAAAATAGTGATTCTCCGTGATCTAGTGGGTAAGAACTTTGACTCTCAATCACCTTGCGTGTGTGACGGCAAGCTAGGAATGGAAGGTCAGAAGTTTTTAGTGTCCGGGTACTCCGATTGCCGCCCACCTCTGATTAACGATCTGCTTTAAATAAGTGAAATAATATTAAAAGGGCCGTAAAACCAGAAAGAAAAAAAATAATCGTCCGGTTTGACTTATAGTGTAAAGCCGTGGCAGTGAGCTGATTTTCGACTGATTACAGTGAATCTGCGGATATAATTCGAACAAGGATGATTATTTTCTTTAGCGCTCGCTAAGTTATGTTCTCGGGTGTTCACATACTATCCGATAAAACGCCCTTTTTCGTATATTTCCTTTTACAGTGATGTACGCCGCCAGTTTGAAAGTGACGTGTAGTGTCAGCACGTCATGACGTAACGTCCTTCGCAACGCACGTAAATAATTGCGCCATTTATTTACGTATTCTTGACCTTAATTTCGGTTCTGCTAGATACTGGAAAGGCCCTTCCCGGGTTCCGTGCATTTTTGTTTCGTTACGAGTAACATGGCTGTGACTGAAATTGATTTTGAGAATGCAATTTGTAATATCAACTTCAAAATTCCATGTAGAAAACTACACGCGCTACTTTTTTCAAGGCGGTATTCACGTCAAATTTAATGTTCTCCTGAAGTGAATGAAAAGAAAGATATCAACATTTATCAGAGTGATTTGGGGGTTAACTGTATTCAAAATTGTCATTTGGGGAAGTAAATCGGCAGTTTTACCGTCGGAAATTTCGTTTTACGGCGACGCGTCAGCGGAGCCGTAAAACGGAATTTGCGACCGTAATACCGACGATTTACTTCCCCGGCAATTTTCAATACAGTTATCCCCATTCTAATGCACTTATTCACTTGTTTTGTTTTAAATTTGCTGTTTTTGCCCAAACCGGCAAGTATAGTGAGCTGCGTAAAACCAAATACATGTACCAACCAATGAAAAGTGACGTTACATGATGACGTCGGGTTTCCGACACTACATAGTACAATATACTGCCGCAAATTTTTTGACGTTATCCAATCAGACGTCGCGTTATATATGCAAGTGCATTAGAATGATTGATCGATTGATTATTTGGGGTTTAACGACACGTCAACTTTAGTGGGTCATTTTGTGTCGTCACCCAGAGAAAAGAGATAGAAGTGGTCCCACCCCCTCGCTCTGTTTTATATAATTTTATTACATTTCTAACAATGAATTGCCTATTTTTCTCGGTGAAAGAAAACCCGTTAATCGTTCAACAGTGAATTATTTCATTTATCACACGACGTCGCGTCTGAGAATGTAATACCACCATGTAATAAATTTGATAATCCACTTGTGGATTAAATATGCAAATTAGTTAGATACGCCTCATTGCGTTACATGTTCTACGTCCTTTACGACGTCGCGTTTACTAATGGCAGAAAATTGACATTTTTGTGAGACAATCGTGAATAAAATGCGCTTTTAATGTCATATGATAAAAAGAATCTTGCATTCGTGCCCATGTATAACTGAATTTATTAAACTCGTTGAGGAAAAGGCATAAAATGCTCGGCAAGCCTCGCATTTTATCACTTTTCATCAACTCGTTTAATAAATTCAATTAAGAAATGAAATTTATTTTTCTGCAGTTCATGGAAGTATGAACGCAGTGGGTCGCGTGCAAAGTAAATGAACCCCGAAGGGGTTCATGTAAACTTTGCTAGCGACCCACTGTCGTTCATACTTTCATGAAAAGCAGAAAAATTAAGTTTATTTTTTATATTTATATTATATGCCCCTCATCACTGGGCGAAAAAATGCTTGTAGGGCAAACTTTCAAAGCTGAAAAACATTTACACGCTGTTTTTCTACAAAGAGCGGAAGAGCGTTGACGTCATCAACCCCCGTAGAGAACAATGGTTTAGAATGACGTCACTTAACGTCACCGAGAATCATGTGATTCGATGCGTTCATGGAAGTATGAACGCAATTGTTTTCTATAGGTTTACATTAGCCTTTACACTGGAAATGTAAATATTAATACATGAACGCTCATGTAAGATCCTCTATTTCTTCGTTTCAAACGCTCTGACGCCATAATTGCTAGGCGACGTTGCTGACGTCGTTGGTAACAACAATAACAATAGTTAACGTTTGGCGGAAAATCTGATAAAATCATAGAAATCAGATTTCAATTTTCGTGTCCATTGGACATTTTTGAGGAGAGACCTGCGACACGAAGATACAGTATTATTTTCTTGAATATACAGTTTTAATTTCATGACATTTGTACATCTGTATTTCAAGGACAGGGTGATTTTTGCCTCGAAATGAAAACAAGATGGCGACTGATTTTCAAACTAAACCACGCCTCCTGAAATCCATACCCTGACTGGAACTATTTTAGTTGGAAATCAGAATGGCTGAATTTGAAAATTCAAAGGTAAAACATGAATGGAAATGTAATAAACAGTTTATTTTGTTGTTTTGATTGATTACGGAGAAATAATTCACTCGTGTGTTAAGGATTTCGTGAAAAAAAAAAAAAAAAAAAAAAAAAAAAATCGTTCGCTATCGCTCACTCGATTTTTACTCGGAAGCCTTAGAACACTTATGAATTATTTCACCGTAATCGATAAAAAACAAATAAACTCTATTTATTACATTTTCAGTAGTGATTTACTGAGATTTCTCGGTGAATTATAATCTGTAATTCACCAGAGTGAATCATTTCATTTCTAAAGTTTTGACGTCAGAATTTCTAGGAGACATTGTTGACGTCGTTTGTAACAACAAAAACCAGTAAGTAATGATTGGTAGAAAGTCTGATAAAATCATGGAAATCAGACTTCAATTTTCACGTCCATTTGATGTTTTTGAAGAAGGAAATAAAGTATGATTTTCTTGATAATACATTTCTACTTTCATGACATTCTTGTATCTGTATTTCAAGCACAGGAGGATTTTTGCATTGAAATGAAAACAAGATCGCGACTGATTTTCAAACTTAACAACGCCTCCTGAAATTCATACCCTGACTGGAACTATTTTGGTGGGAAATTTGAAAAGTCAAAGGTTTACATAACTGAAAATGTAATAAAAAGTTTATTTTGTTGTTTTGATTGATTAGGGGGAAACAACTAAGGCGTTCGTGTAAAAAAACCTCGTTCGTCGTTGCTCACTCATTTTTTATTGGGAAGCCTCAGAACACTTTTAAAATATTTCTCCGTAGTCGATAAAAAAATAATAATAAACTCTATATAATAGGTACTTAATTCATTCGTTCTGTATGAAATAATGACATTCACATCCCGGACTTATAGCACATTTATGCCCCCTTTCCCTTCTTTACAGCAGGTCGAGTCGATAATCTGTTGATGCTTCGATGAAGCACAAGCAAATGGCAATTAGCTTTTAACGCTAATATGGCATTGAAGAAACGGAACTGGCTGTTTAATTTTCAAATTTGTTAAAATAATTGCTATTGTTGTTGTATTGTCTTGATAATAAGTTGATAAAGTTAGGGTAAATTTCAAAAACTGCACTTTGTCAAGCCTCTTTATAGCGGCATTCGTTATAACGGCAAAACTCGTTATAACGGCAATTTGAATGGAATGACTATTTAGCTAAAGGCTTAGCCTCGGTTCCGAGCGGCATGGGCTCCCCCTCTCCTCGGGTTGGAAATGCACAAATCGAGTCCATAGTCATGAAAGGGTCTTGTAATATAATACTCCAAGAAACAAATATTATAGATATTTGTTAGAATCGCCTCACCGATTCTAACAAATGTCTACTTGGTGTAATAATGGAGAATAGGCCTTTTGTTACCTATCATAGTCCTAACTGGGATTCTTTATAACGGCAAATTCTTTCTAACGGCAAAATAATAGGGGAAAAAATACTGTGGTTATAAGGAGGGTCCTCTGTAATCAGGTGTATGAACTGGAGCCTATCTAGAGTTGAACTTTTCTGGAAATTTACTCCTTTGAAATAATCAGCCGGGTAAAAGTCCCACAAAATTGGAAGCAACGTCTCAAAAATGAATGTAGTGTAGACGGGGACGTTAAACATCAAATCAAACAAAAACAAAACAACTTAATTGGAAAATAATTTAAAAAAAAGTTTATTACTGCAATAATTTCATTGGTCTTTAATATGGGCCCCGTCAAGCGATTTTGGTACTTATCGCCTATGCGAACAGCGAAGGTTCAGGCGAGCCTGCGCATCCGCGCAGACTCGCCAGAACCTACGCTGCTCGCTCATACAAGCAGTGAACTAAGAGGAACCTTCAGACAGAAAGCCATATCCCTGGCCTCTCTGAATGGCTTGGCATGCGCAGTTAAAATTTGCCATGACGGAATGCTCGAAGACACAAATTCGCTTGGCGGGGCTCATATAATAAGATGCAGATAATGAAATTTTATTTTAGTGAAGGAAGAAACGAACTGGAAGAGCAATAATTTTATTTTGCTGTGAGTACAGTAAAATCCCTATTTTAGGCCACATTTGGGACTGTTCAAAAGTGGTCTTCAAGACCACTTTTGAACAGTCCTAAAAGCGGCCTTCCACTAGAGCACACTAGATTTACAAACACAAAGAAAATGTACCTGAAACCTTCTAAATATGCTTTTAAAAGCATAATTTGTCTTAATTTTAGGTGGTCTTAATTGCGGAATTTCACTGTACATGTATATCGTTAGATTATTTGTGTACCCGTATTGGTCCATCCTGGAAACCAGAAATCATCTTAGAGTGTCGTTTGAAATTCTTCCAAGACTTTGCCCCTAAGATCAGATATGTCAAGCACAGGCGCTTACCAGCAGATTTTAAAAGCACAGTGTAATTCCGCTATTAAGATCACCTTGAATTACGACTAATTCTGCTATAAAAAGCTTATTTTGAAGGGTACACTTAATTTTTCTTTGCATTTTCTGCCTACAATGTTCTCTGGTCAGGGACAAACTTTGGGACTGTTCAAAAGTGGTCTTAAAGACCACTTTTGAACAGTCCCAAAGGTGATCTTAATATAGGAATTTTACTGTATGTCAAGAAAGTCTTCTTTTCGGGAAGTACAATGTCAAGAAGGATGATATATTTCACAGAGATCCTATGGTGTAGAACTTGAATCTATTATCTGTCTTCTTTGCCTGTCTTGTGTTTACAGAGAAAATATACACAACTACACCAGTACTGTGCAAGCTAGTAGACTCTTAATACTACCAGTACTTTGATTAATAAAGACATAACACAGCTGGTTTTTTTTTTTTTTTGTATTTGAGTTTAACGGCCCAGTCAACACTATTTTAGGTCATTTTTGAGCCGATGAGTTTACCTAGCCACGTTTTTCCTGGGTAGGCTTATACGTAAGCGGTTAACAACTACAGTGCACATTCTTCCGCCAAAAACTAACAACAACCCCTCTTGAATCAGCGGAAGGGAGAGAATGACCTTAGAAAAGATTTCATGATCAATCTCCACGAAAGAATGTTGCCGACCTCGGCAGGTATCGAACCCGGGTCGTCCTGATCACCAGTCAGACGCGCATCCTACTGAGCTACCGAGGCCGGCTTTTGCGGGGGTATTTTATTTGTTTGAATTGAGGTCCGACATCGATATGAAATGACATCTAAAGCCTGCCACCCAATGACATCAAAAGGCTAACATGCATTGGATGGCCCGACTCACACCATTTTTCCTGGGAAGGCTTAGTCCTTCTAACCAGTACTCATGTGTGGTCAGTTCCAGCTCTGCGTGGAAGCACCATGTAGCCTAATCTATTGTTCCATGCCCCGATGAGCGGGGTTGAAGGGTGGGTTTGCGGCATTTTCAAGATTATTTCACTTATTTCGAGCCGCGATCGTTAATAAGAGGTGAGCGAAGTATCCGGAGAAAAACCACCTGACCTTCCGTTGCAGATTTTGGCGTCTCACATATGGCCCGAGCGAGGCGCGAACCACAACAGTGAGATACCAAATGATTAAGAGTCAGCGCTCTTAACCATTAGGCGAAGGAGGCCCGTGCCCAGCAAGCTGTAAGTCAATCGGTACTTACTGAACTTAGTACTGTGGCTGCACAGGCGGATCTTAGCTTTCATTGTGAAGATCCTGGACCGGCCGGTTTGTGCTTACTTAACTGCACAGGCGGATCTGAGCTTTCGCTGTGAAGATCCTGGGCTGGCCGGTTTGTGCTTACTTAGCTGCACAGGCGGATCTGTGCTTTTGCTGCTGGTCGTTTGAGCTTACATAGCTGCACAGGCGGATCTGCGTTTTCGCTGTGAAGATTGATTCTCGAACTGGCCGGTTTGTGCTTACTTGGTCGCAGACCCTGAAGACCCGTCTTCTCGTATCGAAGCTGATTGGTCTGCCACTTGTTTTAGGACAAAATATAGTTATATAAGTAAGTAAATAATTTCCGGACTTAGTACAGTAAAATTCCACTATTAAGACCAGCTAAAATTAAGACAAAATAGAAATGAATGCAATTATCAGGAATCGATACAATTAACTCACAGATCCCACCAGAGACACCAAAGGGAAAGAAGCACAAACATGAAACACTAGAACCTAATGGAAACACCAATAGCAGAAAGCCAAAAGGACAGTTACTTTCCAACAAAATGGCCAATTAGTTATCCAAAACAAATTAATATAAGCAAAACACACACCCAAAGACAAACCATAACAAAAATAAACCGCGACAGAAGAACCGCCTAGGAACGGTCGGTGGAACGAATTCAACTGGGGGGGGGGGGATGGGGGGGGGGGGGGGGGGGGGGCTTGAATCCATTTTACGTGGCCACAATCCTCGCCCTTACTTCCGTCGCGATTTAGGCTAAAAATAATCTGTTCCGCCCGCCTCCTACGCCCCCGCCCATAGGGGCTTGAAGAAATATATGGGCTGCACGATGCTTCCACGCAGAGTTGATACCGACCACACATTAGTACTGGTTATCTGCTTGGAAGGTCTAAGCTTGCCCAGGAAAACTGATGCGAGTCGGCCCGCCCATGCATATAAACCCTATTGGTTCTATTGGGCGGCAGGGATTGAGATGTCGCTTCATCTCAATGTCGGGTAAAAGTCCCACGAAATTGGAAGCAGCGTCTCCAAAATGACCTAAATAGTGTTGACGGGGACGTTAAACCTCAAATCAATCAAATCCGCCCGCCTCCTAACTCATCAGTGCAACATCTCCGTGAACACAAGAATCAAACAACCACAGAGATTATTTAGAAGCCTCCGTGGTCGAGTGGTTACGCTACTCGCCTTGTAAACCAGGGGTCGCAGGTTCGATCCCGGGCTTCTCCAGACTTTCGGATGAGTCTTTAAACCGAGGTCCCGTCTCCGTATGACCTTAGCTGTTGGTGGGACGTAAAAACTGAAACACTCACTCACTCACCACAGAGATTAACAACGGTGAGGACTCGACAGCAAGAAATCACAGAAATGCTAGCGCAAAAGAAGACCAAAAGTTAGATTCCGATGGGCCTGACCAGAGTCAGGGCATCAGGCACCAACTAACATTACATAAAATTAGATACTCTCTAATTCTCAGTAAGCCGACCCGCTGGAACCGTCATAGAATCTGAGGCCTGACCCACCGGCGTGCAATTAAAGAGGGAAGCAAAGTTGTCAACCGTGATTGGGTTAACTACCATGCATGCAGTCTGTCGTATAGCATTTATGTTATGCCCTATCTTTTTATATCGAATAAGGATTTTACGAAATTGAAAGCTGAAGTCATTGCATTTATGTATTCTTCTGTCAGCCTCGATAGTGCAGTGGTTAACGCGTTCGACTTATGATCGAGAGGTTGTGCGTTCGAACTGGCCACCGGTATCGAGGTTTGTCCTTGGGCAAGACACGTCATGACACTGCTCCACTCTACCCAGGTGTAAATGGGTAGCAGTGGTGTAAAAGCCACTGCCTCTCGCGCGCGCGTGTGAAAACACCCGGAATGAGTGTTCGAGAGCGATTCAATAAGCTTGCAGCTTTCATCGCAATCGAACTAAAATAAATTAGTATAAACTAATTCATATATTAAATTCGGGCTCCGATAGACCTTGTTGCAGAAGAGATTTAAGTCCAACATTGAATTTTGAAATTTAATCGGAATGATGTCCATGAAATTTTGAAAAGGCTTTGCGTAGTTTATGATACCGATAACCCTGATTAAGAGGTTTAGAAGTTAACAATTTATTACGAGTGTTGAAGTCAGTTACATGACTAGATACTCTGGCAAATCGAATTGATTGCATAATATAAACGCCATTGGATACCGCACGAGGAACATCAACATCCAAGAAAGGAAAATTTACAATCTTAAAATCAAAATTATCGCGTTTAGAATAAATTTTGCAAGAAACATACCCATCTACAATAGATAGATATTAATCCAAAAACGGGCCTCGGTATCAGAAGAATTTGTTTTATTTAACTGAAATTCTTGGGGGTAAATTTGACTGATCAAACCATCGAAATAGGTATCGCCAATATTTAATAAATCATCCAAATATCTAGAAGTCGAGATAAAAGCTTCAATGATTTCAGATTGGTTTTCAATGGAAAGGGACATCATGAAATTCTGCTTTTAAAAGCATATTTAAATGCGTTCAGCTGCTCTGTCTTTGTGTCCTCTAGAATGAGCCCACCTTTAGGACTGTTCAAAAGTGGTCCGAAAGACCATTTTGAACAGTCCCACAGGTGGTCTTAATAAAGGAATTTTACTGCACTGCCCAACATCTAAAGCTTTGATCAATATTTGGCTGCACAGGCTGGTCTGTAACATCACAAAGCCAGCATATATTCATGTTTCCCATACCATATCAGAAGGACGCACCTTTGAATATAGAATGAAGAAAGAATATATGCAGGTTTCATTAACTAATCACAATCTTCTATCAAATGGCATTAGTAAGTCTGCTGAACACAACTTGGATCTAGAAAGAAAATATGAGTCGCGAAAACTAATTACATTAAGAACTAAACACCAATATTCCACTCATCCTTGAAAGAAAAATAGGTTTGAAGGACGTACCATATCTTCTACTATACCAAGATCAAAGAAACAAAATGTTATAGATGTGTTTAGGCTGATTAACTTCCTTGGTTACGCTGCGCATGCGCAGTCTCGTGTGGCAAAAAGTAATCAATCGAGCGCGTGTGTACAGTAAACTAAGAAAAAATAAGATTGTTTAAGCATTGTGTTTGTCATTTCAACCACAACATTCATAGACTTTTATACTGCAGTTCAGTGGCCCCCGCCCATCGGGGCTTGTAGAAATAGATGGGCTGCATGATGCTTCCACGCAGAGCTGAAACCACCCTGCACACGAGTACTGATAAACCGCTTAGAGGATCTAAGCCTGCCCAGGCAAAGCGGTGCGAGTCGGACTGTCCATGCTTATAAACCCTATTGGTTTCATTGGGCGGCAGGGCTTGTGATGTCATTTCATCTCAATGTCGGGTAAAAGTCCCACACAATTGGAAGCCACGTCTACAAAATGGCCTTTACGGTGTTGACGGGGAAGTTTAACCTCAATTCAAACAAACAAAAACTGCAGTTCACAATCTTTTGAATCACAACAGTACTTAGCAGACCCCATGTCCGAATGTCCGAATTCTTTGATCGTATAGGTTATAATACTATTCCATTATACATGTACATGCTATTTGTTGTTCACCACTTGCCGTATGTTTTAAATGAATCATACCCTGAGTTAGGGGGGCCCTGAATAAATCTTTGACCAGAAAAAAGAGCAGTTATGCAAAAACATTACTGGCAGAGTTTCAGAAGCGATACTTTGAAAAACCTGAACATGAAAGTCCCATAGCCAGACTGGATAGCACTTAGAGATTCGGGATAAATCTATTTAGGCAAGAGTGGGGGGGGGGGGGTGCGATGTAAAAGGTCGGAGGTGTGGCTCGGTATCACAGTCGGTAGAATGTTTGTAAGGTATACGAGAGACCCTGGGTTCGCAGAGCTAAAACTGACCGCACATGAGTACTGGTAAACCGCTATAAATCCGGTCCCCGCCCATCGGGGCTTGAAGAAATATATGGGCTGCATGATGCTTACACGCAGAGCTGAAACCGACCCGCACACGAGTACTGGTAAACCGCTTAGAGGATCTAAGCCTGCCAAGGCAAAGCGGTGCGAGTCGGCCCGTCCATGCTTATAAACCCTATTGGTTTCATTGGGCGGCAGGGCTTGAGATGTCATTTCATCTCAGTGTCCGGTAAAACTCCCACAGAATTGGAAGCAGTGTCTTCAAACTGACCTTTACAGTGTTGACGGGGACGTTAAACCTCAAATCAAACAAACAAAAACCTCTATAAACCACATATTTTTTTATTTGGCGGTATAGGGCTTGAGATGTTATTCAATCTCAATGTGGGTATAGGAAGCAAAGTCTCAAAAATGACGCAAATAGTGTTGGTTGGAACGGAGATTTGTTTGTTTCATTTGAGATTTAACTTCCCCGTCAACACTGTATAGGTCATTTTGGAGACGTTGCTTCCAATTCCGTGGGACCTTTACCCAATATTGATATGAAATGACATCTCAAGCCGGCCTGTCGCCCAATGACATCAACAGGGTTAATAAGCATGGACGGACCGATTCGCACCGTTTTGCCTGGGCTGGCTTAGATCCTCTAATTGGTTTACCAGTACTTGTGTGCGTTAGTTTCAGCGTGGAAGCATCATGCAGCCCATCTATTTCTTCAAGCCTCAATGGGCGGGGGTCGCGGGGACGGTGAATTTCAATATTCAAACAACCCTGTTACTGGTTGTAAACAACTGATCTTTATCACCCGCATGATGAATCCGTCAGGATGGTAATCCTTCGATTCATCTTCACTGTGGTATCGTTTGTCTTGCGATTAGCGTAACATGACGCGACCATTGTCAGTTAATTATTCGATTATTAATTGTTTTGGGTTTAACGACACGTCAACCCCTGTTGGTAATATTGACTCATCTCCCAGAGAAAGGGAGATAAAATATGGAAGATATCGTAGATTAAAGTAAAGGACAGAGTTGAAAGATGAAAATGGATAGAAGTGTAGAAACAGAAGGAATAAGAGCACTCCCCTCTACCCTTACCTCCTGCAAGGACTGTCAGCCAATATCAGTTGGACGCCACAGTGACGCAAGGCATAGGTGACCTTTACCTTACGCTCTATTTAAAATTGTCAAATTCAAAGAAATTAATGACTGCTATCGGATCAGTCTGAACAACGGTTATTTTTTTGCCACACAAAACTGCGCATGCGCAAAAATACGGAATCGTGGGATAGCATTTCCTTAGCGACCGATGGCGTCCTAAACTCATCTATAGACAAATACAACATGAATAATGATGATTTTACCTCTAGTTTATGTCTTTGCAGCTCTGCAACTTTCAGCGTCCGTTCAGCGTTCGTCTACGCGAGAAAAAGATCGTATCGATTTCAGCCGAGACGTGTTTAGAATTTTGACGTGTTTATACTCACAAATACGGCAAAACAAATTATATGTTTAGAAACAACACACTTTTCTAATCATGTTTAGATCTAAACATGTATAAAACACGTTTAATTTCTATACGCTATTTTTACAGTGTATGTTTCTAATATCTTTTTATTGGCCATTTTGTTGGAAAGTAACTGTCCTTTTGACTTTCCGCTTGTTAGGGTTCAGACATGCATGGAAAACATGTACACTCCATATTTTTCAGTTCTGTGGTGTATTCTTTGCTTCCAAAGGATAACCCTTTTATAGAACATATTTAACTTCACTACAGCTGGTGTGTGGGAATGTGTGGCGGCGGTAAAACGTCTCCCTGCCCTACATCATAGTGTAGATTATATTTTCTTGTCCTTTGGGATCATTGATTCCATTGTGGAATTTCGAAAATAGCTGAGGGTCACTGATGAGGCCTAATTGGCCGAAACTAGCTAGTCTGGCCCAGAAAACATGTACACTCCATATTTTTCAGTTCTGTGGTGTACTCTTTGCTTCCAAAGGATAACCCTTTTATAGAACATATTCTAAATAGTGTAGTTATTTTATGGTCTTTCCCTTTGGTGTCTTTGATGGGGGTATGAGGTAATTGTATCGGTTCCTGGTCATTGCCTTCACTCCTATTTTGACCTTTTTTTTGAAATGACAACACATTCAATGAGCATGCCTTACAATGCAGCAGACACCTGTGACATGTTTGATATTACCTACGTAAATGATCCTTATATGCGATCGAAATAGCAATGGGTTTCTGTTAGTTCTGACAAGGGGGGATACCTATGTCACGATGACGTCACACAGAAAGACAATGGCAGCCGCCATCTTGAAAGTACCTCTCGCTTCGGTAAGTGTTTTTGTGTTAAACAGATGATTTAAGCACAATCATGACACAGCTTTTATCGCAGAGTACGGGCGAAATAACAATGTTTTGTCTGCAAAAAGAAATTTGTGCAGGCTTTCAGTAGTATGGATAAACACGTTGGATTTAGTTCATTTCAGCGATCCATTCGTCAACACTCTGGATATGAAAATCATTCATATGAAGCAGCGCAGTGTTTTCATTAATCCTCTCATAACGAGTTCACGACTTTTTCAGAAGAAAATACCATAGAAGTGTTTATTAGTATTAAAATTAAAATTTTTGAACTTTATAAGGCGTTTTCAATAAATGGTATCGTTAACACTCGATCAGAAATGAGATACGTACACACTCTGAAAACCAGCATATAGTTGTTTGTTTTGTTGTTGTTGTTTTTTTTTTTTTGGTTTTACGGCCCTTTCAAGATTATATCACTCATATCGAGCCGATCGCTTATCAAAAGTGGGCGAAAACCGGAGTACCCGGAGAAAAACCACATGACCTTCACTTGACGTCTCACATATGACCCGAGCGAGGCTCGAACCACAGCGGTGAGAGACCTAATGATCAAGAGTCAGCTTTTAACCACTAGGCCATATATATAGTTGTTTCTCGTGACAACCTGAAAAGCAGGGTAACAAGTATCTTTGACAATAGTGGCGGCCAGATGAACAGCCGATCACAATTTCCGCTCTCTTGTCACTTAAGAAGACATTGCCAAGTCTAGAACATTGCCGCACTTGAACCATTTACAATGTTGCGCCGAGTTGCGAAAAAATGACGATAAAACAAATGGTTCAGATTTAAAATATCTGTAAAAACAATAGGCCCTTGGGCCACTTTACTCACCATAGTTCAGTTGGGCTCTGTCCCATGGAAGACATGCGTTTCATTAAGCTATTAAGGCTAGAAAAATCTAAGTAGAGGCCCACCCAAGGACTATGCTACGAAATTAGGTTTCTAGCTTTTCTTGTTCTTGTGAAAATGTTGACAAAATATTAATATTGGCCTAATTTTTGGGAGAAGATTTAAAGAATAGATGAACAAATAAGCTGAAGATGCTTATTGGCTTTTATACAATATAAGCCATCATTATTGCATTGCATGCAAATGTTCTAGAAAAGGGTAATCCCTTTGAAGCAAGGCCTACAAGACAGAACTGAAAACTGTGGAGTGTATACGATTTTTTTATGGACCAGACTAGCTAGTTTCGGCCAGTAAGGCCGCATCACTAACCCTCAAACATTTACGAACCCCTGCAGTGGCATCAATAATCCCAAATGACTGGAAAATATATCCACACTTAGATGAAGAGCAGATAAACATTTTAC
The DNA here is from genome assembly GCA_963580285.1 of Lucinisca nassula. Lineage (NCBI taxonomy): Eukaryota > Metazoa > Mollusca > Bivalvia > Lucinida > Lucinidae > Lucinisca > Lucinisca nassula. The sequence goes on from OY757014.1 coordinate 36,610,580, forward strand.
GGACGCCAATTATTCCCATAACACCAGCTACGGTGAAATATATTACTTTCTAGAAAAATGTAATCCTTTGGAAGCAAGGGCAACAAGAAAATAAAAATAAAGCCACACTATGATAAAGATTGAAGTTTCAACATTTTATAGTTCCTAGGAAATTTTTGATGAAATTTAACTTAGACCTATGATAGAGAGAAAGAATTTAAGTAAAGATGAAATGGGATGTCAAGAAAAACACTGCCTCTTACACTATGTAAGTTATCATCCCAACTGCATATGAAAAATAGAAGTGAAGGCAATGATTAGGAATCGATACAATTAACCCACTGCTCCCATCAGAGACACCAAAGGGAAAGAAACACAAGCATGAAATAACTAGACTCTAAACATCACTAGCGGAAAGCCAAAAGGACAGTTTCTTTCCAACAAAATGGCCAGTTGGCTGTCCAAAACAAAAGGATATAAGCGAATACTGGTAATCACTTAGAGGGTCCAAATTAGAAGTAGAGGCAATGATCAGGAATCGATACAATTAACCCACAGCTCCCATCAGAGACACAAATATGAAACAACATACCCCGACGGAAACACCAACAGCGGAAAGCCAAAAGGACCGTTCCTTTCTCACAAAATGGCCAAAAGGCTATCCAAAATAAAATAATACAAGCGACACAAACACCCAAAGACCCCAAGCCTGCCCAGGAAAAGGGGTGCGAGTTGGACCGTACATGTGTATAAAATAGAAGTAAATGCAATGGTCAGGAATCCCTATTTGTTTCACTGAAGGCATTGCTTGAGATGTCATTTCATCTTAATGTTGGACAGAAGTTCCGAAAAAGATTGGAAGTAACGTCTCGAAAATGACCTAAGTGCTGTTGACGGGGCCGTTCAACCTCAATTTCAACCAAACAGGCATCATTATTTCATACGTTTATGCCGTTCGTAGTTTTTTTGCGTATCGCGCAAAAATAGTAGACGCTTTTCTTTTATCTTTGTAGTTGAGACGTTATTTGTTTTATTTTTGTCAATATATCAGCCGGTGCACATGCAAGACAAATGCTAAAATATGACATGTGCGACTAGTGAATACCTAGACCAGTCCATGCATCTGATCGGTGTAATATTTCGCTTTTGAAACAATAGTGAGCTATTACACTACTCACACCTGCTCGTTGTACGGACGATTCTTAATCCTAACCAACCGCACAAGTCCAACAGCAGCTCCTGAACAGCGTAACGAGAACAGGATCGGTTAATGCAACAAGCAGGTGTGGGAAGTGTCAAATATTACTACTGTTTTTAAAACTCAAGAATACACCGATCAGACTGCCCGGGTATGCAAGCTGATCTGGGTAGTCTATCGTCGCACATAAATTGCCTTACTGTAGCTTTTTTTCTTGCACCGGCTCATTAATTAAAATAAATAACGTTGAACTTACACAAAATGCCTACTTTTTGTGGGTGTTATGCCAAATACTGCATCAAGTGAGGTAAATGTCAAATTAACGTTACAAAAAGTGTTACACTTTTCATTAAAACTGTGCTACAGTGTACAATATTGAATTTTTGGTCGACAAAAGTTACTAAGCAATGGAGCTTTTTGGAAAGGTCCTTCCACAGTGTTTACGTGAAATTTGAAGCATTTTCGCTCCAGTGCAGACTTCTCGCTACAATTTGCTAATTGCAATCATACTCGACGTGAAGAAACAATGTGAACCAGTCAAAAATATGCAGGGATACTTCATTTTTCTATGTAGTGTGTCTATTTGGCGAAATGGCCATAAATGAAAGTTACACCATTTACAAGTATGAGGTTTCACAAAAAGCTTGCCCTACACTAGCAAGAGGCACAACATATCTGTAGTTGAATGTATCGTTATTCCAGCTTCTGCAAATTGTTGAACCGTCTGGCAACATCTTTTTCGTATGCGTGACGCTGATTTGCAAAATATTTGAACTGAGAAAAAGCGAAATACTACTGAAGATGGTCGGAAAGGGCGACATCACAGAAAACATGTTACCAATGGCACCAACAGGAATTCCGGAGCAAACCAAATATTTGATATACAGTAAGAATGCAACGGAAAGGAAAGTAATCAGCTGCCTCTTCTCCAACGACAAAAAGGCGTTTTATCAGCCTTAGCGAATCAATTGCTGAGGCTGAAAGTCACTACAGTTTCTGTGTCAGTATAATCAGTTTTACTGACATGACGTTGCATTGACGTTGGTACGACGTTGCCTAGACGGCATGTGCCTGATGGGAATAACTGATCTTTCTTATGGGCGACACGGATCCAATATACATATATATTGTTCCTTGTTAGTGTCGTTCAAACGCGCAACACGACCTACGTATTATAACAAAAATTAGACAACTAATGTAATCCCTGTAATCACAACTTCATTACAGAGGCATGTAACATACTGATATACTGGTATCCAGTAACTGAAAAGCAATACTTGAAACTAATAGTAACAAGTACTCTGCTCGGAAATAAATTTGATTCCTCAGGCGGACTAAAGTTGTTGTTAAATGCTGGTATATAAGTTAATGAGGACGCCTAGGCATGGTATAGTGTGTTGCACGTACGAGTTAGGCCGTAGTCACGCTGTCACGTATTGAGAGCTAGGTTTTGGCACATTAAAATAACGTAGCAGAACCGCAATAAACGTAATGAAAATCTATTACATGGCAACATAGGTCACAGTTTAACCGTCACGTATTGAGGGCTATGTTTTACTGCGTATTTTAAACGTAGCAGAACGGCAATAATCGTAGTACATACGGTTATATATGGCTACAGCTGCATTTGCCTTGACATTTTAAAAAAATAATATGCATGGCATTGTAATATACGGAGCGTATACCTAGCAAAAACTCCTAGTATAACGCTCTTTTGTTTGATTTGAGATTTAACGTCCCCGTCAACACTGTAAAGGTCATTTTGGAGACGTCGCTTCCAATTTTGTGGGACTTTTACCCGACATTGAGATGAAATGACATATCAAGCCCTGTCGCCCAATGAAACCAATAGGGTTTTTTAGCACTGACGGTCCGCCTCGCACCGCGGTTCCTGGACAGGCTTAGATCCTCTAAGCGGTTTACCAGTACTAGTGTGCGGGCCGGATTCAGCTCTGCGTGGAAGCATCATGCAGCCCATATATTTCTTCAAGCCCCTATGGGCGGGGGCCGAGTATAACGCTCTAAAACGTATACAAAGACTAATCAGCCTGCGCTTCAGTGAATTTTGATCAAAGCCTTTTCTGTAAGCGCAAGGGATGGTAAGCCAGCCGCACTCACTTCTCCCTGAACTCAGCAGACTTTTCCTTATTTTCTCAGGAGGGAGCAGCCACTTCTATCTATTTTTAGGCCCATATTGGGCCCGAGATTGGGCCCTGACGTTACCATTATTTCTACTCAGTGGATTCTCTTTGTTTTTGTTTTTTTGTGGTTAAATTATCCTCTATATTTGTGAAGTAGTGTTTTTATGTCCCCGGCATTCGAAGAATGGTGGAGGGCATATAACGTTGCCCCTGTCCGTCCGTCCTGTAATGTTTGTACTGATTGTCCACATTTAAGTGCCTGATTTAACGGATACAAATCAGCAAAAACAAAATCGCCGTCTTCGTTTTTAATACGACATTTTCTAAGAGACCGATAAACACAAAAACATTCCGAATGTTATATCAACAGACAAGACAATTCGCTCTGCCAATATTTGCTCTGCTATGACAATTCACCGAACTAATGGTTTACCGAACATATGAATGGAATACACTACATTCCCTCCCTTTTTTCAAAATATTAATTTACATAAATTTTAAAATGTTTTTATTTACTCACATGCATATAAGTAAAATATACCCCAAATGTCTCAAATTTTGAAACCAATTGCCAAATGGTTACCCAAAATGTCTAAACGTTTTCCAATGGTTACTATGAAAACATGAAATTATGGCATTATAATGTTCTTTCTGGCATGAAATGAACAGCTTTATTAAACCAATGAAACTGAATTATTGAGTCTCTATCTCTGACTTGTTTACCAATGATTAAACATGTTAAAGTATCTGATAAAACACACATGTATAATATATATGAAAACAAGCTGTACTCTAATATAGAGTATAAAACATATACAACAGTTCCCTGCATCCATCTCCTTCATCACATAGTCCTGAAACTTTGCTGGCAATTTTCGCTCCCTGATAGGTCTATCGATTTTCGTTGGTGTCGGGGTAGGTACCTTAACAGGCGAAGAAGATACACCCGGATATGTAACCTCAGGTGTATGAATGTTGGTACTATCCAAATGAGAATCTGATATATCCAACTCGATAGAATCATGTGGAATATTAATTCCAGAACTTTGACTAGCACTTACATCACTCTTATCACTCTGACTAGGAATATTTTCAGCTTCATTCTCAGCAACTAATTCCTGATCACTTTCATAGAATTTTCTCATATGTGTGACATTTCTCTCATACCTATCACCATCTTGTGATTCAACAATTACTGTATTGCCACTTTTACTACACACGCGATATGGATTTGGCTCAAGCTCAGTAGACAATTTATTCTCCTTATCCTTGTTGAGTAACACTTCATCACCTACTTTCAGATTACTTTTTTCAGCTTTTCTCCTTTCGTCAGCATACATTTTTCCTTTTTCTTTCTTCTCCTTGTCGCGATCCCTGATTTCTGAGTCAACGGTCCCACGATGATCTGATAACTCCGGTAATTTAGTACTGAGTTTCCGACGAAACAGCATCTCGGCAGGCGATACCCCAGTTACTGAATGTGGTGAGCTTCTGTACATCAGCAAATACGTTAACAGTTCGTCTCTCCAGTTCTTATGTTCCGCCTGGGCGATTCTCAGACGTTTTAGAATCGAACGGTTTTGGCGTTCCACTTCTCCATTTGCTTCTGGCCATAATGATAATGGAGTAACCCTATGGTGATGTATACCATGTTCTTTCATATAGTCTTTCAATGTCTGACTTATGAACTGCGGACCATTATCCTTTGTAATCGACTGCGGGTATCCATGTGTACAAAATACTCTATGTAACGCCTCAACGGTTTTCTCTGACGTGGTGGATTTCATTATTACTACCTCTACCCACCTAGAATAATAGTCCGTAATAACCAAAAGACTATCTTTCGACGGTAAAGGTCCCAGAAAATCAGCAGATATTTGTTCCCATGGTCCTGTTGGAAGTTCGGTACGCGTCATAGGTTCTGGTTTACTTGGTTTCGACATTAACTTGCACCCATAACACGTCCTGCATGATCTGGCTATGGCTTTATCAATACCTGGCCACCATACTTTTGTTCTCAGTCTTTGTTTCATAACAACTATACCAGGATGACCTTCATGACCCAACTGTAGAACTCTTGTACGCAATCTTTCCGGAACAACAATTCGTGTGCCTCGCAGTATTAAGTCACCTACCGCACACAATTCATCTTTTACTGTCAAATACTGTTTATATTTCAGTTTATGCCATTGCCCTGACCTTAAACACACTCATGTCCTGAAACGCTTCATCCTCTCTAGACACCTTTTCAATATCTCTGATATTCATAGCTATTGGAGTACTGTGTTCAACTATATTTCTCAGATATTCCTCCGTTTTATTGTTCTCAGTACTGTCCGACTTGTTTAACAGTCGCGAGAGCGCATCAGCAATGTTAGTTTTTCCTGGAATATGTCTAACAGTGTATTTATACGCCTGAAGTCTTAGAACCAATCTTTCCACGCGAGCACATGGTTTCGACCTTGTAGAAAATATGAACTCCAGTGGTTGATGGTCTGTTAACAGTTCAAACTCTTGGCCGTACAAATACATATGGAACCTCTCACAGGCCCATACTTTAGCTAGTGCCTCTCTCTCTGTCTGCGAATATTTCCTTTCAATCTTTGATAAAGTTCGGCTGGCGTAACTTATCACGCGGAGTTCACCCCCTTGATCCTGTACCAGAACCGCTCCAAGACCAACTGGACTAGCATCCGTTATTACTTTGGTCTTAGCACTTTTATCAAAGTATCCCAGAGATTCTGAGTTTGCTAGTCTGTGTTTCAGTTCATCAAAAGCTTCCTGCTCTTGATCACCCCACTGAACTTTTTCTCTTTCTCATCACGCGTCAGTTTTCGCAGTGGTTCGGCTATTGTCGACAAATCGGCAATGTAACGCGCACTGAAGTTTACTAATCCTAAGGAACTTTTCACTTCTGACGCTGATTCTGGTCTTCTCGCATTGAGAATGTCCTGCACTTTTGACTCGGTTGGTCCAATACCATGTTCAGATAACAGATGTCCCATGAATTCAATACTAGGCATACAAAATTCACATTTCTGTTCATTCACCGTCAACCCATTCCGCTCTAGCCTTTCTAACACCTTTTCAACTCGTTCAACATGTTCCTCGTATGTTGCAGAATGTATTATGATACCAGCAAAAATACTGTTCGCCCCTTCTAGTCCTTGCAATACTTGCATGATGATCTTATTATAATTTTCTGGTGCACAGCTTACTCCAAAATTTAACCGTTTGTACCTATACAGGCCTTTGTGCGTCATGAAAGTTGTGATTTCACTTGATTCTGGCTTAAGCTCTATCTGGTGGTACGCCCATTTGATATCAATTCGACTGAACACTTTACTGTCATTTAAATCTTGAAGTACCTCATCAACTGTTGGTATTGGGAATCTTTCGCGGATGATCGCGGTATTCGCATGACGCATATCGATACATAGCCTGATTTCTGAACCATTATGTCCTTTAGGGATACATACGACTGGTGAAACCCAATTTGACGCTTCATGTACTCTTTCAATAATGTCATTTTCCTCCAGTTCGTCTAACTTTTTCTCAAGTTTATCTCTCAAATGGAACGGTACGCGTCTAACCGGCTGAATAATTGGTTCCACTTTCTCGTCAATAGGTATGCCTAACTGAAAATTCTTCAACTTTCCCAAACCTTCAAAACAACTGGGATATTTTTCTTTCATTTTACTTTTCAGCTCATTTCCCTCCAACCGTCTCGGTGACTGTACTGTATTGATATTATCATTCAGTTCTATTTTCAAAATCCCTAATTCAGTCGCGGTTTGTCTCCCTAGCAATGTTTGACCCTTTTCCTCTGTAACATAGAACTCTCCCTTCACTGTTCTATCCCTGAACTGAACATCAGTACTAAAACTACCAGCTACAGTCAGCGGTTTCTCACTTCCATATGCGAACAACTCTTTTTTCTTTCGCGAAGAGTCACAATTTATCTTTTCGTGCTTTAAATCTTCCCATAATCCTCGATCGACTACATTCACGGTAGCTCCAGAGTCAAAAATTACTCGAATGTCTACTCCCCCTAAGTTTACGGTTACTTTTTCATCATAGCCTTTCTGATTTATTCCGAAAGCATACGCGCCACCCTCTTCGGAGTCAGAATGACTTTCCGCACCTTCATCGACTGTTTTCACAAAATGTTTTTTATATGTGTCTCTTCCCGGTTTATGCGACTTGTCCTTTTTATGCGGAAACTTTGTCGTGCAGCACTTTTCGAAATGGCCAATATGAGCAACGGTTACATTTTTTACCCCTAGCCGGACAATTGGGGTCCTTTTTAAAATGTCTTGTGCTCCCACAGGCATAACAATCAGATAATTTCTTCGGCCCGGTTGAAGAACTACCATGACTACCCTCCTTTTTCTTGAATTTTACCCGGTTTACCGATTCAGTTTGGTCAGACTCGGCTTTTTCCATTGCATGCGCTTGTCTTTCTGATGTCTCTAGTGACAATGCAGTTTCTTGCACCTGTTGCAACGTTACATTGGCAATATCCCGGTTTAGGTCCATTTGGACTTAAACTTTTGCGACATTGATCAGGGTTCTTTGGACGCTTGCAAATATGAAAAATGCGTCATTTTTGCACGTTTTCCAACTTGCGTTTTATTCCGTAAGTGATAAGATATCAAATGTTTCAGTTTAAAATAAGAAATTTAACGCAATAAACTGCAAAACCAATTGAAACATTCCGTTTGTTTGTTGTTGTAACCTACACCCACTCGGCTCATTTTTGGCATGTTCGGCTAGATCCGCATTCAAAAGTTTGACGCACGGATTACTGCATTCTTAGCATAGACGGGTTCTGTTTTAGATCAAAATATGACCTTGCTCTGTTTCATGGTTGCGTTTTGTTCGGTAAAGAATCGGATGCCAGATTTTCCCAAAAACATTTTGACAATTTTAAATGACATTTTTACGGAATAAATTGCAAACTAATTTAAAACTTTTTTATTCCGCTGGTATACTTATCTTCATCCGCTTAGCCCATTTTTATGTTGAGCTAGATCCGCGTATATTATTTTAATGCACGGATGACGGTATACGGTGAGCGATTTTAATACCAGTTTTATCAACATATACATAGAAGTGAAAAACGGACAAAGATAAACACATACCTTTGTATTATTCACCATCATTAACACATTTTTTGCAAAAAAGCGTCTTCTGGGGAAATATTTCGTCGCTATATATATACTCCCGGTTTAGGTCCAAACACACTTTTATGAACTATTGAGCTACACTGTATTTGGACCTAAACCGGTAGTATATATAGCGACGGTACATAAAACCCTGATGACATCAACGTCCTTCAACCAAGATATTACTATCATATTAGTACACCACATTCGCATATATACTATGAACAAAAGAGTATTGTACATCTCGCTTGTTCAGTGTTAATATTTCATTCCAGTTTAATACTAATATTACGAAAACACGCCTATACAAATACATTGTAACATTTAACGCTGAAAAAAACCCTGAAAATTTGAAGATGAAAAATTAGGATATTTTTCTTATTTGTGCTCAAAATATAGATTGTTGGTGTTCGTTAGTTCGCTAATGAGTACCTACAACCTATAATTCAGAAACGAGTACCCACAATCTATATTTTAGAGCATAAATAAGAAAAATAATGTTTACTCCTGTAAACCCCATCTTTACTGTATAAAAGTGGGGTTTGGGGGTGGGTCAAAATTATATAGGCGTGTTTTCATTGTGATATATATTTAGTGAATTCCGTAAAACGAATGATGTCTGTGTCCAAGCAAAGACCAGGAGGGTCATTTAGAGATAGAAAGGAAGCTGTTCTAGAAATCACATTCAAAGACTTAGCAAATCCTTGGAATTTTTATAACTTATTTCTGCAAGAGGATGAGACGGTTTTACAGTGGCTAAGAAATAATGGTTTACTAGCGTCTACTATAAAATGTCCGAAATGTTCTGATTTAGCTCTGTGTAGAATAAGAAAAAGGTCTTCGAGATGTGATGGATACTCTTTTAGATGTCCGAATAATGCCTCTCATGAATATTCTATGAGGAAGTATTCCTGGTTTGAAGGGTCACACTTGAAGATCAATGATATGATGAATTTTTGCAAATGTTACATAGAAGGCCACTCTCTAAAAATGTGTTCCATTCAATCTGGTATATCGTATCGCAGTACATCTGTTGATTGGGGTTCCATGACAAGGGAAATATTTAAAGAATATGTGTTTAAGAATGTTATGAATATGCAATTAAGTGGTGATGTGGAAATCGACGAATCGCTCTTTGGGAGAAAAGTTAAGTATCACCGTGGAAATCCTCATGCAGGCTGTAAGGTATGGGTGTTTGGCATGATTGAGCGATCAACGAACAGATTTATTTTGTACCCTGTAGAGGAGAGATCCGAAGTTTTACTGACACATCTAATTGAAAAACACATAGTAAAGGGTTGAACCATATATAGCGACGGCTGGTCTGCTTACTGTAATTTAAACGACATTGGTTATGACCATTTCACTGTTTTACACAAGTTCACTTTTTTAAAAAAATATACACGCACAAATTAACAAAGGAAAAAAAGGTAGTACACACCAATAGAATAGAGGGTGCATGGAAGCATGCAAAAGATTATTTTCGCAAAATGAGTGGAACAACAAAGAGTCAGTTTGAGAGTCATCTGGCTGAGGTTATCTGGAGGAACCATTCTACCAAGATGGAAGGTAACATACAACAACATTTCTTTGAAGCTGTGCGAGAAATATATACTTTAGATGGCCCCGCTAAATACACATATTCAACCCCATTGTTTGACACTTGGATTTCCAATACACCTGATGACAGTCAAACGCACTTGAGAATTGTCCCGGAGGTATCAGATGTGGAAAGCATAACAGCAGCTACAGATTCAGAATCAGAGGAAGTCTTGTCTAGTGAGTTGGAAAGCCTAGACCTTGAGCATTCAGACCAATCTTCTAAGGCAGGAAAAGGGTCATCAAGAGACAGCTCCTCAGATGACGTGCCTCCTACAGCTGCTCAACGCTACTCACTTCGTAGTAGACCAAAAAAACGCGAGGTCTTTTCGCCATTGCACTCAAGCAATGAGTCATCAATTTCTCCACGTCCACTTCAGTCTCTTAGTGTAAAATCTTTATCCGATTTGGACAAAACTTTGGTTGCTAGTCCATCCTGTGAACCTCCTATTCATGGTGATTCACCCCAACCTGCGCCATCAAAAGCGGATTTGAAACATAAAACGAAATCAGTAAAGTCCAAAAGATCATCTACGGACAACATCAGGTGCCCATCCAGCTATTACCCTGACAAAGATGACACACTTGAATGTAAGAAAAAGAAAAAACCCATAAATATATACACAAAATCTGCATTCCAATGGGGTGATTGGTCTGACGACGATGATTTTGTGTTATAAAAATGTAGTTTTATTTGGCACATATAAATAACTGCAGGTACATTTAACTGTAAATATACAGGGCATATTTTACTTTTTTCACAGAATTATGTGAAGTTTGATATTCGCTAAATGGATTACTGTAAATATCTGCAAGAATTTGGCGAACGATGAAGAAGGTAAGCCTAATTTTAAATCATTGCTTTAATATGTTTATGCGTTTTATATATTTTCGTCGCTATATATACTACCGGTTTAGGTCCAGAATTAGGTAAGTATTAAAAACATAAGCATTTTAAGAATCATACCTACCCCAAAATATGCCAAGCCCCATTTTCTTTGGAATGTATCCCCCAAAGAAACCCTTTTCCCGGGAATACTTCCCTTGCAAGGCATGAAAAGATTCTTGATAAGCTTTCCTGCTCTATATTATACAACCGGTTTAGGTCCAATACAGTATATTGAAACTGTTCATCTCCAGTGTATTTGGACTTAAACCGGGAGTATATATACAGCAGAGCAAAAATGTTTCAGAGAATCTTTCGTGCCTTGCAATTGAAGTATTGCATTTCAATAGTTCTTATTTGTGTTTTTGGACCTAAACCGGTAGTATATATATATATATAGACACATAAATCTTTCTTACAATATTTAATGCCTTGCAAGGGAAGTTTTCCCGGGAAAAGGGTTTCTTTGGGGGATACATTCCAAAGAAAATGGGGCTTGGCATATTTTGGGGTAGGTATGATTCTTAAAATTCTTATGTTTTTAACACGTTTTTCTAATTTTGGACCTAAACCGGTAGTATATATAGCGACGAAAACTGAAAATAGGCTAGTGGCATTCACCAGTGCATAATATGCGGACATAGTCAGCTTTAAATGGGGTAGTGATTCAAACAAAGTTTGTTTTTAGTGGTTTTTTCTTATTGGCCAGAATTGTTTTCGCACTCATATGAAATAAAAATATTTACGGAATAAATCGGAATAAAGCGTCTAAGTAACCCTGATCTATGTCCTGAAACTTTAAGTCCATCTGGACCTAAACCGGGATATTACTTTTTCAAGTAACTTCCTACGAAGTCTTTGTGAATAGCATTTTTCAATGACTTGGTCCCTGATCATTTCGTTCTCATTAGCTCCAAACCCTTAATACACAGCCCTTTGTTTCAACCGTGTTATGAACTGTTCAACAGTTTCTGATGGGGACTGGGACATGGCCCTGAACACTGACCGTTCGTAGGGTTGATTGGTTTGTGGCACAAAATGGGCATTGAGTTTGTCTACCAAAACCGAATACACCGTTTCACCATGGCCTGGGTCTGCAACTGTCATTGTGAAAAATATATCTTGAACCTGCAGTCCTGCACAATGTAACAACAGTGCTTTCTTTTGCTCTTCGTCCGTTACACCCTGTCCTGTGGCATAAAGTTCAAAAGATCTCAACCATCTTGTCCAGCGAATTCCCAAACTTGTCAAATCACCCGATGAATCAAAGTTCGAAATCTTCGGTAAATCCGATAATACACGGGCTGGATTCGCCATCCTGATTAAACAGAAGGTTTTTCCTCGTCGTCAGTTGTAATGTTTGTACTGATTGTCCACATTTAAGTGCCTGATTTAACGGATACAAATCAGCAAAAACAAAATCGCCGTCTTCGTTTTTAATACGACATTTTCTAAGAGACCGATAAACACAAAAACATTCCGAATGTTATATCAACAGACAAGACAATTCGCTCTGCCAATATTTGCTCTGCTATGACAATTCACCGAACTAATGGTTTACCGAACATATGAATGGAATACACTACATGTCCGTCCGTCTGTTCGTTCGTCCGTCCGTCCGTCCGGAACAAAAACGTAGTCAATAACTTTCTTATTTCTGGATGGACTGTTAAATGAAATATTAACCATCATGAGATGATGTGTCACGTGCAAAACCCAGGTCCGTACCTCCAAGGTCAAGGTCGTAATTAGAGGTCAAAGGGTCCGAAACTTAAACGCAGTCAATAGCTTTCTTATTTCTGGCTGGAAATTGAAATCACTTTGTAGAAATGTTAATCATCATGAGGCGATGTATCACGTGCAAAACCCAGGTCCGTAACTCCAAGGTCAAGGTCATACCTAGAGGTCAAAGGCAAAAAAAGTTTCCGATCAATAACTTTCTTATTTCTGGATGGATTTTGAAAGTACTTGGCAGAAATGTTGGCCATCATGAAACAATCTGCCTCACACAAAACCAAGGTCCTTACCTCCAAGGTCAAGGTCATTTATTAGTGGTCAGATATGAAAAACGGGTCCAAAACTTAAACACCGTCAGTTACTTTCTATGGATTAATACGAACATAGACATATTTTCAGGCGGGGCATCCGTGTCCTATGGACGCATTTCTAGTTGTTTTTTTTTCTTTAGAAAGCTCTTTCTTGCATTTTTTATTATTACCTCCCTTCCAGTTGTGCACCTTATGACTCGGTGAACAAGACTTACATGATCATTGCCTTCGCATCTATCTCACATTATTTCTTTAAAAAGAAACAAGCTTTTTGATATTGTAGCGTAAGGAATCATATGTGGTGAAACGTGGAATATGAAGTCGTATTGTATAAAACACAATATTTACAGAAAATAAAATACATGCAGTTTTTAGCAACATATTTCTTTTAATGAGATGAAGACTAGGGCTGCATATGAGAACGCGAATGTTTTTCGTGTTTCGTCATTTTCATGATTTTCCTTGTGTTAGTCTTTAAATTTACAGATAGTCTTTAAATTTCTAGAGAGTCTTTCAATAAAACAACTTTCTTGATGTTTCAATTAGGGTTATGATTAGTCTGTTGTTTCATGTTTGTGTTACTTTCCTTTTGGTGTCTCTGATGGGAGGTGTGGGTTGATTGTATCGATTCCTGATCGTTGCCTCCACTTCTATTTCTTAGACCTGATTAAAGATTACTGCTTCCAGAGCCACTTGTGGCTTTCTTAAAGTCATGCCGACATCATGGGGACCTGAAGTGATTTGTTTGATTTGAGGTTTAACGTCCCCGTTAACAATGCAAAGGTCATTTTGGAGACGTTGCTTCCAGATTTGTGGGACTTTTACCCGACAATGAGATGAAATGACATCTCAAGCCCTGTCGCCCAATGAAACCAACAGGGTTTATAAGCATGGACGGTCCTACTCGTGCGTACCGCTTTGCCTGGGCAGGCTTAGATCCTCTAAGCGGTTTACCAGTACTTGTGTGCGGGTCGGATTCAGCTCTGGGTGGAAGCATCATGCAGCCAATATATTTCTTCAAGCCCCGATTGGCGGGGGCCCCGGGTCTGAAGTGACCACAGGCATTCAGCAACAGTGTTTCACCATCGCTCTTCGCTGCGATCGGAGTACTCCTGTTCCATCCAGCCTCTTCTTAAGAAGACAGTGAAGAAACAGCAGCCTTCTGCGAGGGAGAGACCACTACAAAAACAGCACCAAAAACGGTGACCATCGAGGTTCTGTTACCTCCGACAATCACCAAACCACCTCCGATAGCCAGCGCCGAACCTGCGCCCGCGCCGTCACTGCAGCGACCTTCGCCTGCACCAGCGCCGTCCTCGCCAGAGCCAGGGCCTTCTCAACCTTCACCGCCGGAGCAACCAAAGAAACAACGACTCAAGACTTTGCTGCCTAAGCCAGCCTACCAAACGCTCGCGCCAGACATAGACTCCGTTACGATCGACCATCATTTTCGGGTACAAGACCACTACGACTGTCAAGCTGTCCACCGCTACGGTGACCACGACCTCTCCCTGCTTAGCAGAAAGCCTACGGGTCGAACCTACCCGTACGCTTTCCAACATTTGGAGAACGGCATTCTGTACGAGTCGAGGTCATCGGATGCGGGGGTCGATGAATTCGTCCCAGGCGCTTGGCGGTTCTACAAGCAGCACTTTTGCATGGCCAAACCGGTAGGAGATGCTGAGGGCTTGTACCAGCATCTGGATCATTATGCACTCATCCTGCCTCCTGGTTGGGAATATTAATAAGACTGGAGTCTAACTGTTGGTTTTCTTTTGCTCCAGCGTTTCAGTGGTTTCTTGCTGTCGAGTCCTCACCGTTGTTTCATCTCTGTGGTTGTTTGATTATTTGTGTTCACGGAGATGTTGCACTGATGAGTTAGGAGGTCTTCATGCGGACTGAAATTATTTGTCTAAATCGCGACGGAAGTAAGGACGAGGATTGTGGCCACGTAAAATCGATTTAAGCCCCCGGTGGAATTCGTTTCCGCTGACCGTTCCAAGGCGGTTCTTCTGTCGCGGTTTATTTTTGTTATGGTTTGTCTTTGGGCGTTTGTGTCGCTTATGTTATTTTATTTTGGATAGCCTATTAGCCATTATGTGGGAAAGTAACTTTCCTTTTGGCTTTCCGCTGTTGGTGTTTCCATTAGGGTCTGTTGTTTCATGCTTGTGTCTTTCCCTTTGGTGTTTCTGATGGGAGCTGTGGGTTGATTGTATCGATTCCTGATCATTGCCTCCACTTCTATTTCGCGACCCGTCTTCTTCCTGGACCACTAGCCGCGCGTTTCTGTATTGAAACTTGCATAGGCATGCTTCATTTGCAGCCTAAGTCCGTTGGCCAAAGTCGCGCGGTCCAACGAGAGAGCACCGTTGACCTACTTTCTGCTCTCGAGCACAATAGAGAAATCGCGATTTGCAGCCGATTTGTCACTGATTACTCGACATTTTGGCTCAATTTAGATTTTCATTCAAAATCTCTAAAACTGGCAGTGCTTCACTTTACTCGGCAGATAAGGCAGTCCATCGCGATTAACTCCTGTTGGACAAACTGTCGCGATTCGCAGCCCAGAAACACATAACTTTAGTCTCGCTGTGGAGCTATGAAGTTCTGTCCGCTCGACCCTGGCAGACGTAAAATGTCTTAGCTTGAACAAACGAACGAACGAACATAGCAGTGTCATCAACTCTTAAGCAGTCCAGATCGATATCACATCATGTCTGGATTTATGAAAAAGTACTTCCAGAGCCACTTGTGGCTTTCTTGAATTCATGCCGACTTCATGGGATTCCTGAGGTGACCACAGGCCTTCAGCACCAGAGTGTCACTGTCGCTTGTCGTCAGAATCTGCGCAGTCCAGCCCCCAGCCAGAACCAAGAAGACAGCTAGCAGCACCACCAGCAGACTACTGCCATATTTCTGGCCCGGCCGAGGCAACATTTTCAGAAACTGAATGCAGATAAATATTGACAAGACCTTACCAGTGAGATTGTCTAATGCTTGATTTCTTTAAAAATAGCCTCACCGAGGCAATTTGTCACTAACTGGCACCGACGTATTAATTTCAAACCGTGAGAGATATTTTATTCATTTTTTTCAGCAAACAGATATAACAGATTGATAAGATCTAGTCAACAATATTATTTAATGCCTGATTTCTTTACTTAAATGGCATTGCCAAGGCAAAATATTCACAAACTGATTGCAGGCATATAACTTTTATTTTGATAAGTTTTGGCAAGCAGATGCATATTGACAAGACTGCCTAATATGTCTAGAAAGGGTTATCCTTTGGAAGCAAGGGATACGCCACAGAACTGAAAAATATGGAGTGTATATGTTTTCTGGACCAGACTGGCTATTTTCGGCCGATTATGCCTCATTAGTGGCCAATTAGGCCTCATCATAATGCCGGATTTCTTCACAAGAAGCCTGGCCAAGGCAAAAGTGTTACTAACCGACTTTCAGACAGTTTTGGCATGCAGAAAGATTGACAAGACCAAACAAATGAAATTGTCTAATACCTGATTTCTTTTTAATTAGCCCCGCCGAGGCAAAATTTTCACTAACTGACAAAGACGTTAAAACTTTCAAACCGCAAGGAATATTTTGATAAGTTTTTGCAGGTAGATATATATTGACAATATCTAATTAATTATATTGTTTAATGCCAAATTTCTTGATATTGATAGCCTCTGCGGAGTAAAATAATAACAAACTGATTTTAGATATATTATCCGCAAGGTATATTTCAATAATTTTGGCATGAAGATGTATTTTGGCAAGACCTAACCAATTTGTTTAATGCAATATTTTTACATAAATAGTCTCGCCGAAGCAAATTTTTCACCAGCTGATGATGAACATACAACTTTCAAACCGCTAAGAATATTTTGATATTTTCCCCCGGCATGATAAAAATGTTGAGCGGTATGTGGTTTTCGTCCTGTGTTTGTTTTCTTCCGCCTGTTTGTCCTTCTGACTCCCTGAGCCCACGAAATGATAGTTAACTGGTTTCTATAGGATTATTGCGACACAGTCACTTGCATTTTTTCCGTCATACGTTCTATCAATTTAACACCCATTTCATGAGAGCAAATAGCTTGTAAAGTGGCTGTCACACAAAAAAGTGACACATTACAATCTGTCCTGTCTACGAAAAGTCACATACTGACTGTTTCCTGAGAACGCACGGACGTCGGTCAACACTTAACTTCAAAGTTTTGCTTTAATTCTAATATCTTGATAATCACTTGTCTAATACATTTATTTGGTATATTTTGTTTCTTTGGCATTGCCTGGGTCAAGTGTCCAGTTTTGGCTTGCGCCACTAATTAGGATATAGCCATATTGGTAATTTCCAGAGTTATTTTTTTTCCTTGAACATTTCAGTGAGAGCTTATAATGCCTAACGGGTGTCACTTTTAAATAGACAAGTATAGAGTATCGTTCCAGTTAAGTGGCTGCTGCTGCTGACAGAAGGTCATAGTCGCAGAATTTGCATGGTCATTGTATAGTTTTGGCATTCATCGTGTTGATTGCATTGGGGTTTTGTATGATATATTATAATTTACAGTAGATAATGTACAGTTATAGTCATGTAACTGCTGCTGCAGCTGACACAGAAGTTAAAGGTGACAGTGACAGAACTTTGCATGATATTCATGTTACATGTTTATATAAAACATTTGATCTAATTTTTTATGTTATTGGAAGTTGATATGTGGTATTACCTGACAAAGTACAGTAACACTGATTTGACTTCTGCTGCCAAGATCGCACACTTTGAACTTTGATTGCGATAGTCATGTTAAAGTTTTTGTATTGTTGTGGTCGTCAACCTATGATTAGGTTTGATATGTAGACACTTTAATGGGTCTGCAGGTCAAGGTCATAAACTTACTATTGTGCTCTGCAATACTTGATTGCATCTGTCGATGGTATCCAAGACCCCTTGGTCACTTTCTCTAGTTGCTATTTTTTTTTTTTTTTTTTTTTTTTTTTTTTGCCTTTCGCTGGCAAAAGTATATGGCAGCTATTGGTGAAGTCGCCTATTCTACCACTGATTTGTTTTGAGGTATAAGCTAAAACGAATTTTAAAGACTGGAAATGCGAATTACACAACTTTAGAATTTCTCATCTTAGTTTTAAGTATGACTGCTATTGAAAAATAAAAGCGATTCACCAAATAACAGTAGTATTTGATCATTCTTGTTTAAAGGGTTCTAAAGCGAATTGTTAAGGGCTGGACATGTTGCAAAATACAAACATTACGCACGTTTATTATTGTTATTATGTTTATGTTTATTATTATTATTATTAGTAGTAGTATTGTGATAATGCCCTGTTCATTCTGCTGACTAGAATGCAGCAGACCTTTCCTTTGGATTCTTTTTAAAGAAGCCAACTTGTTTTAAAATAGTGCTTAAGTCCACCTGACCATCACTAAAGGTAGCTGTTATTTATAGGAAATGGCCGCCTTATTCTTATAGCTGTGAGGACGGCGTATTCAATAATATGGTTATCAATAGAATCTGGACTAAAATCGTCTGTTGGGTTTAGCAAACAGTGTAAGCCCTAACAAGACGCGACAGAGCGCGGCATCTGATCAAGGTCTACACTGTTTGCTTTTTGTACACGGATGTAAGGAATAAACAAATGTTTACAGTCTAAGTCACCGTGTATTTTTTAAACCCACCCATGAGACAGCTGACCCACCGGTTCTATTGCTACTTTGATTAAAGTAAGTTTGTTTGTTTGTATTGGAGTTTAAGGGCCCAGCCAACAATATTTAGGTCATTTTTATCCCGGTCAGTTTACCTATCCACACTTTTTCTGTGCAGCCTTATACGTTAACCAGTACAGCGCACATTCTATCGCCAGAAACTGACAACTGCCCTTCTTGAATCAGCGGAAGGGAGAGACTCACCATAGAAAAGATTCCATGATCAATCTCCACGAAAGAGTGAGTGAGTGAGTGAGTTTTAGTTTTACGTCCCACCAACAGCTAAGGTCATACGGAGACGGGACCTCGATTTAAAGACTCATCCGAAAGTCTGGAGAAGCCCGGGATCGATCCTGCGATCCCTGGTTTACAAGGCGAGTAGCGTAACCACTGCACCACGGCCTCCACGAAAGAATGTTGCCGACCCTGGCAGGTAACGAAGCCGCGTCCTCCTGATCACCAGTCAGACGCGCATCCAACTGAGCAACCGAGGCCGGCTTAAATAAAGTAAGATAATGCCTTTTTATAACGAGCAGATCATTGCAAGAAGTTTAGTTGTCAGCCACGACAGTATTTTTCCGCTCATGTAAGAGAACATTGAGGACCTCAAGAGATGTCTGCCTATTCTTCGTTAGCCTGTATGACTCTTTTTATTTTCAGAGATAAATGTAAACCTAATTCTGTTGTTTTATACCTCAACGCAAGTACGACAATGCTCCAGAGTGGGCTATATCTTCTTAAGTGACAAGGGAGCGGACATTACAACTGCCTGTTCATCTGGCCACCATTATTGTCCAAGATACTTGTAACCTTTAGAGAATTTGGCGCCTTTTACCCTGCTTTTCAGGTTGTCACGAGAAACAACTATATGCTGATTTTCAGAGTGTTTACGTATCTCTTTTCAGATCGAGTGTTAACGATACCATTTACTGAAAACGTCTTAAAAAGTTCAAACATTTTAATTTTAATACAAATTGACACTTATATGGTATTTTCTTCTGAAAAAAAAAAAAACGTGTACTCGTTACTTGAGGATTAATGAAAACACTGCGCTGCTTCATGTGAAGGATTTTCATATCCAGAGTGTTGACGAATGGATCGCTGAAATGAACTAAATCCGACGTGTTCATCCATACTACTTAAAGCTTGCCTAAATTTCTTTTTGCTGACAAAACATTGTAATTTTGCCCGTACTCTGCGATAATAGCTATGTCAAGATTGTGCGTAAAATATATGTTTAACACAGAAATACTTACCGAAGCGAGAGTTCCTTTCAAGATGGCGACCGCCTTGGTGTAAAATTGTGACGTCATCGTGACGTAGGTTTCCCCCCTTGAGTATGTTGCTGGAGTGGCCGTCCCTTGAGGGGGTTATCCTGAAATACCCTCAAAGGACTGCTTTTATACGAAAAGGACTCAATGCATTGAAAAAGTCTGTTAATTTAGTGAATTGGAGCTTTATGGGCTTCCAGAAGTTCATGTTCACTAGGCTGCGGTTCCAGTGGTATATGCCCTCTTTTTCTATTGGCTTGTTTTTCCCATCAAAACACTTCTTCTTGGTTTATTTTCTGAGACACTTATGTTTTAAGTCGAACGTTTCTGAAGAAAGAGAGTTAAAGGCGTTTTAGCATTTTTCCATGCGTCACAGTCATCCCAAAATTTGCAGTTCGTTCCGTTTCCTCGCCTCTCCATGTTGTCACTACGTTGGTTTGACATGCGTGAAATAATCTTAAAAGGGCCGTATAACCAAAACCATACATGGACGCGCGTATACGTAAGCGGTTAACCGTTAGAGTGCACAGTAATGTGTATGGTTTCTTTCAGGTATGGATTCTTCTGTTAGAATGTATTCTTCTATATAGTAACAAATTATTTATAAGTGGGTTTAATGCATACGGCACGTGTCATCATAGCTGTTGACATTAATGACTATTTTATTTTAACCCCCGCTAATGCAATAAAATGTGATTTTAATATAAAAAAAAATAAACAATGTAATGAACATGTAAAATTTAGTAAGATAACTATTTTGATTAGATGTAACAAAAAAGTGAAAACTGTAATGAGAGAGAGAGAGAGAGAGAGAGAGAGAGAGAGAGAGAGAGAGAGAGAGAGAGAGAGAGAGAGAGAGGTGGTAAATGCTTCTACAAATACATGGACGGACCGGAATACTGACATGACAGATGGATTGGTAGTTAAAGATCTGCATTCGAAAATCAGATAGATAGATAGATAGATAGATAGATAGATAGATAGATAGATAGATAGATAGATAGATAGATAGATAGATATTTATACATGAACGGAAGACGCAAGATACAGACAGATAGTAAACACGTACACCCATTGTGGGTCATTTTGTGTCGTCTGCCCTGAGAGAGAGAGAGAGAGAGAGAGAGAGAGAGAGAGAGAGAGAGAGAGAGAGAGAGAAACAATTATATTGAACGACTGAGATACGATAACGGGACAGAGAGAGAGAGAGAGAGAGAGAGAGAGAGAGAGAGAAGAGAGAAAGAGAGAGAGAGAGAGATCTATATTTCTTCTCCGAGATGCTGTTGGCATCACGAGAACAGGCCTATATAATTTTGACACCATTGAATCCCACTTTTATATAGTTAAATTGGGGTTAACAGGGGTATACCTTATTTTTCTTATTTCTGTTGTAAGTTAAGGATTGTGGGTACTCATTAGAACCCTCTCGATGAGGCGATTCTCACGAGTACCCACAATCTATATTTTGAGCAGAAACAATTTTTCATTTTACAATTTTCGTCTTCAATGTATTTGTATTGGCGTGTTTTCGTATTTGTACTCGTTAAAACTGCCCAATTGAGAACAGATTCTTATTGAATAAAGTAAATATCGTATTTATTTTTATTAGTTTGACCCCCTTAAACCACACTTTTATATAGTTTATCTGTGGGGTTACTGGGGCATGACGTTATTTTTCTTATAACTGCTCAGAAACATAGATTGTTGGCACTCGTTTGAACCGCCTCGCCGGGACGGTTCTAATCCGGGATTCTAACCTGTTCCCAAATCAATGTTTTGAGCAGCATTATGGCCAATATGTTTTTGTTTTTTGTTGTTTTTTTTTCAGAAAATTTAAAAGAAAAAATTTACAATATATTTAAATAGACGTTTTTCTTCATACCGGTAGTGGGGTTTACTGGGTATAAATTTTATGAGTTATTAAAATGATGTCCTTTGCAATTTTATTTCAAGTCCGTGATCCACGCCCTCTAATAGGTTGTTAACGACATGCGTATTGAGTAATCTAATTATTGATAGGTTAATCGATACGCGTGGCATTTATTTGATAACTGACATAATCCCTATTTGGGCGATTTTTTTTTTTATTTTTTATTTTTTTTTTTTTTTTTTGCTACTTTTATGCATAAGAATTTATTTTTCTGATTCCCACTTTCACCCCACTGGGTGACCTAAACATATCTTGTTTATTCTTCTTAAAGAACTTTCTGGAAAGAATGAGTCACAGATTAATTTTATTTGAAACAACTTGTTTACAAGGAAAAGTACTTTGGAAACTTCCAGAAAGTTCAGGTTTGCATTATGTTTAGAAAATTACCTAATCTTATTCCACAGCCCTCTAGAACGTTCTAGAGAAGTCTTAGGGTCTATAAAAGAGCTTGAGTTTTCTCTTTGAGTCAGACTTTGGCGTTTAATGTTTGGGCTTTTAAGAAAAATTATTTCTAAATTCTGTGTTGGATTGTTAAAGGATATTATATTTTATTTCGGACCTTGAATTCTGTGGGATCAAGGAAAATAGATTCATTCAAGGATATTTCATAACAGAGCTAAGTACATTCAATTTACTTACTTCCACAGGTTAAAGATACTTTGCAAATAAATTTGTTTAATTTTTCCAAAAGGCTTGTTTGCTTTTTCTTTCTGCTACGCCTGGCTCGTAACAGAAATTGGGGGCCCGTCCGGGATAAAAACATCTTGAGTATTTTAGCACTAACATTTCATTTGTAGGCAAGTAATTGTCATTTCTTGTCAAATATAGACTTGGCAGTTGCTTCAAAAGATTGGTATTTCCCCAAAGGCATACAGGGGACTGTCATTTCATGTGAGATAATACTTGTCATTTCATGTGAAATAACACTTGTCATTTCAGGTGAAGTAGTACTTGTCATTTAATGTGAAATTCTAGTTGGGCTTGTCATTAAAAAACTTCGTCAAATTAACCTCAATCTGTATTACCATAATAACTTTATAAAACAAACAAAAAGCAAACATGTCGTTTGATTTGAGAACCTTTTTGGTTCAGCCTACCCAGGAGGTGTTTAATTTGGCCACAAGGACAGATTTGCTGGATATTGTTTCCCATTATGGGGTCACTGCTGTTAAAACAAGCATGAAAAAACATGAAATTAAGAATATTTTGGTACAGTTTTTGGTTGATGAAGAACTTTTTGATTTTCACATACTGAATTACAAATGAGACAAATTGAAATAGGAAGGCAAATTGAATTAGAGAAGTTAAGATTAGAAATGGAAGAAAGAGAGAAGGAAAAGCAAAGAGAAATGGACATGAGATTAAGAATATTTTGGAACAGTTTTTGGTTGATGAAGAACTTTTTGATTTTCACACACCGAAATACAAATGAGACAAATTGAAATAAGAAGGCAAATTGAATTAGAGAAGTTAAGATTAGAAATTGAAGAAAGAGAGAAGGAAAAGCAAAGAGAAATGGAAGAAAGAGAGTAGGAAAAAGAAAGGGGAATGCAGAGACAAATGAAGATGGAAAGATTAGAAATGGAAGAAGGAATTCGAAAAGAAAAATTAGAACAGGAAGAAAAACACAGAGAAATGGAGGAACGGATTGAGTTAGAAAAGGAAAAAAATGAGATATAGTACTTCTTGTAATCTTCCACTGACCGTTCCAAGGCGGATCTTCTGTGGCGATTTATTTATGTTGTTGTTTGTTACTTAGTGTGTGTATCACTTGTGTCTTTTAATTTTGGATGGCCATATGGCCATTTTGTGGGAAAGTAACTGTCCTTATGGCCTTCTTTTGTTTAGGTTTCCATTATGGTCTGGTCGCTTAATGTTTGTTTTTCTTTCCCTTTGGTGTCTTTTATGGGTGGAGTAAGTTAATTGTATCAATTCCTGATCTTTGTTTTACTTCTACTTTACATAGTATTGAAGAAAAAGAAAGGGAAAGGCAATTTCAATTAAACCTGAAGGAAATGGAACTCCAGGGTCAAGATAGGGTAACACATACCCCTGTTTTTGACTCTGGTAGTTACTTTGATGCAACAAAGCACACCAGATTAGTTCCGCCTTTTCAGGAAAAAGAGGTAGATAAATATTTTTTGCATTTCGAAAAAGTTGCAGAAAATTTAAAATGGCCAAAAGAGCATTGGACCTTACTTTTACAAAGCGTTGTTGTCGGAAAGGCTTGAGACATTTACACTCAGCTGACTGTCGAGCAAAGCTCAGACTATGATTTGGTTAAGGAGCTTATTCTTAAGGCATATGAGTTGGTCCCTGAAGCTTACAGGCAAAAATTTAGGAATTGTAAAAAAGAAATTTCCCAGACCCATATAGAATTTGCTCGAATCAATGAACAGTTATTTGATAGGTGGTGTTCTTCTAAAAAAGTAGGCTCTAATCATGAAGAACTTAGACAGCTAGTCCTTGTTGAATAGTTCAAACAGTGCATAAATTCAGACATTAAGTCTTTTCTCGATGACAGACAGGTTGAAATTTTGGAGGAAGCTTCTCGTTTGGTAGATGATTATGCTCTGACTCATGAAGTCTCATTTGTAAACAGGCCTTATCCCCCAAAACCTCCACAGACAGGTCCAAGATTCTATCCCAGTAATCCCTCTGGAAATTATAGCCAGACATCTAATACTATGCCCAAACTTTCTGGTGAAAATAAAAGCCAGAATCCTTCCAAACCTTCTGGTGAAAATAGAAGCCAGAATTTTTCCAAACTTCCAAAGACCCAGAATCCCTTATTACAATCTCAAGTAGTTTGTAACTATTGCAAAAATACAGGTCATTTGATCTCTGAATGTTTTAAATTAAAGCGAAGAAAAGAAAGAGAAAGACAAGAGGAACTTAAGCCTACAGGCTTGGCTTCTATAAGGCCGAAACCACAGTCTTGTGTAAGGGAGGAAACTCTTTCTGATACTAATTTATCTGGGACTGATTCAGTTATGGAGATTTATGAACCATTCTTATCAGATGGTTTTGTGTCATTAATGGTGACAGTTATGCCCATCCTACCCCTATTAAAATCTTACTAGATACTGGAGTTTCTCAATCTCTTATTCTAGCAGACACTCTGCCTTTTTCTGAGAAGACTCCTTTGGGCCAAAGTGTCCTTATTCAGGGTGTGGAATGTGGATTTGTTAATGTTCCGCTTCATAACGTTTATTTGTCATCAAGCTTGGTATCCGGTTCAGTGGCTGTTGGATTTAGACGTTCTTTACCTTTTAAAGGTGTTCATTTATTGTTAGGCAATGACTTAGCTGGAGATAAGGTTGTGGTAAACCCACTTTTGACTTCTAATCCTTGCACAGACCAACCGACTGATCCCATTGAGCAGGAAATTCCTGATCTTTATCCCTCTTGTGCCGTCACAAGGGCTTTGGCACGTAAGGCCAAACAAACTGATGGGAAACAGGATTTTGATTTCACTGATACCTTTTTGGGTCAGTCTTTTAATGACGTGATAACAAGGTCTCTGTCTTCAAGCCTGCCTGATAAGCAAACAGATTTTCATGAAAATAACTCATCTTTCGATCTAGGCCATGCCAAAATGTCCGGGTCTCAACTAGCTATAGAACAGCACAAGAATCCTGAAATTTCGCATCCCGAAATTTCGCCTTTGTTTGAAAGATGAGCAGGAAGTATCTCAGGTTCCAGTCTGTGATTATGTCAAAAACGACATTCTTATGAGAAAATGGCGTCCACCAGACGTCTCAGCAGAAGACGAGTGGACTGTCAACCACCAGATAGTGGTTCCACGGGTTTATCGTTCTGAAATATTAAACTTGGCACATGAAACTCCAATGTCAGGACATTTAGGTGTAAATAAAACCTATCACAAGATTCTTAATCATTTTTACTGGTCTATTTTAAAATCAGATGTTTTTCAGCATTGTAGGTCCTGCCATACATGCCAAATGGTAAGAAAACCCAATCAGACTATACCTAAGGCTCATTTGCAGCCGCCTATACCTGCTTTTGATGAACCGTTCAGTCGAATAATTATAGACTGTGTGGGTCCCTTACCCAGAACTAAGTCTGGCTGTGAATATCTTTTGACTATTATGTGTGCTTCCACATGTTTTCCTGAAGCCATTCCACTAAGAAATATCAAAACTAAGACAATCGTCAAGGCCTTAGTGAAGTTTTTCACCTTTGTTGGTCTCCCAAATCTATTCAGTCAGACCAAGGTTCAAATTTCATGTCTGGAATTTTCAACAAGTAATGCATGAACTAGGCATTGTACAGTATAAGTCATCGGCCTATCATCCTGAAAGTCAACGCGCCCATGAAAGATTCCATCAAACATTGAAAAACATGATAAGATCATATTGCTTTGACATAGAGAAGGGTTGAAGGGTTGGGATGAAGGCATCCATGACAAAATGTCCGGGTCTCAACTAGCTATAGAACAGCACAAGAATCCTGAAATTTCGCCTTTGTTTGAAAGGCCTTTAGAAGAGCAGGAAGTATCTCAGGTTCCAGTCTGTTATTATGTTTGCTGTTAGAGAATCTGTGCAAGAATCTCTTGGCTTCAGTCCATTTGAATTAGTATTTGGCCATGCTGTTCGTGGTCCTTTGAAACTTCTGAAAAAGAAATTTCTCTCTAATGATGACACTTCCTTGAATTTACTTCAGTATTTGTCGGATTTCAAAACTAGACTTTCAAAAGCTTGTGAGGCTGCTCGGACCAACCTTTAGTCAGACCAAAGAAAGATGAAACAGCTATATGACATAGAGACAAAAAAAAAAAGAAATTTTAAACCAGGGGATAACGTTCTTGCTCTTTTGCCTATTCCTGGAAAACTTTGCAAGCCAGGAATTATGGTCCATACACTGTAGACAAAAAGATCAGTGACGTAAATTACATAATAAACACTCCTGGGAGGCGCAAGCTAAAGCAGCTATGTCATATTAACATGCTTAAGGAATACATTGATAGGGACAATGCATCTTTAACATCAGTCAATCTAATTCGCTCTGTTCCACTTAATTCATGTGACAATGACTGTGAGGATATTAATTCAGTGAAATCTGATCCCACATCATCAAAACTTCAGAATTCTGACATTCTGAGGAATCTCGACCAGAAACTGTCACATCTAGAGCCAAATCAGCGGAATGAACTGAAACAGCTGATTTTTTTAATATGAACACTTATTTCCTGACATTCCAACACGGACAGACAAAATATTTCACGATGTGGACATAAATGGTTCTAAACCTGTAAAGCAACATCCATACAGGACGAATCCTATGAAACAAAAATATCTTAAAGAAGAAGTTCAGTATCTTTTAGACAATGACTTTATTGAACCAAGCCAAAGTGAATGGAGTTCTCCTTGTACTCTTGTACCAAAACCTGATGGGACATATCGTATGTGTACAGATTTGAGGAAAGTCAATTCCTTAAGTAAAACAGATAGCTTTCCAATTCCAAGAATAGATGACTGCGTTGATAATATCGGGAATGCCAAATACATAACGAAATTCGACCTTCTGAAAGGATTTTGGCAAATTCCACTCACAGATAGAGCAAAGGAGGTTTTGGCATTTAGTACACCAGACGGATTATTTAACTATAAAGTCATGCCATTTGGAACGAAAAACTCACCGGCAACATTTCAGCGCTTAGTAAACATGGTAATTGCAGGGGTGGACGGCTGCAGTGCTTATATTGATGACGCTATCATATACAATGACCAGTGAAATCAACATCTTGGGACTATTAGAGCATTCTTTGATAGACTGAGTAATGCCAAATTGACAATCAATCTTGCTAAAAGTGAATTCTGCCATGCAAGTTTGACATTTCTAGGTCATGTTGTAGGTCAAGGTCATGTGAAACCCATTGATGCTAAAGTTGAGGCTATCTCAAATTTTCCCGTACCCACATGCAAAAGACAGCTGATGCGATTTCTTGGTATGGCTGGTTATTACAGAAAGTTCTGTAATAATTTCTCTCTCATTGCTGAGCCTTTGACAAATTTACTCAGCAAAAGAACACAATTCCATTGGAATGCAATATGCCAAAATGCTTTTGATAAGCTTAAAGCCATACTCAAGAGTGAACCAGTTCTCTTAGCACCAAACTTTGAAAAGGAGTTTAAGCTAGCTGTAGATGCTAGTGACGTAGGTGCAGGCAGTGTTTTGCTGCAGGAAGACGAAATGGTGTAGATCATCCAGTTTGCTACTTTTCCAAAAGTTTAATAAGCATCAGAGAAATTACTCTACCATAGAGAAGGAGTGGTTGTCTCTGATTCTTGCTCTGCAACATTTCGAAGTTTATCTTACTCCTGCTACTTCACCGATTGTTGTTTTCAGTGATCACAATCCACTGACTTTCACACATAAAATGAAAAACAAAAATCAGTGGTTGCTCAGGTGGAGTCTCATGCTACAAGAGTATAATTTAGACATAACATTATCCCTGACGCCCTTTCAAGAGCTTGAGCAGTGTCAGGAATGTGTTGGTCTTTCATACTGATGTGGATTGAAGATGCATGTAATTTATATGCTATGTTCAATATCTTATTATTCTAAAAGCAAAAGAAAGCTTTATTGCATAAAACTTTCTTTTCCTCGAAGAGGGGGAGTGTTAAGCGTAAGAATTTATTTTTCTGATTCTCACTTTCACCCCACTGGGTGACCTAAACATATCTTGTTTATTCTTCTTAAAGAACTTTCTTGAAAGAAATGAGTCACAGAATAATTTTATTTGAAAACAACTTGTTTACAAGGAAAAGTACTTTGGAAACTTCCAGAAAGTTCAGGTTTGTATTATTTTTAGAAAATTACCTAATCTAATTCCACAGCCCTCTAGAACGTTCTAGAGAACTCTTAGGGTCTATAAAAGAGCTTGAGTTTTCTCTTTGAGTCAGACTTTGGAGTTTGATATTTGGGCTTTTAAGAAAAGTTATTTCTAAATTCTGTGTTGGATTGTTAAAGGATAGTATATTTTATTTCGGACTGAATTCTGTGGGATCACGGGAAATAGATTCATTCAAGGATGTTTCATAACAGAGCTAAGTACATTTAATTTACTTACGTCTACAGATTAAAGATACTTTGCAAATAAATTTGTTAAATTTTCCAAAAGGCTTGTTTGCTTTTTCTTTTTGCTACGCCTGGCTCGTAACACTACAGAATTTCATGAATACACATCTGTGGGAAAGTTAAACCTTTTATACATTGGAGAGATATTTATTTCTGTTCATTAATGTTAAAATTTCAAGAATGAATCAATATAAACTTTATCATCGGGGGACTGACAGAGAAATTATTTCATAATCATTTTCCATGATCATCATCATTTTCCATGATCATCATCATTTTCCATCATCATCATCATCATCATCATCATCATCATCATCATCATCATCATCATCGATTTCATAGTTATAATTTATATTTCATTTATATTTATTATTATTATTATTATTATTGACTTTCTTATAAACTGAACATTTTCTTGGACTAGCGAGAGACTGAGAGAAATTATTTCATAATCCCTTCCCGTGACTGGGTCGAACAGCGAATGGGGCCATTGAAGATAGTTTTAGTTTTGAATAAGGTAGAGTAGATCTATGTAATCTTATTAAATGTTCCTAACAATTATCCTTCAAACATTTTAGACATTTGCGCGTTGCTCTCAAATGAAGCTCACATAAATGACTTCCTCTCTGTAACATTTTAGCCAGAGTAGCATCCAGGATACATCGATGTCGGCGCTACGTTTCCACGCAGCGACAACGAAGTCACGCTGCTCTCAACCAAAATAAATTTTACAGAAATGACTTCCTCCTTTTAAACATTTTAGACACAACTTAGCATCCAAGATACATCGACGTCGATGCTACGTCTCCACGCAGCACCGACGCCAATGTCACGCTGCTCTCAGATCAAATTAAGGCGTAACTATACCAAATTTAGTGACACAGAGGCCTTTCTGATATTTAATCTTCATCAGTGTGTCTCAACCCCAAAGTTTTGAAACCGAAACGGGTGATGGACAAGACCCGGCAAACACAGCACATCCCCCTCCGCGCACACACCGACCGACGAAGCCTAATCCGCTAAGATACATGTCTCACCTGACAAGTCAGTCTTAGTTTTAGAACAATTAGAATTTTATGCTGCAAAAATTTAAGATATAATACAGTTATTTAAATCAGTACTTAAGCACTGACGTCAACGCCGCAGTATCAACCTCAGCACTAAGGATCTGATACTGAGCTGATGATACCCTCGGGGACGAACGAATCATCCACCAGCAGAGATATCGACCCAGTGGTTGCAATTAAGGCGTAACTATACCAAATTTAGTGACACAGAGGCCTTTCTGATATTTAATGAATTTTACAGAAATGACTATCACCTTTTAAACATTTTTGACGCACCTGTATCTAGGATAAGTCGACGTCACGTCTCTACGCAGCACCGACACCAGTGCCAGATGCTCCCGAACCAAAATGAATTTTACAGAAACGACTTCCTCCTTTGATCATGTCCTGTTGATAGTGGTAGAGTACAATACCATTCTCTTCAACGTTGCAAATGGGTCAATCCACGACAAAACCTACAATAAATCGACCAGTGACACCTAAGACTAGCCTACATATCCTCCCAATGTGGCATAGGTTCTCATTTACCTTTAGAAGGCTCGGAGGCCGCAGTAGACACATGTCACCAGCGAAGACCCTGATAGGAATGTACAGACTCACATGGGGTGCCGTTTCACTATTTAATCCATATTTATAGATATCCATAATTCAATTTATGGATATCCAAAATTCGTATTTATTGTTGGATATCATTAATTCAGATCGATTTGTGGATATCATTAATTCAGATCGATTTATGGATATCCATAATTCGAATTATGGATATCCATAATTCGAATAATTGATATCAATAAATCAAAATATGGACATCCATTATTCCGCTGATATATGGATATCCATAATTCGACATATGGATGTCAATGAATCGAATTATGGATATCTATAAATCGGACTAAATTTATGATATCCATATTTCGAATTAGATATCCATAGTTCACCACAAAAGCCTTTGGTTTCAGTTATTATTTACTGTGTTTGTTTGAAAAGACGAATTATTGATATCCATATTTCGAATTATGGATATCCATAAATGAATCAAATTATAGATATCCATAATTCGAATTAATGATATCCGTAATTCGAATTATGGATATCCATAAATCGATCTGAATTAATGATATCCATAAATAGAATTATGGATATGTATAAATCAGCCGAATAATGGATATCCATGATTCGAATTATAGATATCCATATCCATAACCATTTCTTGAATGCTTCCAGAGCAAAAGTTATCAATAGATAGTCTACGCCCACGGTTTATGAAGATATCTATCCGTCTATATATCCTGCAACACCCTCTCGCGAGGATTAGGTGCAGCTGCGCGCGCCAGAAAAAGAAAAGTGTGATAGAAGAAAAAGTATTAGATTTTAGGAGAACTGAAAGTAAAAACAGTGTTAGTAGAGATTAAAAGCAGATAAAAACAATGTTTCACAGTTCATGGCATTGGGTGATGGAGGGTGCATATGGTCGATCTGAAAGAATCCAGATCGGAGCACACAACAGCATGA
Source organism: Lucinisca nassula (assembly GCA_963580285.1). NCBI lineage: Eukaryota > Metazoa > Mollusca > Bivalvia > Lucinida > Lucinidae > Lucinisca > Lucinisca nassula. The sequence continues at coordinate 36,642,205 of OY757014.1, forward strand.
GGAGAAAGGTGATTCCATTGTACCACAGCCAAGGGAAAGAAACTGTATTTATAGTAACTGGCAGTAGTAGGGATTTGAATGTAGTGCATAGTATGCATGTTTTTGGTAGTTCTGATTGGATGTCGGATGTATGTAGGGAGCGGAATCTCGACAATGCCATATACTATCTTGTAGAACAATAGGGGGCGTGCATCTGCCCGCCTCTGTTCCAATGATCTCTATCCCAGGGTATTAAGTATCTGGGTCACACTTCTATATGAAGAGTAGTCATGTTTGACCCATCTAGCTGCCCTCCTTTGTACTTGCTCAACCATGTTTATATTTGACTGGGTATATGGGCTCCACACAGGGGAGGCATACTCAAGCTGGGGCCTAACAAGGGTATTATAAGCTGTTTCACGTATGCCTTGATGTTTGGTGCGTTTATTTCTACCTATGAGGCCCAGGGTCCGATTTGCTTTGGTGGTCACGTTATGAATGTGGGTGTTCCAAGTTAAATCACGGCTAAACTCAAGGCCCAGGTACTTGGCATGATCAGCCTCCTGGAGGACTTCACCGTGGAGAATGTTATTGTGTCTAATGGGTTCTTTAGAACGGGGAATGTGTAGGCCCTGGCATTTATCCGGGTTAAATTCCATTTCCCAGTTCTTTTCCCAAGTTTCAAGCTTTTGGAGGTCCCTTTGCAATAAGGTACAGTCAGCATCACTGCTGACAGCCAAATATATTGCCGTGTCATCTGCAAAAAGTCTGACCTGTGAGTGGATCTGCTCTGGTAGGTCATTAATGTACAGAAGAAACAGGATCGGTCCCAGTACTGATCCTTGGGGAACCCCAGATGTGACCGGAATTTGGGATGAGGTTCCCCCTCTAGGGCTACACGTTGGGTACGGCCAAAAAGGAAAGCTTTGATCCGGTTTAGGGTGTTTGAGGGTATGCCATGTTGGTGCAGTTTGTGGAGTAATTTAATATGGCCAACCTTATCGAACGCTTTACTCAAATCCAGGAGTATCAGGTCAGTCTGGTGACCTGCTGATAGATTTCGTGCAAGCTCATCAACAAGTTGGATGAGCTGTGTTTCGCAGGACCTCCTTTCCCTAAATCCATGCTGAAGACCATACAAGATGTTATGTTTGTCGAGATGCTTTGTAAGGTTAGATGCAACAATATGCTCCATTAGCTTGCAGCAAAAGCAAGTTAAGGAGATAGGCCTGTAATTTGCAGGGTCACTTTTGTCACCCTTTTTGAACAGGGGAGAAACATTGGCTGTCTTCCAATCCGAGGGGATTTGACCACCGGAAAGTGATTTCTGGAAAATGACCTATCTATCTTCTGATACTGAGTCGGTCATATTTTGCCATTACCTCAGTTGATTGGGTGGCTAAATTTAGAATTTAGCTGGAAAAAAAGAGAGGCACTGGATGCGTCCTTAAAACTATTTACAATCTGCATAACAGAGGTATCCTAAAACGCATACCTCTGAGTCTCAATCTTACACTGTACTGGCTTTAAACTCTTCTGCGGACTTGGCATTCACCGCAGAGGAGGGAAGACTATTCCATTGGGGAATAGTTCTAGGAAAGAACGAGTTCTTCAGGGCAACACTATAGGACTGGTATCTACGATATTTTGAGTCGTTTACTTTTGATGCCCTTGTTTTGGTCGACACTGTTACAGGGGTCAAGTACCTATCTTTATTAATAGACACTGAATCAGAGTGTATCTTGTAGAAGAAGGTAAAAGAGGACTGCTCACGACGGGCCTCCAGGGACGGCCACTCTAGCACATTAAGCATGTCAGCGACGCTACTTCTATTTCGCCATCGCCTACAGGTCCATGGAGCAGCTGTCCTCTGCACCTTCTCCACCTGCTGAGTCTGGGTTTTAACATAGGGATGCCAAATGGGTGATGCATATTCAAGTTGAGGGCGAACCAATGTTTTATATGCAACATCCTATGTCTGCCTAGGTGCAAAAGCCAAGTTCCGTCTAAGGAATCCTGAAGTCCTAGTTGCTTTTGATGTAATCTAAAAGATATGTTGACCCCAATCAAGATTGTCAGTGATGGTGATACTAAGATATTTGGCGGATTGAACATGCTCCAAAATTTGCTGGTGAAGTGTATAGTCAAACTTAATTTGCTTCTCCGGAGGGTGTCGTGACACCCTCATTGAGTGACAATTGGTCACATTGAACTTCATTTGCCAATTGGCGTCCCACTGTGCAAGTTGATCCAGGTCATCTTGTAAAATAAGACAGTCAGAAGGAGAATATATGTTCCTATACAGGACACAATCATCAGCAAACAAACGGACCGATGACCTGATATTATCGGGGAGATCATTAATGAAAACCAATAAAAGGACCGGTCCAAGGACCAACCTTGGTGGACTCCAGATAAAACAGGGACTGGACCAGACGCTTGGCCATCAAGTTCAACTTGTTGTGAGCGCCCAGAGAGCCATGAGCTAATCCACCTATGTGTGGATCCTCTTATCCCATAGTACTCCAGTTTATGTAATAGCCTTCTGTGAGGTACCTTGTCAAAGGCCTTACCCAAGTCCATGATGATCAAGTCAGTCTGTTTGTGGCCACGGTTTATGGCCCCATCCAGATTGCTCACGATGTCATGGTAGAATTGAACAAGCTGCGTTTCGCAAGACCTTTGACTCCGGAAACCATGTTGACAGTCAGCAAGAATGCTTTCAAAGGCTAAGTGCTTGTTGATGTTGCTTACTAATATATGCTCCAGGGTTTTGCAACAGATGCATGTTAGCGACACTGGTCTATAATTTGCTGCATCATATTTTTCCCCTTTTTTATAGACTGGAGTAACATTTGCTTGTCGCCAGTCATCTGGTACAGTGCCCTGGGCAAGTGATTTATTGAAGATACAGGCCAACACAGGAGATATTTCAGCACTACATTCCTTAAGTACCCTGGCATTCAGGTCATGGACCTGAAGGACCTGAAGCATGAGCGCTATTTGGTCTCTAAGGGATTTAAGGACTAAGAGACCAAATAGCGCTCATGCTTCAGGTCCTTCAGGTCCATGACCTGAATCCTTTAAGGGATTTAAGGACTTAAGGGATTTATCTATCTTCATATATTGAGTCGGTCAAACTTGGCCATTACCTCAGTTGGGTGGTGCGCTAAATTTAGAATTTAGCAAAAAAAAAAAAAAAAAAAAAAACACACCCACTGGATGAGTTCTTAAAACTATTTACAATCTGCTTTCAGAGGTGTACTAAAACGCACACCTCTGGATCCCAATCTACACTATGCGGGCTTTGAACTCCTCTGCAGTTTTGGCATTTACCACAGAGGAGGGAAGACTATTCCACTGAGGAATAGTTCTAGGGAAGAAAGAATTCTTCAGGGCATCACTATAGGCCTGGTACCTACGATATTGACTGTTGTTTAGTTTTGATGCCCTTGTTTGAGTTGAAGTAGTCACAGGGGTCAAGTATTTATCTTTATTAAGAGACACTGTGTCAGAGTGAATCTTATAAAAGAAGGTTAAAGAGGACTGCTCGCGACGAGCCTCCAAGGATGGCCACTCCAGCTCATCGAGCATATCACCAACACTGCTTCTGTTCCGCCATCGCCTGCAGGTCCATCGGGCAGCCGTTCTCTGAACCTTCTCAACCTGCTGAACCTGAGTTTTAACATGGGGGTGCCAAACAGGTGATGCATACTCTAATTGAGGTCTAACCAAGGTTTTGTATGCAACACCCTTTGTCTGCCTAGGTGCAAAAGCCAAATTACGTCTAAGAAACCCTAATGTCCTAGTTGCTTTAGAGGTAATCTCAGAAATATGTTGACCCCAATCAAGATTATCAGTAATGGTGATACCAAGATATTTTGCGGATTGGACATGTTCCAAAGTATGCTGATGTAATGAGTAGTTGAATTTAAACTGCTTGTCTGGAGGGTGCCGTGACACCCTCATTGAATGACATTTGGCCACATTGAACTTCATTTGCCAATCGGCCTCCCAACGTGCTAGGCTATCCAGGTCATCTTGTAAGATAAGACAGTCAGAAGTAGTATATATGTTCCTATACAAAACACAATCATCAGCAAACAAACGAACAGATGACCTGATATTATCAGGAAGATCATTAATAAATATCAAGAAAAGGACCGGTCCAAGTACCGAACCTTGTGGGACACCGGACAAAACAGGGACTGGATCCGACGCTTGGCCGTCAAGTACAACTTGTTGAGTGCGTCCAGAGAGCCATGAGCTAACCCACTTAAGTGTGGATCCTCTAATCCCATAATGATCTAGTTTGTACAATAGCCTCCTGTGAGGTACCTTGTCGAAGGCCTTTGCAAAATCCATGATAATCAGGTCAGTCTGTTTGTGGCCACGATTAATGGCCCCATCCAGATTGCTCACTATGTCATGGTAGAACTGAACTAATTGAGTTTCACAAGACCTTCGACTTCGGAAACCATGCTGGCAGTCAGCAAGAATGCTTTCAAAGGCTAGGTGCTTGTTAATGTTGCTGACTAATATATGCTCCAGGGTTTTGCAACAGATGCATGTGAGCGACACCGGTCTGTAATTCGCAGCATCATATTTTTCTCCTTTCTTAAAGACCGGGGTTACGTTTGCTTGTCGCCAGTCATCTGGTACAGTGCCCCGAGCAAGTGATTCATTGAAAATAAAGGCCAGCAGGGGAGATATTTCAGCACTACATTCCTTAAGCACCCTGGCATGCAGACCGTCAGGCCCAGATGCCTTATGTATGTTGAGCTTGTCCAACAGTTTTGCGACCCCTTTGGGGTCAACTGTTATGTCCCCCATAGAGGGGAACGGACTTGTACCTTTTGATGGTAGCTCACCGTCAGCTTCACATGTAAACGCCGATTGAAACTGCTTATTACATATATTTGCCTTTTCGCGTGATTCAGTTTTCAAAATTCCATTTTCTCTAAGTGAAGTGATCCCAAATGATTCTTTTTTCAGGGACTTTACAAATGACCAAAATTTCTTAACTTTTCCATTCTTCTGGGGGCCCTCGGGATCAATATTTTCATCATCAAAGGTAAAGATGCTGGAAACATGATTCCAATATGCATCTCTAATTACCTTTTGTACATGTGCTCTGAACCTTTTGTAATGGTTCTTCACGTCGGGATTGCTAGACTTACGAGCACGAAAGTACATTCTGTCACGTCTTCTGATTAGGTGTTTGATCGTGTTATCGATCCATGGTACACTATGCTTTGTTTTGGTCATTTTTATTGGTATGTACCTTTCCATGGCGGTCTTAAAACTGACCCACAAGTCATTTACTGACATGCGAGAGAGGTCAGAGGAAAGGAAGGAATCCTTAAATCGCGCCATATGGTCTCGCAGACCATCCATATCCGCACGCTTATATAAATATATTTTACGCGGGACCTGTCGGATTCGCTTTGCTTTTATGTCATACTCAATATAAACTATATCATGATCGGCCTTGCCGATCGGGGGCATCCCTTTGACACGACTAACTGGGGATGGAGAATTTGTAAATAGCAAATCCAGGGTTTTTTCTTGCCGGGTGGGTATATTTACGACTTGAGAGAGGCAATGTTCTTTTACTATATCCAAAAGCTGTTGTTGCGTTTGCCTTTTAGACACCCCATGGGGTACCTGCTGGTTGCACCATTCAATATCACCACAATTGAAGTCCCCTCCTACCAATATGTGGGCATTTCCATTTGACATTATCCTAGCCAAGGATGTATTGAAGGCCTCAAGATAATCTGGGTCAATCTGATCTGGTGGACGATAAAAAGATCCAAGGTACAGAGTCCTACACCCAATAATGTTCAACTTACACCAAACTATTTCACAGTCGGTGTCCAACTCCGGAGTTTCTGTGCAGAGCAAGTCTCTTTTAAATGCCACGAAGACACCACCATGGGCATCTCCAACTCTGTCTTTCCGGATGGCCTCGAATGAATCTGGGAAAATTTCCGAGTTTTTGATATCTGGGGTTAACCAAGACTCATTCCCCAAAATGATGTCTGGTTTAGCCGAGTCGATAATTGTGTGAATTTCAGCCCTTTTATTCTTAATTGACTGACAATTCATAATCAAGATTCTGAGGGGGTGGTTGAGGACCGCTTTTTTGGTCCTCGGTTTAGCTCCTCTTGGTTGCTGCACAATGGGCGAAGAAGCTGCAGTTGGTGGGCCAATATTGTCTGGTATCGGACTATCAGGCTCGGACAGGGATGATAATGGATCAAATCTATTATGAGTATCTAAAGTTGATTTAAGGACTACTGGTTTAAGAGCATCTGGACCGGCGACTTTGGTCGGGTTTAAGTTTGATAAGAGTTTATGAATTCCTGCTGCTGATATGTTTATTGTAGGCATTTCCGGGAATTTGAGTAAATATTCTTCCGGAACAGATTCTTTATTGATGGTGCCATTTGCCAGTCCATTCTTAAGAGCATTGTCAGAAAGCTGACTTAAACTTAATGGTGATAGGGGTGTGAAGGAGGACTGAAATTGTCTCTTGAGAGTATTTGTCTTGTCTAAGTTGGTTGTGAAATATTTGCCAGTTACAGGATCTAGTAATGGACCTATACCTTGGGTGTCTTGCTTGCATTTTTTATGAAAGAGAAGAGTTTTTTTCATGGAAAATTTGGCAGAACTAGCCTCAGAAGGTTCAGAGGCATTTTCAGGTTTATCATTTGATCCAAGGACATCAGCCAAGTAGTTGTCATAAGCCTGATTTATTCTTGCTTTGACTAGATGTCGCAAGTTTACAAAATGCTTCCTGTCTTTCGGTCGTTTGGTATATTTTTGCTTCTGATAAAGGGAGCCCCTATTGCGAATTAAACGTTTAATACCTTGTGTGAACCAAGAAAGACTTTTTTAGAGCCAAATTTCTTGCAGGGGACATACTTTTGGAGGCCAGTAATGATAGAAGTTTTAAAAGAGATCCAAAGGTCTTCTACTGGCTTTGAGGAAGCATTTGCCAGGAATTTAGTCTTGACCTCGTCCATGTAGGTCTTGAATCCTTCCCAATTTGCTTTCCTATACAAAAAGCTGGACCTAGGATAGTCTAAACTCCGGTGAGTCCGTAATTTATCAGTACATTCGGTGATTAGTGAGAACGAAGGTGGGAAGATATGCGCCTGCGCACTCCGTCAATCGTCGCCATTTTTCAGATGATGTGAGAAAGTTGTGTTTACATTTTGAAAATGACAACATTTGCAGAAAGTTTTTGGGTAAGGCTATTGCTTCGATGGTATATCTCCCGACCGGTTGTTACCTTTCCGTTACACTTCGGTTTTCCTGTAATTTTTGATAGTGCAATTTTGGTTAGCATTTCAATTTGACACTGACAGCTACAAACTGTCATGACTGTACAAGATGACACTAACACTGAGCTATTATTAGAGCTACTAAGCAGTTGTGATAAAAATGATGTGTTAATGTTCACAGATAGATCAGCATTAGGTAATCCCGGTCCGACTGGAGCTGGTGCTGTGGTCTACCTAGAGGGTTACCCCAGCACACCAGTTTTGATGGGAAAGTATAAAACCCGGGAGTAACGGCCGGGAGTAAAAACCGGGAGTAAATTTTGACAATCGAATGAAGGTACTAAACATTCACATATCTGGATGAAGTTTGAAGCAAAAGTAGAATATAGACGTTTCTTTAAAATGCACGTAAGTATTAACATTATTACCATGTACTTTTTTTTCTCCTAGTACTGCTACTCGCTCACATCTGAGCATTACGAGCAGGATTTCCTGGGTGGTAACCAGTACTTTTTTTATTATTTTATTTTTTTTTTTTTTTACTTTTTTACTTTTCAAGATAGGAACCGAAATATACGACCACGTCGCAAAATTTTCGCCCAGGAGTAACTTTTGCGGTATTGACAATGTCAAGCATTTTGCCAAATATGTTCAGTCTGGGGGTTCTACAAGAAATACTTTATGTGTTATTAATTAAAAACATGTCAGAGATTAGAAAAATGCAAAATTAAAGTTATTTCATCGCTCCGCCTGGTAAACAATTGACCCAGGAGTGGGCCGGGAGTAATTTCTGGGTTGAAATCGGCGTTTCTTTGCCTTATTCTCGGCCTTATTGCTTCTATCACATACATTGTATTTCTTAAACGTTGTCAGAAGAAAAGCTAAGATTCAGTATGGAGTACTTGTCATATCGGGACTCGACACACATCCAAACCCCCAAGCCATATCACGTCCTGCTCCTGCGCCTATGATTTTATGTGACCGGAACATTTATATTTGGCGCTATTTGTTTTATGGCCGTATAATGTAGAAACGATGACACAATTACCTCCTCAGTCTGATCAGTGCCTTTGCTATTAGCTGTCAGGGTAGTAAGACTACGTTTAATAAATACAATGTATGTGACATAGGCAATAACGCCAATAAATGCCGATTTCAACCCAGAAATTACTCCCGGCCTACTCCCGGGTCAATTACTTACTTCACGGAGCGCTGAAATAACTTTATTTTTGTATTTTTCTAATCTTTGATATGTTTTTAATTGATAATACACAAACTTATTCTTGTAGCAATCCCAGACTGAACATATTTTGCAAAATGCTTGACATCCTCAATACCGCAAAAAGCTATTCCCGGGCGAATTTTTTGCGACATGGTCATATATTTCGGTTCATATCTTGAAAAGTACTCAATTATTAATGTAAAACTTATATGCATTTTAAAGAGGAGTCTATATTCTACTTTTGATCCAAGTTTCATCTAGATATGTTAATGTTTAATATCTTTATTCGACTGCCAAAATTTACTCCCGGCTGTTACTCCCGGGTTTTATACTTTCCCGTTTTGATGAACAAGGGAGTTTTCCTATAGGTAACAATTATATTGGAGAATTGGTAGGTATACAGATCGGGCTAGAATTCTTGGCTGATCTAGACTACAAAGGCAGAGTAGTCCATATTCTGACCGATTGTCAACCAGCTATTAAGACTGCTTTCAGTACTGAAATGCCAACAAACAAGATTGTCAAATTGAAATCTTTTTGTGCTCCTGACGAAATGATCACCAGGCAAAGTTAAACAAAGATCTGTCAAGTTTGTGCGAGACATGCAACATGAAAGAGAATGTAGATCATTTTCTGTTCAACTGTCAGAGATTTAAATCATAACGGGATACTTTAGAGTATAATGTTGAAGAGATTCTGGGCAGGGAGGAGGTGAAACTGGTAACAGACATTAACCTGAAAGTGTTGACAGGCATGATTGAAGACATTAGTAAGCAAGGAAGGAAGGAACTGATAGATGCACTGATGGAATTCATCAGGAGCACAAAAAGATTTTGAATTGCATTGTAATATAAGTATCATGAGTTTTTCACATAGTGAAATGTACAAGTGACTTATTTAAGTACCAAGTGGCTATAGACTTTCGGATGAGTCTTTAAACCAAGGTCCTGTCTCTGCATGACCTTAGCTGTTGGTGGGACGTAAAACTAAAACTCACTCACTCACCAAGTGGCTATAGGCAGCGATAAAATGCCTTATAGATATACAACAAAAACAACACTGAGCTCAGATTTGCAACATTTCGATCTGTCTATCTTCATACAGTTCAGTCATGGAAATCTTAATATCCCCCACAGTCGTGTGCGTATGAGAAATATGCTTCGTGCAAAACCCACGCTATTTCCACGTTTAATCCACGCTTATTTCATGTTCATTTTCCGCTACCACAGCGAGTCATGGGAAGCCTTCGCGCTACATGCTTCAGTCCACGTTTGTCCACGCTAGTCTCGCACTTCAGTTTTTCTCACTGTTAAATTAAATTGGTTTTCTAATTTTATTATGCACAGGGATCATCCTAGGCCCAGGAAGCAGGGAGAAGTGACTTCTCCCTTCAGCACTAACAGAGCGAAATGAGGGACAAGAGGGCGAAGTAGGGCTCGAGAAAAACGACTTAATTACGGAAATTGTCGAGCCGAATTTTCGGTAATTTCCGTAAATATCGTTGTTTATTTGCAATTTAGAAATACAGTGTGCGGGTATGATATCATTGCGAATTACATACCAATGTTGCTGTTGCACTTGCTGAATGATTATGCACATCGGTATCTCGATTATAGCAGCATAATCAGACATCTACTTCATCTACTTTCATTTTCTCGATGTCCCGCTCGTTGTCTGCGCATATGTCATATACTTTGAAGATTTGTCAGTATTTGAAAAATGCCACCTAGCGAAAGATAATGTGTCTCGCTCACTTAGCCATTGAAAGGCGCTAAAGGGAAACAACCGATTTAATCTCACCTCGAGGTTATGTCGGGTCTGTGCGACCGTGATATGCCGGCAAGTTGCTGCAGGTGCAATGGGGCTGTTTTTTTTTATTTGTTCTTTTCATCTATCATATCCTATATTCCCTTTTTTCTAGCTCTCATCTTTAGTTTTACACATTTTCTGTCTGTTTGATCGTTTTGAGTCAGCGCCTGATCACGGTTGGTAATCCTGTTAACCCATTTAGTACCAGAAACCCCAAAATCGTATACCCTGGCAAACAGTGCAGGCCCAGATCAGATGCAGTAGAATGCGATGTCTGATCAGGGCCTCCACTGTTTGCTAAAAGTTCAGTAACCGGTATTAAATTATTTTCCAAATAAATTTTCTTGAAAACAACCTGACACCCATAAATTTTGAATTGAACTCCTGCTATATATAAGGAGGAAGATTCCATTTGGTACAAAAAGGGTTAATGTCGCATCTCTATCTATCTTAATATGTAAAATGAGACGCACGTTTTTCATGCGTCAATCATATTGCCAAGATCAGAAAGACCGATCGTCTCATGCTGCGCAGACAAGTCTGATTACTCAAAGTCTAAGTGGCCATAAAATAAGATCAAAGATGCCGATCTGGACTAACCCGATTCACCTATTTACATAATTAACTGATCTGACAACTTGTGCTCAACGCTACAGGTGGTCAGTTTCTGACTCGAGCAATTAACACATGGAGTTGGATTATTAATTATCGGATTATCAATAGGTGTTTTTGTTATCAACTTTGTGCTTTTATAGATGTTTATTACTTCGCATTTGAAAAGCCGATCCTGGAGACAAAGAAAAAAAAAGAAAATAAAAAAGTCGGAAAAAAAAACAGGGCGAAGTCAACTTCTCTTTTCCAGGCTGGTTAGGCGAAGTTCTTGAACTTCGGGCGAAGAAGTCGCCCGAATCGCCCCCACGGCTGATCCCTGTATGCAATCTCGTAACAATGCCATTATTGATTATTGATAGAAAAAAATAAACATGCATGTAAGATTGTACGGCCAATTGACCCGATGAAACAAATTACAGAATCAGGTTTCAAATGGTCCGGGATGATGATGAAAGAGATCCTTAATTGGCAATCAAACTCATACAGACCAGCCAACAGTAAAAACCCAATCTTTATTTTCTTCGTGGACAAAAGTCGTTTTCTCAGAGAACAAGTGAGAAATTTCTAAGAGAAGTTAAAACTTTCGCATACAACATGGTCAAATTTCTCAATGAAACGCGACAAAATGTCTCCGTGAAAATCACTTTCTCGTAAAAGAAAAACATACAGTTGAAGCTGTTCTTTGTGTTTCTCGAGAGCATGAATGTTGAAAGCGTATGACCATTTTTGTCTTTGTTCAAAGATATGTGAGAATACAGACAATGACATCATGCACAAATTTGATGTGTGTGTAGCTAAGTCCTGTTTAACCCCTTATAAATGTGGACGGCCTTCGCTTTCCGCTAAATAAAACATTGTGAATAGCAAAACTAGAGTGTATGTAATATACACCTGCCTAGAATGTCCGCGAGGGCGTATGGCAGTATATATAGAAAGAAAGAAAAGCAATTACCCAGATCGCACTGCGCAAATGTACAGGCTTATCTGTTCCTTTCCTATACGCACATGAACATTCAGTGCCCCACAAAATAACAGCTGGACAGTCCGATCCCAGGACTTATTAGCTAGAAACGTGGGACGCAGAAATATGCATCTAGGCAATGCATACATATTCTTAGATATATCCCAGAGGCCATAGAAGGCTTGTACAAACAATGAATCTGACCGTGCAGGCTATCTGAGTCTTCACCCGGTCAGAGCCTCATATACAAGAAGTAAAACCACATTCTTGCATAAATACCTATGCGCATGGCTGTTTGAAGCCGTTGTCAAATGGACCGAAAGCCATGCTCAAACAGCAAAAACAATGTTCAAATCATGAAATTTGCGTGCTGTATGAACATGGACTTTGAGCTTTTGATATCACAGGACGGGCCTTGCTTTGTTTACGTTACATTGAGCGACCTTATGTTATCGCCCTGAACGTAGCGGGTTAGGGTTCTATGATGACGTCTGAGTATTACTGCATGACAACGTCGTTGTAAACAACATTCTGAGGGCCTCCTTGGCCTAGTGGTTAAGAGCGCTGACTCTTGATCATTAGGTCTCTCACCGCTGTGATTCGAGCCTCGCTCGGGTCACATGTGAGATGCCAAGTTCTGCAACGGAAGGTCAGGTGGTTTTTCTCCGGGCACTCCGGTTTTCGCCCACCTCTGATTAACGATCGGCTCGATATGAGTGAAATAATCTTGAAAGGGCCGCAAAACCAAAACAAAAAAAAAACATTCTGAGCTGGCTGCCATTTTGGTTTGCCTGTCTCATTTGAAGAGTTTATATGGAATTTATATGGCGCTTTTGGGCATTTTCGTCAAAATTTGCTGTCGGAATCATACGAGAGTTATGCAAGAACAATGATCATCCATGGTAACATTTGCCGGATCCCTTGAAAGATATTTGAACATTCAGCCTGGCGGCCTCATGTTCAAACACCTTCCTCAGGACCTGGCGAATGTTAATGCATGAAAAACCATGGTTGATCCCTATATTCTACTGTCGGCTGAGAGCAAGGAAAACTTTATCAGATCAGCCTGTGCATCTAACCATTGCGATCGCTATTGACAGCCGGCATTAAAACAAGGACATTTAACACTTGGGGTCGGAAGACGTCATTTACCGATCGTGTGCAGAAAAACGGTAGTGGCGGTTTTTGGACAGTTGCTTTCAAGGCGATTTGGGTGGCGGAGAACTTTGATGTTCGCCTTGAACTTGCTGGTTGGGCGGGTGGTAAAGTCTGGGCTCTAACTAGTGATAAGTTCCGAACATTACGGATACAGCACCTTGTCGCTTATTTAAGCAAGAAGAAGTATTATGATTGGCCGTTAAAGGTGCATTATTGAGCTATCGGGCTTCAAAAATGAAAAGCGTGTTTTTCGGTTTTATTTCTTCTATTCATGTAGCTTTGTCATTTGTAATCTTCTGAAACCAAATACCACTTCAGAACTTTGTGAAAATCGTCGTTTTCATTTTTGTTTATTTGTTGTTTTGGGGAATTTCAATCTAAAAATATTCCTGTCACGTGACAAAAAGCCGGGCAACATCACTGCGGCGAACAATAAGATGGCGACCTCCGGTTCATCTGAGGACAGTAGAATTTTTAGTCCAAATTACAAGTATTTGACTTTCAACTGCACTGACACAATACTATCATGCATGTTAATCTGTTATCAAATGCTAACGCATCAATTTACAGGCAAGAAGATAATTTTACCGTCAATATCTAAGGATGAATTTCTGAATCGATGAGAATTGACATGGGGTCGTTTCAAAGATACACAAAAACCGCATACATGTGAGAGTACATGTATGATGTGGGTATTTGTTAGAATTAGACGATACTAGCAATAACCTTTTGATTTGTTTGATTTGAGGGTTAACGTCCCAATTAACACTGTTTAACGTCCCCATCAACACTGTATAAGTAATTTTGGAGACCTAGCTTACAATTTTGTGGGACTTTTATATACCCGACATTGAGATGAAATGAGATCTCATTCCCTGTCGCTTACGGGCCTCCGTGGCCTAGTGGTTAAGAGCGCTGACTCTTGATCATTAGGTCTCTCACCGCTGTGGTTCGAGCCTCGCTCGGGTCATATGTGAGACGCCAAGTTCTGCAACGGAAGGTCAGATGGTTTTTCTCCGGGTACTCCGGTTTTCGCCCACCTCTGATTAACGATCGGCTCGATATGAGTGAAATAATCTTGAAAGGGCCGTAAAACCAAAAAAAAAAAATCCCTGTCGCCCAATGAAACCAATAGGGTTTATATGAATGGGCGGCCCGACTCGCACCGCTTTGCCTGGGCAGGCTTGAATCCTTTAGGCGGTTTACCAATACTCCTAAGCGGTCGGTTTAAGCTCTGCCTGGCACCATCATGCAGCCCACCTATTTCTTCAAGCCCCGCCATGGGAGCCGAGCAAGAACTTTTTAATACCGAAACAAAAGAGAAACACTATCCATATTCGCACCGCCCAGCGGGGCTTGAAGAAATATATGGGCTGCATAATGCTTCCACGCAGAGCTGTAACTGACCCGCAAACGAGTACTGGTAAACAGCTTAGAAGATCTAAGCCTGGGCAAGCAAAGCGATGCGAGTCCGTCCATTTGATTCACTGGGCGACAGGGCTTGAGAAGTCATTTCATCTCAATGTCTGGTAAAAGTCCCACAAAATTGTTATCAACGTCTCCAAAATGACCTTTACAGTGTTGAAGGGGACGTTAAACCTCAAACCAAACAAACAAACGTGCACCAGGACCTACTCACTGATAGTGGGATCGGCCACATTTTACCATTACTTGCAGATTTACAGCACACATCAATCTTGCGCTGGCCTCGGTAGCTCAGTCGGATGCGCGTCTGACTGCTGATCATGGGGAAGCAGGTTCGATACCTGCCGGGGTCGGCAATATTCTTTCGCGGGGATTGATCAAGAAATCTTTCCTACGGTCATTCTCTCCATTCCGCTGGCTCAAGAAGGGCAGTTGTCAGTTTCTGGCGAAAGAATGTGCACTCTCCTGGTAACCTCTTACGTATAAGCCTGCCCAGGAAAAGTAAACTGACAGGCTCAAAAACGGCCTTAACAGTGTTGACTTGGCCGTAAACCTCAAAACAAACAAACAGTTAACCTGCATAGGGGATGACTCTCCCTGAACAGGGCGCCTCCAGTTTGTTTGTTTGATTTGAGGTTTAACGTCCCCGTCAGCACTTTAAAGGTCATTTTGGAGACGTTGCTTCCAATTTTGTGGGACTTTTACCCGACATTGAGATGAGATGACATCTCAAGCCCTGTCGCCCAATGAAACCCATAGGGTTTATTAGCATAGGCGGTCCGCCTCGCACCGCGGTTCCTGGACAGGCTTAGATCCTCTAAGCGGTTTACCAGTACTAGTGTGCGGGCCGTATTCAGCTCTGCGTGGAAGCATCATGCAGCCCATATATTTCTTCAAGCCCCTATGGGCGGGGGCCGGTGCCTCCAGTTAAACGTTCGATCCAAAGGGCGGTGCGCATTTTGACATTCATCGCTGTAAATGGTGTTCAGACACCGAAATAATCATCGCCGGGTCGAACCGAGGGCCTCTGGCATCTGAGTCAAGTGCACTAACCACTCTGGGCTTAACCACTGAGCTGTCACGCTCAGTTTATTACATAAACTCCAGGTTTGCAGGATGAGACTCTGCACAGTGATCGGCTCTTTCGTTGTACATTGGGTCGTTCTCCCTGCTGGGGGGGGGGGGGGGGGGGCATGTGAGTACCAGCTGATAGCAAGCCGGCGGAATGAACAACTGACAGCGCATAAATGTCATCCTACTAGATTTCAGTAAGGCCTTTCACGAGGTTCCGCACAATTTCATTGCTGATGGATACCAGAAAGTCGTAATTGAGGATTTCTTCGTCTGCGCCCGTTACGTCTGGTGTTCCACAGAGTACAGTGCTCGGCACTCTCCTCTTCCTCATATACATCAACGACTTGCCACCACGCGTCTCCCCTGTTCGCTGATCACTGCCTGTTGTACCGAGTTGCTGTCGCTCAAGAGGACTTTAATTATTTACAAGCATGGGAGAGAGACTGATAGATGCGTTTTCACCCAGACAAGACTTAGTCTGAGTACATCAGAATCGGCAACAAAAGCAAGATAATGGAGTCATCATACAACATCCATTGCCAGAAGTAAAGCAAAAAACCTGGCTATAGACAGTACACTGGTGTGAAATAGTCACACTGACATGCTTAGACTAGCTTCTAGTCGGATATCATATTTTAAAGTTAATAAGTAATATTCTTCTACCCCTTATTTGATCTTGGGAAGATATACTCTGACTAAAATGCCAGCTTGCCTTATCAGTTGGTGTTCGGTAAGGGGTACAGAAAGGCAATAAACATTTCATGACTGTAGCTGTAATCAATCATTTACCAAGGATCTTGCGAGGTAAAATTCGCATTGTACTAGACCTTGGTGTCTGAGACAAGATTAAAGTCTAACAAGGTTTCATATTTGATAAAAACACACATGAAGGTTGGTAATTGGTAAATATGACATCAAGGTCTAGTAGCTAGACTATGACATGCTATCTACGACAGACAGCCAGACAGCTGCTTTCCTATCCTACGCAGGAATCTCTCTGCATGCCCAAAGGACATCAAGGCAACAGCATACAAGTCACTAGTTAGACCTAAACTAGAATATGCTGCCACCCCCTGGGACCCCTACAAACAAACTAGTCCAGTTCAATCGCAATCTTCCGCTCACATCGTCTATCTTACTGATCATATGCATATTGGAAATGAAAAAAGGGAGGTTGGTAAAACCTAGTATTCCTTGAATTTCTCGAATCAAGGTCTGCTTTATTAAGGAAATTTCGTAATCCCGGATCGTTTTGTTATTGACGAAGAGCTCTGTGTGAATGATCCATGTCCCTGTCTTGAGATAGATATAAGAGCTTTATTTGTTTAACCGTCATTCATGAAGGCTTACAAAAGTATTTAGGCTCCTGAAATATATATATTGGATTTTTCAAGTACGGCAACTTGGATTTTTTTAAGTACGGCAACTTAGAAAAAAAAATGCTGAATTAACTGTACGGTTACTTGCGTCACAAAATTGCAAATTTGGAAACTACTGACACCATTTTGACATCGTTTGGAAGGAAAGGCCGTGGTTATTATCATGTTTGGTTTCATCACATAGGGATCGATTATAATGCTAGTGCTGATCGTAAATCAATCTATTTTTGCATGAAACAGATGGAGATGTGAAATCTACACCAGGGCCATATTTCCTTTTGAGAATTCTTTGTCGTTGCTTTCGCTTTGTTTTATTACTGAAAATACTTTGGAAGAAAGTCTGTCCCCTATTGGTCTATTCAACGGAAGGAACTTTCCTTTCGTGATGGGAAGTTTTTCTCTTTTTTTTTTCTTTTTTTTTTTCTTTTTGTTGTTTTTGTTTACGAAATAAAGTTTGTTTTTCAGTGAGCTGAAATAGTTTCTACTTCGTTCTTGTGAAACTTACAACTAGAATAGACGTTAGTTTATGCTTTGAGAAGTGTTTATTCCTTTGACGAGAGTTTATTCAAACGAAGGTCCTGTAATATGCATACTATACTCCAGTTATTTAAGATTATGAGTGAGGCCATTATTATTATTATTATTATTTTTTTTTTTTTTGCATTACGAAAACATGCCTTTTCAAATAAATTGAACATATTTCCACCCAAAAATAGAAAATGTTCAGATAAAAGATTCTGCTATTTTTTATAATTCAGCTCATAACATAGATTTTGGGTACTCGTTGGAACCGTCTCGACCAGGCGGTTTCTGACGAGTACCAAAAATCTATGTTTTGGGCAGAAATGCGAAAAATAATGTACACCCATACAAACCCCATTCTACTGGATTAAAGTGAAGTTTAAGAGGGTCAAAATTGCATAGGCATGTTTTCATGATGGTCTTCTGTTTTTGTTTTTTTTTTCGAAATCGGCCACGTGCACACATGTTGCAATTTTTATCTTGTATATTCTAACCATTTCACATTTGTACGGTTTAGTAACGCCACAGACAACAAAAAGCTACTTTAAAGAAGGTGATTTAAGGTTCCTCAATACAGTTATTTCACTACATTTGAGGTACTGAAAAAATCATATTTGCAAATAGTTACCCAAACAGATTTTTCATCAGATGGTAGTCCATGTAAATGTAAGAATATGAAAGCAAAATATTTTTATTGGAAAGTCACCATGTTAGTAATTTATTGCATTTTTCCATGGTTTTGCAAAAATGATATCTTAATCCACAGAACAAAAATGTGTAAAATACTATCATAGAATTGTGGCTAAAGGTTGCCTTTAGGCACTGCAAGAGTGGAATTTCAAGTAAAATACCTAAATAGTACTGAAAATTAATGATTCCTCCCCCACCCCCCAAAATGTAATTATTTCACCTGGTACTATTTTTAAATTCAGTGTATGGTAGCCAAAAATGACCAGTTCTACCAAGTTGGCAGTAAGATCACTGATTGGGTTGAGGTGTTGCAATCTCTTGCATTTAGCTTGTAAAATGATTGACCTTCTTTGGTGCTTTTAGTATTTCATTTTATATATTTCATTCATGCAATTTATAACAATTTATGAATCACTGCACCAAAGTTTCACTGTATTATTGATTGTGTTTACTGGGTGGATGATTTGTTACTGGATTAAAATCCAAAACCAAAAAAAAAAAAAAAAAAAATAAGATAAAAACAGTTTATCCCCATATTTGAACTGAAAGAATGAAAGCAGCCTGTTCAGCACCAGGATTTTTGTGCAAAAGGCTTCTGATCACTTCCAATAACTGCTATGTTATAGCAGTGATTTTTACCCATTGATTTGTTACATTTTTTTTTTTTTTTTGGTTTGGGTTTTACGGCCCTTTCAAGATTATTTCACTCATATCGAGCCGATCGTTAATTATAGGTGGGCGAAAACCGGAGTACCCGGAGAAAAACCACCTGACCTTCCGTTGCAGAACTTGGCGTCTCACACGTGACCCGAGCGAGGCTCGAACCCATTGATTTGTTACATAAGAATCAGAATCAGAATTGTTACTGGTGACACGTCAAATGACATTCATACACCAGGACCTGTGATATGGGAAGTTAGTCCCTAGCTCTAACCAAAGATGTAAACTTAGCTACACAATCATCAGCACCTTCCGCCGTCGAAATAATAGAATCCGGAAGGGCATTCCAATCTCTAATGGTTCGGGGGAAGAACGATTCTTTATAAATATCCGTTCTTGCAGTAAGGGTCTGAAACGTCATTGAATGGTGCTGTCTACAGTGCCTAGCCGGGGGAACAAGGTCATCTGTTGGAATGCTGGCAGCACCCTTTAGACCTTTGTATAAGAGTATGAGCCTACTGTCTCTTCTCCTTTTCTTGAGAGACTCCCATCTTAATTTTCCTAGAATTCCAGTCATGCTCCCAGTTTCAAAGCAGTAATTTCCAGTTACAAATCTAGCCGCTCTATTCTGAACTTTTTCAATTTCTTCATTTAGGACCACTCCGCTTGGGTCCCAGATGCAACTACCATATTCCAAGATTGGGCGAACAAGTCCCCTGTTTGCTGTCTCTTTCACATCCTGAGGACACTGATGAAGATTTCGCCTCAGGAATCCAAGAGTTCTATTCGCCTTTGTACACATATTGCATATCTCAAATCGTGAGTGATTGTCACACCAAGGTATTTAATGGAATTCACATTTTCGAGGACAGTTCCCTCTAAAGTGTAAGCAGCCTCAACTTTATTAGATCTCTTCCTTGTTATCTGCATAATATTGCATTTAACTGGCTGAAATCTCATGCCCCATTTTCGGGCCCAACATCCTAATCCATCTATGTCAATATGTTTCAGTGAGTCATCTGTATCTCTAATTTCCCGGTAACAAACACAGTCATCTGCGAAAAGTCTTATTTCTGAGTCAATGTCAGAGGAAATATCATTGATGTACAGGGAGAACAATAGAGGACCAAGAACAGTCCCTTGTGGGACTCCAGACAAAACTGGCGCCCATACTGAAGTCTTTACAGAAGATTCACCATTAACAAAAACACGCTGTTTTCTGTTCACATGAGTCACCATAAACAAATAATTTATGTTTGGACATATTTATCTAATCCAATTAATGATCTGTTGTGTCACCTACTTACCAATGTGCGGGTTGGTAAAATTTCATAGAAGCCCAATGCTTTTAATATGTTTTGCTGAAAGAAGTTAAAAAAGAAATCTACCCTTTTCAACTTGTTTACTTGGGAACAGGGGTGAACAACACAAACAGGAGAATGTTACACGTAGAAACTAGTTCAGAAATGAAGGCATACTATTCATGAATTAACGAACAAATTATGTTAGAAAGTATGTGAAAGTAGGCGCAAGACAGTTTCAAATATGAATATTATGTTTTAAATTTAAAGCAATGGTGTACTATTGTTTTTTTGGGGGGAAATTAGTTCCAAGGCGTATGAATACGTTTTTGCATTTGGCAAGATGGAAATCTCTTCAATTTGACAGCTACACTAATTTATCAGTGATGACAGGCTTCCAAGATAGGCGATTTCATTATGGTATACGCAGGAAGAAGGCTACATAGCTGACTTTTCAAGGTATTTTCATTGATGATGGAGAAAATAAAATGTGGAAGGCATAATTGATGAAATCTCAGCATTTCAGATTTACCGCAAGAAAAGGAGATGATGGCGCCCATCGAGAATAAACATGTCAAAAAAATCTGGTTTTCAATTCAGGTAGCCTTTTTGATAGAAAGCTTTGACCGAGTCGTTAGTATTTGATGTGAACTATTGATCTGCAGCTGTTTAAGTAACTTTTAAAAAGTCTATAAAGCGGTTTCCTTTTTTCCTGGTAAAAGTGAAAAATACAGAATTTCATTTATTTTCAAAGGCACAGGGATGTTGCTAATGCAAGAACGTACTTGCTGTAATAACCGTTTATACCTCCAAACCTTTTTCTTGTGGGACATGGATTTTTCAACGGAAATCAGGATTATATTTTGGGGAAAATCAGCTTGCAAATCTTTCATCTATATTTTTCTTGTGCAAATGTATTGAGGAAACTTAAGATGTCCTGAGATAAAAGTACTTTCATAAATTTCTTTTCCGTTCACAAAAGGTTACTTTCGCTGTAATATAAAGGGCAGCTAAAATAATTTTCATCCTAGTTGTAATCTAAAACTGTTAGTTATGTCTCCCCCGAAAAAATTTTTTTCGGAGAGACATATTGTTTTTCCCCCGGGCGTCTGTCTGTCTGTCCGTCTGTCCGTCTGTCTGTCTGTCACACATTCGTGTCCGCTCTGTAACTTGAAAACCATTAGAGCTATCTTCACGAAACTTAGTATAAATATTAATCAGCATTAGACGACGTGCAGTGCGCAAGAACTATAACTCTCGCATTTATACTTTTTGAATTATCTCCCTTAGAAGTTTGTTGGTATGTATATATGTATGGGCAAATCGTGTCCGGTCAATAACTTTCTTATTTTTTGATGGATTATAAAATTACTTGGCAGAAATGTTAACAACCATAAGACGATGTGTGGTGCGCATGAGGCAGGTCGGTACCTCAAAGGTCAAGGTCATACTTAGAGGTCAAAGGTCAAAAAAGGGGCCTTTTTTCGTATTTGGTCAATAACTTCCTTATTTTGGGATGGATTTTAAAATTACTTGTCATAATTATTAACAACCATAAGACAATGTGTGGTGCGTATGAGGCAGGTCGGTACCTCAAAGGTCAAGGTCATACTTAGAGGTCAAAGGTCAAAAAAGGGGCCTTTTTTATCGTATTTGGTCAATAACTTTCTAATTTTGAGATGGATTTTAAAATTACTTGGCATAATTATTAACAACCATGAGACGATGTGTGGTGCACATGAGGCAGGTCGGTACCTCAAAGGTCAAGGTCATACTTAGAGGTCAAAGGTCAAAAAAGGGGCCTTTTTTTCGTATTTGGTCAATAACTTTCTTATTTTGAGATGGATTTTGAAATCACTTGGTAGAAATGTTAACCAGTATAAGGCGATGTGTTGCGTGCATGACCCAGGTTGGTACCTCAAAGGTCAAGGTCATACTTAGAGGTCAAAGGTAAAAAAAGGGGCCTTTTTTCGGGTTTTGTCAATAACTTGCTTATTTTTAAATAGAATTTGGAGTTACTTGGCAAACATGTTAACTATCATGGGACGATGTGTTGCATGCATGATTCAGTTTGGTACCTAAAATGTGAAGGTCATACATAGAGGTCAAAGGTAAAAAAGGGGCCTTTTTTCGTGTTTGGTCAATAACTTTATTATTTTTAGATGGATTTTGAAATTGCTAGGCAGAAATGTTAACCACCATGAGATGATGTGTTGCACGCATGACCCAGTTTGGTACCTGAAAGGTCAAGGTCATACATAGAGGTTAAAGGTAAAAAAAGGGCTTTTTTGTGTTCTGTCAATAACTTTCTTATTATTCCCCCAACTTTGAAAAAGTTGGAGGGGCATATTAGTTCTGGTTCGTTCGTCCGTCAGTTACGCTTTTGATGCATAGCATAACTAAAGAACCGTGTATGCTAGGGTTTTG
Source organism: Lucinisca nassula (assembly GCA_963580285.1). Taxonomy (NCBI): domain Eukaryota; kingdom Metazoa; phylum Mollusca; class Bivalvia; order Lucinida; family Lucinidae; genus Lucinisca; species Lucinisca nassula. The sequence goes on from OY757014.1 coordinate 36,664,716, forward strand.
AAATTTCATATATGGATTCCTCATGGAAAATTAGCTGACGCGTATTTTTTTTCTCGTCCGGATTATGCCCCCTTCAAGAGTTATTGCCCTTTGAAATTTTTTTAATAAAATCTTGTCAGCAAGATATCTCAAAAACAATGGGAGCTAGAGCCTTGAAAGTTGGTAAATATATTGGTGGTGATGAGTAGATGAAATGGTTAACTTTTGACAAAATTCCGAAAAATACTTTGTGAGTTATGGCCCTTTGTCATTTTGGTAATTTGTGCCCATTGTAATGTCTGCTAAAAGTGATGCATAGCATAACTTTAGAACCGTGTATGCTAGGGTTTTGAAATTTCATATATGGATTCCTCATGGAAAATTAGCTGACGCATATTTTTTTTCTCGTCCGGATTATGCCCCTTTCAAGAGTTATTGCCCTTTGAAATTCTTTTTAATAAAATCTTGTCAGCAAGATATCTAAAAAACTATTGGAGCTAGAGCCTTGAAAGTTGGTGAATAGATTGGTTGTGATGAGTAGATGAACTGAATAACTTATGACAAAATTCCGAAAAATACTTTGTGAGTTATGGCCCTTTGTCATTTTGGTAATTTGTGCCCATTGTAATGTATGCTAAAAGTGATGCATAGCATAACTTTAGAACCGTGTATGCTAGGGTTTTGAAATTTCATATATGGATTCCTCATGGAAAATTAGCAGACGCGTATTTTTTTTCTCGTCCGGATTATGCCCCTTTCAAGAGTTATTGCCCTTTGAAATTTTTTTAATAAAATCTTGTCAGCAAATTATCTCAAACACTATTGGAGCTAGAGCCTTGAAAGTTGTTGAGTATATTGGTGATGATGAGTATATGAACTGTTTAACTTTTGACATAATTCCGAAAAATACTTTGTGAGTTATGGCCCTTTGTAATTTTGGTAATTTGTGCCCATTGTAATGTATGCTAAAAGTGATGCATAGCATAACTTTAGAACCGTGTATGCTAGGGTTTTGAAATTTCATATATGGATTCCTCATTGAAAATTAGCTGACGCGTATTTTTTTTCTCGTCTTGATTTTGCCTCTTTCAAGAGTTATGCCCTATGAAATTTTTTTTTATAAAATCTTGTCAGCAAGATATCTCAAAAACTATTGGAGCTAGAGTCTTGAAAGTTGGTTAATAGATTGGTTGTGATGAGTAGATGAACTGATTAACTTATGACAAAATTCGGAAAAATACTTTGTGAGTTATGGCCCTTTTGTCATTTTGGTAATTTGTGCCCATTGTAATGTATGCTAAAAGTGATGCATAGCATAACTTTAGAACCCTGTATGCTAGGGTTTTGAAATTTCATATATGAATTCCTCATGGAAAAAGCTGAGAGGATGTGTTGAACCTCAAAGGTCAAGGCCATACTTAGAGGTCAAAGGTAAAAAAGTGCTTTTTTTGTTTACGGCCAATAACTTTTTTATTTTCTATGAACATTTTTAAAGTTACTATGCAGAAATGTTCATCTTCATTAGATGATGTGTTGCACACAAGACCCAGCTCAATACCTCCAATGTCAAGGGTATACTTAGCAGTCAAAAACGGGGGAGACATCTGTGTTTTTGTAGAAAAACAAATTCTAGTTTAACACTTAAATACCAGCATTTTAAACAAGAAGTGCAGATCTGGTAAAACGCAGCATTATGCCGCCTTTCTATGTTTTGATTCCATGGCCCAGTGAGATTCTATGATGGGGCGGTCTAAGTCCCTCTGGAGGGTGCACGAATAATCAGGGAGAATTATGGTCAGGTACACCCCAGTGTCACCAGCAAATAGGCGAACCCGGGACCACACATTGTCGGGTAGGTCGTTAAGGTATAAGAACAATAATATTGTGCCTAGAACTGATCCTTGTGGTACACCTGAAGTAAATGGAACCTCATCTGAGTACTCACATTCAAGTGCAACTGTCTGACTTCTCTCAATCAGAAAAGACTTAATTCACTGGATAGTTAATCCATGTACCAGTAGCTTGCGAAGAAGCTTCAAGTGATTCACCTAGCCAAAGGTCATGCTAAACCCAAGATAAGATCTATTTGTTGACCATTTAATCATGATCTGGTAAGGTCATAAACAAGCAGAATCACATGAGTGTCACAAGATCTGCGCTCCCAGGCTGTTGAGTATTTTGTGATCATAAGGTATGTCCAAACCAAATCTTATCATGCGGCGAAATTCAGTTTCAACCTACAAAAATCCATTTTTTGAAGGATTTTCTGCTTGTCGGAATTTTGTAAACCTGTCCCCGTAGAAAACCTAAAGCAAATTCTTATATGCCCATTATGACATAAAGACCACATTGGTAATGGGAAATTGTTTTTAAGAAATAGGTGCGATATGGGCATAAGAGCAATTTACGATCTTACTAGTGAGGATGTGGTATTTTATAGTTTTGAACAGTTAAAGGCGAAATATGATATAAGGGCCACATTTTTAGACTACCACCATGTAGTAAATAGTATTTCTCAAGTATGAAAAGATCAAATTCACATGAATCGTGTATTTGCTGTTAAATTTAAACAAAATGTAGTTTGTAACATATACTTTCAAGACTTGATTAGTTCAAAGAAAGGGAGTAGACTATTTATGATATTTTGGTTAGAGTAAACGAATACATTACACAAACAAAATGGCAAACGGAGATAGGAGATAAAGTGGAAAAAGAGCATTAAAGACATTTCACGAGACAAAACTTCGCGACTTCCAATACAAAATCAATAATAAAAATTTAGTAACACATTCATTTCTATTTAAAATTAATAAAATCAGGGTTGTAGTTACTGTAATGAACAACCAGAAAAAATCCATTATTTATTTCTTAGATGCCCAAAAGTAAGAACGTTTTAGACTGAACTTTAATCATGGTTGACCACAAATGTAAATCCAGAAATATCGCTAGAGGATCGTAAAATACTATTTTCACACGGTGGTAAAGCAGAAGTGGTCAATTACATCTCTCTCTCTCTCTCTCTCTCTCTCTCTCTCTCTCTCTCTCTCTCTCTCTCTCTCTCTCTGTTTTAGCAAAATATTGTATATACGAAAACAAATTTGTTTCTATGAATAAAGTGCTTAGCGAGAGATACATTTCACTCATAAACAACAGGTTAGATAAATTCTTTAAGATTAAAGCCCCTCTCTCGCCCAGCCCAGTGGAATTCGTTTCACTGACCGCTCCAAGGCGGTTCTTCTGTCGCTGTTTATTTTTGTTATGGTTTGTCTTTGAGTGTTTGTATCACTTATTTTATTTTGTTTTGGATATCGAATTGGCCATTTTGTGGAAAAGTAACTGTCCTTTTGGCTTTCCGCTATTGATGTTTCCATTAGGGTCTGTTGTTTCATGTTTGTGTTTCTTTCCCCTTTGGTAACTCTGGTGGGAGCTGTGGGTAAATTGTGTCGATTCCTGATCATTGCCTACACTTCTGTGTTCTACATATAACTACTTTTACCCAAACACTGATGATTCATGAGGCCTATTCCGACTTAATGTTTATGTTTGGTGTCAGGGTTCTGTTTTCCGTCGACTATCTGCCACACATATAGTGCAGTAGACTTGTACCATTAGCTATAAAAGGCACATCTTGTAGAAAATACATGCACATTGTTACTACAGTTTGTTTTCTGCTCTCCCATGAAAGAATTTTATTATTATTATTATTTTTTTTTTTTTTTTTTCAAATTGATTATCATCGTCTATTAGCCAATACGATGTTACACCCGTATGACTTTGTGCATTCTTTCATATCTTAACAATATTTACTTTTCTGGTGAAAAATTGTGATAGTTTTCTCATTTATGCTTCAAACATGGCTGTTGGTGCTCGTTGGAACTGCCGCAGTGAAGTGGTTCTATCGAGTACCCACGGCGTATGTCATGGAGCAGGAATGAGAAAAATATTGTATACCCAGTCAGACGCGCATCCGACTGAGGTACTGAGGCCGACGATTATCATACGAGATATTTTGGCCAGCAATAATCGAGTGTATGTAAACATAAAGTGCAGATAACTCCATGTCAACAGACATACAACGTCTAAACAACGCCGTGTCAACGTCAATGCAACATCACTGCGATGCATTGACGCTGACGCAGCAAATTGTATACCCAGTTACAAAATATTGTAACCCCCAGTTCTCTCTCTATAAAGTTGGGTTTAAAGGGGCGTTCATTGCACGGACCTGTTATCGTAATGAATCGTCTTATTATTAACATTGCTAGAGATACTCGCCTACCAGTCGAGAAAGACAGAAGACCAACTTCTATCGTACATGTTGTCTAAACTGAAAAGCACTCACACAACCTTTCAATAATTCCCTGTCCCCTTTTTGTACTTTCTCTCATCTACTTACTTCTAAAATATGTTCTAGAAAGGGTTGTCCTTTGGAAACAAGGAGTGAGTGAGTGTTTCAGTTTTACGTCCCACCAACAGCTAAGGTCATACGGAGACGGGACCTCGGTTTAAAGACTCATCCGAAAGTCTGGAGAAGCCCGGGATCGAACCTGCGACCCCTGGTTTACAAGGCGAGTAGCGTAACCACTCGACCACGGAGGCTTCTTGTGGAAACAAGGAATACACCACAAAACTGTAAACTAGATCGCGCAGTCGATGGCGCGCCATCGCAAATCCCCACGTTTTGACCGCTTCACGGGACCCTTGGGGGCTGGTCCAAAAATTAATGTGCTCTTGCAGAAGCCATTCATGTATGTAACTCACACACCAAATTTGGTTGAATTCCAATGAACGGTGTAGGAGGAGATAGCCGGACAGACGGACGGACGGACGAACGGACAGACGGAGGCGATAACAATATCCCCACTTTTCTTCGAAAAACGTGGGGATAAATATGGAGTGTACATGTTTTCTGGACCAGACTAGCTAGTTTTGCCCAATTAGGCCTCATCAGTGACCCTAAAAAATTTCAAAATTCACCACTGGAAGGGCAAGAAAATATAAACTACACTATGATGTTGGGCAGGGAGACATTTTACGACCTCCATACATTCCAAGACACCAGCTATAGTGACGTTAAATATGTTCTAGAAATGGTTATCCTTTGGAGTGAGTGAGTGAGTGAGTGTTTGAGTTTTACGTCCCACCAACAGCTAAGGCCATACGGAGACGGGACCTAGGTTTAAAGACTCATCCGAAAGTGTATATCCTTTGGAAGCAAGGAATGCACCACAAAACTGGAACATATGGAGTGTACATGTTTTCTGGGCCAGAATAGCTAGTTTCGGCCAATAAGGCCTCGTCAGTGACCCTCAAACCTTTTCAAAGCTTTCCAAAATGTCGGCACAAGAATTTCAGAGTAAATAAGTTCAGTTAATATGGCATTAGGATAACACATCCGTGGGATATAGTAAATTTCTCAAACCTTAAAAAAGGCATCTTTTTCTGATGAAGATTTGTGATATTTTTCCTATTTATACTCCAAACATAGGTTTTGGATGCTCGTTAGAACCGCCTCATTGAGGCGGTTCTAACGAGTACCCACAGCCTATGTCTTGGAGCAGAACTAAGGAAATTAATGTTATTCCCCGTAAACCCCAGTTTTCTTTATATAAAATTGGGTTTAGTGGGGTCTTAATTTCACGGACTTGTTCACGTGATGGGAAGTGGTTTTAGGTTCTAGCTTTACGTAATAACGCCAAATTAGGTCATTACCTGCCGTCCGTATTTTTTTATTTTATTTATTTATTTTTTTTTTTTTTTTGGTTTTGGTTTTACGGCCCTTTCAAGATTATTTCACCCGTATCGAGCAATCGTTAATCAGAGATGGGCGAAAACCAGAGTACCCGGAGAAAAACCACCTTATCTTCCGTTGCAGAACTTGGCGTCTCACATATGACCCGAGCGAGACTCGAACCACAGCGGTGAGAGACCTAATGATCAAGAGTCAGCACTCTTAACCACTAGGCCACGGAGGCCCGTTACCGTCGGTATGATCATTTTCCACATTAATCTGGTACTTTTGAGTAACAAGTTCCGGAGCCGATGCTACACGCTATGTCAATTTCGTTGTTGCATCGACTTTGCTGCGTCAGCGTCAATGCATCGTTGTTAGACGTTGTATGTCTGTTGACTTGGACGTTGTTTAGACGTTGTATGTCTGTTGACATGGAGTTATCTGCACTTTACATTTATATACACTTGATTATTGCTGGCCAAAATATCTCGTATGATAATCATCGGCCTCAGTACCTCGGTCGGATGAACGTCTGACTGGTGATTAGAAAGGCGCGTGTTCGGTACCTGCCGGGTCGGCAACATTCTTTCGTGGAGATAGATCATGAAATATTTTCCACGGCCATTCTCTACCACTGGGCATCCGCTGATTCAAGAAGGGCAGTTGTCAGTGGCGAAAGAGTGTGCACTGTACTGGTTAACTGCTGATGCCTCGGTCACAAATTCGGCGTACCCCGGCCGAGCTATACTATACGTTGTGGTCGGCCGAGCAGTCCAAGCCGAGAAATGGGTGTCTGGCTCGGTTTTGGCAAAAAGTATGCCGTGTGGGGCCTAGAGAGACATCCGCCGGGAATCGGGCGGTGTCAGCCTAAGTTTTGCGGGGAGGCATCGGCGTATACGCCGGGCGGAAATAGGCCGGTGCACTGCAGGTTACCGACCGTATACCCGGCGATTGTTACTAGTCCCCGAGCATCGGTCGATGTTCCGCAGATGTCCGCCCAGTTCCCGGCCGCCGGACAAGGGACGGGTTTACCCCAGCCGGGAATTGTCCAGTTGTTCAGGGGTATATAAACTGCATTCTCTCCTGCCTATACAACAAATGGGTCAGCTCTGTTGGTGGGTGAACATCCTTTTTCTTGACGTCGAGGAAAACTTTCGAAGAAAAGCGGAACAAGATGCCTCTTATCCCACCACTGCACCTACCGTCACCCCAGGAAAGGATCCGGAGGTTACAGGAGTGGCTGCTTAGGGCTCGGCACCGTGCCAATGTGGTCTTTGCAACCTTGTGTGCGGGAGAAGAACTGCTACCGCTGATGGTGGATGAAGCAATGGATCGTGTACCGTCCTTTGCATGGGCAGTTATCAAACGTTTATGTACAATGCTCCCTACTGGTCTGCTAGAAACTGGCACCCATCCGAGATCGGGCCCTTATATAGTCGAGCGTCAATCAGCGATCGAGCGGCGCCAGTCGAAACCGGGATTCGTCCAGCGGATTCCGCTTGATCATCTGTCGGGCCTCGGTTATCTGATTGGTCGGGGTCCGCTTTACGACTACCGGATGCCAGCCGATGCCATCGACATCGACGTCGGTACGAGCTCTGCTCGACTTTTATCGATGTGCCACCGACCTAGAAGTCGGTGAGTTTTCGGGGAGAATTTTAACTACGAGTTAAAATTTAACCGGGCCCCTCCCGACCACCACCGACGCCCCAACATCCGGCGGGACGCCGACCGGACTCCAGCCCAATCTCACCCCATCGCAGTCCCCGAGTAGTCGGGCGGGGATCGAATAGTGATTTGTGACCGTGGCTTTACGTATAAGCCTGCCCAGGAAAAGTGTGGACAGGTAAACTGACCGGCTCAAAAATGACATAAAATAGTGTTGACTGGGCCGTTAGTCCAATACAAAACTAAACTGAGGTAGGGGTCTTTAACTTTAATGGAAGACACCCAGTCAGCGTAGAATGTCGGTCAAGCGTCGGCCCGACGATATATACATAGAATATTTATTTTCCGTCTTATACCGTTAACAAATAACATTAGCCCTGTATGGCTTTTACTTCTACAAAAACAGTGTAGAAGAAAAACAATCTTTTTGGTGCTGCTTGGGCAGGATCAAGATTTTCACCTTACATCCTCATTCGAAGGATGGAGCAGGTCAAGGCATTCATCTCTGCAACTACCTGTAAGTTTGACAACGCTGCCAGAGAGAGAGAGAGAGAGAGAGAGAGAGAGAGAGACTAATGAGCAGCATGTAGGTAATGGTGTGTGTGTGTGTGTGTGTGTGTGTGTGTGTGTGAATCATCTGAACTACGCCTACGTCGGGCCGACAGCGATACGACATGGCGACGTCGTATCGCTGTCGGCCCGATGTTGGCCCAATGTGGTGCGCTAGCCCATAATGAGAGAGAGAGAGAGAGAGAGAGAGAGAGAGAGAGAGAGAGAAAAAACACTGAGCAACATGTTGGACATGGCACTTTTAGAGCCCATAGGGGCTTGAAGAAATATATGGGCTGCAAAATGCTTCTACGCAGAGCTGAATCCGGCCCACACACTAGTACTGGTAAACCGCTTAGACGATCTAAGCCTGTCCAGGAACCGCGGTGCGAGGCGGACCGTACACGCTAATAAACCCTATTGGTTTCATTGGGCGACAGGGCTTGAGATGTCATTTCATCCAAATGTCGGGTAAAAGTCCCACAAAATTGAAAACAACGTCTCCAAAATGATCTTATGACCTTTACAGTGTTGACGGGGACGTTAAATCTCAAATCAAACAAAAACACTTTCAGAGAGAGAGAGAGAGAGAGGAGAGAGGGGAGAGAATGACGTCATTCACGGAGTTCTATATTTTTGTCGCGAAATTAAAAAAAAGACCTAACTGGGATCCTCTGGCACCATCAAAACCTAGATACCATGCACTTAGCTACATGCGCGTCACACTCAGAGAGAGAGAGAGAGAGAGAGAGAGAGAGAGAGAGAGAGAGAGAGAATGGACAATATGTAGGCCACGATAAGAAAGCAATGAGCAACATGTAGGCCACGGAGAGAGAGAGAGAGAGAGAGAGAGAGAGAAAAAAAACACTGAGCAACATGTTGGACATGGCACTTTTAGAGCCCATAGGGGCTTGAAGAAATATATGGGCTGCAAAATGCTTCTACGCAGAGCTGAATCCGGCCCACACACTAGTACTGGTAAACCGCTTAGACGATCTAAGCCTGTCCAGGAACCGCGGTGCGAGGCGGACCGTACACGCTAATAAACCCTATTGGTTTCATTGGGCGACAGGGCTTGAGATGTCATTTCATCCAAATGTCGGGTAAAAGTCCCACAAAATTGAAAACAACGTCTCCAAAATGATCTTATGACCTTTACAGTGTTGACGGGGACGTTAAATCTCAAATCAAACAAAAACACTTTCAGAGAGAGAGAGGAGAGAGGGGAGAGAATGACGTCATTCACGGAGTTCTATATTTTTGTCGCGAAATTAAAAAAAAGACCTAACTGGGATCCTCTGGCACCATCAAAACCTAGATACCATGCACTTAGCTACATGCGCGTCACACTCAGAGAGAGAGAGAGAGAGAGAGAATGGACAATATGTAGGCCACGATAAGAAAGCAATGAGCAACATGTAGGCCACGGAGAGAGAGAGAGAGAGAGAGAGAGAGAGAGAGAGAGAGAGAGAGAGAGAGAGACTAATGAGCAACATGAAGGCCAGAGAGAGAGAGAGACGAATGAGCAACATGTAGGCCACGGAGAGAGAGAGAGAGAGAGAGAGAGAGACTAATGAGCAACATGAAGGCCAGAGAGAGAGAGAGACGAATGAGCAACATGAAGGCCACAGAGAGAGAGAGAGAGAGAGAGTAAATCGCATGAACGGTGCGTCTGACCGAGAGCGATACGACATGGCGACGTCGTATCGCTGTCTGCCCGATGTTGACCCACTGTTTCAACATTTAGCCCATAATGAGTGAGAGAAAAAAACTTAGCGACATGTTGGCTATAGCACTTTCAGAGAGAGAGAGAGAGAGAGAGAGAGAGAGAGAGAGAGAGAGAGAGAGAGCACTGGGGAACGTGTACGCCATGGCATGCTGAGAGAGAGAGAGAGAGAATGACGGAATTTCATTCCATTTCACACATTGGAATTCGCATAAAAAGTTTAAAAGAAGTTCACTATACTACGATCTACGATTTCTGTCACAACAATTGTGTGTAACGATGTTGAGATGATCCCTGCATACCTTTCTAGGTATTTACCGCATGACGTCATTATTCACGCGCGTTGTAGTTTTGTCGCGAAATTAAAAATAGACTAACTGTGTTCGTAGCATAGTTAGGAAAACCGTCTCATAAAACTTAACCTGTGATCATAATTGTTCGCAATATTACATAAAACTCATTCATTTGTATTATTTAAACAAAAAATACCCGATATATGTAAAAAAAAAATTAAGCACTTTTTTTCCGACAGCTCAATAATGCACCTTTAAGAATAGCGCCACTGTTTATTAATCTATATAAATACACGGTTTGGTCATTGCCTCAATTAGAGTTTTGCCATACTTTTCTATTGAGACTTTCCAAAAAGTTGGAGTCAGAAATGACAGAGTTGGAGTAAATTACTCCAAATTTGGAGTTAACAAGAACTCTGATTGGACGCAGATGTAAAATAATTTGGCATACTGGCGGAAAAATATGTGTGTCTGGATGCTGGATCTTGCGTTGCGTACAACCATGTGTAAGTTTACACAGTGATCATGTAATTACAGTGGTGGTCTTTAATCTGCACAGGGGGCCTCCCGTAAACATCCCAATCTGAAGGACGATGCACTTTATGACATTCATCCCTGCAAATGATGCCAATAGAGCGTGTTCGGACACCGAAATTTTATCACCGCTGCCGGAGATCGAACCCGGGACCACTAGCACCGAAGTCAAGTGCACTAACCACATGAAATAAAGTCACTGCCTTTTGGGCACTGCTTTTGAGCAAACACACTCATTTTAAACACCCCTATCTATCTATCTTCATATACTGAGTGGGTCACATTTGGCTAAACAAAAAAAGGGGGGCGGGGTCATTGGATGTGTCCTTAAAACTAATTACAATCTGATCAGCATAGGTATACTAAAACACAAACCACTGAGTCCCAATCTATACTGTATGGTCTATGAACTCCTCTGCGGTCTTGGCAGCTACCACAGACAAGGGAATACTATTCCACTGAAGAATAGTTCTGGGAAAAAAGAATGCTTGAGGGCATCACTTTAGGCCTGGTACCTATGGTATTGTGTGTTATTTACTTTTGATGCCCTTGTTTGACTTGTAGCTGCCACAGGGGTCAAGTTTTATCTGTATCCAGAGACACTATACCAGAGTGTATCTTAATAATAGAAGGTTAAAGAAGACTGTCACAGGAGTTGAGTTTTCATCTTTATCGAGAGACACTCTTTTAAAAGAAGGTTAAGGAGGACTTAAGTAGTTTTTGTTTGTTTGATTTGAGGTTTAACGTCCCCGTCAACACTGAAAAGGTCATTTTGGAGACTTTGCTTCCAATTTTGTGGGACTTTTGTCCGACATTGAGATGAAATGACATCTCAAGCCCTGTCGCCCAATGAAACCAATAGGGTTTATAAGCATGGACGGGCCGACTCGCACCGCTTTACCTGGGTATGCTTAGATCCTCTAAGCTGTTTACCAGTACTCTTGTGCGGGTCGGTTTCAGCTCTGCATGGAAGCATCATGCAGTCCATATATTTCTTCAAGCCCCGATGGGCGGGGGCCGAGGACTAACGTGTTTGTTTGTTTGATTTGAGGTTTAACGTCCCCGTCAACAATGTTTAGGTCATTTTGGAGACGTTGCTCCCAATTTTGTGGGACTTTTACCCGACATTGAGATGAAAGGACATCTCAAGCCCTGTTGCCCAATAAAACCAATAGGGTTTGTTAGCATGGACGGTCCGCCTTGCACCGCGGTTCCTGGACAGGCTTAGATCTTCTAAGCTGTTTACCAGTACTACTGTGCGGGCCGGATTCAGCTCTGCGTGGAAGCATCATGCAGCCCATATATTTCTTCAAGCCCCTATGGGACTAACGTGTACATGTAGGTAGTTAATCTTGGCGTAGAACATCAAAAATTCCAATAGTGCTGGCGTGGTAGCTCAGTGGTTAGTGCACCTGCCTCTGATGCTTTCCGATACTTTTCTCCTGATTCTTTTTTTCCTACATTCTAGTTACATACTGATCTAAAGATTTCATTGATGCATGTCCCACCCCCCACAGTGACAGTGAGTGACCTGGTCATGGTCACAGACTTAGAAATTTTACATTTGGTTAAAGTTCTATGACAATGTTTATAGATGCATGTATCTTCTAAATTCTAAGACGAATTCAGTTGATACTTGCATCAATGATGCATACCAGTCCAAAGATTTCGTAATGCATTAATACAGACTAAGCATTTTCCTTTAGGCGCCCAGGCTGTCAAAAAAAACAAATTGTACATTTAAGTTAATATTCATTTTTATTCAAAACTTAGTCGCCCAGTTCAGGTATTTAAACTGTTTTAAACTTTAAGAAAAGTTTATATTTCAATAACAGAATTTTAACTACATGATAGATGCCTTATTTAATCCACAGCTCCCAGTACTTTCCTTTGATGTTGGCAGTACTAATAAATTTCGATAAATGAATTGTTATCATGTACTGATATCATGTACAGTTTCGAATTGACCAATCAGCTGAGCTACAATTAAAATGGGAAGGGGCTTCTAGCTCTGCATGACAAAATTAACATTGTGGGTATTCCTTAAAATAGCCTTGCCGAGGTTATTTGAATGAGTACCCACATTTAAAATAGCTTCTACTTAATGGCAAACAGTACAGACCCTGATCAGACTGCTCCTTCTAATCTTAAAATGAGAAGGGGCTTCTAGCCATGCATGACAAAATTAACATTGTGGGTATTCTAGAAATTGGGTCGCCAAGGTTATTTGAATAAGTACTCACATTTAAAATAGTTTTTACTTAATGGCAAACAGTGCAGACCCTGATCAGACTGCTCCTTCTGATTTTAAAATGGGAAGGGGCTTCTAGCTCAGCATGACAAAATTAACATTGTGGGTATTCATTAAAATTGCCTCGCCGAGTTTATTTGAATGAGTATCCACATTTAAAATAGCTTTTGCCAAATCAGTGCAGACCCTGATCAGACTGTTCCTTCTGATTAAGTTTCTCCAATTCTCCATGAAATCAAATTGTAGGTACTCGCTAGAACCGCCTAATCTAGGCAAGTCCAACGAGTACCCACAACATGTTTTTGTGGGATGAGGCAGTTCAAATGAGTATCCACGACATACCTTTTTATGGAGAAACAATATCCCTGAATTATCACAAAATACACTCCCATTTACTGGTGCCAAACATTTTATAAAACATTTGCATGCAGCAAAAGCACACATCTGAGTTCAGAGTAAGTCCTTTCACTTGAAGGTTCAGCATTAAAATGCCCCAGTGATAAACATCAGGTTAAAAAAGCATGGTCAAATAACCTGTGGTCAGTTGGATTTAGACCAATCAAATCCAATTGAATATTAATGAAGCAGAGAAGCTGACAGTGTCCTTTCAGACAGGACAGTCCATTTTCCAGACGGGGTAAATCAGGTCAAATAAAAGAAATTGAAATTAACAGTAAATAAAACAAATATGCTTTAATAGGTTTTATCTATTACCTTTAAGTGGAAGTAACAATAAGCTGTGGATTAAAACAGATATATCCAATTGTTTTTGAGAAATATTGGTAAATATTTGTACTGATTGACATCTGTACAGGATAATTAGACTCGCCCTGGCGGGCTCGTCAAATTATCCTGTACAGATATCAATCAGTACAAATATTTACCAATATTTCACAAAAACAATGGATATATCTACTACATATGTACATTACTTTCCTCCCTCTAGGTTTGTTCTGTGACATTTCTTAATACTTAAGGACAGTTACTGTGAGACGAACTTGTCCCGCTGGGTGGGGAAATTGCCCCTTAGTGGGGCAAGTTGGGCCATCATGACCTGATCGCTTTGACTTAAAAATACTCTCTATCAGACAGAGACATAAGAAGGCATATACCCGGGCTTGTACCTTACTTACATATACATGTATAGTTTTCTGAGACCTAGCTGTAAGAGTCATTAAAAAAAATGAACGTTTTCTAAAATGGGGCCGAACTAGCCCCGGTCTCCCCTATCCTGTTGTAGGTGTGATTTGCGGGCTCGTCAAATTATCCTGTACAGATATCAATCAGTACAAATATTTACCAATATTTCACAAAAACAATGGATATATCTACTACATATGTACATTACTTTCCTCCCTCTAGGTTTGTTCTGTGACATTTCTTAATACTTAAGGACAGTTACTGTGAGACGAACTTGTCCCGCTGGGTGGGGAAATTGCCCCTTAGTGGGGCAAGTTGGGCCATCATGACCTGATCGCTTTGACTTAAAAATACTCTTTATCAGACAGAGACATAAGAAGGCATATACCCGGGCTTGTACCTTACTTACATATACATGTATAGTTTTCTGAGACCTAGCTGTAAGAGTCATTAAAAAAAATGAACGTTTTCTAAAATGGGGCCGAACTAGCCCCGGTCTCCCCTATCCTGTTGTAGGTGTGATTTGTACAACCACCTGCATTGCATATTTTAGACATTTTCTTTTCAGTCCTTCAAAATTTTACGTGTGAATATCATTCCTATTCAATTAAAAGGTAACTCAAAAGGCGTAGCTTTTCACCTCCAGTTTTGGTTGCTATGCAGAAAGTCATGTGACTATCGAGAATACCCGGATGACCGACTTCATTATTACAGAAACACAAAGAAAGAATAACTGCAACCTGCTAAATAAGCTTTTTAAAGCAGAATTAGTCTTAATTTTAGGTGGTCTTAATAGCGGAATTTCACTGTACTCTGTTCCAGGGTGTGAAGAATAATGGCTTTTCTGTGTTGTACCAGAACATGAAACATGGTCAGACTTCTTCCAAAGACCTCTTAGACTTTCTGCGCGAAAGGTGAGTTTGGCTTTTACAAAACTAGACAGCTTGAGATCATTGTTTAAAATGAGGAATAGGGCCCCTATTCGGAGGTGGTTAGGTTAGGCTAAGGTGTCATGGATCTTACGTGACTGGGGCTTCCAGCTGATACTTGCTTACAGGTTGTCCTTGCAGCAGGTAAGAGTAGAGGTTGAATGTTTTGTTATGCCCCCCCCCCCCCCCCCCAGGAATCCAAGATACGGGGGCATATAAATTTTGGTCTGTCCGTCTGTCCGCAAAACCCTTAACATTAATCATAACTTTTGCATGATAACTGATAGGGCTTTCATATTTCACATGTGCATTCCTTGTCCTTTCCAGTGGTACCATAATTTTCTCTATCTATATACTGCCATACGCCTTGGCCGTGCACTTAATGGCATTCATCCCTGTACTTGATGCCAATGGAGCATGTTCGGACATTACAATTTTATTACCGCTGCCGGGAATGGAACCAGGGTCCTGTAGCATCATAGGCAAGTGCACTAACCACTGAGCTGCCACGGAGAAAATTTGGGGTCTAAAGAACATCTGTGTTATATCGAATTCGTGTTATTACCAATCATGCTCTAATGGGGCTGAGGTGTATTATCCATATCTTGAAGGAGCAAATTTATACACAAAGATTATACACAATTGGTACAATTGTGTGTTTCTAATTAAATTGTTGTTTGAAGTTATTTTTTAATAAAGTTTGAATTCTTCACAAATCCTTGGCCGTCCATGCTAATAAACCCTATTGGTTTCATTGGGCGACAGGGCTTGAGATGTCATTTCATCTCAATGTCGGGTAAAAGTCCCACAAAATTGGAAGCAACGTCTCCAAAATGACCTTTACAGTGTTGACGGGGACGTTAAACCTCAAATCAAACAAACAAACAAATCTTCACAAATCCTGGGCGAAGTTTTTGCCTGTGCCACTAAAAAACATTTCAGGAGCCCAGTTAGCTCCTGAAAATTTGTGCCAATCTTATTTTTAGCTCGGCTGTTTTCGAAGAAAACGACGAGGTATTGTCATAGCTCTGGCGTCGTCTGCGTCGTCCTGCAAAAACTTGGACATTTTGTAATATCTTTGTCATTACTGAACATATTTACTTGAAACTCGAACAAGTTGTTCATTATGAAAAGGGGAACTCATAGCAATAGGTGAGGTAACGCTCAAAATGTTTTTGGCACAGTTATGCCCCTTTTTCGACTTAGAATTTTTGCAGCCGAGCGCACCCGCATGCGGTGCTCTTGTTCTTATTTCTGCTAAAAAAATATAAATTGTGGCTAATCACAAGAACCGCCTCTGCGAGGCAGTTTTAATGAGTTCCAACAATTTATTTTCTCAGCAGAAATATGAAAACTATCAGAATTTTTATCTGCAAATTTTCAATTTTTGGTGTTAAGTTTTTTTCATTATATTCGAATTGGCGTGTTCTTGTAATAGATTTGATATTACATTAGTTTTTAAATTTCTGTAATCTTCAAAGAGAAGTCAGGTAACTTTTCTCTGGGTACACAGATTTTTTCCCACCGCTGATTAACAATTGGCTCAATATGAGTGAAATAATCTTTAAAATGCAGTAAAACCAAACCCAAATCTTCAAAGAGGAAACATTAGCAAAAATCTCCTATTCGTCATATTTCATTCTATCCTTTGAACTCTGATGTAATAACACAATAAACGTTATAGCATGCGCGGGGCCAGTTGTTCAAAACTAATGATGTTGTTAGTTAACAAATCATTAAAACTTGGATCTTTCTAATATTTTTGTTGAAAAAATGTGAGTAGCTTTTGCATACTCACATTTTTATTGTAAAAATAACTAGATTTTCGATATTGTACATGTACTTGCTAGAAAAGTTAACAATTTGATCACTAACAAGCTCATTAAGCTAACAAGGTTTTGAACAACTGGCCCCTGATCTCCAATGTTTTGTTATTACAGTTGTCAAGTAGAGGAGACCTACAGCAAGTTATTGACAAAGCTTGCCAGAGCTGCATCCACCAGTACTCATGTTGGGTAAGTTACTCTTCTTTGCTTCTGTTTGAAAATAACCATAGCTCGAGATATTGGGGAGTGACAATGACAATTCAGGGATAACATTTCTCTCATCCTCTTCAGAAATCTGTGTTGTGAGAACACTCAGCCCTCTTTATGCCCACGTTTGTTAGGATGACAAAAATCGTCATCACCACAAGTTCAATGGAACGAATCCTTTGCTCAAGGATTAGCCTTGGTCCCGAAAGGCGCGGGCATCCTTTTAATAGCTCACCTTCACATAGTGACGAGGTGAGCTTGAAAACTTAAAAAAAATCTTCTTCTCTGAAACCACAAGGCCCAGGTCTTTGATATTTGGTATGAAGCTTCATCTAGTGGACCCCTACCAAGATTGTTCAAATTATAATGCTAGGACCAAAAATGTCCCCCCCCCCCCCCAGGGCCCTTTGGTTTTACATGGGCTTATATAGGGAAAATCTTTAAAAATCTTCTTCTGAAACCGCAAGGCCCAGGTCTTTGATATTTGGTATGAAGCTTCATCTAGCGACCCCTACCAAGATTGTTCAAATAATAGTGCTGGGGCCAAAAATGCCA
This sequence comes from Lucinisca nassula, assembly GCA_963580285.1. NCBI lineage: Eukaryota > Metazoa > Mollusca > Bivalvia > Lucinida > Lucinidae > Lucinisca > Lucinisca nassula. The sequence goes on from OY757014.1 coordinate 36,682,107, forward strand.
CCGCCCTAGGGCCCTTTGGTTTTAAATGGGTTTATATAGGGAAAATCTTTAAAAATCTTTTTCTCTGAAACCGCAAGGCCCAGGTTTTTGCTATTTAGTATGAAGCTTCATCTAGTGGACCCCTACCAAGATTGTTCAAATTATAGTGCTGGGGCCAAAAATGCCCCCACTCTGGGGCCCTTTGGTTTTAAATGGGCTTATATAGGGAAAATCTTTAAAAATCTTCTTCTCTGAAACCACAAGACCCAGGTCTTTGATATTTGGTATGAAGCTTCATCTAGTGGACCTCTACCAAGATTGTTCAAATTATATCCCTGAGACCAAAATGCCCCTGCCTCAGGGCTCTTTGGTTTTACATAGACTTATATAGGGAAAATCTTTGAAAATCTTCTTCCGAGAAACCACAAGGCCTAGTCTTTGATATTGTTGTGAAATTTTATCTAGTGGACCTGTATCAAGATTGTTCAAATTATAGCCCTGGTGCCAAAAATGCCTCCGCCCCGAGGCCCTTTGGTTTTACATAGACTTATATAGGGAAATCTTTAAAAATCTTCTTCTCTGAAACTGCAAGGCCTATGTCTTTGATATTTAGTATGGAGCTTCATCTAGTGGACCTCTCCCAAGATTGTTCAAATTATAGCCCTTAGGCCACAAATGCCCCCATCCCGGGGCCCTTTGGTTTTAGATAGACTTATATAGAGATAATCTTTGAAAATCTTCTTCTCTGAAACAGCAAGGCCCAGGTTTTTGATATTTGGTGTGAAACTTCATCTAGTGGACCTCTATCAAGATTGTTTAAATTATAGCCCTGAGGCCAAAATTGCCCCCGCCCTGGGGCCATTTGGTTTTACATAGGCTTTTGCAGAGAATATCTTTAAAAAAATCTTCTCTGAAGCCGCAAGGCCCAGGTCTTTGATATTTGGTGTGTAGCTTCATCTAGTGGACCTTTGCCAAGATTGTTCAAATTATAGCCTTTGTTGATATTTGGTATGAAGCTTCACCTTTTTAGACCTCCCTCAACATTATGCACATTATAGTCCTGGGGTCAATAATGGCCCTCCCCGGGCCCACTTGTTACTCTATGGATCAGGTGAGCGATCCAGGGCCATCATGGCCCTCTTGTATTAATGAAAGATCCTTGTATTCTAATACTCCAAAACAAATTTGTGGATATTTGTTAGAATCGCCTCAGTGAGGCGATTCTAACAAATGTCCACGACATTTGTTTCGTGGAGTAATTTAGGGAAAAAATCCTTTGTTATCTGTTACATGTCGGCAAATTCGCTATAGCTGCAAATTGTTAGGGACAAATATTGTCATTATAACGAGGGTCCTCTATACTTGATTGAGACATCTAACAAGTAACATTCTTTTGTGGAGATTGATCATGAAATCTTTTCTATGGTCATTCTCTCCCTTAAGCTGATTCAAGAAGGGCAGTTGTCAGTTTCTGGCGAAAGAATGTGCACTGTACTGGTAAGCTGCTTATGCATAAGCCTGCTCAGGAAAAGTGTTGATGAGTAAACTGACTGGCTCAAAAATGACCTAAAATAGTGTTGACTGGGCCATTAAACTCCAATACAAACAAACAAACAAGACATCTAACAGGTACCCACAACACAAAAAATGAGAAAAATTATCCCTCTGTTGTCCTCACGAGTACGTTCCTAACTTTTAAGTTGCCCATCACAACAGTTGTCATCGGCTTTGTTGTCTGCTGTTTACTTAAAATGACATTGTTGTAAACAGTGTGCACCAAGATCAAATTCCTCCTGTAGGAGCAGTCTGATCAGGCTCCAAACTGTTCGCATGTAGGCTATAATATGTTTGAAAGGTTTGCAAGAAAATGCAGCAGGCAACATAAACAGACAACATTTTCAGATTCAGTTTTTCTTTGCATCTAAGGGTTAAGCAATAGGTTTTACCCTTATCTTGCTGAATATTCATTTAAGCCACACCCATTTCTGTCTATCAACCAATCAAATTACTTGATGTGATTTATTGCTACAAATTTTTAAACTGAATGCCAAAAAGTGTAGATCCTGATCAGATGGCTTCTTCAGAAGCCATCTGATCTGGATCTGCACTGTTTGCAAAGATAGGGGTTGTCGTGAACAGCAAGATAAGGGTTAACTATGAAAGTAAATGGAAGGCACATTAGTTTGGGTCTGTCTGTCTGCCTGCCTGCCTGCCTGCCTGCCTGCCTGTCTGTCTGTTACCACTGGAAGGTTTTTCTTGGAAGTTGCATTGGGTGTACAGCTAAGTAGGGCGATATGCAGAACCTACCTGTCACTGATGTCAGATTGACCATTCATCCTATTAGCCTGGAAACCCATTACTCCGTTCACCTAAGGTTGAGCAATCCTGCTTTTAATTTTTTCTTGCAAGAATAATTTTCTCGAGGTATTTTTTAAACGTGACTAAATGCCTAAGAGAATCTCAAGATTTAAGAAAATAAACATCACATCTGTTTATTCTACAGTGTTCTAGAAATGGAGGGTGTGTTTGGGGCATGTTCTCATAACTCCGTTCATCCAAATTTATTTAATTATCATAAGTAATCAGATTCATTCTATGAATATTGGTACATGATGAGTATTTCATTTAGACTGTGTGTGCACTACTTTAATTTGTATCTACTGTTTATACTCAAGTCACATGCTTGTCACTGGTTAGATTTTATTTTGGGGTACCCCTTTTAAAAATGTTAAGCATTTTGTGACAAATTTCGATTTCTGTGAATTAAATTGTAAATCAAAACAGATTTTCTTCAAAACAGGTTGCAACGTTAGTTATTAACTAGAAATTCTGATGTGACATAATTGTAAAAATGATTCCTTTTCTAATTATTCAAAGAAGAGGATGAACAGAGTTATGAGAGTGAACGGAGACATGAGAAAATGGGATAAATGGTACAGACAAAGTTACTAAGTCATACTGATTTATTATTCAATTTCCTAATAAAGGCATCCTACCAAGGTTGGCAAAAAGCCGGTCAATATGAGTATTGACCGGGCCGGTGGTTAAAACCAGTTTTAACCGGTCATTACTGGTCAATACTGGTCGATTGGTGGTCGATTAATTCACTGGAGTATATGCCTCTGTCCTGTTGCAAAACTGGTCTTAAAAGCTTGCCCCCTACATCATGTAATGATGTTAGACTATATGTTCTTTTATCAAACAATCTTTATAATTATTCTTTTTGCCTTTATTTATAAGTTAGATTGATTGTTCATATTTTGATTTACAGGAATATGAATAAACTGAATGTATCATGGATCATGGATTTGAAGGATTTATGAAAGGTCCTATTTTGTTTGACACAGAAAACAAGAATTGTTGTACCAGATTGACCCACTCACCTCTCTCCCACAACAAATCTTCTTCCCTTTTCAACTTTGAAAAAATCAATTATTTAACATAATCTTTGATCATAAAATTTTAAGGCAGTTCACATATAATTCTGATGTTATTGCAGAAATTTTTACATACATATACATGTGTATTGACAAAAGTCTGAAATACACCTGTCATTAATCTTCAGGCCTGTGAAGTAGTTCATAAAGGCTGTAATTTATTAAACTCACTAATAGATTCACTGATGTCTTTGTATATTTTGTATAAAAGTATCTGCAACACCTGTAAATTGCTGTCAAAACAGACTAACCCATGTCACTGCAGTGGGTGTGGCAAAGATCTAATTGCAAAATTGACCAATTACATGTCCCTAATAGGGGTATTGTAAACTGACACCAGGCCTAATGTGTGAAATTTTGATTTATATGCAATCTATAGTATCTTAGCATCAAGCTATTACTGAAGGTGTCAAAAATGAATGAAACGTAAAGACCTAATTTGGAACTTCTTCATTATTTTGGAAGATAACAAAGAACAGTGCAAGGTGCAAAGACTGCACTACTGAAGTTAGTGCTAAGGTCTTAAGACTGATGAGTCGTAGGCAAAAATGCCTAGGGCTAAAAAGCCAGAAAGTATTGCTAAGAGGCCACTTGAAGAAATGACATCTGAACCTGAAACTCTTATCAAATGATCAGCCTCCAGCAAAGAGACCAAAACTTCAAAATAGTTTCAGTAACTTTGCCTTTTCAACACTAAAAATATTCAATTGACCACACAATATTTCAATTGACCAGTATTGACCGGTATTGACCACTCTGGGAGTATTGACCGGGACGGTTTTAACCGGTTAAAACCGCTGGTTAAAACCGCCCCGGGTTTTGACCGCCCAACCTTGCATCCTACAGAGGTTTATTGCCCCGCTTTGTGCAGCTATTATTTTCCGAACATCAAATACGACAAAAATTGAGCAAGTGGACATGACGGAGGTTGCAAAAATGCTGAAAAATCTTTCCGTACACAGAAATACTGAATCATTGTTTCTTTTCATTTCAGAACATTTTATCCTTTCTGGTCTGTGATAAAAACATTGGCAGAAAAACTAGCTGTGTTACACATGAACCTGGTGAAAACCTGGACTGATTTAATGAAGGACATAGTCAGATATGCTGAGGAGCAACAAAAGAAGCATAAAAGTGTAAGTATAATCTAAATAAAAAATTTATCTCCGTGCCCAGCCTTCCTTGGAGGTTGCCTGCCATGGTCGCTCAGTCAGATGCCCCACTGACTGGTGATCAGGAGGTCTTTGGTTTGATAACTGCTGGGTCTGCAACCTGTTCATCACGAAAACACACCTATATAATTTTGACCCCCTTGAACCCCACTCTTATATAGTAAAACTGGGGTTTGCAGGGGTAAACCTTATTTTTCTTATTTCTGCTCTAAAATATAGATTGTTGGTACTCGTTAGAATCGCCGGTTCTAAAGAGTGCCCACAATCTATATTTTGAGCTGAAATAAGAAAAATATCACAATTTTTCATCTCAAAATTTTCAATTTTTTAGGCGATAAAGGTTACAATGTTTTGGTATAGGCGTGTTTTCGTAATGTTAATGGAGATTTATCATGGAATCATATCTAGGATCATTCTCACCCTTCTGCTGATTCAAGAAGGGTAGTTGTCAGTTTCTGGCAAAAGAATGTGCACTTCTGGCATGGTAAACTGGTTATGTATAAGCATGTATAGGAAAAGTGTGGTTGGTAGGTAAACTGTTTGATATGACCTAAAATAGTATTGACCAGGGACCAGTTGTTCAAAACTAATGATGTAGTAAGTTAATGAATTGTTAAAATTTTGATCATCTAATATGGTGGATATACATGTACTAATATTTTTGCTGAAAAAATGTGAGCAGCTTTTGCATATGCAAAAGCTGCTCACATTTTTTTCAGCAAAAATTCCAGAATTTTTGGACACGTTTACTATAAGGAACTAAGTCAAAGGCAGATAATTCAAAAACCAAAAAAGCAAGAGTTGTCTTCCTTGTTCATGACACATCGTCCCAATGCCATGCATGCACCTGTAAAGTTTCATAAATATACAGGGCCTGACAAATCCAAAAATTTTCTACTTGCCCACCGGGCAAGTAAAATATTTTTGCACTTGCCCAGCTCAAAATCCTACTTGCCCAGGATTTTGGAACTCAAAGTGGAGTTGGATGCGGGGTGGGGGGGGGAGGGGGGAGGGGGTGACAATGGTGACGATGATGACGACTGACATTTATAAATATAATCCAAGGTTTCTGTCAAGTTTCAAGCACAACCACTTTCCATTAGGATCTAGTTATTTCATGTTTGTGTTTCTTTCTCTTTGGTGTCTCTAATGGGAGCTCAGGGTTAATTGTATCGATTCCTGATCATTGCATTCACTTCTATTTATTTCCCTCTGTGCGGTAATACGGTAGAAAATACTGTTGTTTTCACAGTCAATAACGGTACTTTTTCAAGTTAATTGACATAATAGCTTTACCGATTAGCAATTTAAGACAGTTATATAAACTCATTTAGCTTGACACACATGATAAACAAGAGCTGCAGCCGATATAGATCTACTCAAAAGATCAGAAGTGTCAGGGCAGCGAGGTAAAAGGTTAAAAGAATGCAATTTATTTAGCTTGAACCACAAGACGAGGACCCCCTCGATCCAAAACAAACCCAAACTTTCACACCCGCCCTACAAGCAAGTTCAATGCGATCATCATTTCCGCCATCCAAATTGTCGTCCATAAACCACCACTCCCATTTTTTCGGCACGCGATCGGTAATTGACGTCATCCGACCCCAGCAACCCTACACGTCATTGTTTTATTTTTATGGGGCGTATCTCTTTCATTAAAAAAAATGTTTGGAACAGGTAAAAAAATATTTTCTCGCTAGCTAAACGGTTGTGGATAGAGGCGCGACTAATCCGCGGTTACCAACATTAAAACATTCGACTTTTCCCGCCAGCGTCTGCTATTTAGCGCCAAAACATAAACATTCACGAGATAGTAGAATAGTCCGTTTTTACTACCATCAGATGTAGCAAATCGTCTTAGGAGCTATTAAGTCATTTTCACATTGATTGTGGATTAAATTTTATGGCAGGGATAAACACATATTAGAGACATAACCTAATCTTATTTTCACACCTTGTCACGCTTATCGATAGCGCTGGTGGTACACACTACACCAGAAATGAAAGACATGCACCGCCGGGCAATCGTGTTTAATTGATATAATTATATGACAGGGATTAACAATAGTGTCATAATTGAACCGTTATAAAAACATACATGGTTTTGTCTCTGAATTACCAACAAAGCGGATATTATTGTGATTTACTTACTGGTCTAGTTTTACCGTATTTAAGGACTTAAAGGACTGACAGTTGTAAACAATTTTTTGCACTTGCCCGACCAGGCGTCGAAAGGTCAAAGTGCACCTGCCCGGCGCAATTTCGGACTTGTCCAGGGCGGCCGGGCAATGGCTTTGTCAGCCCCTGATATATTCCATATGGTTTTGGAGTTATGGCCCGGACACAGTTTACTATAAGGAACTAAGTCAAGGGCAGATAATTCAAAAACCAAAAAAAGCAAGAGTTGTCTTACTTGTTCATGACACATCGTCTCAATGCCATAAAGTTTCATAAATATATTCTGTATGGTTTAGGAGTTTTGGCCCCGACACAGTTTACTATAAGGAACTAAGTCAAGGGAAGATGATTCAAAAACCAAAAAAAAAGCCAGAGTTGTCTTCCTTGTTTATAACACATCGTCTCAATGCCATGCATGCACCTATAAAGTTTCATAAATATGAGGGTAGGCTGAAAAGTTCTGAGCCTGACTAAGATCCAATGGTTTGTCCATGCTGAAGGTGCCTTATTTTTCAACATAGTCTCCCTTCCTGTCCACACACTTACTCCAGTGATGCTGGCGTCCTTGGATCCCAGTGCCATAGAAGGTCTCATCTTGGTCCCTGAAAAACTCCTCCACAGCAGCTATCACCTCCTCGTCTGACAGATAATGCTGCCCAGCCAAGTGCGTTTTCATGTTTGGAAACAGGAAATAATCTGATGGAGCTAGATCAGGTGAATACAGAGGGTGATCGACAAGTGTGAAGCCACAGTCATGCACAGCAGCCATTGCGACAACCGATTTATGAGCAGGCGCATGGTCCTGATGGAACAAGACCCCTTTTGTCAATTTTCCGGGTCGTTAAGCCTTAATTGCTTTTCGCAATTGTTTTAGCAGATCTGCATTATACTCCCCATTAATTGTTCTGCCCTTTTGAATGTAATCTATGAATATTATGCCCTTGGCATCCCAGAACACTGATGCCATCACCTTCCCTGCAGAGTAGACGACCTTTGCCTTTTTTGGAGGGGGTGAGCCAGGCTGCTTCCATTGCATGGATTGTCTTTTGGTCTCTGGCCCAAAGTGATGAACCCAACACTCATCCTGAGTGACAAAACGGTCCAGAAAACCATCTTGGTCTGCTTCAAAAATAGCCAAGTTGGCTTGTGACAGGTTCAGTGTGGTCAACTTTTGTCAGGCGTCAAAAGCCGTGGCACCCATCTGGCGGAAACCTTCGACATTCCTAATTCACTGTGTAGAATGTTCTCTACTCGTTCACGGGAGATGCCAACAGTGTTAGCTAACTGATTCACAGTTAAACGCCTGTCATCCATCACGGCCCTGTGCACTTGGCTCAGGTTGGCTGATGGTTTCCTCAGTTGTTGCGTTGTGGGTCGTCCACACCGGTCATCATCTTCAAGGCTGTCCTTGCCCATCTTAACATTTGCTGCCCACCTTTTCAGGGTTGCATACGAAGGAGCATCATCCCCTAATGTAGCAACCATATCGGCATGAATGTCCTTAGGAGCTAACCCCCTTTCATGGAGGTAGTTGATGATACCACGATGCCAGATTTTGTCCATTTTCTCAAAAACGTGCTAGTATCAATTTTCAAAGTCTAGAATTTCTACGTAATTACAGGTAAACTTGAACTCATTTGAGTCAAATCAAGTAATAAAGGTTTGGATTTAATGAATACAAAATTTCATGGCTCTTCGATGCCTGCTTCTTGGTCAGGCTCAGAACTTTTCAGCCTACCCTCGTATATTCCATATATGGTTTAGATGTTATGGCCCATACACTGTTTACTATAAGGAACTAAGTCAAGGGCAGATAATTCAAAAACTTAAAAAGCAAAAGTTGTCTTCCTTGCTCATGACACATTATCTCTGTGTCATGCATGCACCTGTAAAGTTTCATAAATATATTCCATATGGTTTATGAGTTATGGCCTGGACACAGTTTACTATAAGGAACTAGGTCAAGGGCAGATAATTTAAAAACCAAAAAAGGAACAGTTGCCTTCCTTATTCATGACACATCGTCCCAATGCCATGCATGCACCTACAAATGTATGAAGTTTCATAAATATATTCCATACAGTTTAGGAGTTATGGCCCCAACACAGTTTACTATAAGGAACTAAGTCAAGGGTAGATAATTAAAAAAAAAAAAGAGTTGTCTTCCTTGTTCATGACACATTGTCTCAATGCCATGCATGATCCTTTTAAAGTTTCATAAATATATTCCATATGGTTTAGGAGTTATGGGCTGGACACAGTTTTCTATAAGGAACTAAGTCAAGGGCAGATAATTGAAAAACCCAAAAAAGCAAGAGTTTTCTTCCTTGTTCATGACACAACGTCTCAATGCCATGCATGCACCTGTAGAGTTGCATAAATATATTCCATATGGTTTAGGAGTTATGGCCCGGGCACAGTTTACTATAAGGAATTAAGTCAAGGGCAGATAATTAAAAAAAAAAAAGCAAGAGTTGTCTTCCTTGTTCATGACACATCCTCTCAATGCCATAAAGTTTCATAAATATATTCCATATAGTTTAGGAGTTATGGCCCGCGCACAGTTTACTAAAGGAATGAAGTCAAGGGCAGATAATTAAAAAACTAAAAAAGCAAAAGTTGTCTTCCTTTATCTTTAAACATCATCTCTATGTCATGCATGCACCTGTTAAAGTACAGAAATATATTCCATATGGTTTATGAGTTATGGCCTGGACACAGTTTACTACAAGGAACTATGTCAAGGGCAGATAATTCTAAAACCAAAAAAGCAAGAGTTATCTTCCTTGTTCATGACACATCATCACAATGCCATGCATGCACCTATAAAGTTTCATAAATATATTCCATATGGTTTAGGAGTTATGGCCCGGACACAGTTTACTATAAGGAACTAAGTCAAGGGGTAAATAATTCAAAAACCAGAAAAAACAAGAGTTGTCCTCCGTGTTCATGTCACATTGTCTCAATGCCATGCATGATCCTTTATTCATAAATATATTCCATATGGTTTAGGAGTTATGGCCCAGACACAGTTTGCTATAAGGAACTTAGTCAAGGGTAGATAATTCAAAAAACAAAAAAACAAGAGTTGTCTTCCTTGTTCATGACACATCGTCTCAATGCCATGCATATTCCTTTAAAGTTACATAAATTTATTCCATATGGTTTAGGAGTTATGGGCTGGACACAGTTTACTACAAGGAACTAAGTCAAGGGCAGATAATTCAAAAACCCAAAAAGCAAGAGTTTTCTTCCTTGTTCATGACACATCGTCTCAATGCCTTGCATGCACCTGTAAAGTTTCATAAATATATTCCATATGGTTTAGGAGTTATGGCCCAGACACCGTTTACTATAAGGAACTTAGTCAAGAGCAGATAATTCAAAAACCAAAAAAGCAAGAGTTGTCTTCTTTGTTCATGACACATCGTCTCAATGCCATAAAGTTTCATAAATATATTCCATATGGTTTTGGAGTTATGGCCCGGACACAGTTTACTATAAGGAACTAAGTCAAGGGCAGATAATTCAAAAACCAAAAGAGCAAGAGTTGTCTTCCTTGTTCATGACAAATTGTCTCAAGGCCATGCATGAACCTGTAAAGTTTCATAAATATATTCCATATGGTTTAGGAGTTATGGCCCAGACACTGTTTACTATAAGGAACTAAGTCAAAGGCAGATAATTCAAAAACTAAAAAAGCAAAAGTTGTCTTCCTTGCTCATGACAAATCATCTCTATGTCATGCATGCACCTGTAAATTTTCATAAATATATTCCATATGGTTTAGGAGTTATGGCCCCGGACACAGTTTAATATAAGGAACTAGGTCAAGGGCAGATAATTAAAAAACCTGAAAAGCAACAGCTGTCTTCCTTGTTCATGACACATCGTCCTAATGCCATGCATGCACCTATTAAATTTCATAATTATATTCCATACGGCTTAGGAGTTATGGCCCCGACACAGTTTACTATAAGGAACTAAGGCAAGGGTAGATAATTAAAAAAAAAACAAAAAAAAAAACAACAGTTGTCTTCCTTGTTCATGACACATCGTCTCAATGTCATGCATGATCCTTTAAAGTTTCATAAATATATTCCATATGGTTTAGGAGTTATGGGCTGGACACAGTTTACTATAAGGAACTAAGTCAAGGGCAGATTATTCAAAAACCCCAAAAAGCAAGGGTTTTCTTCCTTGTTCATGACACATCGTCTCAATGCCATGCATGCACATGTAAAGTTTCATAAATATATTCCATATGGTTTAGGAGTTATGGCCCAGACACGGTTTACTATAAGGAACTTAGTCAAGAGCAGATAATTCAAAAACCAAAAAAGCAAGAGTTGTCTTCCTTGTTCATGACACATCGTCTCAATGCCATGAAGTTTCATAAATATATTTCATACGGTTTAGGAGTTATGGCCCGGACACAGTTTACTATAAGGAACAAAGTCAAGGGCAGATAATTAAAAAACTAAAAAAGCAAAAGTTGCCTGCCTTGCTCTTTACACATCATCTCTTTGTCATGCATGCACCTGTAAAGTTTCATAAATATATTCCATATGGTTTAGGAGTTATGGCCCGAACACAGTTTACTACAAGGAACTATGTCAAGGGCAGATAATTCAAAAACCAAGAAAGCAAGAGTTATCTTCTTTGTTCATGACACATCGTCCCAATGCCATGCATGCACCTATAAAGTTTCATAAATATATTCCATATGGTTTTGGAGTTATGGCCCGGACACAGTTTACTATAAGGAACTAAGTCAAGGGCAGATAATTCAAAAACCAAAAGAGCAAGAGTTGTCTTCCTTGTTCATGACAAATTGTCTCAAGGCCATGCATGAACCTGTAAAGTTTCATAAATATATTCCATATGGTTTAGGAGTTATGGCCCAGACACTGTTTACTATAAGGAACTAAGTCAAAGGCAGATAATTCAAAAACTAAAAAAGCAAAAGTTGTCTTCCTTGCTCATGACAAATCATCTCTATGTCATGCATGCACCTGTAAATTTTCATAAATATATTCCATATGGTTTAGGAGTTATGGCCCCGGACACAGTTTAATATAAGGAACTAGGTCAAGGGCAGACAATTCAAAAACCTGAAAAGCAACAGCTGTCTTACTTGTTCATGATACATCGTCCTAATGCCGTGCATGCACCTATTAAATTTCATAATTATATTCCATACGGCTTAGGAGTTATGGCCCCGACACAGTTTACTATAAGGAACTAAGGCAAGGGTAGATAATTAAAAAAAACAACAAAAAAACAACAGTTGTCTTCCTTGTTCATGACACATCTTCTCAATGTCATGCATGATCCTTTAAAGTTTCATAAATATATTCCATATGGTTTAGGAGTTATGGGCTGGACACAGTTTACTATAAGGAACTAAGTCAAGGGCAGATTATTAAAAAACCACAAAAAGCAAGAGTTTTCTTCCTTGTTCATGACACATCGTCTCAATGCCTTGCATGCACCTGTAAAGTTTCATAAATATATTCCATATGGTTTAGGAGTTATGGCCCAGACACCGTTTACTATAAGGAACTTAGTCAAGAGCAGATAATTCAAAAACCAAAAAAGCAAGAGTTGTCTTCTTTGTTCATGACACATCGTCTCAATGCCATAAAGTTTCATAAATATATTCCATATGGTTTTGGAGTTATGGCCCGGACACAGTTTACTATAAGGAACTAAGTCAAGGGCAGATAATTCAAAAACCAAAAGAGCAAGAGTTGTCTTCCTTGTTCATGACAAATTGTCTCAAGGCCATGCATGAACCTGTAAAGTTTCATAAATATATTCCATATGGTTTAGGAGTTATGGCCCAGACACTGTTTACTATAAGGAACTAAGTCAAAGGCAGATAATTCAAAAACTAAAAAAGCAAAAGTTGTCTTCCTTGCTCATGACAAATCATCTCTATGTCATGCATGCACCTGTAAATTTTCATAAATATATTCCATATGGTTTAGGAGTTATGGCCCCGGACACAGTTTAATATAAGGAACTAGGTCAAGGGCAGATAATTAAAAAACCTGAAAAGCAACAGCTGTCTTCCTTGTTCATGACACATCGTCCTAATGCCATGCATGCACCTATTAAATTTCATAATTATATTCCATACGGCTTAGGAGTTATGGCCCCGACACAGTTTACTATAAGGAACTAAGGCAAGGGTAGATAATTAAAAAAAAAACAAAAAAAAAAACAACAGTTGTCTTCCTTGTTCATGACACATCGTCTCAATGTCATGCATGATCCTTTAAAGTTTCATAAATATATTCCATATGGTTTAGGAGTTATGGGCTGGACACAGTTTACTATAAGGAACTAAGTCAAGGGCAGATTATTCAAAAACCCCAAAAAGCAAGGGTTTTCTTCCTTGTTCATGACACATCGTCTCAATGCCATGCATGCACATGTAAAGTTTCATAAATATATTCCATATGGTTTAGGAGTTATGGCCCAGACACGGTTTACTATAAGGAACTTAGTCAAGAGCAGATAATTCAAAAACCAAAAAAGCAAGAGTTGTCTTCCTTGTTCATGACACATCGTCTCAATGCCATGAAGTTTCATAAATATATTTCATACGGTTTAGGAGTTATGGCCCGGACACAGTTTACTATAAGGAACAAAGTCAAGGGCAGATAATTAAAAAACTAAAAAAGCAAAAGTTGCCTGCCTTGCTCTTTACACATCATCTCTTTGTCATGCATGCACCTGTAAAGTTTCATAAATATATTCCATATGGTTTAGGAGTTATGGCCCGAACACAGTTTACTACAAGGAACTATGTCAAGGGCAGATAATTCAAAAACCAAGAAAGCAAGAGTTATCTTCTTTGTTCATGACACATCGTCCCAATGCCATGCATGCACCTATAAAGTTTCATAAATATATTCCATATGGTTTTGGAGTTATGGCCCGGACACAGTTTACTATAAGGAACTAAGTCAAGGGCAGATAATTCAAAAACCAAAAGAGCAAGAGTTGTCTTCCTTGTTCATGACAAATTGTCTCAAGGCCATGCATGAACCTGTAAAGTTTCATAAATATATTCCATATGGTTTAGGAGTTATGGCCCAGACACTGTTTACTATAAGGAACTAAGTCAAAGGCAGATAATTCAAAAACTAAAAAAGCAAAAGTTGTCTTCCTTGCTCATGACAAATCATCTCTATGTCATGCATGCACCTGTAAATTTTCATAAATATATTCCATATGGTTTAGGAGTTATGGCCCCGGACACAGTTTAATATAAGGAACTAGGTCAAGGGCAGACAATTCAAAAACCTGAAAAGCAACAGCTGTCTTACTTGTTCATGATACATCGTCCTAATGCCGTGCATGCACCTATTAAATTTCATAATTATATTCCATACGGCTTAGGAGTTATGGCCCCGACACAGTTTACTATAAGGAACTAAGGCAAGGGTAGATAATTAAAAAAAACAACAAAAAAACAACAGTTGTCTTCCTTGTTCATGACACATCTTCTCAATGTCATGCATGATCCTTTAAAGTTTCATAAATATATTCCATATGGTTTAGGAGTTATGGGCTGGACACAGTTTACTATAAGGAACTAAGTCAAGGGCAGATTATTCAAAAACCACAAAAAGCAAGGGTTTTCTTCCTTGTTCATGACACATCGTCTCAATGCCATGCATGCACATGTAAAGTTTCATAAATATATTCCATATGGTTTAGGAGTTACAGTACAGGTCGCGCAGAAAAGCCGAAAGACTCTTTATTCCGAATTTCTTCATTTCGCATGATTCTTTTGGCCCTCTAAAACATTCCGAATCTGAAAATTATTCGGAGTGTTTTACTCGCAAACACTCCGTGAACCGTCGTCGTTCGCGATTCGCGGAGCATATTCCGAGTGTTTCGGAAGCTTTACCTCTTTGCCGCAGGCTATCTTTGCCGCGAAATGCATGCTAAAGTTATGCGGAGTGTATTTGATTATTACCTGTGTGTACAACTGATAATTATTTATGAAAAAAAAGAAGAAAAAAAGAAAGAAATAATAATGAAAGTTATTGGAAATGAAAAAGAGAACAGGTTTAAAACAAACACGGTTGAATGGCACCGTGTATCAGTGTTGAAGAATTTATCTTTTGTATGCTCGTGTGTTTTCCCGGTCCGTTTTCTGTATACAAAAAAAGACGTTTTATTTTCGATGTTTTGTCTTTGTGTGTGTGTGTGTGTGTGTGTGTGTGACATTCAAGATGTTTTGTCTTCCGATGTTTGGTCGCGTGTTGTTTTTATGTTTCTATGTGATGTCGCATTAGATGTTTTGAAGTTTCCATGTTTTTTTTGCCTTTCGATCAAAATTCGGACACCCGTCTTGGACCTTGGTCGACCGACCGACAGACACACAGATAGGCACAGACAGGCAAGATAGACCAACGGACAGACAGACAGATAGAGTTTAGAAAATGCAAGATTGCATCTCATAAACACTCCTAAATTGACCCATCTTTTTTGGTAGGTGTAGTGTGGTAATATGGCTCTTTCAATATGGTGATCGTTAATTAAAGGTGGACGAAACTCGGCTTACCCGGAGAAAATCCACTTTACCTTCCGGTGCAGAACTTAGCATATTTTCACTTCCCTCCTTTGATTCCTCAGATGCTGCAGATGAGACTGCGCGAATGCGCAGGCTGGTCCAGATGAGGCTGAGCGGGTGCACAGGCTGTGAGGTCTTTACTGCTCGTTCAGGACTTACTTCCATGCGCTGGCTCAAACTACAGTTAGCGAGGCGATTCCATTTTTTGTAGTGTTTGTTCGTCGTAGCGATACATGTGAACGTATCTGTGACAAGACCAGCGCTATTTGCGTAAACAGTTCAGATCCCAATCTGAATGCCCGACGATTGTCTCTGATCAGACCTCGCGGTTGTGCAGGCTAATCAACTCTAGTCAGGCTCCAATCTGAGTCTTTACCGGTCATGCGAATCTTATTGTTGCTGTGCCATCTGCCGTGGATTCCTAGACTAGTTCTTTCTTAACATGTTCTCATTTTATTTTTTTATTTTATTTTTTCTTTTTGTTATGTTTTTACTTTGTTAATTACCAGTTCCCAGTGTTTCTACTGCTTATTTGTAGCTATATGCTACATGCTTATAGTGCTGACGTTGCACTTTTTATGCTTTCAGCTTTTTACATAATTATTTTTTCTAGTTCCATCACGAAGACATACGTATATTATTCAAACCCCGCTGGACCCCTTTTCTATATAGTTAGACAGGGGCCTATGTGGGGTTATAGTAGTTTGCTGTTGCTGCCCCGGGACGTGGATCGTGGTTGCCCGTTGGGCTCGCCTCGCCTGAGGCAGTTTCTGGCGGGTGCCCGCGGCCTGCGTTTCTGGGCGGGATGAGGGATATGAAAAGAGAAATTTCTGGGGGTTTCTCTTTTGGATGATGTATTTTCGGTACATGTGAATACGTGTGTTTTCCTGTTGGGCTCTTAATTTGAATTTTATAGCGCCATGGAGACATAAACCTTCTGCTGTTTTCGCCAAGCCTCTTTCGCTGCAAGATCTCTGCCTCCCCACCCCCTATGTGGTGGGGCAGTTAAGACACCTTGCTTTTTTTGTAAAACCTTGTTTCGTGGCTTAAGGTTGTGTACCAATATGGCTTGCATGCTATGTCCATATTCTTAGCATTTTGTTGCATCTAAAATTTTACTAGAAAATTATAATAAAATAATTCTTATGTAACTTATATTGAACTCCGAAGTCCCTGTGATAAATTTGTGTAATTTTAATTTAATAGATCTAGCACAATATCTTAAAGTCTTTCGGATAAAAGTTACCTGTGATTGTTTTTTTTTTTTTTTTTATCTATATCATATAATATATAAATCTGTATATTAAACTGTTAAATATTGCCTAATCATATGTTTATTTTACAGCTGCTCTACACATGTTAGTTTTACTAATGTTTGTCGGGAAATAGCTCATGTAGCTAATGTTAATTGTTTTTTATGATCCGACTCGAAATAAAATTTCTTGTATCTTGTATCTTGTATTTGGCTGGCGCTCGCTCGAACTTTGCTTCGTGTTTAACGAGGCGATTCCATTATTTATATATATAGCATAACTTGTAATTTATATAACTGTGTGTGTGCGTGTTTTTTTTTTTTTTTTTTTTTTTTTTTTTTGAAACGTGTAGATCATGATCAGATGCCTACAAAACGGAAATGCTAATCAAACTGCGCATACGGAATGGCTGATCTACACTGGTTAGGCAGGATTTGCAGGTTAATCTTGAGGTTTTGCAGGTCGTGCAAGCACTGGGTCTGATGGGTTAAAGTGACGTTCACAAGAACTAGAGCTGTCAGTGAAACTGACTAGGGCCCCGGCAGCGCTATCAGAGGAGTAGGAAAATTTGTGGACGGACAGACAGACAGACGGACGTACAGAGTGATTACTATAGGGCACCCACACTTTCAGTGCGGGGCCCTAATAATAACAAAGTTATTAATTGGACACAGGAAAGACCCTTTTTTTACCTTTAACCTCTAAGTATGACCTTGACCTTTGAGGTACGGACCTGAGTCTTGCGCGCAACACTCCATCACATTATGGTTAACATTTCTGCCAAGTAATATTTAAATCCATCCAGGAATAAGAAAGTTATGGAGGATAAAAAAATTTGTGGTTGGTAAGACGGACAGACAGACAGACGGACGGACAGAGTGATTACTATAGGGCACCCACACTTTCAGTGCGGGGCCACATTATGGTTAACATTTCTGCCAAGTAATATTTAAATCCATCCAGGAATAATAACAAAGTTATTAATTGGACACAGGAAAGACCCTTTTTTGACCTTTAACCTCTAAGTATGACTTTGACCTTTGAGGTACGGACCTGAGTCTTGCGCGCAACACTCCATCACATTATGGTTAACACTTCTGCCATCCAGGAATAATAATAACAAAGTTATTAATTGGACACAGGAAAGACCCTTTTTTGACCTTTAACCTCTAAGTATGACCTTGACCTTTGAGGTACGGACCTGAGTCTTGCGCGCAACACTCCATCACATTATGGTTAACATTTCTGACAAGTAATATTTAAATCCATCCAGGAATAAGAAAGTTATGGAGGATAAAAAAATTTGTGGACGGACAGACGGACAGACAGACCTTTAACCTCTAAGTATGACCTTGACCTTTGAGGTACGGACCTGAGTCTTGCGCGCAACACTCCATCACATTATGGTTAACATTTCTGACAAGTAATATTTAAATCCATCCAGGAATAAGAAAGTTATGGAGGATAAAAAAATTTGTAGACGGACAGACAGACGGACGGACAGAGTGATTACTATAGGGCACCCACACTTTCAGTGCGGGGCCCTAATGATCAGTCATGACTTTCGCATACATAATTACGCCCCGCCGATCGGGGCTTGAAGAAATAAATGGGCTACGCAGAGCTGAAACCGACCGCACACGAGTACTTGCCAAATGGAAATCGCTCTTGAGCACATAGCGAATTGTTCCCAAAGCTCTAGATATCTATATACACCACAACCTCTTGGCCCCCGCCCATCGGGGCTGAAGAAATAAATGGGCTGCATGATGCTTCCACGCAGAGCTGTATCCGACCGCACACGGGTACTGGTAAACCGCTTAGAGGATCTAAGCCTGCCCAGGCAAAGCGGTGCGAGTAGAACCGTCCATGATTATAAACCCTAATGGTTTCATTGGGCGCCAGGGCTTGAGATGTCATTTCATCTCGAAGTCGGGTAAAAGTCCCACAAAATTGGAAGCAACATCTCCAAAATAACCTATACAGTGTTGACGGTGATGTTAACCCTCACATCAAACAAACAAACAAAACATACATAATTTTAGTTATTTGCGTAAACAGTTCAGTTCCTTATCCGTGTACCTGATGAGGTTTTCATAGACTGATCAGTGTTTCTCGCTACACAGCTATCTTTATCACCTCACCGAGGCGTTTCAAATGGAGCGTGCAGGTTTTGGCCGGCGCTAGGTACTGGGTCTGACCTTTACAAACACTGATCATTCAGACTCTTTCTCACTACACGGCTAACTTTATCGACTCGCCGAGGCGTTTGAAATATGAGCTTGCAGGTTTTTTCCGGTCTACAAGTCCCGAGGCTTTGCAGTTCGTGCAAGTTTTACAGTCCAAGTTTGGTCACTATAGGCTTTGGTCACCACAGGCTAAGACATTACGAAAACACGCCCATTGAAATACATCGGTAAAATTTTACCATCAAAAATGGAATTTTTCAGATAAAAATCCTGATAATTTTCATATTTCTGCTCAAAACATAGATTGTGGGTACTTGTTAGCACAACCTCGGCGAGGCGGTTGTAACGGGTACCCACAATCTATATAAGAACATAAAGATTAACCCCTGTAAACCCCAGCTACGCTATATAAAAGTGGGGTTGAAGGGGGTCAAAACTTTATAGGCATGTTTGCGTGATGAATAAAAAAGTAGTTGCATTCACAAGGTTTGTGACAGTTGGAAGGAAGGACGGACGGACGGACGAACACCAGTGACGAAAATAATATACCGCCCCCCCCCCCCAAAAAAAAAAAAAATAAAAAATAAAAAAAAAAATAACCTGTGGCCACACCCAATGAATCGTATACCCTTTAGCTGAAAAATAAAATGTCGTAGCCGGAGGTGCCTGGTTTTGGCCGTCGGTCTCATGTTAAGCATGTTTTAAAGCAAACCATTGAGATCGTACATTAATTAGCGCTCGACATGAACAAAGACCCAGAATAACATGCACTGTCAAAGGTAAGTGTTTTCGCTCATTTCACCTTGGACAGAACTGCGGCCACTTGTGACGGACGGACGAACAACAATGACGAAAATAATATACCCATGTTTTTTTTATCTTCAAAAAAAAAAAGGTATATTAAAATCAACAACACACCCCTATTTTAATCAGTAGACTCGACCAAGGAATCGTATACCCTTTAACTGAAAATAAATGTCGCAGCCGGCCTCATGTTCGGCATATTATAAAACAAACCACTGAGACCGTACATTAGTTAGCGCTCGACATAAAACCCGTGCTACTACAAAGACCCAGACGGCCCCCGCCCATCGGGGCTTGAAGAAATATATGGGCTGCATGATGCTTCCACGCAGAGCTGAATCCGGCCCGCACACTAGTACTGGTAAACCGCTTAGAGGATCTAAGCCTGTCCAGGAACCGCGGTGCGAGGCGGAACGTCCATGCTAATAAACCCTATTGGTTTCATTGGGCGACAGGGCTTGAGATGTCATTTCATCTCAATGTCGGGTAAAAGTCCCACAAAATTGGAAGCAACGTCTCCAAAATGACCTTTACAGTGTTGATGGGAACGTTAAACCTCAAATCAAACAAACAAATGTCGCAGCCGGCCTCATGTTCGGCATATTATAAAACAAACCACTGAGATCGTACATTAGTTAGCGCTCGACATAAAACCCGTGCTACTACAAAGACCTAGACGGCCCCCGCCCATCGGGGCTTGAAGAAATATATGGGCTGCATGATGCTTCTACGCAGAGCTGAAACCGACCCGCACACGAGTACTGGTAAACTACTTAGAGGATCTAAGCCTGCCCATGCAAAGCGGTGGGAGCCGGCCCGTCCATGCATATAAACCCTATTCGTTTCATTGTGCAACAGGACTTGAGATGTCATTTCATCTCATTGTCGGGTAAAAGCCAAAAAATCCCACAAAATTGGTAGCGACGTCTCCAAAATGACCTTTATAGTATTGACGGGGACGTTAAACCTCAATCAAACTAACAAACAAAACAAAGACCCAGAATAACATGCACTGTCGAAGGTAAGTGTATCATTTCGCCATTGGTAGAACTGCGGCCACTTGTGATGGCTGAATATTGATCAGACTGCATGGATCCGCACGCCAACCTGGAAAAACCGTCCATGAAAGGTGGGTGCGTGTGTTATTCCAGCGACTTCCAGTGTATTTATAGGCGAAAGGCTCATCAGACATATTACGCATGTGCGTAAAGTAAAAAAAATACTTGCCTTTCGGGAGCAAATTCTTTCCTTCAAGGGTAGCATCCCATCTCGGAAAAAGGTTTTTATTATTAAACAGCACCACAGAAGTTTTCGGTAGATTGACAATCGACCAAAAGTTACGAAGTGCAGTAGCTTTACGATACTAATTCTAAATGGTTGCCACTAATTTGTATGAAATCCAGGTAACGGTTTATTATAGCCGCGCTGTTCGTATCAGTGAGGCCAGAGTAGTGTGTAAAGGTTTACCTGTAGAATCGATCTGGTCTGGAAATGGCAAACAGGGTAGAACCTGGTCAGACGCCAAATAAAGGGCCTCTGATTAGAGTCTGCATTGTTTAGAGTTAGGCATAAAAGGGATTAACGAACGAATGTCTGAGCTCCCATCCAGGGCCATTTTCCTAGCCTACACTTAGACAATCATCAATGCCTCAATTAAACCATCTTATTATAATGCTGTTTTCCTTATTTCTCCGCTTCTCGTGAACAACCAATGTGACAGGTTGCTTTTTTTCATGCGCTGTCTCCGACTGAGCCCATGATTCCCACGATTTACCACAGTTCGCCATGTAAGCACGTGCACTTTTACCACACTACGTCATAATAGTGAGCACGCGCGCAGTTATTGCGTGTGAAAAGGCACTTACAGGAAACACAATCCCTCGTTTGAGAATTGATCTGTGCAGACTGATCAGAGCATTTTCAGTTCCTGTGAGCATCCTGACCTCTGAGCTATTCAAAGAGCAACAAGTGAAGACTTTGACCAAAGTGGATGCATAGACTGGGGAACCCGTAATTCGATAAGACGTGTAACCATTGAAGACTCAGATCAGCCTGCGCTTCCGTGCAGTCTGATCAGAGCCTTTGCTGTTTGTATAAGCCTACTATGTGGGCTGTTCAAAGAGTAACGAGCAAAGACTGGGCATGTTGTCTAGATGCACATGCGACCTGCTACTTCTGTAGTTGTGGTTTTTCTCCGGGTACTCCGGTTTTCGCCCACCTCTGATTAACGATCGGCTCGATATGAGTGAAATAATCTTGAAAGGGCCGTAAAACTCAAACCAAAAAAAAAAAAAAAAAAAAACTTCTGTAGTTGAAAAAAAGTCTTTGTCGTGCGCCGGCTCAAGTACATGCAAAATGTATAAGAATGCGGTCTACAAATGTGTCTTATAAGAATGCGGTCTACAAATGTGTCTGAGAAGCCTCTGTGGTGTAGTGGTTACGCTACTCGCCTTGTAAACCAGAGATCGCAGGATCGATCCCGGGATTCTCCAGACTTTCGGATGAGTCTTTAAACCGAGGTCCCGAGGGGACGTAAAACACACACACTCACTCACAATTGTGTCTGTTTTAGTTTTTCGTCCCACCAACAGCTAATGTCATGTCATACAGAGCCGGGTCCTCGGTTAAAAGACTCATCCGAAAGTCTGGAGAGGCCCGGGATTGGTCCGACAATCCCTGGTTTAGGAGGCGAGTAACGTAACTATACACCGGCTATTATTATCTATTCCTCAGTGACATATTATATGTTAAGTGGTCCGTTAATAGACTACAGATAAAGGTATTTAATAGTGGCAAATCATTATTATTTTAAATTTCTTTACTTCCGATTTCATGAGGCGTCTGATCTGGGTCTTCAAACCCGACAACAGGATTCCAGTCCAGATTCTAGAGATAATCAACACATTTGGGCAACACTCTGGCCTCACAGCGATAAGAATAGCGCAGCTATCAATACCAGGATTTGTTAGTCACGTTGACATCAACAATTTTAATTCCCCGCCGCGGAGGGGGAATGTCTTTGTCTGTCCGCCCGTCTGTCTGTCCGTATCACTTTCTTGTCCGCCCCATATCTCCTTTACCCTTTGATAGATTTTCATTAAACTTTGGTCAAGTATTAGTCTCAATGAGCTGAAGTGCAGAACCCATAAATGAACCATGCCGACTGAAGGTCAAGGTCACAGTTGAAGGTCACGAGTCTGAAACTTGGTATTTTGTGTTAATTCCATATCTCCTTCACCCTTGGAAGGATTTTCATTAAACTTTGGTCAAATATTTTTTTCCAGTGAGCTCATGTGCAGAACCCATAAATGAACCATGCCGGCTCAAGATCAAGGTCACAGCTGAAGGTCAAGAGTTTGAAAATTTGAATTTTGTGTCCGTTCCATATCTCCTTTACCCCTTCAAGGATTCTTATTAAACTTTGGTCAATTATCCCCCTCAGTGAGCTTATGTGCAGAACCCATAAATGAACCATGCCGACTCAAGGTCAAGGTCACATTTGAAGGTCACGAGTTTAAACTTGGAATTTTGTATCCATATCATGCTTACATGTTCTATTAAAGTGTGAAGTATATTCGAATTGTTTTCTCTTTCAAATAAATCAGCTTTTTGTTTTACGATCCACTCAATACTGCTTTAAGTTATTTTGGTCATTATTACAAAAACTTGAGATATGATTATCCAGTAACAGCACAGTCAACACTGTTTAGGTCATCATCCAAATCCCTAACTACAAATCTTGATACCGATTCATATAAAAATCTTTAGGTCTCGTCAACACAGCTTCACCCTTCGTGGGAAGGCTTATACACGTACAGCCCGTTCGGCACCAGTCTGCACGAATGGCTATTCCAGCTAGCGTGCAACAGCAGGCCTTTGTCAGATCTACAGCGAGTAATGTTGCTACGCCGTGTGGCTTTGCGGTCATATAATTTTAATTGCCAGGTTGCTCATCTTAGAATGTTCAAAACCAACAAACACAATTTCTTCTATAATCATTTTATTCTAGCACAGCACGCCCATTGCCAGCCTCGGTATCTCATTCGGATGCGCGTCTGACTGGGGATCAGGAGAACGCGGGCCCGATACCTGCCGGGGTTGGCAACATTCTATTGTGGAGATTGATAATGGATTTGTTCTGGCCTTTCTCTCCTTTCCGCAGTAACCAAGAAGGGCAGTGTTCATTTTCTGGCGAAAGAATGCGCACTGTACTGGTTAACCGTTACGGTAAAAGACTGCCCAGGAATAGTGCTGATGGGTAAACTGATCAGTTAAAAAATGACGCCCATAACGTCAATGGAAATGGAGTGTTTTCTCAGCGAAGAAGAGCGTGACCGAACAGCCGCAGGTGTAGAACGTCACTCCTTGTATGTTTGTTTGTATTCAGTAGAGTTTGATGGTCCATTCAATACTATTTTAGGTTATTTTTGTCGCGCCTGCTATTAGCATGGCGCGATATAGGCGCCCGGTTTTCCGTTCGTTCGTCCGTTTGTAGAGGCGTCAACATTTGCGACCACCCTAGCGTTCACCCTAATGGTCAAGTATATTTCCCAAGAACTATAAGAGCTTCATTAATGATACTTGGTTCAAACTTGTATCTGGGGATGGCAACTTAAATGCAAGCATCCATATTTGACCTTGACCTACATTTTATGGTTCACTGACTTTGTAAAATATTGCGACCACCCTAGCGTTCACCCTAATGGTCAAGTATATTTCTCAAGAACTATAAGAGCTTCATTAATGATACTTGGTTCAAACTTGTATCTGGGGATGGCAACTTAAATGCAAGCATCCATATTTGACCTTGACCTACATTTTATGGTTCACTGACTTTGTAAAATATTGCGACCACCCTAGCGTTCACCCTAATGGTCAAGTTTATTTCTCAAGAACTATAAGAGCTTCATTAATAATATTTGGTACAAACTTGTATCTGGGGGTAGCAAGTTAAATGCAAGCATCCATATTTGGCTTGACCTACATTTTATGGCTCACTGACTTTGTAAAATATTGCGACCACCCTAGCGTTTACCCCCACAGGCGCGGCATAGCCTTCGGCGGAATTCTTGTGTTGGATGTCAACACTTCCTGTGCAGGCCTATAGGCTACGTAAGCGTTTAACTAATAGGCTGCAGTGCGCATATTCTTTCACCAGAAACTGACAAGTGCCCTTGACGCAGCGTAATGGAATTGTTTGTTTGATTTGCGGTTTACGTCCCCGTTAACACTGTATAGGTCAGTTTGGAGACTTTGCTTCCAATTTTGTGGGACTTTTACCCGACATTGAGATGAAATGACATCTTAGATCCTCTAAGCAGTTAACCAGTACTCGTGTGCGGTCGGTTTCAGCTCTGCGTGGAAGCCTGAGCAGCCCATCCATTTCTTTAAGCCCCGATGGGCGGGGACCGCCAGCGAAATGGAGAGAATGACGGTAGAAAAGTTGTAATGATCGATTTCCACGATAGAAAGCTGCCGACTGCTGGCAGGTATAGAATCCGCATCCTTCTGAATCACTTAATTTGCTGGGATTCCTTTTAACAAAGTTGTTAAATCGAAATAGATCAGCTCCAGTTTGTGAATCATTGCAAAAGAAATCACAATTCAAGTGGCCAGTCACTTTAAAGTAGATACACCAATCGTGATTTGGTCTACTTTACAAATGCCTCCAAACTGTGATTTATTACTCAACAAATCACATAGAATGACGGACCATAAATAAGATATAATAGCGTCATTTCTCATATTATAACGTGTATTGACGATAACAAGACTGTGAGCTAAGGGGTGGGAGTGTTTCGCGGCCCTCTAAAGATTATTTCATTTATTTCTATCAAAATGCTAATCTGAGATGGGCGAAAACTGGAGTACCCAGATAGAACCTGACAGCCGTTGTTTGTCTACATGCCCGAGTGAGGCTCAACAGCGGTGAGAGACCAAATCATTGCTCTTGCAGGGGAAGCTCTTATCGTCTTTCTTATCTCTAGAACTAACGTTTTTTTTTTTTTTTGTTTTTTTTTTTAGATGACATCATGAGTTCGGTATCATCGCAAAAACACGCCTAAATAATTCTGACCCCCTTTAACCCCACTTTTATATAGTAAACCTGGGGTTTACAGGAGTAAACGTTATTTTCTTTGTTCCGCTCTATAACATAGCCAGTGGTACTCTTTAGAACCGCCTCGATCAGGCGGTATCAATGTGTATCCACAATCCATATTACGAGCAGAAATAAGAAAAATATCACATTTTTTACACTGAAAAAAAATCAATTTTTAGTGGTAAAATTATCCAATATATTTGAATAGGCGTGCTTCCGTAATGTTCTTACAAATCTAGTTCAAATGTAAACTACTGGTGCTCGTAAGAACAGCCACAATTAGCAGATCCTTACAATCCATAAATCTGTAAATGTAAGCTTCTGTCTAAAAATAAGAGAATTAATGAATATCCCCAATCCTCGTTAACCCACTGCTTTATATGATTTGTTCATCTCACGGACCGGTTCACCTGACGGACACGTGCTAGGCTACGGATGCTGTGCATGCTGAATTGGATGTTTTCCTTTTTCCCTTCCTCTCCTTGAAGTTTGGATTCCACCAGCCATTAACAACGATCTGGTCGAAAGAAGTGAATTCTTCAACAGAACATCAAACCGAAAAAAAGAAAAATTATATAAATAAATATATTGCATTTGGGAACATATCACAAGTACCTTATCATTACGCAAACACGCCTATACAAATACATTGCCACCTTTATCGCCGAAAAAATGAATATTTAAAGATGAAAAATTGTGAACATTTTCTTATTTCTGCTCAAAATATAGAATGTTGGCACTCGTTAGAACCGCCTCATCGAGGCGGTTCTAACGAGTACCCACAATCTGTATTTTAGAGCCGATGAGGCGGTTCTATCGAGTGCCCACACTCTATATTTTGAGCAGAAATAAGAAAAATAAGGTGTCCCCCGGAAACCCCAGTTTTACTATATAAAAGTGGGGTTCAAGGGTGTCATAATGATATAGGTGTGTTTTCGTGATGTACTCATTATATGCCTGTTTATTACAAGTGAGGCATTTTACCGTAACGGTCCCGTTTCCATGCTGGGGTATATTAGTTGCACGTGCAAATTAAAAATCCAACCGGCATGAAAAAAGATGGG
Organism: Lucinisca nassula; assembly: GCA_963580285.1. Lineage (NCBI taxonomy): Eukaryota > Metazoa > Mollusca > Bivalvia > Lucinida > Lucinidae > Lucinisca > Lucinisca nassula. The sequence continues at coordinate 36,708,885 of OY757014.1, forward strand.
GTCATATGATACATGTTAGGCTGCGTGAAAGTTGGCGAGGCATGTTTGCAAGGTGAAATTTTGATAGGGGAAGGAAAAACGACATAATTAAAAATTGTCAGTAACAATAATAATAATAATAAAAAATAATAATAACAATTAATTTAAGACCAATATGAATAAATGTAAACTTGAACCACTCGGAGTATTTCTACCGACATTCGGAATATTAGCCCGGGGCATTATTGACCAAACATTACCTGTATAGTCGTTTGTAAAACTCCGAGTATACTCGATATTTCGCGGAGTGTTTGGGAGTGGTTTGTGTCCTCATTCCGAGTGTTTTGATGAAAATATGCGGAGTGGTTTGGAGTACATTGAAAATTGCATTCGGAGTGAAAAAGAAAATCGGCTTTTCTGCGCGACTTGTACGGTATGGCCCAGACACGGTTTACTATAAGGAACTTAGTCAAGAGCAGATAATTCAAAAACCAAAAAAGCAAGAGTTGTCTTCCTTGTTCATGACACATCGTCTCAATGCCATGAAGTTTCATAAATGTATTTCATACGGTTTAGGAGTTATGTCCCGGACACATTTTACTATAAGGAACAAAGTCAAGGGCAGATAATTAAAAAACTAAAAAAGCAAAAGTTGCCTGCCTTGCTCTTTACACATCATCTCTTTGTCATGCATGCACCTGTAAAGTTTCATAAATATATTCCATATGGTTTAGGAGTTATGGCCCGAACACAGTTTACTACAAGGAACTATGTCAAGGGCAGATAATTCAAAAACCAAAAAAGCAAGAGTTATCTTCTTTGTTCATGACACATCGTCCCAATGCCATGCATGCACCTATAAAGTTTCATAAATATATTCCATATGGTTTTGGAGTTATGGCCCGGACACAGTTTACTATAAGGAACGGAGTCAAGGGCAGATAATTCAAAAACCAAAAGAGCAAGAGTTGTCTTCCTTGTTCATGACAAATTGTCTCAAGGCCATGCATGAACCTGTAAAGTTTCATAAATATATTCCATACGGTTAAGGAGTTATGGACCGGACACAGTTTACTACAGTTAAACTGTGATAGCTCGAACTCCGATGGCTCGTTTACCATGGATGAGTTGAACCCGTTCTTGAGTCCGTAGGGAGTTCCTCCAAATATGATATAGGGGTAATTTAGGAACATTTTCTTCATTTTTCTTGCAAATGTATGCTGTGTATACTCATTAGAATCGCCTCGATGATGCCATTCTAATGAGTACACACAACGTACATTTTTAATATAGAACACCGAAAAGATATCCACAATTATCTCCATTATGCCTCCTGGTATGGCACTAATAGTATCCCTCTGTGGCTCGAACTATCGCTGTCTCAAACAAATTTTCATGGTCCCAAAGTGGTTCGAGCCATCGAAGTTCGACTGTATAAGGGACTTTTAAAGGTCAAAGGCAGATAATTCAAAAACCAAAAAAGCTAGAGATGTCTTCCTTGTTCATCACACATTGTCTCAATGCCATTCATGCACCTGTAAATTTTGATAAATATATTCCATAGGGTTTAGGAGTTACGGCTCCGACACGGTTTACTATAAGGAACTTAGTCAAGGGCAGATAATTCAAAAACCAAAAAAAGCAAGGGTTGTCTTCCTTGTTCACGACACATAGTCACGATGCCATGGATGCACCTGTAAAGTTTCATAAATAAATTCCATACGGTTTGATAGTAATGGCCCGGACATGGAGTGAGACCGATGGACGGACGGCAGTAAGTATGTACGGACGGACAGGGGTAACACTTAACCCTTTCCCACTCAGGGATTTTGTGAATTTCGCTGATTTTCACAGTGTTGCACCTGACAGCAACTTCAACTAGCCATTGTTTCATAATGGATGGTCTGTTTGACACCAAACTCGGTATGAATGTTCATTGGGCAGTAGCCTTTCAAATGATACCTTTCATGACTTGATTATTGTTGTCATGGTAATGAGGGGGCATCTCAAAGTTGGCAAACACTTATGGCAAAAAGTGTGATTTCACATGAATTTTTGACCAAATCTTAATCTTCACACAGCTGTCAAGGCAACAGTTAAGGGGTTTGGCACTGGCCATTTTCACTGTTTGCAGCATGTTTTATCAGCATCAATTTTGAGGCATGTTTGACCCCAGACACCCTCAGATATAAATTTTAGCGGCCAGTTGGGCCATACACCCAAAATTTTTCGGATGTGAGGGCGGAACACCCCCCTTCAATCCCCCCCCAGAATATTTTAAGTGGGCAGGTGTGCCAAAAAACAGGTCACTTTTTTAGGCAAACAAATCCTTAAAGCAAACCTAGCTATCCAGGGGTAGGAAATGCAGATTTTAGGTGCTTCTGGGCCTTAAAATGGGGGTGGGGGTGCAGACACGTAAAAACACGTATCTGAGTGGGAAAGGGTTACTTGAAATCTGGGAACATACTGAATTTTAGTCTGAAATGCATTACTTATATCTGAAATATTGTTTCTTGCAATAAAATGATGAAAAAACATTATTTTGGTCAGTTGGGATTTTCTTCATTAACCCTCTTTCCCACTCGGGGGATTTTGTGAATTTCGCTGATTTTCACAGTGTTGCACCTGACAGCAACTTCAACTAGCCATTGTTTCATAATGGATGGTCGGTATGAATGTTCATTGGGCAGTAGCCTTTCAAATGATACCTTTCATGACTTGATCATTGTTGTCATGGTAAAGAGGGGGCATCTCAAAGTTGGCAAAAAGTGTGATTTCACATGAATTTTTGACCAAATCTTAATCTTCACACAGCTGTCAAGGCAACAATTAAGGGGTTTGGCACTGGCCATTTTCACTGTTTGCAGCATGTTTTATGAGCATCTTTGACCCCAGACACCCTCAGATATAAATTTTAGCAGCCGGTTGGGCCATACACCCAAAATTTTTCTGAAGTGAGGGGTGAACATCCTCCTTCGATTCCCCCCCCCCCCCCCCCCTGAATATATTTAGTGGGCAGGCACGTCAAAAAACAGTCACTTTTTAGGCAAACAAATCCTAAAGCAAACATAACTATCCAGGGGTAGGAAGTGCAGATTTTAGGTGCTTCTGGGGCTTAAAATGGGGGGGGGGGGGTGCAGACACGTAAAAACACGTATCTGAGTGGGAAGGGGTTAATGCCCTTCAGCTATTCTTCGAATAGGCTGGGGCATAAATATCAGTTGTTCAAAGCATTGTTAGCTTAACCCTTATCTTGCTGTTCACTACAACCCCTATCTTTGCAAACAGTGTAGATCCAGATCAGATGGCTTCTGAAGAAGCCATCTGATCAGGATCTACACTGTTTGGCATTCAGTTTATGAATTTGTAGCAATAAATTACATCAAGTATTTTGATTGGTTCATAGACAGAAAAGGGTGTGGCTTAAATGAATATTCAGCAAGATAAGGGTTAACTGTTCTAGCAGGTACAATTCCAAATATAGTGTTGTTTTTTTTGTTGTTGTTTCTTTTTTTGCTGAAAAAAATGCGAGCAGCTTTTGCAATGAAAAAAGGGGGGTGAGCAGCTTTTGATTTAATGCAAAAGCTGCTCACATTTTTCAGCAACTTTTGCATTTGCAAAAGCTGCTCCCTTTTTTCAGCAAAAACATTAGCATATTTGCCATATTAAATGATCAAAGTTCTAATGATATGTTAACTAACAACGTCGTTAGTTTTGAACAACTGCGCCCAGATGTATCCATTTTCTTATTGAGTCTTTGCCAGTAGTAGGGGAATGAAAATCCCCATCAGATGAAGCAAGTCTATCAAAAAATGTTTGCCTCCTCTGTTTTCAGAAGCTAACTCTTAAAGGAAAGAATATGTCCCTGACCTGAGGAACGTTTTTTTCCTGTAGAAGTGAACCTCTTTCTGAGAGGGTTTTGGCTTGCGGGGAAAGTGAGAAATTTCCATGTCACAGAAGTTTTCTCCCTTGTTAAAAATAGCAGAAAATATGCTAATTGTATCCATTTTCCTTATGGTTTATGTTATGGGAGGTGCCAGTCACTGGAGTTTGATGTCATTAAGGCTTTATCAGGTGTAGATTTGTGTCTGTCATTAGGATATTGGATGGGAAAAAGTTTATCTTGTCAAAAACTCAGATCAGGCTCGTAGATTGATCAGGTTCTGTCCTTCACTAGTAACAATGCATGCTGTGGACTTTCGAAGATGCAGGCTAGACTGCGTGTTTGTAATGTGGTAGAGGTCTCATAGATACCTTTGCTGGTTACTGATAGCAGGCTGCCCATTTCTCAAGTCAAGGCCTCATGTGATAAGTTGAATGAATAAACCTTACCCATTTTCTGCCATTTTTATCAAGGGAGACAACTCCTTCAACTTCTTGTTTGCTTTTCATTGAAACAGATGCCTCCCAAAATGGGGTCTACTCTTAAAGGAAAGAATTTTCTCCAGAGGAGCAAATTCTTTCCTTTAAGAGTAGACTGCCGCTGTTAAGGGAGACAAAACAGTTTTGGATGGGGTTGGCTTCCCTGATGGTTTATCCATTCCCCATAAGCCTGAATTCATTACCATACCTGGAGAATCAATAATGCATCTAGGAGGGAAAAAAGACACCTTAAGTCATTAGAAAATTATCACATGCCTATTTTCTTCTCTGTGAATCACAGAGCAGTGTAGTGATGGTTTTTCACAGTTATAAGATGGTTCTAGACTCAGGCCTCGCTAACAGAATAATTTTTACACTCTTAAGACAGCAAAAATGGTTTAAGTGCTGTTCATTTTCTTCAGGTTTTGTGAACAGCAAGTGATGGGTTTTTTAAAGCTAAGATGTGATTATTAAGAGTATCAGATTCATTTAGACTTGCTATGTGTTGAAAGAAAAACTCTTCTCATTGTTATGCATTAGAGAAAGATAATAGAAAAAGAAAAACAACAAACTTTTATCTGTGCGTCACTATGGATGTTTCAAATGATGGTATTTCAGATGAAGACTTTATTTATTTTTTTATTTTTTTATTTTAGAAAACTGGAGAGCATAGAGCATAGAAACATTTACTAAAGAAAACAATGGAAGACAAATGCAAATATTTTAGTCATTGTCATCTGATCTTTATTTAAAGAAAAGAAGCATACTTTAATCCATTGTATACTAATGGACTCTTCCATTGCCATATGTTGGACAAGTTCATTTGTCGTTTAAGGGTGGTAGGCCTATTTTTTCATTCTTATTCTATTTTCGATGGAAAATTCTGTTAGCAAATAGTACTGGCCCTGATCAGATGCCGCATTCTGCAACATCTTATCTGGGCCTGTACTGTTTGCCAAGGTACCCCTTTAGGGGTGTCCTGTATGCAACGGGTTAAAGGAACATACTTTTAAAGGAACATACTTTAAGAGAACATTAAATTGTTGTGCAGACATTTTTTAAGCAAACAGTATAGACCCAGATCAGACTGTTCTTTATACAGGAGCAGTCTGATCTGGGTCTGCACTGTTTCTGTTCATATGGACGTTGGCCTATTTTGAACTGGGTAGCAAAAAATGTTACTTAACATTTTTGAATTTTAGAATATTTACAGTTAAAAGATAGGGTTTCTGACGATTGACAGTGGTTATAATGTTATGGTATTCTCCAAAATAATAATAATAAAAAATGTAATATGCATGGGTACCGAGTATGCATACTTTGGTAAATATGTTGTGGTTGGTTGACAGTGCGAATGATAAAATTGAGCATGTCGGCAATGAAGCCAGATGGTTGAGTGTAAAAGAAGTTGGATAAACTGCAGGCTTACTGTAATGATCTTAAGTATTGGGACACATAGGCCTAAGCAAACAGTGCAGACCCAGATCAGACTGCTCCTGAAGGAGCAGTCTGATCAGGGTCTACACTGTTTGCCATTCCTTCATGTCGGCAATGAAGCCAGATGGCTGAGTGTAAAAGAAGTTGGATAAACTGCAGGCTTACTGTAATGATCTTAAGTATTGGGACACATAGGCCTAAGCAAACAGTGCAGACCCAGATCAGACTGCTCCTGAAGGAGCAGTCTGATCAGGGTCTACACTGTTTGCCATTCCTTCTGCACCTTTTGAACACCTAGCTGGATCATGAGACAAATTTGCTAAAATTTTAGGAGAATTACCGCAAATCCTCAAAGTGTCCAAATTTTTAGGATTTTTACAGTAGTTATATAAGTGGACTGGAGTTTGGAAAAGTTTTTGTTTTGAGAAAACTTTGGAATTCAGCAAAGCTATGTCAGGGTCTAGAGGCTCTTACGACATTGGAATTAGAAAACAAACACGGAGATCAGTTAGTTCTTTTGGGAAACTTGAGCATGATCCACAGTGTATGTTAATATGTGCTACCAGGACCAGCGCTGAAGTAAGTGACAGTGGTGTGACTTTCTGATTCATCTATCTTTAATCCTTATCCCTGCCACACCCATTTCTGACTATCAAACAGTCTACCAAAAAAGTTGTCTACACCTGGAGAAAAGAATTTGTACTTGAATAACCCAAAGTTACTTATACTACTCCAGAAGCATCCTGCCTACTATTGTCCATGTGAATTCAGAATACCGTAAAAATAATTGAAAAAAATCCGGACACCTTGAGGACCTGCTATACAGAGTTCTCACTAGGATTTTGAAAACAGGAGTTTAAGAATCCATCCGTGGAAAAAGTTGGATTCAAATCTGAAAAGTTGGAGTCAAATTTTGAAAAGTTGGAGTTTGACCCCAAAAACGTGTGTCAATTATCGCTAAATGCCTACGGCTGTAGAGTGTGACTCCAAAAGACTTTTGGGCTTGAACCCTTATTCTGCTTAACATGACAAACCCTTTTCTTGCAGTGGAGATCCAGATCAGATGCCTTCCATATAATCAGGATTTACACTGTCACTCAGATTGTGAATTTGAATGGATAAATTACATTAGGGTTTGAAAGTCATGAGTGGACTGGGTAAATTAATTTATTCATCAGGATATGGGTTTAAATTGAGTGTAAGCAGGTAACAGTCATACAGGCTGTGATCAGGCTGCACCAACAGGACAAGTCTGTTCAGGCTATGCACCACATCCTAGTACATAAAATGGCATATGAAACTTTTGGATTCTTTGATATGTTACATGACCATGTCCTGGAAATTTTGATTTTTGACCTCCGCGGGCCCTACCCCCCTGGGCCCACCCCTAGGGCTTGATCAACATTCCGAAAGTGTCATGCACTCCCCAGACCAAAGATCTGTCAGTTCCCAAAGTTTCAAGTTTCTATATCACCGTCTAGGAGTTACCCAGTAAGACGGACGGACGGACGACGAAGACCATTACAATAGCCCTACGTGGGGACAAAAAAAAAAAAATAACAGTGCAGGCCCAGATCAGATGCCACAGGTGTCTGTTCCGGACCTCCATTATTAGCAGGCAGTTCAACACTTGATAATTAATTTCTTTCATTCAAATAGGCCTAATCAAGGTAACTTGATAATGCGACAAACTCAGTCATAATTTTCTTTGATTATCGCATCCTTTAATTATGTCTCCGACATTTTTTTCAACAATCCAATTACCGATAATCCAACTGTGTATACAAGTATCCGGAAACAAAACAGTCAATTATTGTTAATCAGCCACGAGATTGCTGCATCTTGCAAACTGCAAGACTGGCCTGCCAATCTTCTAGCCTTGACACTCTGATTGGCCGTGAGAGTAATACAGACGACTGTCCTTGCCAGGTAATGCTTGAACAAGCCTGGCGGCGACGATTAACGGTAAACTTTTGATCCGAGAGCGGTAGCTAAATTTGGAGATCAGTTGGACACCCACTTTCATCTTTTGATGTGACTGAGGTCATTTTTACACAGGATTACGGACGCGTCATGCAAAAAAAAAATTGGCGTAATTAAGAACCCACGACAGGAAATTTTACGTGTACAAAAGCAAAAACAGGCGTAAAAATACGCTGGATTGGGCGTTTCCGAGAACTCTGGCTATAGTTCTAAAATTTCAACAAATTTGTTTCACAATCCTGCAAGGAGTCTGAAACATGCAGAAGGATAATGGCAAACAGTGTAGACCCTGATCACAATGCTCCTTCAGGAGTAGTCTGATCTTGGACTTCACTGTTTGCTTAAGCCCCTGTCACACTATGTCGCGTTTTCACTGCGATGGGACGGCGTTGTTTAATTTTTCAGAACGCCGCGAGATCGCAAGAAATATTGGATATTTTTGTGAACATGGACCTGTCATGGCGTCCCTACAGCGACCAAGACGTTGCTACGGAGCTTACATGGCGATCTATCGCGATCATGTGGCGTTCTTGATGGCGATTGTATGCGCTCTCATGGCTCTTCCTCTGCGCTTTTACGGCGCTCACAATGCGTGCACTGCGCTTTTACGGCGCTCTCAATGCATGCACTGCGCTTTTACGGCGCTCACATGTTGAAGACGTTCTCAAAGTGTAAACAGACATCTTCATCGATCGAACAGTTTTGTTTGTTGTAAGGTTTGACGTTCCATCAACACATTATAGGTCATTTTGGAGACGTTGCTTCTAATTTTGTGGGACTTTTACCCGACATTGGGATGAAATGACATCTCAATCTCTGTCATCCAATGAAACTAATAGGGTTAATAAGCACGGATCGTCCGACTCGCGCCCCTTTGCCTGGGCAAGCTTAGATCCCCTAAGCGGTTTACCAGTACTCCTGTGCCGTCGGAAGCAAGTCCACCACAATCACCGCAAGCAGGAGCAAGTCCACCGCCATTACCTAACCCGGAATGAGTCACCTCAGAAGTAGGTTTTTTCGGGACATTACACAATCAAACTCTACTCTAGCCACTGTTTATACAAGCGGGCGGCCCCCTCCCATCGGGACTGGAAGAAATAGATGGGCTGCATGATGCTTCCACGCAGAGCTGAAACCGACCTCACACGAGTACTGGTAAACCGTTTAGAGGATCTAAGCCTGCCCAGGCAAAGCGGTGCGAGATACGTGTAAACTCTATTGGTGTAAACATGCTTATACGTGTAAACTCTATTGGTTTCATTGGGCGACAGGGCTTGAGATGTCATTCCATCTCAAAGTCGGGTAAAGTCCCACAAAATTGGAAGCAACGTCTCCAAAATGACCTATACAGTGTTGACTGGAACGTTAAATATCAAATCAATCAATCAGTTAATCAATTATACAAGCGGAGCTTATATGGTGTTGTAGGAGACCTCTGTGCGTCCCTGCTGAGCTCCTGTAGCGTTGTAGGAGACCTTACTGCGCTGCTATGGCAACCTTACGGCGACCTCACTGCGCTCTGATCAGAACGCCGAGCGACGGCGTTTGTTTTGAGCATGCTCAAAATGCGCGCCGTCGCTTGGCGTTCTATGCGATCCCAACGCGTCTACTGGCGACGCCACTGCGTTGCTACGGCGATGTTTGCGATCGTACTGCGCGCACCTCGGCGTTCTGCATTTTTCTTGGACGCCGTGAGAACGCAGCCCTGGTGTGACAGGGGTTTTAGGCCTGTCTGTCCCCAAAACTAAGCATCATTATGGTACTTAAGTTAAATTTGTCCCCTGCTGACAAGGGAGACACTAATATTTCTTAAACAAGTTGCCTTCCCTGATAATCTGCACAGCTCCAGTTAATTATGGGATAGTAACTAACACGGATAATGACTAAAAATTCCAAAAATTCAGACAGTTTTAATTCTCCTAAAAATTTAACAAATTTGTTTCATAAATTATATGATAATGCAGGAAGGAATTACAAACAGTGTAGACCATGATCAGACTGCTCCCTCAGGAACATCTGATCTGGGTATGCACTGTTTGTTTAGGCCTGTCTGTCCCAATACCTAGGATCATTGTGGTAAATGATAATTTTTCTACAATCCTTTTCACAAACTGTTGTGGGTTTATAGAGGCAATTCTAACAAGTACCACACATAGGTTTTCATAATGGGGGACATTAAATCTCAACAAACAAGTCATAACCCAAAAATAAAAAAAAAATATTCTTAAGTGACTCTCCTTCCCCACGGTCCCTTCCATGCAAAAGTTGTAATAATGTAATTTAGATACCTAAAAATTTGAATAAGTCTAATGTCATCATTGTATGAACATAATTGTGTTCCTGTCATTGACTTGTGTCCTTGTGGTTTTGGCAGTTAGACGATTTCATCTTTACACCATAAAAGATGTAAAAACCCTGTGTCCTAAAATTTAAATGACTGTTTTGCTGTCATAATTTAAATGAAGCCGGCCCTGCTCACTCATGGATATGCACGCGATAGGTGATCATGAGGTCTTGGCCCTAAAAGGAAAGAATTTGTTCCAGGGCCTGTAAGAGATTGCAGAAAAGCAATTAGAAAGTCCCAAAAGTTGTCTCCCTTATAAAATATGACAGAAAATATAGCAGGGGTATCCATTCCCCTTAACCCTTGTCCTGCTGAATATTTCAATCTGTCACACCCACTACCGATTATCAACCAGTCAGATTACTGGATGCAAATCATTGCAGCAAATTCACAATATGAATGACAAACAATGTAGATCCTGATCAGATGGCTTCCCATCTGATCTGGATCTACAGTGTTTGAAAGCTAAGACATATCCGGGCTCAGCAGCAGAAGGGTTAATATTAAAGTTATGATGTTACAGTTGAGCTACGAGAAGCAAAAACGTTTTCAGATGTGTGCTTGTTAAGCAAATCAGCCAGCCTACCCACATAGTCAGACTATTGCCCTGTTTGCATTATCTCTTATCCTAATGAACACGATAAGCCCTTATTTTGCAAACAGTCTAGATCCAGATCAGATGGCTTGAAAATTGGCTTCAGAAGCCATCTGATCTGGATCTACACTGTTTACCATAGATCCTTCAGAAGCCATCTGAACAGGATCTACAACAAACAGTGTAGATCCAGATAAGATGACTTTTGAAGAAGCCATCTGATCAGGATCTACACTGTCATATAGTTTGTGAATTTGAACAAATACATTATATCAAATAATTTGATTGGTTGGTAGTTGTGTCAAAGTTTATTTATTCAGTAGGCTCAATGTCGGGTAAAAGTCCCACAAAATTGGAAGCAACTTCTCCAAAATGACCTTTACAGTGTTGACGGGGACGTTAAACCCCAAATCAAACAAACAGAAGGATAAGGGTTAAGAAGCATTAGGTGATAGATAATCCGTATAGCGCACTCAGAAGACTAATCAGCCTGTGCGAATGCACCCCGGAGCATGTCCAAAGATACTTAATTCTTGCACACCAGACAAAGAAATCCGTGACTTTACCCGGGGATAGAAATTTATGTTCTGACCCTGATGTTCCGACACCAAATTGAATATAATCGCGTGTTTGATAAATTCACTGGTTGATTACAACCTCATGCGCGGCGGCGTCATGTGTGACGTCACTAAACATTCCTGTTGTGTCATCACAAAATGGCGGACGTCGGTAACCGAAGTGACAGCAGCATTAAAAATTCGATCTAGAAATGGCAGGTATGCAAGAAAAAGAATCCTATATGGGTGTGAGGGGTGGATAGAAAAATCCGTCCCTCGGGATCACTGTTTGGCATCACTCGGCAAGCCTCATGATGCCGGACAGTGACCCTCGGGACGGATTTTTCCATCCACCCCTCACACCCATATAAGATTCTTATATTACATGATGTGGCTGAGTCCGCTTCCTTATTGATGCACAAAAATAGATGTACTGTGCCAGGTTTCTAATTCTGGGTTTATCATGTTTCCTGATCATCCTTTATTATATGAATGGGCTTCAGATTATTGCTAAAATGGTTCTGCTCCATTGAGTAAGTGAGTGAGTGTCTGGGCTGCACTGTTTACAATAAGTTCATCCATTTTCCAAATAAATTTTGAAGAAAACAGAACAGGACACCCCTAAATTTTGAAATGGGCTGCTGCTTTATATAAGGAGGAAGATTCCATTTGGTTCAAAATGGGTTAATCCTTTTTTCCTGAGAGTCTGAAATGGATTCTCCCTTCTTTGAGTTTAGGTCCATTCATTCTTGAAAATATGGGGTTCATTCTTGTAAATAGGAGATATTGGCCAATATTTAGTGTATATCTGTATTCAAAATTATCATTTTGGGAGGTAAATCGGCAGTTTTACAGTCAGAAACTTGCCGGCCTCGGTAGCTCAGTTGGATGCTTGTCTGACTGGTGATGAGGAGGACGTGGGTTCGATTCCTGCCGGGGTCGGCAACATTCCTTCGTGGAGATTGATCATGAAATCTTTTCTACGGTCATTCTCTCCCTTCTGCTGATTCAAGAAGGGCAGTTGTCAGTTTCTGGCTAAATAATGTGCCCTGTATTGGTTTCCAGCTTACGTATAAGCCTTCCCAGGAAAAGTGTGGACAGGTAAACCGACCTGCTCAAAAAAAAAAAAAAACAATACAAAACAAACATACCCATCAAGATATCTGAACATGTCTACATGGTTGAAAGGGTTAGAATAGAAAAAAATTAAATGACACCTTCTTTGAAGGCAGTGGCTCAAATTAAAAATAATTTTACAAAACTTATCTCTACCAGAATTACTAAAATGGTTCTGCACCACTGCACAAAGTCCCAGACAGAGCTCAGATCTAAAAAAGGAAGCATCATCAAATTGATGATCTCCCCTGATATTACATCTTGACTCAGGTTAGCAGTTTAGGTCAATCATGAACCTCTTGCCAAACCAGATAAGGTTGCCAAACCAGATAAGGCTTGGCATTTCATGTGAATCATCTGCTGGAGATGATTCTCATGAATTGTCTGGTCACATTTTCTGAACAGTACTAGTATAAATTAGAATGTCACCTGTAGTGCTTTACAGGGTTCATAGATCTTCAAATACCGTAAAAATCCTAAAATGTTGGAATGCCTTGAGATATTGCTCTAATTCTGCAAAAATTTAAAACAAATTTGTTTCACAACCCAGCAAGGAGTCCAAAACGTGCAGACAGAATGGCAAACAGTGTAGACCCTGATAAGACTGCTCCTGAAGGAGCAGTCTGATCTGGATCTGCACTGTATGCTTTAAGCCTACCTGTCCCAATACTTAGGATCATTATGGTAATTTTTTTGTTTGTTTGATTTGAGGTTTAACGTCCCCGTCAACACTGTAAAGGTCATTTTGGAGACGTTGCTTCCAATTTTGTGGGACTTTTACCCTACATTGAGATGAAATGACATCTCAAGCCCTGTCGCCCAATGAAACCAAAAGGGTTTATTAGCATGGATGGTCCGCCTTGCACCGCAGTTCCTGGACAGGCTTAGATCCTCTAAGCCTGTCCTGGAACCGTAGTGCGAGGCCGACCGTCCATTATGGTAATGTATGTTAGCGTATTGACTGTATGTATTTGTACAGACAGGCCTGAGCAAACAGTGTAGACCTAGAGGAGATGCCTTCAAATAAGCCATCACACCAGAGTCTACACTATTTGCTACTCATCGAGCTATTTCTAGATACAACATCGGATCTTAAATTACTGTCCAAATTTTACATCAAATATGGTTGGCCCCCGCCCATTGGAGCTTGAAGAAATAGATGGGCTGCATGATGCTTCCACGTAGAGCTGAAACCGACACGCACACGAGCACTGGTAAACAGCTTAGAGGATCTAAGCCTGCCCAGTCAAAGCGGTGCGAGTCGGACCGTCCATGTTTATAAACTCTATTGGTTTCATTGGGTGGCAGGCATCGAGATGTCATTTCATCTCCATGTCGGGTAAAAGTCCCACAAAATTGGGAGCAACGTCTCCAAAATGACCTTTACAGTGCTCACGGGGATGTTTGTTTGGTTTGAGGTTTAACATCCCCGTCAATACTGTAAAGGTAATTTTGGAGACATTGCTTCAAATTTTGTGGGACTTTTACCCGACATTGAGATGAAATGACATCTCAAGCCCTGTCGCCCAATGAAACCAATAGGGTTTATAAGCATGGACGGTCCAACACTCGCACCGCTTTGCCTGGGCAGGCTTAGATCCTCTAAGCAGTTTACCAGTAATTGTGTGTGGGTCGGATTCAGCTCTGCGTGGAAGCATCATGCAGCCCATCTATTTCTTCAAGCCCCGACAGACGGGGATGTTAAACCTCAGATCAAACAAATCAAACAAAACAAGAAGTATGGTAAGGAGTTGAGCTGTCTGAATATTTATGGTATGTACTTTATAAAATTTTACAGGTAAAAGAGGAAGAGTCCCCTACATTAGAGGTGGTGAGATCTATACAGAACACAACAGATCAACTTCATAGGGTAGGTATATAAGAATCTTATATGGGTGTGAGGGGTGGATGGAAAAATCCGTCCCGAGAGACGGATTTTTCTATCCACCCCTCACACCCATATTGGAATATGGGTTTGAGGGTGGATGGAAAAATCCGTCCAGAGGGACGGATTTTTCTGTCCAGCCCTCACACCCATATTGGATTCTTTTTCTTGCATACCTTCCATTTCTTAAAGCGGATTTTTAATGCTGCAGTCACTTCGGTTACCAACGTCCGCCATATTGTGTTGACACTTCAGGAATGTTTAGTGACGTTGCTGTGACGTCAACCTTAACGACTGCGCATACGAGGTCATAATCAACCAGTGCATTTATCAAACACACGATTATATTCGCAGAGCTACAGATAAGGCGCGTATCCGCGTATATACGCATTAATTTTCATTAAAAACGCATTGAAAATCGATTTTTCTCGTACCGATACGCATTGGAAAAAACGGGTACGTCATGGTCCCGACGGATGCAAAATAACAGTTAGAGTAAACCGACTTCGTTTCGGTAAATCGAGCAACCCAACTTCATATCCGGTTCTACCAAAAGCCGCTGTGTAATACGTTGTCTGATTGGTACTTTCGTTTTCGTTAGGCCAGTCGTGATTAGAATAACAGATCGGCAAGGGAAATCACTCTGTTGGTTTCCAATGCAAACAAATGGCGGAGAAATCGTCGCAGTCCGGTCGTTTTAGACCGAAAATGCCAGCAAATGCGGGCAACATATTGAACTTCCTAACAAGGAAGGAAGTAACAGACCCCTCTAAGATTGCAAGAACAATACTAGATGATGTGATTAGCGGCTGTTTCCGAGAAATCGAGAAAAAATCCAAATGAAGTGAGGCACTTCTAATGAATACCAACAACATAATTACGTGTATGTTTATGTGCAGAAATAAGAAAAATGTATGTACTTTTCTGATGAAAAAAGCGCCTTATCTGAAGTTATGATAATTATTTTATGATTATAAATATCATCAATATGTTATAAAAACTGACACACTTGGGAATAAAAAGCATATTATGTGTCAAAATACACTTTCCAAAAAACTGTGTAACATTTTACTCTTTCAGTAAATTTCTAGGACCTGAAATACCCTTTGAAAAAAAAATCAGGGAGTAAAATACTCTTTGGCCTAAAAATTATCTGTAGCTCTGATATTCGATTTTGGGTCGGAACACCAGGGTGAGAACATAAATTTCTATCCCACGGTAAAATCCTTGTCTGGTGTGCAAGATTAAAAAATCTAAACCAGTTTGTTCAAATTTTTCTGTTGTGTCATTTTTCAGCATGGTGTGATAAAGGGATTATGTGTAAGAATTATGCTTAGGTGGCACTAAAAAGTTTCTGCTCTATTGAAGAAATGGTCACCAGAGCCAAAGATAGAAATAATCTTTAAGTGACAACTTCTATGCTATTGAGCCAATTTTCATGCAAAGGGGGAGTTCCAGCCTATAGTAAATTTCCATAGGGTTCTGCCCACGCACAGATTTCCATGATATTGTGCATAATTAATACCTGGTAAATGACTGTTCATTATTTAGCTATTTCGCTCTCATATCAGTGTTCATTATAAATCTACAATGTTTTGTTTATTTCTGCATCTGAAAATAGGGGTGCCCCCAAACAAGTATACATATACACAACAGCTTCTTATGTTTTGGAGTTATTTTGTTCTCAGGCAACAGTGTAGTCATTTGAGATTATTTTTGTATCACATTTACCGTATTCGCCCTGATTACCGCACATGCTCCTATAAGCGCACACCAAAACTATTTTTAAAAAGGAAATGCATAAGCGCACACTTTACAGTAACCTCCCCATGGAAGCTCTCACAGTAAATCTATAAAAACTTACCGTTATTTCTTCAACAGTGAAGGCAATGCTTTAGTATCATTTTCCGTCCCATTAAATACCAGTATGCATCATCTCGGAAGCTATTGTTTTCGCATTGAGTGTGCGCTAATTAGGTAGATTTTTCACTGTGATTTTTTGACGCGGTTTTGAAAAAACTAAGCGCACGGTGCGGTAATTAGGGCGAATACGGTACTATTGTTCAGGTAAAGTTCTATAGACCATGTTCAATTTCATATGCAGGAAACCCTAGACTTCACAACCATAAAATCTTTTGGAGTAGGTTTGACTTTTGATTTCATACTGTTGCAGTTCTTGTCACCTCATAATTTTAATATGAAAATTGCCTGTATATGTGTAGAACATTTTATCAAATTTTCTTGAAAATCTGAGACCGGTAACATACTGCATTTGAACATTGAATAGTAATGGTCAGATTTTTATTTTTTTTTCAAACCATTTGTAGATATGGTATAAGATTTTCAATCAAGAAATTGCTCGCAAATAATATATATAAACATGAATATATGTATGTTAACACCATGATGTGTATAGTAAGAGCTCATATAATCAGCAGCTGTATTAGTTATGGTACCCTGGGGGACACCAATAACACAATTTATTTTGAGCGTTCATTAACAATTCAATAAAATATATTTCAGTCATTATATAACAAGAGTTTTTGTATTTAATGTAATCTTAAAGCTTGCTGAAGCTTATTATGACAAAGACTGTTGAATTGGCAAGTAAAATGGATGGTTCTGTAAACCAGACAATTTTCTTGATTCGGTAAAAGTATGTATTATTCAGTATTATAAGTATAATGCAGTCAACTTAAAATGTTTGAAAAGTCTGTCATACCGGAATGGCACAGCTTGTTTGAATAGCCAAGATTTATGATGTTTTTATTATGGTGTGCCAGGTAGTTCATAATACCACAGACTTTTGGCCCACTGTATACACAGATTACCGTGGACAAAATGGAAACACTGTTGTTTTGGCTCTTTTGCCACTCTGACAATGTCCCCTCAAAATCTGAACTAAGCTACAGTCTACTTAAAACGTATCAAATGTTGCCTGCTGTGAAAATCCGTGTAAGAAAGTTAAATTCTTAAATATGATCTGGAAAACAACCAGTTATTTTTGAGTAACATGATTTAATATAATAGAGAAGACTATTCATAGTTTCAAACTATTTCAGAGGAAGAAAAGAGCTAACAGTATATTTGCTTTGAGTGCTATAGAAAAATATAAAGCCAACTGCAGATATTGGCTCCCAAATATGCTAGTAGTACAGCTAACAGCTGATTCAAGCCATTTGTAAAAGTGATGAATACATAGCTAGCAAGCTTAACATTGATGGCAGGTACTGCATACATATGACTAAATATGCGAATGGTATAGCTACATCTAAATATAATATCAGCTATAAAATAAATTTGTTACAGCAACTTGCCTTCCACCAATTTCATTTAGGGAAGTGTATGCCAAATGTCAATTCTACAACTAGTTCCAGTGTGACTAGCTCTGCATTTATTTTGAAGACTAAAACATTGTACCTTACACTTTTGCAGATGTTATAATGAACCTAGAAAAAAACGCATAAAATTATTTCCATGATCTCACAAAACATTTGGTGGGGGAGCGGAGTGTGAGTCTCTTTTACCACGTGATGTAAGAAAACATCAACAATACAAGGACCAATCAATCATAAGAACAAATCAGAAAATCAGTCTGTCCCTTCAAGTTTGCAAATTATTGACTGCTGTTTTATTTTAAAGAAGAAAATGACAACAACAAAAATAATTAAGGAAAAAATAGGATTATGAAAGTAATTAATTAAGCAAATCCATAACGTTATTGAGTATTATTGACATCAAGTGTCTTTGTATTGCAGGATTTAAAATGTACAAGAAGGCCAAATAAAATAGGGTAAAAAGATCCACCATGTCTTATTCCTATTGTGTCATAATGTAATTTTTTTCAGCAATATTGTCAACACTAACTTTCATCATGGACAGTGCATCAATGCATTTTATGTTTCTCTTTAAAATTTTTGGATAAAACTTGACTTGTATACGTTGATAATGTATGTTCTCATTTACTTTTTTTTTTTTTTTATTTTTTTTTTTTATTTTTACTTTTTTTTGGCGGGGAGGGGGAGGTGAGTTTTTATTATATAAATGCCTATGCTAAGCTTTGTATGATAAGGTGGCCCTAAATTGACATAAAACACAATAAAAATATATTTTAAGGAAATCTTGTCCCCTGGTATTGAAACAGATTTTGGCACAAAAATTGACCTGAACCCATATCTAGCTTTCAAAAACATTGTTACCGGTTTCTGATTTTATTGAAATTTGTTTGCTATATAGAGCACATATGTGGCCTATTTTATATGCAATATCTTGGGGTGACAAGATCAGTAACACATCTAATACTTATGATGAACATCTTAATCTTTGCAAATTTTTATGAAAAATAGAAGAAATGTTGTAAATAAATTTATCAGGAAGATTTAAAGACATAGACAAATTTACATTTTTTTGTATTAGATTAATCCTTATGGAGTTCTGCTGCCAATCAAAGCAACAAAATTTGAAAATAATCATACCTATTGATTTAAGACTGAAAAGTTCACAGGTGTGTATGACCTCTACAGGGGATTACCTCAGGGACCTCTCCTGAGGCCTATAGTAATTTATCAAATGAAACAAAGTTATATATACAGTTGTTTGACCTCAAGTAAACAACAACTGAAGTATCAAGAAAATCTGTGCGTGGGCAGATTTGGAACTCCCCCTTTTACATGAATATGTTGCCCAGTCTGCTCCAATGAACAAGATTGCCACTAGACCTAAAAATAAAAAAAAATCTTTGAAAATGGCAACTGTCCAATACCATTGCATTTATTTAACCCTTATCTTGCTGTTCACGACAACCCCTATCTTTGCAAACAGTGTAGATCCAGATCAGATGGCTTCTGAAGAAGCCATCTGATCAGGCTCTACACTGTTTGGCATTCAGTTTATGAATTTGTAGCAATAAATTACATCTAGTAATTTGATTGGTTGATAGACAGAAATGGGTGTGGCTTAGATGAATATTCAGCAAGATAAGGGTCAAGCTTCACAGGAATCTTGCATTGTTTGCACTTCCATATGCCATTTCAAGTCAGCAATAATTATTGTTAAAAAGTTGCTTCTGCAAAGCTACAACAATTTGCAACAAAATGTGTTGCAATTAACATTATTTTTTTCTACGATATTTGAAATATCTATTTAACAAATTAATTCATCTGGCAAAGCTTCGAGGAAATGGAACCTATTCTTCTGAATTGAGCTTTTGTATCATATCTCCATGGGCCTTCCCATGTGAATGTTTTGCCTTTCTCTTTCATAGGAATACATGAATGCATGTTTTCTAATGAAGGAAAGAATTCATTCGCTATAGCAGCAATTCCTGTCCTGTAAAAATTGTCTTTGAAGATTTGCCTTTTAACCTTTAAGATGCAAGTCACATCATTTGACTTCTGCTTTGTTGTCTGCTGGTTACTTTAGGAGTCATTGTTCCAAACAGTGCAAACCCAGATCAGACTGCTCCTCTGGGAGTCATCTGATCTTGGTCCAGACTGTTTGCCTGTATGCTAAATTATGTTCGAAAACTTCGCAAGACGATGAACAGACAATAAATGAGCCAGCGCATGACAAAACCTACTATAAGACATGTGCACCCCGTGAAGACTCAGATCAGCTGGCACATCCATATAGTCTAACAAGAGACTACTCTTGCTTCATGGAGGGGCATTGGGCCCTTAGCTATTCTTAGAGCGCACAATGAAGACTCTGAATAGACTGCAGGGATGCACAGGCTGATCTGAGTCTTCATTGGGCGCACATGTTTTATTGTAGGTTTTGTCGTGCGCTGGCTCAAATATTTTCAGGGCCTGACAACTCCATATTTCAGCCATCTGATCTGGATCTACTCTGTTTGCAAATGTAGGGGTTGTTGTGAAGAGCAGGATAAGGGTTAAGGGTTAAATTGATTCAAATATTGTTGCTGTGACTTTTAACTTCAGCTCAATCTATTTGTCAACATTTCTACAACAGCCAGCTCATTAGAAAAGGGTGGCCCCTGCCCATTGGGACTTGGATAAATAGATTGGATTGCATGATGCTTCCACACAGATCTGATTTCGACCACACATGAGTACTGGTAAACTGCTTAGAAGGTTGAAGCCTGCCCAGGCAAACAGGTGCGAGTCTGACCGTCCATGCATATAAACCCTATTGGTTCACTTGAGCTGCAGGGATTGAGTTGTCATTTCATCTCAATGTTGGGTAAAAAGCCTACAAAATTGGAACCAACATCCCCAGAATGACCTAAATAGTGTTGACAGGGATCTTAAACCTTATGAGGTTTTATTGATTCCTATACTTACAATCTGATTTTCATGCTACTCCATGAATTTGAAGAGATGAGGTTTTACTAATTCCTGTACTTACAAACTGATTTTCATGCCACTTTATTTATTACAGGCAAAAGAGTTGTATCATACAAGGTGCCTGGAATTGGAAAGATTAAAAAGGGAGAATGCTTCTCCAAAAGATGTAGAAAAGGTTTGTACTGGGAGGGATAATTTCTTATGCAGTCAGTTGAAAGCTGTATCACAGACCCAGATAAAGAAGAGTAGTAATGATGCTTAAGGGATAATTTTCCTTATTATTGTTAGAAATGAATGTTATAGGTTTAGAATCTAACAAGCAATTATAACAAGTACCCACAATGTATGTTTTATTGAGAAAAAAGAAAAATGATCCTCTGTTCTCATTATTTGGCACTATATGCAGAGGTGTAAAATTTCCCTCAAACTTACTCGCCCTTATTGTCTAAACTTTTAATTTAGGTACTAAAAATGAAGAAAAAGTAAGGTCAGTTTTGAAAATCTAACTCGCCCTGCCTTAAAACTTACTCGCAAATGCGAGCGGGCGAGTGGAATTTTACACCCCTGTATATGTATGTTATCCCGGGCTTCTCCTGACTTTCGGATGAGTCTTTAAACCGAGGTCCCGTCTCCGTATGACTAGGGCTGGCTAATCGGAGCTGAAAAGATAATCAGTTATCGTTCCTGTCATTGCGATCAATACTCGATTAGTAATTATTGAAGTTTTGGTCATAATTTTACCTGTCTGGCTTTCTTTCTGAGAATGACTCCGACCATATGCTGTACTTTGCCATTTGTATTTGAACAGACTGGCCTGAGCAAACAGTGTAGATCCAGATTAGACGCCGCAGAACGTGGCGTCTCATCTTGGTCTGCGCTGTTTGCTACTCATACAGTTATTTTAGGAACAACTTTGGGTAGTAAATTGTTCTTATCAAATAATCGATTGCAAGTAAATCAGTAATGATAATCATTTTTGTGGAATTTATTGATTGAATAATCGATTATCCGATTAATCGTGTCAGCCTTACGCATGACCTTAGTTGTTGGTGGGAAGTAAAACTCAAACAGTCACTATATGTATGCATATTTTAGCCAGTGTACATAGAAGGATTCATGCTGGCATGTGCAGCCAGTGAAAATGCTGCTCAGGCTATACTTACATGCAGTCTGATCATTCTTGGCTGGTTGCAAATGTCAGTTTTGGATCCAGATATGTCCACATAGTTGTAAATGTTGATGTTGATGTTACTACACATCATGTTAATTTGTTTTGTTTGATTTGAGGCTTAACATCCCCATCAAGACTATTTAGGTCATTTTGGAGACATTGCTTCCTTTTCTGTGTGACTTTTACCCGACATTGAGATGAAATGACACATCATGTTTAGTTTGTGAACTACTTTACAATAAAAAATAAAATAGAAAAGTGGGGTTTACAAGGGTATACATTTATTTTTGCTCAGCAAATGAAAGATTGTGGGTACTCATTATGACTTATTCAGTGAGGCAGTTCTAATGAGCACTTAGGTCTACACGGTTGACCCAGGCTTGTCTGTCCCAATACATACAGTAAATACAGTATTTAACCCTTGACCTGCTGATTATTTAAATATGCCACACCCACTACTGATTGTCAACCAATGAGATTACTTGATGCAAATCATTGCAACAAATTAATAGACTGAATGGCAAACAATGAAGATCCTGATCAGATGGCTTCTTTAGAAGCCATCTGATCTGGATCTACATTGTTTGAAAGATAAATAGAAATAAAAAAAGAGTTCCTTTAAGAGCAATGAAAACATTCATAAGAAAGAAGATGGGCCATACTACTAAGACATATCCAGGCTCAGCAGGACAAGGGTTAAACTGAATGCAGTAGAGACCTTTCAGTACGCTAATAGAAGCTCCCAAAGTGTGTCTGGCGCATAACTTAGAGCAATTTGGAAATCATTAAAACTTGACAAAATTATTGAAAATAAGAGCCCCCCCCCCCCCCCCCCCCCCCCTTGCTCAGCTACATACACTAGTGATGGTATGGTCTTAAAATTTTGCATATGGAAATGAGGCACTTCACTATATCAGACAGAGCGAACTGCAAATCCTAAACCCATTTTGTACCAGAAATCCCAATAGGGGTACTCTGGCAAACAGTGCAGGCCCAGATCAGATGCCACAGATGTCTGATCAGGGCCTCCACTGTTTGCTTAAAGTTCACGCATTTTCCAAATAAATTTTGATGAAAACACAACCTGACATCCATAAATTTTGAAATGGACTCCTGCTGTATACAAGGTGGAAGATATCTTTTAGTACAAAAAGGGTTAAAATAGGTTTTCTCATGACACAGCTTATAAAATGAGCCGGTACATGACAAAACCTACAATAAGAGTGGTGTGACCAGCAGAGACTCAAATCAACCTGTGCACCCATCCACTATGACAAGACCTTTTGCTAATGTCTCTTGGCATAGATATTAGCTTATAGTAGGTACATGCGATCAGACTTTTTGTAGTTTTTTTCATGCGCTGGCTCAAATAGAAGTGTAAGGCAATAAAATCAGGTCATCATAGTAGTGCCAACCTCAACATATTTTGGGGGACCTGCTTCGGAAAGCACAATACTTGAATCCTTTAAAAATCTGATTAGGATAAGTTAGTACAATGTTTTACATCCCTGTCAACACTATCCAGGTCATTTTTGACACATTGCTTCAAATTTAGTTGGACTTTTACCTGACATTGAGATGAAATGACATCTCAAGCCCTACCTCCCAAAGAATCCTCAAGGTCCGATTCAGATTACCAGTACTTAAGGTTGGTCGGTTTCAACTCTGTGCAGAAGCACCATGCAGCCAAATCTATTTCCTGAAGCCCCGATGGGTAAGGGCACATTTAGGATAAGAGTTGTAATTTCAAGCTGTGAAAATTAGTCCAGTTTATAGCTGCAGAGGAACTAAAGCAAACTGATCCAAGTTCAGATTTGTTGTGGAAAATAATGCAAAAAGTTACATAAGTTATTGTCATAGTGCTGGGTTATCAGTGTGAAATAATTTAGGGGTATTTTTCATAACAACATATGTTTGGGGTATTGTACTTTTGAGAATCATCTCTCTTGAGGCAAATCTGCAAATCTAGCTGCAACTTGTATTCTTTCCCTTATCTTAACTTATGCAAACTATGTAGAACCTGATGAGATGGCTCATAATGAGGCATCTCATCAGGTTCAACACCATTTGCCATACTTTTGAAGATTTTGTCTGGAGTGTCTATTTACAAGAATGAACATGTCCTAACTCAAAGCTGAAAGAGTTAACGTCAGAAACTCTGGGATGAAAGGCTTCTATCTGAGCACAGTGATTTGTGTAACATGTTAGTTAGTAAAGTCTTTATTTTTTAGGGTAACTACATTTAACATATATAAGCTGTAGCTAATTTTCCATGACTTTAGAATCAACACTTTAATGATTTTGTATTTGAGGTACAAAATCATTAAAGTGTTGATTCTGATGAGACAATTCATTGTAGGGTTCTACACAGCTTGCATAGGTATCTTTAAAGGTCTATAGGGTTGAAAGGTTACATGTCCAATGTGCAAACACTTCCTGTTCAGGTGATTTCATTCTGCACTGCTTGCTGAAGCATATTAACCCTTATCCTGCTGTTCATGACAACCCCTACCTTTGCAAACAGTGTAGATCCAGATCAGATGGCTTCTGAAGAAGCCATCTGATAAGTATCTACACTGTTTGTCATTCAGTTTGTGAATTTGAATGAATAAATTACATGAAGTAATTTGATTGGTTGAAATGTAAATGGGTGTGGCTAAATTAGTTTATGCAGCAAGATAAGTATTAATAGTAACCTAGTCTTCTTATTTTCATTTCAGTCTGAAACTAAATACAAGAAAGCAAGTGAGTATAGTTCTAGCACCAGATAACGGGGACTAGACCCCTGTGTCATAGGGGCTCAATTTACCACCACACAAAAGTTTAAATGGCTGATAGATGAATCGTATTACCCTTAATACCAGCTTGCCCTTTATGTATCTAGCCCTCTACTTAGTAACATAACCCTTATCTTGCTGAACATGACAGCCCTACCTTTGCAAACATTGTAGATCCAGATCAGATGGCTTCTGAAGAAGCCATCCGATCAGGATCTGCAGAAGCTGTCTGATCAGGATCTGCAGTGTTTGTCATGCAGTTAGTGAATTGAACAAACACATATTATCAAATAATTCGACTGGTTGATAGTCAGAATGGGTGTGGTTTAACCCTTACCTTGCTGTTCACGACAACCCCTATCTTTGCAAACAGTGTAGATCCAGATCAGATGGCTTCTGAAGAAGCCATCTGATCAGGATCTACACTGTTTGACATTCAGTTTATGAATTTGTTGCAATAAATTACATCAAGTAATTTGATTGGTTGATAGACAGAAATGGGTGTGGCTTAGATGAATATTCAGCAAGATAAGGGTTAATTTACTGAGCAGGATAAGGGTTAATGAAAGCTGAGCTGTTTTCTGAAAAAAAAAAAAAAATTCTCTGCTGCAGTAGCCTGTAGCCTGCTTGAAATAAACCTGTAAAGATTGTCAGTGACCTTGATATTAATTTTCTGGACTTCAGGCCAGTTGTTCAAAACTGACAACGATGATAGTTAATTTAGCATTAAAACTTCAATCATTTAGTATGACAAAAGTTACTCACCTTTTTTCACACTCACTAATGAAAGCTTCATGTTGCATGAAAAGTAAGAAATATAACCTGGTTGTGAGGGGTAGATAGAAAAATCTGACCTCACCCTCAGGACACCCTCACTGGCTAGGTGACCCTCGGGCCAGATTTTTATGTTGATTGTTTATCATTTGAACCAAGGTTATGGAGCACAAGTAGCTCTTCAGTGCTACAGTCCATGTGACTATCTTTAATCTGTAGATAATCCAGCTAATGGTTATTAACCCTTTTAGTAGCAAATGGAATCTTCCTCCTTACATATAGCAGGAGTTCATTTCAAAATTTAGGGGTGTCAGGTTGTGTTTTCATCAAAATTTATTTGGAAAATGACAGAACTTTTAGCAAACAGTGAAGGCCCTGATCAGACGCCGCGTTCTGCGGCGTCTGATCTGGGCCTACACCGTTTGCCAGGGTACCCGTTTTGGGGTTTCTGGTACTAAATGGGTTAATAGAAAATAGTCACATTTTTCTTAAGGCTACGAGGTCAGAGTATTGCTTAAGGGAGTTTTCTATAGAATCTTGACTGGAATCATGGGTTGGGCTTTGCAAATAGTGCAGACTCGGATCAGATGCCGCTTTTGCAGTATCTGACCATGGTCTTCACTGTTTGCTCACAGTACAGGAATTTAAGGTTTAAACGAAACAGTCTAAGTTCCCATTCAGCCTACACTCAGAGACATTCGACCCACCAGTACTCTAAGTGCTTTGATTGTATCTTGACCTCACACAGATCAGATCTTTCTCATCAAATTGCAAAATTAGCCCTTGTCCTGCTGAATATTTAAATATGTCACACCCACCACTGATTATCAGCCAATTGGATTACTTGATGCAAGTAATTGCAACAAATTTATAAACTGGATGGCAAACAATGAAGATCCTGATCAGATGGCTTCTTCAGAAGCCATCTGACTTGGATCTACATTGTTTCAAAGATAAGGCATATCCGGGCTCAGCAGGACAAGGGTTAGGTTTCACATGATGTTGCTTGTATGTCTGTTCTTTCTGTTTGCTACCAGAGGAAGATTACAGGAGTCTAGTAGAAAAGTATGCAACAATTCGAGAAGACTTCAACAAAAAGATGCAAGAGTCCTGCAGGGTAAGTTTTATTTGTTCATTTGCATTGAGGTTTTACATCCCCATCATCACTATCTAGGGTTAAAGGGGTGGTCAGACTCACACCACTTTTCCTGGGTAGGCTTAGACTTTCTAAGTATACAAAAGATTCCTCGCCTTCAGCTTTGCCTGGAGGCACCTTGCAGTTCAGTTCATTTGTTCATGCCATGATGGATGGGGCAGAAGAGGCTGAAGGGTAAGTACAGGGGAGAAGAGATAAAAGATAATGGTGACAATTAAAGAAAATTTTTCCTTTATCTTCCTGCAGAAGTATATTATGTAGGCACATGTTCAAGTGATTCTAACAAGTACCTACAAAATGTCAGAAGTTTTTGTGTCAGATGTGGTTATAACTTCTTGTCTGTCGGAGGTTGTAGGTTTAATTTTGGCTTTTTCAGACTTTGGGATATGTATTTAAACTGAGGTCCTGTTTTTATATGACCTTAGTTGATGGTGGGACATAAAATTCAAACAAACAATGCACAACATGTCAAGAAGTGATTCTGACAAGTACTTGCAAAGTATATTTTAATGGAAAAATCTATACAAAAATTATACATGTATCCATTATTCATACATGGAGCTATTTCATTGACATTTTTTGAAGAAGATGCAAATACAGGTACTCTCATTGCAAAGCTATTACTAAGAAAGATGACACTTCTTTTTAACAAGAGGGCCCAGAGGGCCCTGAATCGCTCACCTGAGAATTAGTGTCTCTAGTACATTCTAGGCCCAAGGGCTATAATTTGAACAAACTTGGTATTGGTCCACTATATGAAGCTTCATACCAAATATCAAAGACCTGAACCTTCTGGTTTCAGACAAGAAGATTTTTAACGGTTTTCCCTATATAAGCCAATGAAAAACCAAAGGGTTCCGGGGTGGAGACCTTTTTTGCCCCAGGGCTATAATATGAACAATCTTGAAAGAGGTCCACTAGATGAAGCTTCATACCAAATATCAAAGATCTGGGCCTTGCAGTCTCAGAGAAGAAAAGATTTAAAGATTTCCACTACATAAGCTTAGGTAAAACCAAAGGCCCCCCTGGGCGGGGGCATTTTTGGCCCCAGGGCAATAATTTGAACAATCTTGGTAGAGGTCCACTAGGTGAAGCTTCATACCAAATATCAAAGACCTGGGCCTTGCGGTTTCAGATAAGAAGATTTTTAAAGATTTTCCCTGTATAGGCCTATGAAAAACCAAAGGCCCCCGGTGCGGGGGCATTTTTGGCCCCAATGCTATAATTTGAATAATCTTAGTAGAGGTCCACCAGGTAAAGCTTCACACCAAATGTTAAAGACCTGGGCCTTGTGGTTTCAGAGAAGAAGATTTTTTAATGATTTTCCCTATATAAGCCTATGTAAAACCAAAGGCCCCTGTGCGGGGGCATTTTTGCCCCCAGGCTATAATTTAAACAATCTTAGGGGCCATTTTGGCCCCCAGGGCTATAATTTAAACAATCTTGGTAGAGGTCCACTAGATGAAGCTTCACACCAAATATCAAAGGTCTGGGCCTTGCGGTTTCAGAGAAGAAGATTTTTAAAGATTTTCCCTGTATTAGCCTATGTAAAACCAAAGGCCCCCTGGGCGGGGGCATTTTTGGCCCTAAGGCTATAATTTGAACAAGCTTCACACCAAATATCAAAGGTCTGGGCCTTGCGGTTTCAGAGAAGAAGATTTTTTAAATATTTACCCTGTATAAGCCTATGTAAAACCAAAGGCCCCGGGGGGGGGGGGGCATTTTTCGCCCCAAGGCTATAATTTGAACAATCTTAGTAGAGGTCCACCAGGTAAAGATTCACACCAAATATTAAAGACCTGGGCCTTGTGGTTTCAGAGAAGAAGATTTTTTAATGATTTTCCCTAAATAAGCCTATGTAAAACCAAAGGCCCCCGGGGCGGGGGCATTTTGGCACCCAGGGCTATAATTTGAACAATCTTGGTAGAGGTCCACTAGATGAAGCTTCACACCAAATATCAAAGGTCTGGGCCTTGCGGTTTCAGAGAAGAAGATTTTTAAAGATTTTCCCTGTATTAGCCTATGTAAAACCAAAGGCCCCCTGGGCAGGGGCATTTTTGGCCCTAAGGCTATAATTTGAACAATCTTAGTAGAGGTCCACCAGGTAAAGCTTCACACCAAATATTAAAGACCTGGGCCTTGTGGTTTCAGAGAAGAAGATTTTTTAATGATTTTCCCTATTTAAGCCTATGTAAAACCAAAGGCCCCTGTGCGGGGGCTTTGGCCCCCAGGGCTATAATTTGAACAATCTTGGTAGAGGTCCACTAGATGAAGCTTCACACCAAATATCAAAGGTCTGGGCCTTGCGGTTTCAGAGAAGAAGATTTTTAAAGTTTTCGTTTAAAAAATCTATTTTTAGCTCCTGTGACCTAGATGTGCAATGGACCGGAACCATTTGAACAACTTTGAAAGGGGACCACCTAAGGATCATTCCTGTGAAGTTTGGTCAAAAACAGATCAGTGGTTTAGGAGGAGATGTCATTTGAAGAAAAAGTTTACGCACGCACACACGCACTGACGACGGACGACGGACGAAAAGTGATCACAAAAGCTCACCTTGTCACTACGTGACAGGTGAGCTAAAAACATATAAATAGAAGGGAGTTCCTTGGATGTATTATTACTAAGAAAGTCCAGGACAAAAGAGAGAAAAATAATATTTTAGATGACCAGAATGATTGTTGAAATGGTACAGTGGTATGCCACTGTTCTTAACCCATTGCAGATGCCGCAGAACACGGCGGCTGATCAGGGCCTGCACTGTTTGCTAACAGATTTTTCTGTCCAAAACAGAATAAAAAAGAAAAAAATAGGCGTGACTCCCCTTATATGAGAAATGGAGTTGTCAAACATATAGCAACGGAAGAGTCCACTAGCATTCATTGGTTTAATGGCTGTTTCCTAATACACTGAACATCTTAGAACACAGTTCCATAAAAATGAATAGACATGCCTGACATATTGTCTAATTTTCTACAAGACTAAAAGCAAAGGAAGCCACAAAAATTGCCTCCCTTCAAGGGAGACAACTTTTGTAGCTTCTGCTTACCTGCTAACTCAGCCTCTCTTTAATGCTGGGCCTTCCTGGGGGTAAGGGTTTGCTCCTTCTGAACAGATTCTTTCCTCCAGATAAAAATGGAGACCAAAATATCAATATTTTTTAAGAAGTCTTCCATCATCCATGAAGGCATATCTCTTTTTATTGTTAGGATACAGATCCAATTAAGAAAAAAGTAGTTTAAATTTGCTTATTGCTTTTGGCGAAAGCAATATCTGAAAAAAGCCTCATTTTCAGAAGGCCTCAGTTAAGGTTAGTTTAACCATATTTTTGTTTAAGTATATTGTTTTACAAATACAACCTAGACATAATACAATATTATGGATCAAGAACAGAAAGTGTTGTAATGAAGCTAGTCCTGAGATAAACCAGGGGCAGCTTCTCCAGACTTTTGATATGGTCCCATGTCCAAATGACCTCAGTAGTGGATAGGATGTTAATCTCAAGCAAACAGTTTAAAAAAGCTCCAGTTTTAATATATTTCAGCATTTCCAAGAAGTAGAAGAAGAGCATATAAGCAGAATGAAGGATTTTGTTGAAACATACTCAAAAGCCATGGAAAATGAGCTTGTACTGTATGGAAGGGTAGGTACAGTATTGTCTGGTTGGCTGCCGCAATAAAATTTTATCCTTTTGTTGAGGGACTTAAAGCACCTAGCCTCAGCAAAAAAGGACATTGGACATTGTATGGTGTCAGATCTAGGTCTACACTGTTTGCTTAAAGTGCAAGGATGTTTGCTTAAAGTACAAGGAATTTTGTAAAACTTACCACAAACAAAACAAAATAGAAATGAAGGCAATGATCAGGAATTGATACAATTAACCCATGAAATAACTAGACCCTAATGGAAACATCAATAGTGGAAAGCAAGAAAGACAGTTACTTTTCCACAAAATGGCCAATTGGGTATCCAAAAGGAAAACTTCAGTGACTGTAACACTGATAGCTTGTTTACCATGGTTGATTCAAAACCAAAAACTCATTCTTGTGTTCCCTATGAAATTTTTCCAAAACCATATTTACCTCAGCTCCTTCCCATACTTGATCTAAAATTTGAACAAGTACAATTAACTACCTGTTGTTGTGCCTTACAATAGCTAAACGAGTGGCAAACAGTGTAAACCCTGATGAGTTGCCGCAGAATGCCGCATTCTGCGGCATCTCATCTAGGTTTACACTGTTTGCTCTGGCATTTCTGTCCGAATACATACGGTAAATACAGTGGCCCTAGATAACAAATATTTAGGAACAATTTAGGGAGATGTTTCTTACTTTGTCATGAAATTGTGTTCTTTGTACTCATTAGAATGGTCTTACTGAAAGCTTCTATTACGCACATCAGGTTCTCAAATACATATAATGATCACCCCACTATATAAAGAGAAAAGTTGGGTTTAAGTGGGTATTCATTATTTTCCGTATCTTTGCTCTAAAATATAGATTGTGGGTACTCGATAGAACGGCCTCAATGAGGCAGTTCTAACGAGCACCCACAACCTATGTTTGGCATTTAAATAAGTTTTCCTCAGAAAAATGACCATTTTGGAGGTATGAAAGAATGCACTTTGTCATATGGATGTGTTATCATAATGTTACACACAGGCAATTCTAAGGAGTATGCACAGCATAACATTATTTTATAAAATGATCCGGGGCACAGCATTTCCTACAATTTACATGTGCACCCAGCAAAGACTCAGATCAGCCTGTACATCCACACAGTCTGATCAGTCGTATTTCTACACTCTAAAGATAGCTAAGGGCTTAATGCTCCTTCATGCAGCAAGAGAAGTCTCTAGTCAGACTACATGGATGTGCAGGCTGATCTGATTCTTCGCTGGGCATACATGTAAATTGTAGGAAATGCTGTGCCCTAGCTCATAATATCAAAAAGATATCCCTAAATTCTCGCTGATGCTGTGATTAACCCATTATATGCGGGAAACTCCTAAAGGGGTATCTTGGCAAACAGTGCAGGCCCAGATCATACGCCACAGAAGGTTGCGTCTGATCAGGGCCTACACTATTTTCTACCAGAATTTTCCATAAAAAATAGAACAAAAACCGAAAAATAGGCCTGACACCCCTTATATGACAAATGGACTTGTCTAACATATAGTAATGGAAGAGTCCATTAGTATACAAAGGGTTAACTGGCTGTGACTCAAACTATCCCTGTCTAGAACAATTTTTTGCCATCTCAAAGGTGTTTGAGCCAATAAAGTTCAACTGTACATTGCTTTTACAGGCTCAAAAAGAATTTCAAGAGAGCTGTGATGCTTTAACAATACAGAAATTGTTAACAACTTTTATCGAGTCCAAGGCCACTGGACCAGAGAAACCTGGTATGTTTTCTATATCTATTTGTTATATTTGGAGAACAAAAAACAACAACACACACAGTTACATGTTCTGTAATCAGGCCATAAGTAAATAATTTTTTGGTGAAGCATATTATTTTCAACTGAGAAAGGAATTGAAAGCTCATATTAAATACTGTCAGAAGTATTTTAAAATCAGTTATTTTACATGTTTATAACCCTGTTGTTCAAAGCATTGTTAGCTTAATGAGCCTGTTAGCAGTCATATTGTTAACCATTTTAGCAAATACAATATCTAAAATTGTTATTTTTTGCTGAAAAAATATGAGCAGCTTTTGCATGTGCAAAAGCTGCTCAAATTATTAAGCAAAAATATAAGCATATTTGCCATACTAAAAGATTGAAGTTTTAATGATGTTAACTAACGACATTGTTAGCTTTGAACAACTGGGGCCAGTTGTTCAAAACTAATGACATCATTAGTAAATGTATCGTAAAATCTTTGATCATTTAATCTGGCAAATATGCTAATATTTTTGCTGAAAAAATGTGAGCAGCTGCTCACATTTTTTTTCAGCAAAAATACCAAAATTTTACATATTAAACTTGCTAGAACAGTTAACAATATGACCACTAATGAGCTTGTTAAGCTAATGATGCTTTGAACAACTGGGCCCAGGTCCCATAATGTTAACTGTTTTAGCAAGTTCAATATCTGATACACAGGTATTATTGCAGTGCTAAAGCTGCTCACATTTTGCAGCAAAAAATAGCATATTAGCCATATTAAATGATCAAAAGTTCTAATGATATGTTAACTAATGAGGTTGTTACTTCTGAACAACTGGGCCTAGATCGGTAAAGTAATGTTTGTGTTGGTTATTAATTTTGTAATAACAGACGTCCCTGGCCTAGTGGGTATGAGCGCCAACTCCTAATAATTAGGTCTTTCACCGCTGTGGTTCCAGCCTTGCTAAGATCACATGTGAGTGGCTGTGTTCTGTAATGAAAAGAGCAGTCTGATCTGGGTCCACACTGTTAACAGCAGACAACAAAGCAGATGACAATGGTGATGATTGGTATTTTAAGGGCTAAAATTGTATACTTTGCAAAAAGAAAAAAAAATGTGAGGGCTGTAACCTGCATATAACCAAATGTCAGCCAATGAGAAGCGATGTTACATGATGTCAGGTTATCATAGATGTTTGACATTATCCAATCAAATGTTGCATTACATTTGCAGGTGCATTAGACTAGTAATTGATACTCAGTCTGCCCTGTTTCTGGGTTTACTTATGAAATTGGTCTGTATTGAAAAATAGTTACAGACGGAAATACACCACAAACTATAACACTATTAATGGGGTCCAAAGCAGAAACCATATTAGTTAAGTAACTGTGTTACACCCTAACCTCATTATGGATCCCAAAAATGTAAAATGACCAGTTATCTAAAATGTAAAATGACCATTTATCTAAAAATGTATAGATTATATAGAAAAATGACCATAAATGGTCATTTTCTATATAATCTATACATTTTTGTTTGGATATAACATGGTTGTTTAACTAAGACGGGTTTTGCTCTAGACCTCTTTAATAGTATTAAGAAGTGGTTGTGATGTATATCCAAACAAAAATTAATAGATTATATAGAAAAATAACCATTTATGGTCATTTGTATGTATAATCTATACATTTTTAAGATCCAGCTTGAAACTGTGTTATATCCAAAATTGTGTTATAATGAACAGTGTTATATTGAGGTTTTGGTGTAGCTATTAAGCTATTAACCCACTTTGTACTTACTAGAATCACCTGTTTTACATGAAGTAGGAGTCCAGTTTTGTCATGCTTGCCCTCAGCATGTCCCAATGTAGCAGTCCAATTTTCCATCCATCTGTCAACAATTGCATTTGTCCTAGCGTTGACCCTAATGTAAGATTCCATTTCTCAAGAACTATTGGGGCCTCATTAATGATCTTTGGAACAAACTTGCATCTTGGGATAGCAACTTTAATGCAAGCATACATATTTGACCTTGACCTACATTTCTTGGTTCACTGACTATTGTGGCAACACTAGCATTCACCCTAATGTAAGAGTCCATTTCTCAAGCACTATTAGGGCCTCATTAATGATACTTGGAACAAACTCACATCTTGGGATGACAACTTTAATGCAAGCATCTATAGTTGACTTTGACCTACATTTCATGGTTCGCTGACTTTGTAAACTAATGTGTCAACCCTAGCATTCAACCAGATGTAAGAGTCCATTTATCAAGAACTTTAACATTTCCATTAATGATACTTGGTACAATCTTGACGCTAGGAATGACAAAGTTAATGCAAGAATCCATAATTTACCTTGACATATATTTCTTGGTTCATTGACTTTGTAAACCGGCCCCGATAGCTCAGTTGGTAGAGTGTCCGCTCCGGGGAACGGGAGGTCTCGGGTTCGATCCCGGGCCGCGACATACCAAAGTCGTTAAAAATGGTACTAGCTGCTCCTCGTTTGGCACTCAGATTTACGGGGTAGAGCTAGGACTGGTCGATCCAGTGTCAGGATAATGTGACTGGGTGTGGTATCATGTAATGTGTCTGGCACATGATACTTCAGTGAGGCAGCACTATAAACGTGAGCATTGAGCTCCCTGTCGCAACCAGACACCGTCGTGATATGACTGAAAAATTGTTGAAAGCGACGTTAAACCCGAATTCACACACACACACACACTCATTGACTTTGTAACTATTACATTCCCTAGTGTTCACCCTAATGAAAGTGTCCAGTTTTCAAGAACTATAAGAGCTTCTGTAATGATACTTGGTACAATCTTGCATCTTATGATGACAACTTTATACTCATATTTGTCCTTGACCTACATTGGTTCACTGACTTCTTAAACTATTGAGTCAACCCTAGCATTTACCCTGTTAGAGTCTATTTCTCAAAAAGGATAAGAGCTTTATTAATGATACTTGGTACAAACTTGCATCTAGGGATGGATACTTCTATGCAAGCTTTGACCTTGACCTACATTTCATGGTTTTGGGACTTAGCACCCCCACAGGCATTATATTCGAAATTTATTCAAATAGAAATATGTCTGAGCATTTTGTTGTTGTTTATTATTATTACTTTTGCATACTGTGAAGGTCCTAATCAGATGCCACATTCCGTGGCATCTGATCTGGGCCTGCACTCATTGCTAGTTTTCTCATTTACGGGTTTTTCCAGTATAAAAAGGGTTAAAGCAATATTGTATTTATTTATTTTTCAAGCTGTAAGGACCTGGGAGTATACAGGTACTGATTACTAGTTTGAATCACAGATATATGATGAGTTTTGGTAAATGCCATATTCAGTGCCTCAGATGCACCTAGTGAGATCCTTAGTGTCAATATCATTGTGGTTACATTAAGATAACACATCCGTGTGGCATAGTGTAGTCTTTCATATCCCGAAAATGGTTCTTTTTCTGAAATTTTGTGTTTTTTTACTTAGTTATACACCAAAAATAGTTTTTGGGTGCTCGTTGGAACTGCCTCATTGAGGCAGTTCTAATGGATGTCCACACCTTTTGTCTTGGAGCAGAAATAAGAAAACTAATGTATACCTCCGTAAACCCCAGTTTTCTATATATAAAGTGGGGTTTCATTTCATGGACTTGTTCACGTGATGATCTTCCCTTACCATGTTTTATTGTGATAAACTTACATTGTTGTGTCATGTATTTTCTTTTCAGCATAAATAATAAGCATTTTGCAGTAGTGAATGATGAATGTTTTGACCGTTATCCTGCTGAATAAATTAATTCAGCCTCTCCTATTGCTGACAAAAAAATAATCGAATCACTTGATATAATGCATTCATTCAAATGCAAACTGTATAACAAACAGTGCAGATCTTGATCAGATGGCTTTGTCAGAATCTGTCCGATCTGGATCTACAGTTTGCAAAGGTAGGATTTGTTGTGTTCAGATTATGTTAAGGGGTGGTTGAGTGAGGCAAAGGTGTGACCAGTGTGTCCAATGATATTGGCTGACGTTTGAGAAAGGACTGCTATTCTAGCAGCTGGTAATGGTAAAGTGAGGATGTTTTCATTTCTTCTGTTCTCACTTTGAATTATTTTCTTCTGTCTTCCCTGCTCCTCTATATCGTCTCAGCTACCTTCAAATTTTGAGAAGACACAAACTAATAATTTTAATTCTGACTCGATACATAAAAAAATATTATTACACCTTTCCTTAAGGGCTTTTTAGCTCACCTGAGCACGAAATGCTCATGGCGAGGTTTTGTTACCAGTGAATGTCCGTCATCTTTCATCAACAATTTGCTTTAAATGCGAACTCCTCCTAAACCCTTGGGTCATTTTGATTCAGACTTCACAGGAATGTTGCCTAAGTGGCTGCCTACCAAAATAGCTCAAATCGTTCTGCTCTGATGAACAAGATGGCCACCAGAGGTTAAAAATAGAAAAATCTTTAACTCCAACTCCTCCTGTACACTTGAGCCAGATTCATTCAAACTTCATAGAAATGTTGCTTAGGTGACTCTCAACCAAAATAACTAAAACGGTTCCGCTCCGATGAGCAAAATGGCCATCAGAGCTAAAAATAGAAAAACATCATAAATTTGCCGCAAACGCGAACTCCTAAACCCTTGGGTCAATTTGATTCAAACTTCATAGGAATGTTGCCTAGGTGGCTCCCAACCGAAATAGCTGAAGTCGTTCCACTTTGACAAACAAGATGGTCGCCAGAGCTCAAAATAGAAAACATCTTCGAACGACAACTTCTCCTGTACCCTTTGCCCAATTTGATTCAAACTTCATAGGAATGTTTCTTAGATGACCCTCTACCAAAATAATTAAAACAGTTCACCTCTGATGAACAAAATGGCCACCAGAGCTAAAAAAAGAAAAACATCGTAAATTTGCTTCAAATGTGAACTCCTCCTTAACCCTTGGGCCAATTTGATTCAAACTTCACAGGAATGTTGGCTAGGTGACTCCCTACCAAAATAGCTAAAATTGTTCCTAAAGGGGTACCTTGGCAAACAGTGCAAGCCAGGATCAGATGCCACAGAATGTGGTATCTGATCAGGGCCTGCACTATTTGCTTACAGAATTTTCTGTCAAAAATAAGAACGAAAAAATAGGCCTACCACCTCTTATATGACAAATGGACTTGTCAAACATATAGCAGTGGAAGAGTCCAGTGGTATACAATGGATTAAAACAGAGGACCCTCTTTATAAAAAAACATTTTGCTGTTATAAAGAATTTTCCACAATAAAGAATCTTAATAATGAGTAGTATAAATGTATAACATAATAACAGAAAAAGTTCATATTTTGTGATAGTTGAAGAATAGTTTTTGTCAAATCTCCATAAAAACCTATGTTGTGGGTATTCATTAGAACCACCTCGGTGAGGCGGTTCTAATGAATACCCACAACATAGATTTATATGGAGAAATAAGGAAAACTATCCTTCAATTATCAAAAAATACTTATCTGTTGCTGTGTATGATAGGTAATAAAGGACCTTTTTTTAGCTCACCTGGGCCAAAGGCTCCAGGGGAGCTTATAGTATAGTGGGTCCTCTGTCGTCCGTCCGTCCACACTTTTGAGCAGCTATATCTCTGTATCCTGCAGGCTGATCTCAATCATTTCTCATCTGTAGCATGCCTCTGGTGGGGCATTGATGACATAAACTTTTTTTTGAAATCGCTCTAAAACTTTGGTTCCTATGGCAACCACAAGGTCCCATAGACTTACTATGGGAAAATGCTTGTCATCACTGTAGCGCCTTCAGTTTTGATCATATCTTTCTGAAACTTATATGTAAGGTGACTGGGGATAAAAACTCGGATGAGTTCAAAAACCGGCCAAGTCGGCCCAGTTATCATAGAGTTACGTCCCTTTGATTGCTGAAAATGCCCATTTTTGACCTTGTCATCACCGTAGCCCCTTCAGTTTTGATAGGATCTTTCTAAAACTTATTTGTAATGTGGCTGGGGATAAAACCTCGGATGAGTTCGAAAACCGGCCAAGTCCGCCAATTTATCATAGAGTTACGTCCCTTTGATTGCTGAAAATGCCCATTTTCGACCTTGTCATCACCGTAGCCCCTTCAGTTTTGATCAAATTTTTCTGAAACCTATATGTAAGGTGACTGGAGATAAAACCTAGGATGAGTTTGAATACCGGCCAAGTTGGCCCATTTATCATTGATTTACGTCCCTTTGATTACTGAAAATGCCAATTTGTGACCTTGTCATCACCATAGCCCCTTCAGTTTTGATCGGATCTTTCTGAAACTTATATGTAAGGTAGCTGGGGATAAAATCTTGGATGAGTTCGAAAACAGGCCAAGTCAGCCCATTTATCGTAGTGTTATGTCCCTTTGATGGCTGAAAATGTTGATTTTTGACCCTGTCATTACCGTAGACCCTAAAGAAGCCTCCGTGGTCGCGTGGTTACACTACTCGCCTTGTAAACCAGGGGTCGCAGGTTCCATCCCGGGCTTCTCCAGACTTTCGGATGAGTCTTTAAACCGAGGTCCCATATCCGTATGACCTTAGCTGTTGGTGGGATGTAAAAACTGAAACACTCACCGTAGACCCTAAAGATTTGATCGTATTTTTCTGAAACTTATATGTATGGTGGCTGGGGAGGAAACCTCGGATGAGTTGGAAAACTGGCCAAGTCGGCTCATTTATTATAGAGTAACATCCCTTTGATTGCTAAAAATGCCAATTTTGACCTTGTTGTCACCGTAGCCCCTTCAGTTTTGATCGGATCTTTCTTAAACTTACATGTAAGGTTTGGGAATAAAACCTCAGGTGAGTTCGAATACCGGCCAAGTCGGCACATTTATCATAGAGTGACGTGCCTTTGATTGCTGAAAATGCCTATTTTCGACATTGTCATCACTGCTGCCCCTTAAGTTTTGAACGGATTTTCATGAAAATTACAAACAAGGAAGTCAGGCAGAAAGCTTGGAGGAGTTTGAAAACTCTTGTTTTTGAACTTGTCATCACCATAGCCACTTCAATTTAGATCGGATCTTCTTAGCAAGTCAGGAATAAAAGCTTGAATGAGTTTGAAAACTGGTGAGGTCAGCCTGTTTATCATAGAGTTACATTCTACTTGATTTTCAGAAAATGCTTACCCTGTCATCACCATGTCCTGCCATAAAGCCTTCAGTAAAGGTTGGCACTTCCATAAACTTTGAATCTGTTAGCTCAGGTGAGCGATACAGGACCAAGCTAGCTTGTGTCCTCTTGTTCCTTACATACTCCAGTTGTTTTGTGTTCAATGACATGTCAACCTTTGTGGGTGTTTTTGTGTCATCTCCCAGAGAAAGGGAGAAAAGAGATAGAAGAGATAGAGGAGATGAAAGTGAGGGAGTGAGGAGAAAGAGGAAAATGAATGGAAGTGTAGAAACATTTCCCCTCTACCCTTACCTGCAGCAAGAACAGTAGGCTTTGCCAAACTGTAAACCAATATCAGTTGGATGCCCCAGTGATGCAAGATACACGTCATCTTTACCTCACCTGACCAACCCAACTAAGTACTCCAAGAAACAAATGTTGTGGACATTTGTTAGAAGTGCCTTGCCAAGGCAATTCTAACAAATGTCAAATTCTTTTGTTACTTGGGTTATTAAGTACAATATTCTTGAATATCGCCCTTAATCTGTCTCAATTTGAGCCAAGGAATCTTTCCATCAATATTATAACGGGTTTTGTCATTATATCAAATGTTTGTATAGAGGTGGTTGACTGTAAGTTTGTATAATGAAGAGGAAAAAGCTTCAAAACTCCATGTTACATGGAGGAAACTGAGGTTTGCAGGTCTACCGTAAAAATCCTAAAATTTCGGACACCTTAAGGACTTGCTGTAATTATCCTTAAATTTTAACAGATTAGTTATACAATCCAGCAAGGAGTCCAAAATGTGTAGACGGAATGGCAAACAGTGAATACCCTCATCAGACTGGGTCTGGGTCTGCACTGTTGCTCTTTCATGAGCAGTCTGATCTGGGTCTGCTCTGTTTGCTTAGGCCTGCCATTCCCAATACTTAGGATA
The DNA here is from genome assembly GCA_963580285.1 of Lucinisca nassula. NCBI lineage: Eukaryota > Metazoa > Mollusca > Bivalvia > Lucinida > Lucinidae > Lucinisca > Lucinisca nassula. Next base: position 36,748,812 of record OY757014.1, read on the forward strand.
ATTACGGTAATCTGGGTTCGTAAAGGCTGGAAAAGTTATGAAAATGGACTTTTATCTGAAAAAATCATGGAACCTTAATTTGGATTTTATCATTGAAAAATCATGGAATTTTCAATAATCGTATTTGAAAGTTGAAGAGTATCCATTGAAATGTGATAGAAAAAAATCCAAATAAAGGGCATAATGGTGGACAGCCATACATGTATTGCAACTCTAAAAGCAATTCTATTACACAGGGGGCCGAGGTGGTTGGGTAAGGCAAAGGTGTCATATATCTGCTCTCCTTACAGCAGGTAAGGGGAGAGAGGGAATGTTGTTATTCTGTTTCTCCACTTTCAGTCCTTTTCTTCTTTGTCCCCCTCATCTCCAAAACTATCCCTCTATCTCTTTTCTCCCGTTCTCAGGGAGACTACACAATATGACCTACATGCGTTGACACATCATCATACCTCAACACAATCAGTTACACAGGATGTGAATCAGCCCTGAATATGTAATGTTAACCGTTTATCCATTGTATGCTAGTGGACTCTTCCATTGCTATATGTTGACATGTCCATTTGTCATATAAGGGTTGTCAGGCCTATTGTTTCGTTTTTGTTCTATTTTTGATGGAAAATTCTGTTAGCAAATAGTGCAGGCCCTGATCAGACGCCGCCACATTCTGAGGCGTCTGATCTGGGCCTGCACTGTTTGCCAAGGTACCCCTATAGGGGTTTCCCCCATACAATGGGTTTAGCTGCTGAGAAAAACTGCATCTTAAAATGTAGTTTATGTTGTCTACTGAATCTTCTTGCAAACCTTTTAAACATATTTTTTGCATACAGCCATGTGGGTGCTGATCAGACTGCTCCCAGTCTGATATAGGTCAACACTGTGTGCAAGAATGACTTTTAAAGTGACCAGCAGACAACAATTGTTCTGATTGGCATCTTTGGGGTTAAAATTTGCTATAACACCAGTTATGATTTACTTAACCCTTAACACGCCAAGAAAAAACTACATCTGAAAATGTCGTCGGCTGAATGTTTTTGCAAACTTCTTAAAAATATTTTTGCATATATACAAACAGTGTGGCCCCTGATCAGACTGCTCCGAGAGGAGCAGTCTGATCTGGGTCCACACTGTTTGCAAAAATGACTTTTAAAGTAACTAGCAGACGACAAAGCAGATGACAGTTGTCGTGATTGGTGTCTTATGGGTTAAGTGTGTTCAGATAGTATCATGCAAAACAGCTGTGTCATGGAAAAATTATGGAAAAATCTTAGAATTTGGTCTCAGCAGTTTATATTATCCCTGGATAATTTTCCTTGTACATGTATAGTCTTATAACATACATTGTGAGTTCATGTTAGAATTGACTTGATTCTTAAAGAAAACACATGTTTCAATGTAGAAACAAGAAAAATGATCCTTTTACACCTCTTAAATCTTGAGTTGTGAAGAACTAGTGGCATAGGAGGCATTTGTTAGGCATATTTCAACTTGAGATATGAATAGGGAAAGATACAAACTGTCAGTCAATTATGCAGAAGAAAATAGTAGACTATATATAAATATAAATCTATAGCATTTTTGTCACATTTGCTATTAGCATCGTGCCATAAAGGAGTCCAATTTTCCACACATTTGGTTGTTCGTCTATCTGTTAGTCAAACCGTCAACATTTGTGACCACCCAAATTGTAAAGTTTATTTCTCAAGAACTATAAGAGCTTGATTAATGATATGTGGAACACACTTGTATTTAGGGATGTCCACTTGAATGCAAGCATCCATATTTTAGCTTGACCTACATTTCATGGTTGACTGACTTTGTCAACATTTGCAACCACCCAAGCATTTACCCAAATGGTCAAGCTTATTCTCAAGAACTATAAGATCTTAATTAATGATACTTGGAACAAACTTGTATTTAGGGATGTCAGCTTGAATGCAAGCATCCATATTTGACCTTGACCTACATTTCATGGTTCACTGACTCAGTGAATATTTACAACCACTGTAGCATTCACCAAAATGGCCAAGTTTATTTCTCAAGAACTATAAGAGCTTTATTAATGATGCTTGGAACAAACTTGTATCTAGGGATGAGAACTTTAATGAAAGCATCCATATGTCAGCTTGACCTACATTTCATGGTTCACTGAATTAGTGAACTAATGCATCAACCTAGTTTTCACCCTAATGTTTAGGTTCATTTCTTAAGATTTGTAACAGTTTTCTTAATGATAATTGGTACAAACTTGCACCTTGGAATGACAACTATAATGCAACTACGGATCCGCAAGCATCCGTAGTTGACCTTGGCCTAAATTTCATGGTTCACTGACCTAGTCAACTATTGCGTCAACCCTAGCTTTCACCCTGTTGATTAAGTTCATTTTTCAGGATTCTGGGCTGCTCCAGACTTTTTGATGAGTCTTTAAACCAAGGTCCTGTCTCCGTATGACCTTAGCTGTTGGTGGGACGTAAAACTCAAACACTCACTCACACTCACTTCTCAGGAACTGTAACAGCTTCATTTAATGATACTTGGGACAAGGATACATCTAGGAATGACAACTTTTATTCAAGCACCAATGTTTGACTTTGACCTAGATTTCATGGTTTATTGACTATGCGCACCCACAGGCCCGACATAACCTTTGGCAGAATTATCCTTTACTTCTCTGTAAAACAGATTATGATGTGTAATGAGGATAACTGCATGATAATTTTCCTTATTTCCCCATAAAAAAACTTAACCCTTGTCCTGCTGAATATTTTAATGTGCTACACCCACTACCGATTATCAACCAATCAGATTACTTGATGCAAATTATTGCAACAAATTTACAATCTGAATGGCAAACAATGTAGATCCTGATCAGATGGCTTCATCAGAAGCCATCTGATCTGGATCTTCATTGTTTGGAAAATAAGGCATATCCGGGCTCAGCAGGTCAAGGGTTAAGATTTGGGTACTTGTTAGAATCGGCTTGTTGGGGGAGATTCTAACAAGTACTTACACACATGTGTCTGTCAAGAAATATGGAAAACTATTCCTTGAAACATCCTTGTTTCGCATCTTTATCTGGCAGTTTTAAGGTTTGCCACTAATCCAGCTGTATAGTTTAAAGGTGCATTATTGAGCTATCTGGAAAAAATGCTTCCAAAAATAAAATATAGCCGGTATTTTTCTTTAAAACAATACAAATGAATGCATTTTATGCAAAAATGCGAACAATTATGATGACAGGTAAACGAGTTTGAGAGGGATTCCCTAACTAGGTTTAGAACACATGTTAGATCTATTTTTAGTTCTTGACAAAAATAGAATCCCCATATATGACGTTATGCGACGTTCATTTTTGGCCTTGTTTGCTTAGGCCATGCCTGAATCGGTAAAAAAATATGACGCTGAATACCATGCCATAAGTAACGACACTCGAGAGATACTGTCGCCATGTATGTATAAAGTGACAAATTTATTTTTAGAACAGAAATAGTGTACACATGACAAAGGAGTATGCATTGAAGATAAAAACCAGAAAAAAAATTTGAGACCCGGTAGCTCAATAATGCACCTTTAACTCTTATCCTGCTGAATATTTGAATTAGCCACACCCATTTCTGACTGTCAGCCAATCAGATTACATGATATAATGTTTTCATTCAAATTCCCAAACTGAATGACAAACAGTGCAGATCCTGATCAGATGGCTTCTTCAGAAGTCATCTGATCTGGATCTACACTGTTTGCACAGTTATGGGTTGTCATGTTCAGTGGAATAAGGGTTAAGACACAACATCAAGTTGTAAAACAATTGTGATAAGGAGATGTGTCTAAAAACTTAGGGTAAATTCGGAACCACTTTTTGTGAATGCTACTGGCCTCGGTATCATTTCTTGTATCTTTCATCATTCATAGTCTCGCATAGAAACAGATATGGTGGATATTTTGTGATAATTGAAGGATATTTTTCATAAATTCTCCATAAAAATGTATACCTTGGTATTAAATTGGAACCGATTGGCGAGACCGTTCTGTTGAATACACACAACAAAGATTTCTGTGGAGAAATAAAGAAATTATCCTTCAGTTATCATCAGATACCCACCCTGTCTGTTGGTATAGTTGTAAATCTCTGTTTCACTGTTATTTGAAAGCATGTGTCACCTTAGTTTTACAATAGGTTTTTTTGATTTTTGGCAGTACTTTTGAATAATGTTTCTATGAAAGTACCTAAAGGTATTAATTTTTGGGACATGCTTCTCATATTTGAGTTTTCACTGAAGATATTTTTCTTGATGGGCCTCCATGACCTAGTGGATAAGAGCGCAGACCCTTAATCATTAGGTCTCTCACCACTGTGGGTTCGGGCCAGGCTCGGGTCACCTGTAAGGCGCCAAGTTTGGCAACGGAAGGTTGGATGGTTTTCTCTGGATACTACTGTTTTTCACCCAACTATTTAATGATCGACTCAAAATAATTGAAATTTTGAAAGGGCTGTAAAACCGAAACAAAATAAACGATACATATATTATGACGAAAGAAACTGAAATCTGGAAAGGACTATGAAGAATGATTGCACAATCCTTGCAGGGTGTTTTGAGTTCTTATGATGGCTGGAGACATCTCACATTTTTGTTGCACCTTCTTTTAGCGCGTCCTCTGATGAATTAATGCCGTTGGATTTATCACCAGTAATAGAAGCCTCTGTGGTTGTAGTGGTTAAGCTACTCGCCTCTTTAACATGGGTTTCTGTGTTTTGATGCCAGGCTTATCCAGACTCAAATTAATTTCAATCACCAGACTAAGCAATACAAAAATGGTGTCTCAAGCCTGAAGTCTTATTTTGTTGCAATGGGTAAATGTGCTTTCAGCAGACAGTGCCTAACACGATAACCTTTGGAAAAGGAAACAAATAATAGATAAAATGCACACTGTCAAGCATGTAGTAAGGACAATAATGTGGCACAGATGAGTGAAAGGGCGTTGTTGTCACATGCGAACGGAGAGGGTCATAAGAAACAAGAAAAGTAGTTCAAAGTCCTAGAAAACGATTGGCCCATGAAGTCCTTGAAATTGATTTGGCCTTGCCTATATGAACCCTGGGTACTCACATGGCATGTGGCAGCATATTGTTCTTTTCTTTTTCTCTTTTTCAATTTTCACTGTTAGTAACCAAAAGTGATGCTTGTTTGTCAGTAATGAAGCACATTTTAAGCTTGATAGATTTTCTTGCTTTCGGAAAGCATGTTGCTGAAACCATCAATGCGATCAGTGGCCAGTTGTTCAAAACTGATGACATCGTTAGTTAATGTATCATTATAATTTTGTTAATTTAATATGGCAGTTATGCTAATATTTTTGCATTTTTGCTGAAAAAATGCCAGAGTATAATATATTGTAATTTCTAGAACAGTTAACAATTAGCTCGTTAAGCTAACAATGCTTTGAATAATTGGGCCCAGAAGTTTTAAACACATAGCTTAAAATAGGGAGGAGTGATAAGGATAATAAGAGCTAGTTTTCTTTATTTCTTAAAGGGAATGGGAACACCTGGCAGATTTTTCCGCAATTTCTCAAAGTCAGACAACTTTCGGGACTTCCTGTTCACTTTTCTATAAACTCTCTCTCCCCGAAAAAGGGGTCTACTCTTAAAGGAAAGAATTTGCTTCTCAGGAGCAAATTCTTTCCTTTAAGAGTTGACCCCTATTGACATGGGAAACAAAAATAATTTTGCAGGAGTTGTCTCCCCTGAAGGTGTTTCCATTTCTCTTCAAAGAAACAGAAGTTGTGGGTTCTTGGTTCGATGAGGTGATTCTAATAAGTACCCACAACATATGGTTTCATGAAGAAATAAGAAAGTTTATACCTAAATTACCCAAAAGTAAGAAAGTTTATCCCTTAGTTACCATCATTACTTCTTACCTGGAACTAAAGACATGTTAAAAAAAATTTTCTTATCAATGTAAACCTTGTTGTTAAAGTTTAGAAGTGACTTTAGCAGGTTCTTTTTATATGTTGTATAATAGAAATAATGTTCGAGAATGTGGCTACTTATCCTTTACTTGCTTTTTCTGTTCAGTTTCAACTGTGTGTGTCAGGGATACAGACTAAGCATTTTGCTTTAGACGCCCAGATTGCCATAAATCCAAATTGTACATTGAGTTAATAGACATTTTTATTCAAAAACTTAGGTGCCTAGGCAAAAATTTAGGGGCCTTGGGCAACTGGGCGCCTGTTAGTCTGTAACCATGCAACCGCTGTTGAAAAAATGTTTGCATGCCAGAATGAAATGAAAATGTTAAATACTCCGGCGTTACTCTCAAAAGCCATGTTGCCGACTTGCTGGGGTGGTGGGTGAGGCGAAAGTTACCTGTATCTTATGTCATGGGTGTCCAGCTGATATTTGCTTATAGTTGGGCAAGCCTGGCAAGGCCTGCTGTCGTTGCAGGGAACGTTGTTATTTCTTCTGTTTCTACAATATATGGGCTGCATGATGCTTCCACGCAGAGCTGAATCCGGCCCGCACACCAGTACTGGTAAACCTCTTAGAGGATCTAAGCCTGTCCAGGAACCGCGGTGCGAGGTGGACCGTCCATGCTAATAAACCCTATTTTCATTAGGCGACAGTGCTTGAGATGTTATTTCATCTCAGTGTCGGGTAAAAGTCCCACAAAATTGGAAGCAACGTCTCCAAAATGACCATTACAGTGTTGACGGGGACGTTAAACCTTAAATCATACAATTCTACACTTTCATACATTTTCTTCTTTCTCCCCTGTCCCACTCTTCTGCCTCTTCTACTACCGTATACAGTAGAACTTCGATGGCTTGAACACCGATGGCTCATTTACCATGGCTGAGTCGAACCCGTTCTTGAGACATTTTGAATTTCTCTATATAAGAAATAGGGAGGGTTAAATTTTGGATAATTTCGTATTTTATCTTGCAAACGGCTACTGTGTGTACTCATTAGAATCGCCTCGATGAGGCGATTCTAATGAGTACACACAGCAAACATTTTTCATTATAGAACACCGAAACGATGCCCTGAAGTATATCATTATGCCTCCTGGCAGTAGCCCTCAGTGGCTCGAACTATCCCTGTCTCGAATAGATTTCGTGGTCCCAAAGGTGTTCGAGCCATTGAAGTTTGACTGTATACTGTAACAGCTAGGACTTAGAAAAAACTGATCAGACATTGCAGAATGTGGCACCTCATCATGGTCTACAGCTTTGCCACTCTGTAGACGCAGCATCGGGTGGGTAGTAAATTGCACTTGTTCAAAGGAACTGAGGTGTCCGAATATTTCGGGGGTTTAGGGTAAATATCCTAACTGTATTCTCCCTTTTTGTTGGGAGAAGGTACAGAATGACCCACAAGGGTTGATGTGTTGTAAAACCCCAACACAATCAATCAGAAAACTTATTACAGACCAAGAAATAAAATAGATATTTATGATCTGATTCAATACTTCAGTTGAAGGATTTTTTTTTGTTTATTTTTTTTGGGGGGGGGGGAGGGGATTTAAGTTTTGGCTAATTCACTTTAATGTGAACTTCCAGTATTGTATTGCAGACTATCACTGACATCAATCGTAAATACTAAGAACTTTTAGTTTTAGTAGAAGTACGTTTTATACCCATAAGATGCAAAGATATTTACACCTCTGTCCTACTCTGTGTGGACCCTTATCCAGCTGCATATTTTTACTCTTTATGTACCAAATGGAATCTTCCACCTTTTATATAGCACAAATCAATTCCAAATTTAGGGGTCTTGGGTTGTGTTTTCTTCAAATTTTATTAGGAAAAGAGCTGAACTTTTTGCAAACAGTGTAGGCCCTGATCAGATGCCGCGTTCTGCAGCCTCTGATCTGGGCCTGCACTGTTTGCCAGGGTACCCGTTTTTGGGTTTCTGGTACAAAATGTGTTAATTAGCCACACCCATTTCTGACTATCAGCCAATAAGTTTACATGATACAATATTTTCTTTTAAATTTACAAACTGAATGACAAAAAGTGTAGATCTTGATCAGATGGCTTCTTGTCGTGAACAGCAGGATAAGGGTTCAGTTCATGAAAACGATGCTTTTTGAAGGTTATAATGATGGACACAGAAGAAAGAAGAAGAACAAGTGGGACTAGTTGCACAAAGCATTGTTTGATTAACAAAGTCGTTAGTGTTCGTAACATCAAGTGTTTTTGCAAAAACAATACTTAGTGCACTGCTGTTTCTGTTGAAAATGCAAGTAGCTTCTGTAGTACAAAAGCTAGTCATATTTTTTTTCTGCAGAAATATGAACATTTGTTTGATTTGAGGTTTAACATCCCCGTCAACACTGTAAAGGTCATTTTGGAGACGTTGCTTCCAATTTTGTGGGACTTGTACCCGACATTGAGATGAAATGACATCTAAAGCCCTGTCGCCCAATGAAACCAATAGGGTTTATAAGCATGGACGGTCCGACTCGCACCGCTTTGCCTGGGCAGGCTTAGATCCTCTAAGCGGTTTACCAGTACTTGTGTGCGGGACGGTTTCAGCTCTGCGTGGAAGCATCATGCAGCCCATCTATTTCTTCAAGCCCTGATGGGTGGGGGCCGGAAAAAAAATATGAACATACTTGCCATCATAAATAATTAAACTAAAGATAAGTTTAACTAACACTTCCAGGCCCAGTTGTTCAAAACTATGGGTGTCTTTGTTAAGCGTATTGTTAAAAACTTTAATAGTTTAATATAGCAAATATACTAATATTTTTTCAGAAAAAATGTGAGCAGCTTTTGCAAAAGCAAAAGCTGCTCACATTTTTCAGCAAAAATATGATAACTTGCTAGAACCGTTAACAGTTCGACCTCTAAAGAGTGTGTTAAGCTAACAATGATTTGAACAACTGGGCCCAGGTTGATGGCAGCATTGAATAACTGTCCTGGTTAGTAATCACCTAAAGAAATGCAGAAAGTTTTCACTCAGTTTTGTTCATTATGCAGGGCCACTGGAGTTTGTCGAGCCAGATTTGTCCAGTTTACCGCCACCACACTCACCTGACCCTGTAGCCAATGAGAAGAGAGATAGCATTAGTGACAAGACCCGCCAAGGTATGTTGGAGGATTAAAAGTTATACCACAGAATTTAGAAAAAAAAAAATGAAAAAAAAAAATCATGGATTATAATTTGTTCAGTTGAACAAGAATTCCGCCAAAGTCTGTGTCGTGCCTGTAGTAAACTTGGCCATTTTGGTGAATGCTAGGGTGGTCGCAAATGTTGACGGTTTGTCGAATGGACAGACGGAAATTTCGACTCCTTTACGCCATGCTAATAGCAGACGCGACAAAACTGCCAAAATGTTGAAGTCCATTAGCCCATACAGGCATGACATAGACTTTGGTGGATTGCTTGTCACTGAAGAATAAGGAACATTTGAGAATGGCATCTGGGGATGTCGGATTGGCACTTTATGGGTCAATGCGTCTCCATTGTTTTGCAAAGTTGCTGGTTGGTTTATTGTTGAAGCTGGTGGAAGGGGGTTGGTTTATGGTGTTGGTACTAATACCACTAATACAGTTGATTGGTTGATTGGGAAACCAGCTTGTCTTGAGTGAGAATTAGGTGGGGTCAAGTATAGGGGTAGATCTAGTATTAATACTGTGAATAACAATCACACAAAATATGAACATACACAGAATAAGAACCTCGCACAAAAATTCCTGACATTTATTAGATCAATGTCTTTCAAGCACATCTATGGAACCATACTGTAATGATCCTAAGTATTGGGACAGATATGCCTAACCAAACAGTGCAGACCCGGACAGATAGGCCTAAGCAAACAGTGCAGACCCAGATCAGACTGCTCCTGAAGGAGCAGTCTGATCAGGCTCCACACTGTTTACCATTCCGTCTGCATCTTTTGGACGCCCTTGGATTGTGAAACAAATTTGTGAAAATTTTTGGAGAATTGCATCAAATTCTCTAGGTGTCCGAACGTTTAGAATTTTTACGGTAGTTCCAAGTTTTTGTCTAGGTTTCCTATGTGTTATGTATTCAGACAGTGAAAGCTCTGGCAAAACTGCTTAAATGTTCTGTCTCGCCAGAATTGTCACTGTATGCATATGGTCTACTTACGATTATTATACGTTTAAAATATTGCATTGGTAACCCAAGTAGATTAAAACTAATAAAATAGACTCTTACATTTAAATTGTATGGATAACACTGATATGTCCCTCACTTGTCAACACAGTGACCTAAGCAAGGTAATGGTTGCCAGTCTCAGGGCATATAAGAATCTTACATGGGTGTGAGGGGTGGATGGAAAAATTTGTCGCGAGGGTCACTGTCAGGCATCACGAGGCTTGCCGTGTCAGGCATCACGAGGCTTGCCGTGTCAGGCATCACAAGGCTTGCCAAGTGATGCCGGACAGTGATCTATTCACCCCTCACACCCATGTAAAATTCTTTTTCTTGCATACTTTCAATTTCTTAGCATGGATTTTTAACACGGCAGTCACTTCGGTTATGGATACCCGCCTTAATTTAATGATACTCCAGTGATGTTTAGTGACATCTCGTAAAGTGCTGTGTCGTCAGCCTTAAATACGATGCATATGAGGTCATATTCAACCAGTGCATTATATCAAACACGCAAGAAAATTCGATTTTTACCCTGTCCCTGGGTAAGAACACCAGGGTTAGAACAGAATTTCTTGCACACCAGACAAGGAAATCCGTGATTTTACCCTGGGATAGAAATTTATGTTCTGACCCTGGTGTTCCGACCCCAAAATGAATATAATTGCGTGTTTGATAAATGCACTGGTTGATTACAACCTCATGCGCGGCGGCGTCATGCGTGACGTCACTAAACATTCCTGTTGTGTCATCACAAAATGGCGGACGTTGGTAACCGAAGTGACAGCAGCATTAAAAATTCGCAATAGAAATGGAAGGTATGCAAGAAAAAGAATCCTATATGGGTGTGAGGGGTGGATGGAAAAATCCGTCCCTCGGGATCACTGTTCGGCATCACTCGGCAAGCCTCGTGATGCCGGACAGTGACCCTCGGGACGTATTTTTCCATCCACCCCTCATACCCATATAAGATTCTTATATTCTATCCCAAGCTAAAACTATGGATTTCCTTTTCTGGTGTGCAAGAAATGTTTTCTATCCCTGTGTACACCGGCTTCCTCAAGCTCCACCATGTTAGACAAATGGAATCTTCCACCTTATATATAGCAAAAATCCTTTTCAAAATTTAGGGGTGTCATGTTGTGCTTTCTACAAAATTTATTTGGAAAATGGTTAAACTTTTGGCAAACACTGTAGGCCTGATCAGACGCCATGTTCTGCGATGTCTGATCTGGGCCTACACTGTTTGCTTAGGCCTGTCTGTCCCAATACTTAAGATCATTACAGTAAATAAAGTAGTGTTTAGTTGAAAACCGAAACAAAAGTATCACACACACTGAATAGCAACCAATATTGTATCAAATTTCACTTGGGGACGATATGCTTATGAGATTCCAGTTAGGGGAAAAAAAAGCTTCAAATTTGATTAACCCATTGTATACTAGTGGACTCTTCCATTGCTATATGTTGGACAAGTCCATTTGTCATAAAAGGCCTATTTTTTCATTTTTATTCTATACGAAACGTCGGAGATGGTGGAGAAATAATGCGAGAAATAAATGTATTCTATTTTTGCCGGAAAATTCTGTTAGCAAATAGTACAGGCCCTGATCAGACGCCACATTCTGCGACGTCTGATCTGGGCCTGCACTGTTTGCCAAGGTACCCCTTTTAGGGGTTTCCCCCGCATACAATGGGTTAAGGTAAATAGATACAGCTGACACAGTGGAACTTCGATGGCTCGAACACCGATGGCTCGTACATGTATACCATGGCTGAGTCGAACCCGTTTTTGAGTCCCTAGGAAATTTCTCTACATAAGAAATAATGGGGGATAATTTAGGTGATTTTCGTTTTTTATCTTGCAAATGTATGCTGTGTGTACTCATTAGAATCGTCTCATTGAGGCCATTCTAATGAGTACACACAGCATACATTTTCATTATAGACCACCGAAAAGATGTCCAAAAGTATCTCGTTATGCCTCCTGGCAGTAGCCCTCAGTGGCTCGAACTACCCCTCTCGAACAGATTTTCATGGTCCCAAAGGTGTTCGAGCTATTGAAGTTCAACTGTATATATTTCTCCATTATAAGGTGATGTGCATCTGACAGGTGGACAGGAGGTTGCAGGTTCAATACCTGCTGGCTTGACAACATACTTTTGTTGATCATGAAATCTTTTCTGTGGTCATTCTTTTGCTTCCAATGATCCAAGAAAAAATCTTTTCTTTGGTCATTTTATCCATTTCACTGATTCAACAAGAAATCTTCTCTATGGTCATTCTATCCCTTCTGCTGATTCAAGAAGGTCAGTTGTCAGTTCCTAGTGAAAGAAAATGCAATGGACTGGTTAACCATTAATGTACAAGCCTGTCCAGGAAAAGTGTGTTTAGGTAAACTAATGGCCTCGCTATAGCCTAAATAGTGTTGACCAGGAGTTTAAACAGAACTCCAAACAAAGAAACAAAATTCCTATAAGGGAGGCAACTTTTATGATTCTGGTTTACTTTCCTCAGGATTCATATATTAGGTACTGTAAACATAAAATTCAGACACCTTAAGTAGTTCCCATAATTTTCCTAAAATTTTAAATTTGTTTCACAATCCAGCAAGGAGTCCAAAAGGTGTAGACAGAATGGCAAACAGTGTAGACCCTGGTCAGATTGCTCCTTCAGGAGCAGTCTGATCTGGGTCTTCACTGTTTGCTTAGGCCTATCTGTCCCAATACTTCGGATCATTATGTTACTTTTGTTTTAACAAGTAGTCTCCCTTTGATTAATGGCAGCTAAGTTATTAAGGTACGTATTTGGACACCTCAACTCCTTGCCATACTTGTGAAATTTGAACACATACAATTTACTACCTGATGTTGAAAAAAAGCTTGATGAGTGGCAAACAGTGTAGACCCTGTTGAGTCTCATCAGGATCTACACTGTTCACTCTGGCTTGTCTGTCAGAATGCAAATAGTAAATACGATAGCAGTTTATTCTAAATAGGTAATCACCTGAACATTTTTCCACAAGTAATCACCTAATTTATTTTAATTTTTTTTTTTTGGTGAGAATCAGGCTTGACATTTCATGTGAATCCTTTGCCTAGCAGACAATGCACATGAAATAACAAGCTTGATTTTCTTTCTCTGAGAAAATCGGGGTTGACATTTCATATGTATCATCTATCCAGCTGACAATTCACGTTAATAAAAAGCTTGATTTTTTCTGGAAAAAAAAATGTTGAAAATATTTTCTGCTAGAGTTGCAATGTGAGCTTGCAGGTAAATAAAAAATATTGAAACAGTTTTCTGCTACAGTTGCAATCCGAGCTTTAAGATTTTATAAAAAATATACATTTTCTGTCACATGATCCTACATTCTTAGACCCGCTGTTGAGATTTGAATATATCAAAATGCGCTTACGTAAGTTGATGTATTGGTTTTATGTTAGTATTTTTTCTTTAAATTTTGCATTCTGACTTATTAAAAGGTAAGTTTGTTTTTCAAGGTTTTCATGCTTTTGATTTCAGATTCAGCAATTTTTACCGGTATTGTATTTTGTTTTTTATTTTCCAACCCATCCTTTCTGCAAACTGTTCTTTAGTGTGTGTTTTTTTCTCGTCGGCTTTCAAACAAGTATTTTATGAAGTAAATCTGTCAGGTTTGCAAGATTTTTGCCAAATCAACATGATAATTTTAAATGTAGTATGATAGCATATTATATTTTTGGTTGTATTTTCATGTATAATGATTATGTTTTAATTCATAAGAAAAATTAATTCTGTTTCCTTTATGTCGCAATGATTTAGAAAGTTAAGTTTGAAAGAAAGATTATTGAGTTTTCTTCTTATTTTGCTCAAACGGTTAATTTATTGCAAAATAAGCATTTACACAAACTAGACCTCAAGGTTATTAAACTGTTATCATTCTTAATTCAGAGTTCAACACTAAATGAAACTGTTAGTTAAAAATAGCTAAGTAGAACTAAACAAATGAAACAAGCAATCCACAATTTGAAGAAATGTTTAACAAGAAATTTTTATCATCTTTTAGATGCATTGAGTAAGTGACTTAAGTTTTCTAAATTACACCGATGGTACACTTAAACCTCATTATAACACTGTTCATGTATGACCATTTTGGATATACCACTTAAGATAGATTCCAAAAATGTATAGATTATGTAGAAAAATGACCTATGGCAGTAACACAGTTGTTTAACTAACATGGTTTCTTGCTTTGGACCCCCAACAATAGTGTTATAAAGAGGTTCTGGTGTTGTTCTTGGACTGAACTGTTTGCTGCAGTTGTTGGTACTGTGGCTAACTGTCTCTCATCACAGGAAAATGCTTTATGACAGGCATCCTTTCTATACAAAACTTATTTGAGCAGGAAATTTGTCCTGCTCAAAAATTTTAAAATGCCAACATTGGCATTTTAAGATTTATTAGCAGCACAAATAACACTCTCTGTTGACCTGATTAGGAAAATAGCCGCATTTCTTTCTATTGTAGTATACTGACTAGTACTTAAGCTTCAGTCTCATTTTGCTTCTGTTGATCAGACAGTTGCTTGTCAGATTGATCTCTGAAGCAGGCTGATCTATCTTTGATCATGATAATCTTTGGCCTCTGTTCTGTTTGGGAATATGAAAACTAGTTTATTGTTTGGTTTCAATGGGCGACAGGGCTTGAGATGTCATTTCATCTCATTGTCAGGTAAAAGTCTCACAAAATTGGAGGCAATGTACCCAAAATGACCTATACAGTGTTAATGGGGACGTTAAACCTCAAATAATTTGTCGATGAATAATGAGGGTTACGCTGTTGCTCTACTTCATTGCAAAACTGGCCTAGACAAAGCCATAAAATACAGAGGACCCTCGTTATAACGACAGTATTTGTACACTAACACTTCACCGTTATAAAGATTGGCCGCAATAAAGAATCTTTATAAGGAGTAGTATTATGGGTAATTAAGATCCTTTCCCCCTCAGTTACTCCAAACAAATGCTTTGGAAATTTGTAAGAATTCTTCATCGAGGCGATTCTAACAAATATCCACAATATTTGTTTTTGAAGTAACAAATTCAATATTCAATATTGGAGGCTTCATTTACCCCGCCTGTCATGAGCTAAGGATTCGTTACATTGCAACTGTGCTCATAACATGTTTTGTCGTTATAACGAATGTCGGTATAAAGAGGGTCGACTGTAAAGACCAAAAAGATCTGATGCTTTATGCTTAACCTTTCACCCCTGAAATTCTGAAGAGACTCTTCTAGAAGTCTTTGAATTTGGCTTTGTCCATTCATGCAAATTCCGAGTCAAGTCAAAATCACTAAACAAGATGGCAAACAGTGTTTCTCCTGATGAGACAAGTCTTTATAAGCTGGCTTAACTGGGCATAGCTTGCTTACATATCTATACCAGTGATCAGAAAAAATAGTTACCATATTTGGACAACTTAACTATTACCATATTTGTTCTTAAACTTGAACGGTTGAACTTTTTGCAGTGACGGCCCTGATCAGATGCCACAGAATGCCAATTTCTGAGGCATCTGATCTGGGCCTTCACTGTTTGCCTGTGACCCGTTTTTGGGTGAAGACCAGCTAAAATTAAGACTAATTATTCTTTTGAAACACATTTAAATGGTTTCATTTGTTCTTTCTTTCTTTACTACATCTAGTGTCTTCCACTGAGAGACCACCTTTGGGACTGTTTAGAAGTCGTCCTAAGAACACCTTCCTTTTTAACTGCTGTGGTCTTAAACAAGACTACTTTTGAAAAGTCCCAAAGGTGGTCTATGTATAGGAGTTTTACTGTATATATCTAGGCAGTCCAGTGATGAGACAGTACAGTTCAGTCTGAAGTACCATCGGTTACTAGGGGAAATGTCTTTCACTCCCTCTTTACTGCTTATGAAATCAGGAATTTCACACTTCCACGAAATTCACTAGAAATGCTATGTAACTGCCTGCATCTTCAACAGAATAGGACAGATCCTTCATATTAATCCTTGAGCACCACAGAAATTTATAGAGCAGACAACAATTTTAATTTCTGTTTTATTTTTCAGATAAAATAAGGCCTTACATTTTCATGTGAATTGTCTTCCCAAAAGACATTTCACATGTATCACCAAGCCCTATTTTCTCAGTAAAAATAAGACAAATATTTAAAAAGACAAATATTTAAAAAATGAATCTGCAAATGTTATGATTGGCAATTTAAGTGCTAAAGGGAAATTTTACTCTTTCTTCAAATGAATATTTTGCCTTTCCACTATGAGTAGAGCCCCTTTTTGGAAGGTTTACAGAAAAACACATAGCATTGTCATAAGATGCAAACATTTTGTCAGTGTATCTCTGCTATTGCTGTTGGCTTTTGCATAGAATTTCTCCCACAAAAGCCAATGTACATCTCCCAGTCAAGCTTTTTGTCAGTGTTAAGAGGAATGGCACTTTCTAACTGAAAAGATGTGTAGAATAAATTGATATAAATACCCTACACGTTGATAAGTTAAATTTCTCTTGTTTGAAAAAAAATCCTAAGTACAAGCACTGGTTGTGAACAACATAAAAAAGTGTTTTATTTGAGAAATTGTTCTTTAACCCTTTTTGTACCAAATGGAATTTTCCTCCTTGTATATAGTAGCAATCCATTTCAAAATTTAGGGGTGTCAGATTGTGTTTTCTTAAAAATTTATTTTGAAAATGGCTGAATTTTTTGCAAAGAGTAGGCCCTGATCAGAAGCCGCTGATCTGGGCCTGCACTTCTTGCTAGGGACCCGTTTTGGGGTTTCCAGTACAAAATGGGTTAAAAAAGATAAGGCCAAAATTAGCAAACAAAATGCAAAATGTTGGTGTTAGATCTAGTCAACATTTTTTGCATTAGAGGAGTAAAGAGCAAAAAGGATCCTTCAAGTGGGTGAAATGGTCCTTACAACATGCTCCTTTTTTGTCCTGAATGGAATCATCCGCCATATAGAGCAGGAGCCAACATTGAAATTTCTTGTGGCATCTAATCTGACCCTGCACTTTTTGCCAGTGTCCTGTCTTGGGGTTTCCCATCTCAAATGGGTTAACCCATTTTGTACAGGAAACCCCAAAATGGGTATCCTGGCAAACAGTGCAGGCCCAGATCAGACACAGCAAAACGCGGCATCTGATCAGGGTCTACACTTTTGCAAAAAAGTTAAGCTAATTCCCAAATGAATTTTAAAAGATAGCACAACCTGTCACCCCTAAATTTCGAAATGGACTCCTGCCATATGTAAGGAGGAAGATTCCATTTGGTACAAAAAGGGTTTAAATGGAAAGAATGGGCCTAAGGTCTAATAGAGGTCAATTATGGGTGAAACTGAAAAAAAATATTTTGGGTGTGGCATAACAACTGTACAATGCTGAGGACAAAAAACACAACATGCAAGCCCGGTCATGGGAAAGAAACCCTGTTTTTGCCATTTGCAAACAGCAAAGGTGCATATCAGCCTTTAGATATGTGCAGTTTGATTGGCACCTTTGTGTTTGCTACTGGAATAGCACAATTCCCCTCCTTATTTCTGTATTAAAAGTTCAGGGGCCAGTTGTTCAAAGCATGGTTAGCTTAACGAGCTCGTTAGTGGTCTTATTGTTAACTGTTCTAGCAAGTACAATATCGAAAATTTTGTTATTTTTGCTGAAAAAATGTGAGCAGCTTTTGCGGATGCAAAAGCTGCTCACATTTTTTCAGCAAAAATATTAGCATATTTGCCATATTTAATGATCAAAGTTTTAACGATACGTTAACCAACGACGTCGTTAGTTTTGAACAACTGGCCCCAGGACTTTTGCTGATTTGTGTAACTGAGCAGGCCAGTTTGTGTCTCACCTGGATGCAAATACCAAAGACAAGTTTACTCATGACAGGGCTTATGTTTTACTAATAACATTTTCATACCAGAAACCCCTAAAGGGGTACTTTGGCAAACAGTGCAGGCCCAGATCAGACGTCGCAGGCCGCAGAATGCGGCGTATGATCAGGGCCTACACTGTTTGCAAAACGTTAAGCCATTTCCCCGAAGAGATTTGTGTTCCTTAGGGAATATGGTGTATAAATTCTCCCAAAAGTGGACGTTAGAAGAGAGAGGAAAATTAATTACTAACTAAAACTCAAATGAGAAAAAAAAATACTAAGAGATGCAGCAAAAATAA
Organism: Lucinisca nassula; assembly: GCA_963580285.1. NCBI lineage: Eukaryota > Metazoa > Mollusca > Bivalvia > Lucinida > Lucinidae > Lucinisca > Lucinisca nassula. The sequence goes on from OY757014.1 coordinate 36,767,130, forward strand.
GTTGCTAATAAAAAAAATGAGAAGCAAAAAAAAAAAAAAAAAACATACATGAAGATGAGCAAAAAAAGTAACATAATACGTAAAAAGGATGTGTTCAGTTGAAGAAAATTTGCAAAAAATCAGATGCAGAAGAATCTATTCGAGGGAAAGAAAACTATGTAAACAACACAGATTATTTTCCATACTTGAATGATAGATTTGGGTTTATTTTAGACTCGAGTGGCAGCCCTAGTCCAGTGTTAACAGACCAGCCTGGGCCGCTAAGTCGCAGTGTTAAACTACGGGTGTCTCGAACATGTAATTTTCTCACTTCGGTTTTGTGCTAGATATATTGTTGACTATGCTGGGTTCTCACATTCTGCATGCAAGACTAAAGCAAGGCCTAGCAGAGTGACCAGTGTGTAGATCCAGACCAGTCTACTTATTTGCATGCAGTTTCTTATAGTTCTGGGACCAGTTGTTCAAAGCCTTGTTAGCTAAACGATTTTGTCTAGCAAGTACATATTATGAAAACATGCCTATTCAAATATATTGGTAAAATTTTACCACCAAAAAATGGGTTTTTTTTTTTTTTCAGATAAAAATCCTGATATTTTTCATATTTCTGCTCAAAGCATAGATTTGAGTACTCTTTATAACCGCCTCAACGAGGTGATTCTAACAAGTACCCACAATCTATATTTTTGAGCTGACTCAAAGCATAAATTGTGAGTACTCTTTAGAACCGCCTCAACGAGTCGATTCTTACGAGTACCCACAATCTATATTTTTGAGCAGAAATAAGAGAAATACTGTATACCCCTGTAAACCCCAGTTTTATAATATAAAAGTGGAGTTTATGGGGGTCAAAATTGTGTAGGCGTGTTTTTGTGATGAATATCAAAAACTCTGGTATTTTTCGGTAAAAATGTGAGATATTCTCATGGAGAGTAATTATTTTTATTGGGGTTTTCAGAAGTATATGTATGAAAAAAAGTTAGTAAAAAAAAGGAGTGTGTTTTAATGTAGTGTTAGTATATGAGTAATTTATTTGATGTGATTTTCTATCTGTTAAAGTAAAACATAACCTCTTTATTTGATTATAGTGGCTTTATGTGAAATAGCTAAAGGCTTACAATCTTCTTGACTATACTCACAATAAATATGTAGATTGTCTGGACTGTGTAGACTGGTTTGGGTCTGCCGTGGTTAAAAAATTATAAAATCTCTGCAATTCTTGGTTCTTAAAAAATTAACTCACTCTAGACTGGCTTAGCTTGGTGTTGGTTACTTATAAAATTGTCAAAAAGTCTTTGTTAAAAGGTATTAGGTATTGCAGATTCATTCAAGAGACTTGATTTCACTTGTGCTTTTACACAAGAACGTTTCTCATAGGTGATTGGATACACTTAGCAAGTCTTCAGTCTCTTTATAACACTGTTCATTTTTACATGGTTTCGGATATAACAGTAACGATGGCTTCCAGCCATTATAACATGGTTTAATTATGGCTCCCAAAAATATTTAGATGGTCATTTTTTTCTATAATCTTAACATTTTTGATTGACCATAGCATGGTTGTTTTTGCTTTAGCTCCAACCTTAGTGCTAATAAAAGGAGATAGTAATGATTCTAAGTATTAGGACAGACCCGTCTAAGCAAGTAGTGCAGAACCAGATCAGACTGCTCCAGATGGAGCAGTCTGATCAGGTACTACACTTTTTGCCATGCTGTTTGTACCTTTTGGACTCCTTGCTGGAGTGTGAAACAAATTTGTAAAATATTTTGGAGAAATACAGAAGTCCTTAAGGTGTGCAAATATTTCCAATTTCTACGGTATTTTTTTCCATCATTTATATAAGGGAGACAATTTAAGCAACTCCTATTCATCCATCTGTATACAGGGCCCCTTTGAAGAAAAGAATTTACCATAAAAATCCTAAAAAATTGGGGCACATTGAGGACTTGCTGTAATTCTCCTAAAATTTTAACAAATTTGTTCCGCGATCCAGCGAGGAGTCCAAAAAGTGGAGACATAATGGCAAATGGTGTAAACCCTGATCAGAATGCTCTGCTCCATCAGGAGCAATCTGATCTGGGTCTGCACTGTTTGGTTAGGCATGTCTGTCCCAATACTTAGGATCATTACGGTATTTCTGCGGGGCTTTCCGTTTGGAATAGATCTTTGACAGTGGAATTAAATTCATTTTGAAAAAAACAAAAAAATGCTGTTGTCTCACTTGAAGGTTTAACCATTCATTTAACTCTTATCCTGCTGTTAACGGCAACCCCTACCTTTGCAAACAGTATAGATCCTGATCAGATGGCTTCTTCAGAAGCCATCTGATCAGGATCGACACTGTTTGACACTCAGGTTATGAATTTGTAGCAATAAATTACATAAAGTAGTCTGATTGGTTCAAAGTCAGAGATGGGGGTGGCTAAAATGAATATTCAGCAAGAGAAGGGTTAAACTCACAAAGACTTTCTGACAAATGGTTGTTTTGTTTTGTTCTAACTTTGCTTGATAAGACTTGTTTTACTGGAACTAATGTGTGCCAGAGAATTAGAATCAAAGTATTGAAGGTATTGTAAAATAAAATCAATTCCCTGTATGCCTGCAGTAAAAATGTGGAAATGATGTTTTCCAAAGGAAATCGTGATAAATTTGGGTCAAACCACAAGCAAGACCTGTTTCTTGTATAGCTGGCCAAGACAGAAAATACGAACAAGTTGTGTTTTATATATGTTAACTTGTTGAAGTTTATATAGCCTGATCTAATCTGTCTTACAATACTCTAAAACACTCTGAAATATTGGGATAGTAGTGGTGAAGGAAAGATTTTACAAGAAAAACAAATACACATTCAGGCAAGGCAGTTGTCTCAAAAGTATTTGGTCTCCCCTCCCAATAGGGGTCTACACTTGAACGAATGACTTTGCTCCTTAGGGGCACTTTGCTCTATAGGAGCAAATTCTTTCCATCAAGAGTAGACCTGTTTTTGGTTTTATCGTGAAAGAAAATAAGTAGCCACAGAAGTTGGCTCACCTGTGAAAATGGCAGAAAAATATCAAAGGCATAGTCATTCCCTTATGAGTACATGGATGTGCTTGCCTTAATTGCCAAAATTAAGGGAGGCAACTTTTTATGACTTTGTTTTACTTTCCTTGATGGGTTTGTTTGTTTGTTTGATTTGAGGTTTAACGTCCCCATCAACACTGTATAGGTCATTTTGGAGACGTTGCTTCCAATTTTGTGGGACTTTTACCCGACTTTGAAACAAAATGACATCTCAAACCCCGTCTCCTAATAAAACTAATATGGTTTATAAGCATGGACAGTCTGACTCGCACTGCTTTGCCTGGGCAGGCTAAGATCCTCTCAGCGGTTTACCAGTACTTGTGTGCGGTGGGTTTCGGCTTTTCCTTGATAGTAGAGAAATGAATTAGACCCTCAGAATCAAATTCTTTCCCTAAAGAGCAGATACCTATTGATAAGAAAAACAAAATTTGCCACTCTGAAAGCTGAATTATAACTGTCTGATTTGTGTTGCTTTAATGAAGCAGTCTGATTGGATGATATTGGTTTACAGCAAGGAGGAATAATGAAGATAATTTTGAAATACATTCTCCAGCAAACAATATGTTGTGGGTACTTGTTAGAATCATCTCAATGAGGCGATTCTGACAGGTACCCACAAAATATGTTTCTGACAATAATTAAGGTGAATGGGAACACCTTCAGGGGAGGCATCTCCTCCAAAAGTATTTTTGTCTCCAATGTCAATAGGGGTCAACTCTTAAAGGAAAGAATTTTTTTCAGTGGGACAGGGCTTATAGAAAAGCGAAAAGGAAGTTCCGAAAGTTGTCTCCCTTTGAAAAATGATGGAAAAATCTGCCAGGTGTTCCCATTCCCCTTAAATAAATTTAGCCCTTGATTATCCTCGTTACTCCTCTTTATCTGGGGCTTGGGTAAGGCCTACTGTCTTACAGGGAAAAGGGAGGGTGTTTTTCTTTTCTCTTTGTCCACTCCACTGTAATTCTCTTTTACATCTCTCTTAACTGTCTCTTTTCGCCTTTTTCACTGGGAGATTATATCAACAAAGGGTTCTGCAAAGGAAGGTCAGGGGGTATTTCTCTGGGTATCCTGGTTTTCACCCGCCCCTGATAAAAGATTGGCTCAAAGTAAGTGAAATAATTTTGAAAGGGTCTTAAAACCCAAACAAAGCAAAACAAACAAGCAGACAAACAAAGGGATCCTGAAGGATTAATTTGATGTTAAAGCACAATAACATCTACATGGAATGTCTCTTGGTTTGGGGAAGCCCCCGCTTGTCGGGGCTTGAAGAAGTAGATGATTGGCTGCATGATGCATCCATACAGAGCTGAAATCGACCCGCACACGAGTACTGGTAAACCGTTTGGAGGTCTAAGCCTGCCCCGGCAAGGTGATGTGAGCTAGACTGTCCCTACATGTTAACCCGTTTGGTTTGTTTGGGTGGCAGGGATTGAGATGTCATTTCATCTCAATGTTTTGTAGAAGTTCCACAAATTTGGAAGCAACATCTCCAAAATGACCTATTCAATGTTGATGGGAACCTTATACCTCAAATCAAACAAACAAAATCTTAATTTGGGAAAGAAAAAAATGCATCTCTGCCATTTTGTTTTCATTGGTGTCCTTGCAAACAAGTGCATGTCCTGTAAAATGTGTAACAGTTTTGCTGCTTTTTGTTGTTCATGTGTGTGTTTCTGTTCATTGTCACTTGGGACAGAGTTCCCTAGCTATAACTAGTGTTTGCTCCCTAATGTTTTGTTCTGCTGCTTTAAGGAGAACATCCTTTTCCCCCTTGATTTCTCCAAGAAACAAATCTTGTGGACAAATATACATTAATAAATAAACGAATAAATAGGAAAAAATGTACATCCTGAAATTGATACTCCATTCCATTCAGAAAAACTACATCTGAAAATGTCGTCTGCTTAAGTCGTCTGCTGAATTTACCTTTTTAAAGATATTTTTCATACAGGCAAACATTGTGGGGGCCAGATCAGACTGCTCCAACAGGAGCAGTCTGATCTGGGTCCACACTGCTTGCAAAAAATTACTTTTAAGGTAACTGGCAGACGGCAAAGCAGACGACAATAGATCTAGTTGTGATTGGCTTTTTATGGGTTAATAGCTTACTGTGTTTATTTTCTGTAGTATTTACAGACTATGGTAAGACAGGAATCATAAGAAAGACCGAATTAACTGCATGTGTGTATTTAGATTGAAAGATGTAACTATGAAAATGGCATAATGCTTAACTCATGTCCTGCTGAGCCCGGATATGTCATATCTTTCAAACAATGAAGATCCAGATCAGATGGCTTCTGAAGAAGAAGCCATCTGATCAGGATCTACATTGTTTGTCATTCAGCTCCTGAATTTGTTGCAATAATTTGCATAAAGTAATCTGATTGGTTGATAATCAGTAGTGGGTGTGGCATATATAAAGATTCAGCAGGTCAAGGGTTAAAAAGACAGAAAAGTAGTTGAGTTGATGAGTGACTTACTACTATGGCAGCTGAATGTGCATCCCACTGGTAATAATGAGATCATGGGTCCAACACCATCAAAGTGCATTTGTGCATACATTACGTTAACACTTCCGTGTAACATTATAAGAATCTGATATGGGGTTCTGTTGTAGATGAGCGTTTCCAACCCGAGGGATGACCCTGCTGAGCGGAACGGAGGCTACGCCGAGGTTCCGCTCAGCACGGTCATCCCCAGGGTTGGAAACGTCCATCTACAACAGAACCCCATATTGGATTCTTTTTCTTGCACAACACCTCCGGTTAGTTTTGACAGCTCGCACATGTATATTGTTTACAAAATAAAAGTAGTGCGGAACTAGTTCCGGCAGTTGAATAGAATTGAATTATATTAGTTGCCTGGGTCGGAACTCCGGGGTCAGAACATAAATTTCTATCCCAGGGTAAAATCACGGATTTCCTTGTCTGGTGTGCAAGAAAGTTCTTTCCATATCCGCAGAACGGTTACCTATCTTATTAAAGTTGGTTATATTTTTCTTATTTATTCTCTAAACATAGGTTGATGGTGCTCTTTAGAAACATTTGCCATCAGTTGCAGAATTAGTTTTTTTAAGCATATTAAATTTTGTCCTTAAAGTAAGCATATTAAATTTTGTCCTTAAATCAGCTATAATCATTGTTACCCTGTCCATTGGCGCTTAAAGAAATAAATTTGGCTGCATGGTGCTTCCGCACAGAGCTGAAACCAACATTACATGAGTACTGTAAACCACTGGAAGTAAAGGCAATGATCAGAAACCAATTCAATAACCTCGCATCCAAGACATTAAAGGGAAATACAAACATAAAGTAACTTCACCATAATTAAAAAGTCACGCACAGAAAGCCAAAAAGACAGTTACTTTCCTACAAAATGGGCAAATGGCTTTCCAAAATGACAAGATATTAACAGTATGTACATTCAAAGATGAATTTTAACAAAAGTAAATCACAACAGAAGAACTTTCTTGGAGCGGTCAGTAAAAAGTTTTTTAACTGGGGGCTTAAATTGATTTTACACAATCCTCGCCTTTGGTTCTGTTTTGGTTTAGACAAATAATTTGTTCAGTCTGCATGGAGAATTTCTAACTCATCAGTGCAATATCTCTTAGAACATAAAAACATAAAAATAAAACAACTACAGAGATGAAACAACATTGAGGACTCGACAGCATGAAATAACTGAAATGCTGGAGCAAAAGAAAACCAACAGTTACCCTCCAGTAGGCCCGACCAGAGACATAGCATCAGGCACCAACCAACATTACCTTAGTAAGTCTTTTGGCTGGAGCCGTCATAGAATCTGAGGCTCGATCCGCCGGCCTGCAGTTCAAGAGGGAAGCTTGCCCAGGCAAAGTTGTGCAAGTCAGACTGTCCCTGCATGTAAACTCCAGCAGTTTCTTTGGGTGGTGGAGCTTGAGATGTCATTTCATCTCGGTGTCAGGCTAAAGTTCCACAAATTTGGGAGTGATGTCTCCAAAGTGACCTCAATAGTGTTGATGAGTATGTTATACCATATTGATCCCAAGTATTGGAACAGCCAGGTCTAAGCAAACAGTGCAGACCCAGATCAGACTGCTCCTGGTAAATTGCTTAGGGGATCCTGCCCAGGCAAAGTGGTGCGAGCCGGACCGTCCATGCTTATAAACCCTATTGGTTTCATTGGGCGTCAGGGCTTGAGATGTCATTTCATCTCAATGTTGGGTAAAAGTCCCACAAAATTGGAAGCAACATCTCCAAAATGACCTACACAGTGTTGATGGGGACATTAAACCTCAAATCAAACAAACAGTAAACTTTTGAACCTTCACATGATTAGGTGGGTGCCATCCATATAATACCTTCAGTCATTCAATACAGTAGAACTTTGATGGCTCGAACACCGATGGCTCGTTTACAATGGATGAGTCGACCCCATGCTTGAGCCCCTAGCGAAATCCTCTACATAAGAATTAGTGGGGGTAATTAAGGAGATGTGTGTACTCATTAGAATCGCCTCGATGAGGCGATTCTAATGAGTACACATAGCATACACTTTCATTATAGAACACCGAAAAGATGACTAAAAGTATCTCGTTATGCCTCCTGGCAGTAACCTCAGTGGCTCGAACTACCCCTGTCTCGAACAGATTTTCGTGGTCCCAAAGGTGTTCGAGCCATTGAAGTTCGACTATATAGCAGGTTCAAACTTTAGCATATATTTTCTTGTCCTCCATCTCTTTACCACGTCTTGTATTTTATTTCATTCACATTTTACGTGAGTGTGTCATATAATACCCCACAAACCAGATATCATGCTTGACAGACATTTTCATTTTGACTCAGTTACAAAATTAATTTGTCTTAAAATACTAAAATACTCAAAAATCTAACCAGAATTCTTGAGGCATATACAGGTTACAGCGAAATGTACATTGTAACTGAATTCTAAACATTATGGTATAAACATTACTCTATAGTTAATTAAAAACTAGAGCGCTCAGTCGATGGCAAGCCATCGCAAATCCCCACGTTTTCTGTCAAAATTTGACCTTTTGACCCCTCCCCAGGGCCCCTGGGGGCGGGGACAAAAAAAAATGTGCTCTTGCGCAAGCCATTCATGTAAGCAACTCGCATACCAAATTTGGTTGAATTCCGGCTAACGGTTTAGGAGGAGATAGCCGGACAGACAGACGGACGGACGGAGGCGATAACAATATCCCCACTTTTCGTTGAAAAACGTGGGGATAAAAAAAGTATTATTAATACATGTACAATTAATTTTTCTGAACAGCTGGAAAAGGCACCCAACTTCTTTTGTTTGGGTTTTGCCTTTATGGCCATTTCAAGATTTTTTCACTTTTTTTTTAAGCCAGTCGTCAGAGGTGGACAAAAACTGGAGTACCTGGAGATAATCATCGGACCTGCTGTTGCATAACTTGGGTCTCACATGAGACCTGGTCAGGGCTGGGACATACATCTGTGAGAGACCTAATGATTATGAGACAGCACTCTTTCCCACTGTGACACGGAGGCTTGTACACCTTAAATATTCTTGTACTGCTGTGGATTTGGTACAGAATAGTATAAAAAGAACGGTTTTATCCTTGTTATTTAAGTTAGAATCAAATATTGTAGTCCACATACTTTTCCACTGTCTCATGTAAAACAAGCTATGTATGCCAGTAAATAAGATTGGAAATAGATTAAGAAATACAAAGTTTTAACAGGTAGTATAGACTATACTTTCATGTTTCCATGGTCTAATGTTTCAGAAATTAATCATGTAAATTGATACTGAATCCCACATAAGTGTTACGTTTCTTACTATATATTTATTTAATGGTGTGTTGGCAGGCAAACATTATGCTGGCATTAGATATTTATCCTTTTACAGTGGCAAGTCGTGAGTATAAAGATCAGTTTACCAGAATGCACAAATCTCTTTGTGACACTGTTCATTATAACACAGTTATGAATATAACAGGTTCAGGATTCCAGGAATATTGTGCGTTACTCCAGATAAGTGATAATTATGTCTCCCCCCTTTTTGGGGAGACATACTCTTTTTCCCCCGGGAGTCTGTCCGTCTGTCACAAAATCGTGTCCGCTCTATTACTTGAAAATCATCCAAGCTATATTGACGAAACTTCACATAAATATTAATCAACATTAGACGACATGCAGAGCGCAAGAACTATAACTCTTGCATTTATACTTTTTTAAGTATCTCCCTTGGAAGTTTGTCAGGCACAATATCGTGTATGTGTGTATGGGCAAATCATTTCCGGTCAGTAACTTTCTTACTTTTTGATGGATTTTGAAATTACATGGCAAAAATGTTAACCACCATAAGACAATGTGTCGTGCCCATGACCCAGGCCGGTACCTCAAAGGTGAAGGTCATACTTAGAGGTCAAAGGTCGAAAAAAGGGCCTTTTTTGTGCGGTCAATAAACTTATTCTTGAATGGATTGTGAAATTACTTGGCAGAAATATTTACCATCATCTGAGGATGTGTTGCACGCATAACCCAGGTTGGTTCCTCCTAGGTCAGGGTCATACTAGAGGTCAAAGGTAAAAAAATGGATCTTTTTTTCTTGTTGATTTTGAAATTACGTGGCAGAAATGTTAACCATCATGAGGTGGATGTGCTGCACGCAAGACCCAGGTTGGTATCTCCAAGGTCAAGGTCATACTTAGAGGTCAATGGTCAAAAAAGGGTCTTTTTTTTTTTGTCTGGTAACTTTTTTATTTCTGGATGGGCTTTTCAAAGTAGCCTTGTCGTGTGCAAGACCAAGGTCCGTACCTCCATTGTCAAGGTAATACTTAGAGGTCAAAGGTAAAAAAGGGGGCCTTTTTTGAGTACGGTCAATAACTTCCTTATTCTTTGATGGATTATGAAATTACTTGGCAGAAATGTTAACCATCATGAGACGATGTGTTGCGCCCAAGATCCAAGTCGGAACCTCAAAGGTCAAGGTCATACTTAAAGGTCAAATGTCAAGAAAGGTCTTTTTAGCTCACCTGAGCACGAAGTGCTCATGGTGAGCTATTGTGATCGGTCAATGTCCGTCGTGTGTTGTGCGGCATCAAAAATTTGCTTTAAATGCTAACTCCTCCTTAACCCTTGAGCCATTTTCAATAAAACTTCATAGGAATATTGCTGAGGTGACCCTCTGCAAAAATAGGTAAAATTGTTCCGCTCCACTGAACAAGATGGCCACCATAGCTAAAAATAGAAAAATCTTTAAACGACAACTTCTCCTGTACCTTAAGGCCAATTTCATTCAAACTTTATAGGAATGGTGACCCTCTACCAAAATAGCTAAAGGTTCAGCTTCGGTGAACAAAATGGCCACCAGAGCTAAAAATAGAAAATTCTTTAAACGACAACTCCTACTGTACCCTTGGGCCAAATTAATTCAAACTTCATAGGAATGTTGCTTAGGTGACCCTCTTCTAAAATAGCTAAAACGGTATTGCTCTGATGAGCAATATGGCCGCCATAGCTAAAAATAGAAAAACATCGTAAATTTGCTTCAAACACAAACTACTCCTCAACCCTTGGGCCAATTTGATTCAAACTTCACAGGAATGTTGCCCAAATGACTCCCTACCAAAATAGCCAAAATTGTTGTGCTCTGACAAACAAGATGGCCACCAGAGCTAAAAATAGAAAAAATCTTTAAATGACAACTGCTCCTGTTCCCTTGGGCCAATTTTATTCAAACTTCATAGGAATGTTGCTTAGGTGACCATCTACCAAAATAGCTGAAAAGGTTATGCTCTGATGAGCAAAATGGCCGTTATAGCTAAAAATAGAAAAAAATTCTTTAAACGACAACTCCTACTGTACCCTTGGGCCAAATTAATTCAAACTTCATAGGAATGTTGCTTAGGTGACCCTCTTCTAAAATAGCTAAAACGGTATTGCTCTGATGAGCAATATGGCCGCCATAGCTAAAAATAGAAAAACATCGTAAATTTGGTTCAAACACGAACTCCTCCTTAACCCTTGGGCCAATTTGATTCAAACTTCACAGGAATGTTATGTAGGTGACTCCCTAAAGAAATAGCTAAAATCATTCCGCTCTGACTAACAAGATGGCCGCCAGAGCTAAAAATAGAAAAATTCTTCAAACAACTACTGCTCCTTTACCCTTGGGCCAATTTCATTCAAACTTCATAGGAATGTTGCTTAGATGACCCACTACCAAAATAGCTAAAACGTTTTCGCTCTAATGAGCAAAATGGCCGCCATAGCTAAAAACAGAAAAACTTTGTAAATTTACGTCAATACGCGAACTCCTCCTCAACCTTTGGGCCAATTTGATTCAAACTTCACAGGAATGTTAGTTAGGTGACTCCCTACCAAAATAGCTAAAATCGTTCAAAGCGGCAAACAAGATGGCCACCAGAGCTAAAAATAGAAAAAATCTTCCAACAACAACTCCTCCTTACCCCTTGGGCCAATTTGATTCAAACTTTACAGGAATATTTTGTTGTTGACTCCATACCAAAATAGCTAAAATTGTTCCGCTCTGACTTACAAGATGGCCACCAGAGCAATAAATAGAAAAATTCTTCAAACAACAATTCCTCCTTACCCCTTTGGCCAATTTGATTCAAACTTCACAGGAATATTATGTCGTTGAGCCTCTACCATATTAGCTTAAATGATCCCACTCCAATGAACAAAATGGCCACCAGAGCTCAATATATAAAAACATTGTAAATTTGCTTCAAACTTCACAGGAATGTTGCCCAGTTGACTCCCTACCAAAATAGTTAAAATCATTCCACTCTGATAAACAAGATGGCCACCAGGGCTAAAAATAAAAAAAAAAATTCAAACGACAACTCCTGCTGTACCCTTGGGCCAGTTGCCTAGGTGACACCCTACCAAAATAGCTAAGATCGTTCCACTCTGATGAACAAGATGGCCATCTGAGCTAAAAATAGAATGTACTAGGGACAGTGACATTCAGTTGAGAAAATCAGGGGCTTTTTAGTGTATGCTCAATAACTTATTTCTCGATGGACTTTTTAAAGTTACTTTGCAGAAATGTTCACCTTCATCAGCTAAACTGAACAGTTCGATATGACCTAAATGGTGTTGAATGGGGCATTAAACTCCAAACAAACATACAGGTCAATAGGGTCAATACCTCCAATTTCAAGGTCATACTTAGAGGTCAACAAGAGGGCCCAGAGGGCCCTGGTTCGCTCACCTGATCCAAAGCATAACAAGTGGGCCCCGGGCAGGGTCAATTTTGGCCCCAGGGCTAAAATTTGAACAATCTTGGTAGAGGTCCACAAGATGAAGCTTCATATCGAATATGAAAGACCTGGGCTTTCTGGTTTCAGAGAAGATGATTTTAAAGGTTTACCCTGCATATAGAAGTCTATGTAAAACAAGATTTTCCCTATATAAGTCTATGTTAAACCAAAGGGCCCCTGAGAGGGGCATTTTTGGCCCCAGGGCTATAATTTGAACAATCTTGGTAGAGGTCCACTAGCAGAAGCTTCATAACAAATATCAAAGACCTAAGCCTTGTGTTTCAGAGAAGATGATTTTTAAAGATTTTCCCTATATAAGTCTATGTAAAACCAAAGGGCCACATGGCGGAGGCATTTTTAGTCTCAGGGCTATAATTTGAAAATCTTTATAGAGGTCCACTAGCTGAAGCTTCATAACAAATATCGAAGACCTAAGCCTTGAAGTTTCAGAGAAAAAGATTTTTCAAGATTTTCCCTATATAAGTCTATGTAAAACCAAAGGGCCCCAGAGCGGGGGCATTTTTGGCCCCAGGGCTATAATTTGAACAATCTTGGTAGAGGTCCACTAGATGAAGCTTCATACCAAATATCAAAGACCTGGGCCTTGCAGTTTCAGAGAAGAAGATTTTTTTCAAGATTTTCCCTATATAAGCCTATGTGAAACAAAAGGGCCCTGGTGCGGGGGCATTTTTGGCCCCAGCACTATAATTTGAACAATCTTGGTAGGGGTCCACTAGATGAAGCTTCATACCAAATATCAAAGACCTGGGCCTTACCGTTTCAGAGAAGAAGATTTTTCAAGATTTTCCCTATATAAGCCCATGTAAAACCAAAGGGCCCCCGTGTGGGGGGCATTTTTAGCTTCAGCACTATAATTTGAACAATCTTGGTAGGGGTCCACTAGATAAAGCTTCATACCAAATATCAAAGACCTGGGCCTTTCAGTTTCAGAGAAGAAGATTTTTATGCCCCCAACTTTAAAAAATTTGGGGGGCATATTGCTTCTGGCTTGTCCGTCCGTTCGTCCGTTCGTACGTCACGCTTTCTTGTGCATAGCATATCTTTAGAACCGTGTATGCTAGTGTTTTGAAATTTCATATATGGGTTCCTCATGAAAAAATAGTTGACCCGTATTTTTTTTCTTGTCCAAATTATCTCCCCTTCTTGAATTATTTCCCCTTTAATTAAATAACATAGAATTCTCGTTAGCAAGATATCTCAAAAAGTATTTGAGCTACAGCCTTGATATTTGGTATAGTGATTGGGACTAAGGAGGAGATTACCTGATTAAATTTTCAACCAATTCTATAAAATTTTGTTAGAGTTATGGCTCTTTGTAATTTTTTGCCACTCAATTGTGTTGCTTTCTGGTGCATAGCATATCTTTAGAACCGTGTATGCTAGTGTTTTGAAATTTCATATATGGGTTCCTCATGAAAAAATAGTTGACCCGTATTTTTTTTCTTGTCCAAATTATCTCCCCTTCTTGAATTATTTCCCCTTTAATTAAATAACATAGAATTCTCGTTAGCAAGATATCTCAAAAAGTATTTGAGCTACAGCCTTGATATTTGGTATAGTGATTGGGACTAAGGAGGAGACTACCTGATTAAATTTTCAACCAATTCGATAAAATTTTGTTAGAGTTATGGCCCTTTGTAATTTTTTGCTACTCAATTGTGTTGCTTTCTGGTGCATAGCATATCTTCAGAACCGTGTATGCTAGTGTTTTGAAATTTCATATATGAGTTCCTCATGAAAAAATAGTTGACCCGTATTTTTTTTCTTGTCCAAATTATCTCCCCTTCTTGAATTATTTCCCCTTTAATTAAATAACATAGAATTCTCGTTAGCAAGATATCTCAAAAAGTATTTGAGCTACAGCCTTGATATTTGGTATAGTGATTGGGACTAAGGAGGAGACTACCTGATTAAATTTTCAACCAATTCGATAAAATTTTGTTAGAGTTATGGCCCTTTGTAATTTTTTGCTACTCAATTGTGTTGCTTTCTGGTGCATAGCATATCTTCAGAACCGTGTATGCTAGTGTTTTGAAATTTCATATATGAGTTCCTCATGAAAAAATAGTTGACCCGTATTTTTTTTCTTGTCCAAATTATCTCCCCTTCTTGAATTATTTCCCCTTTAATTAAAAAACATAGAATTCTCGTTAGCAAGATATCTCAAAAAGTATTTAAGCTACAGCCCTGATACATGGTATAGTGATTAGGACTAAGGAGGAGACTACCTGATTAAAGTTTCAACCAATTCGATAAAATTTTGTTAGAGTTATGGCCCTTTGTAATTTTTTGCTACTCAATTGTGTTGCTTTCTGGTGCATAGCATATCTTCAGAACCGTGTATGCTAGTGTTTTGAAATTTCATATATGAGTTCCTCATGAAAAAATAGTTGACCCGTATTTTTTTTCTTGTCCAAATTATCTCCCCTTCTTGAATTATTTCCCCTTTAATTAAATAACATAGAATTCTCGTTAGCAAGATATCTCAAAAAGTATTTGAGCTACAGCCTTGATATTTGGTATAGTGATTGGGACTAAGGAGGAGACTACCTGATTAAATTTTCAACCAATTCGATAAAATTTTGTTAGAGTTATGGCCCTTTGTAATTTTTTGCTACTCAATTGTGTTGCTTTCTGGTGCATAGCATACCTTCAGAACCGTGTATGCTAGTGTTTTGAAATTTCATATATGAGTTCCTCATGAAAAAATAGTTGACCCGTATTTTTTTTCTTGTCCAAATTATCTCCCCTTCTTGAATTATTTCCCCTTTAATTAAAAAACATAGAATTCTCGTTAGCAAGATATCTCAAAAAGTATTTAAGCTACAGCCCTGATACATGGTATAGTGATTGGGACTAAGGAGGAGACTACCTGATTAAAGTTTCAACCAATTCTATAAAATTTTGTTAAAGTTATGGCCCTTTATAATTTTTTGCCTCTCAATTGTGTTTCTTTCTGGTTCTTCTAAAATTTCAGCATTGCAGCCAAATAAAAAAAAGATATCTCAATTACTGTTAGGGACAAGCAGTGTTAGGGTCAAGCAGTGTTAGGGTCAAGCAGTTGGGGGCATTGTGTTTCATAAACACTGGCTCTAGTTAAAGATTTTCCCTATATAAGCCCATGTAAAACCAAAGGGCCCCCGTGCGGGGGCATTTTTGGCCCCAGCACTATAATTTGAACAATCTTGGTAGTAGTCCACTAGATGAAGCTTCATACCAAATATCAAAGACCTGGGCCTTACCGTTTCAGAGAAGAAGATTTTTCAAGATTTTCCCTATATAAGCCCATGTAAAACCAAAGGGCCCCCGTGTGGGGGGCATTTTTAGCTCCAGCACTATAATTTGAACAATCTTGGTAGGGGTCCACTAGATGAAGCTTCATACCAAATATCAAAGACCTGGGCCTTGCAGTTTCAGAGAAGAAGATTTTTAAAGATTTTCCCTATATAAGCCTATGTAAAACAAAAGGGCCCTGGTGCAGGGGCATTTTTGGCCCCAGCACTATAATTTGAACAATCTTGGTAGGAGTCCACTAGATGAAGCTTCATACCAAATATCAAAGACCTTGGCCTTGCGGTTTCAGAGAAGAAGATTTTTCAAAATTTTCCCTATATAAGCCCATGTAAAACCAAAGGGCCCCGGGGCGGGGGCATTTTTAGCTTCAGCACTATAATTTGAACAATCTTGGTAGGGGTCCACTAGATAAGGCTTCATACCAAATATCAAAGACCTGGGCCTTTCAGTTTCAGAGAAGAAGATTTTTAAAGATTTTCCCTATATAAGCCCATGTAAAACCAAAGGGCCCCCGTGCGGGGGCATTTTTGGCCCCAGCACTATAATTTGAACAATCTTGGTAGGAGTCCACTAGATGAAGCTTCATACCAAATATCAAAGACCTGGGCCTTGCGGTTTCAGAGGAGAAGATTTTTCAAGATTTTCCCTACATAAGCCCATGTAAAACCAAAGGGCCCCCGTGCGGGGGCATTTTTAGCTCCAGCACTATAATTTGAACAATCTTGGTAGGGGTCTACTAGATGAAGCTTCATACCAAATATCAAAGATCTGGGCCTTGCGGTTTCAGAGAAGAAGATTTTTAAGATTTTCCCTATATAAGCCCGTGTAAAACCAAAGGGCCCCCGTGCGGGGGCATTTTTGGCCCCAGCACTATAATTTGAACAATCTTGGTAGGGGTCCACTAGATGAAGCTTCATACCAAATATCAAAGACCTGGGCCTTGCGGTTTCAGAGAAGATTTTTTAAGTTTTCGGTCAAAAAAAATCTATTTTTGGCTACTGTGACCTATATGTGCAACGGACCGGAACCATTTGAACAACTTTGAAAGGGGACCACCTAAGGATCATTCCTGTGAAGTTTGGACAAAATCCGATCAGTGGTTTAGGAGGAGATGTCGTTTGAAGAAAAGTTTACGGACGGACGCACGCACGCACGGACGCACGACGGACGACGGACAAAAAGTGATCCCAAAAGCTCACCTTGTCACTACGTGACAGGTGAGCTAAAAAGGCGGGAGACTTCTGTGTTTTTGTAGAAAAACAAATTCCAGTCTTCCTTATTTCTTGTCAAAAGTGTATGTTTTGGGTACTTGTTAGAATCACCTAAATGAGACGATTCTAACAAGTACCCACAACATACCTTTTTTATGCCCCCCGAGAATCTTTGATTCGGGGGGCATATAGTATTTGCCTGTCTGTCTGTTTGTTTGTCTGTCTGTCCATCACAAAAACATTAACCTTGATCATAACTTCAAAAGTATTTGACTTAGCCCCATGAAACTTCACACATTTATTCACCATCACTAGGGCCACATTCTGACGAAGGGCCATAACTCTGTTGTCATTTTTGGCTGACTTATCTCCCCTGGAAATTTTGCAAAAACTCAGAAATTAGCTCCCACAGGGGGCATTGGTTACCTATAGTGACAGCTCTTGTTTTTTTATGAAGAAATAAGAAAAATATCCCTTTTGTTACTGTTACTCTGTATCTGTAGCTATGATTCTGTCTTTAAGAGGAAGGGATTCACCTGACATAATTTACCCCATTTTTGAAGTGCCTGTTTTTAGCATGGCCAGATGTAGGAAGTCGGTTTTCCAAGCCTTATAGCTAGGTAGACTGGTGGAGATAGCCATGGAAGTGGGCCGACCTCAGTTGCTCTGATGTGCATCTGACTGGTGATCAGGAGGTTAAAGTTTTGATCTAGGTTGGCAACATTGTTTTGTGGAGATTGATCATGGAGTCGTTTTTGCAGTCTTTCTCTCCCTTGCTCTGATTCAAGAAGGGCGGTTGTCAGCTTCTGGGTAGAAAATGTGCACTGTACTGGTTAACTTCCAGGAAAAGTTTCGTCAGCTAAACTGAACAGTTCAATATGACCTAAATGGTGTTGAATGGGGCATTAAACTCCAAACAAACATACAAACAAACAAACCAGATGAGGTGGCTGATATTGATCAGGTTCTACAATGTTTGCCAATGTGTTTTGACTAAACTCCAAGTTTACGAGAGTGTTCAAATTCAGAGATATAAGAGACTACTTCAGAAACTCGGGGTGGCAGGGTTTAACCCTTTTTGTACCAAATGGAATCTTTCACTTTATATATAGTAGGAGTACATTTCAAAATTAGGGGTGTCAGGTTGTGTTTTCTACAAAAAACTATTGGAAATTGGCTAAAAATTTTGCAAACAGTGTAGACCCGGTGTAACAGGCCGGTTCTTCCCCCCAGTCAGTTTCTTCCCCGGGGAAGAACTGGGCCGGCCCTTTTCTTCCCCGGGGAAGAAACTGACTAGTCAGTTTCTTCCCCACCCAGTCAGTTTCTTCCCCACCCGAAATTTTTTTAGAACCACAGAGAACAAGTAATTTATGCCTCACAAATTGTTGAAAATTCGAAAAAAAAACATTCTGAATTAGTTTGAGTCTTTACAGCTTGAATGGCAAAATTTTCTCTATGCCGTACAATATATGGAGATCCAAGGAAATTTTCATCCCAATTCCAGTATCTATGATTAACTTTCTTAGCTTTTATGACATTAATTGGTATTAACTAAACAGATATAATAAGCAACAACTCTTTAGTGCTCCAGTCTAAATATAATTTTAAAGTGGGGGTGGGGAAGAACTGGGTCGGCCCAGTTCTTCCCCACCACAGATTTTTCTGTTTACTAATAATTCTTGTGATAAATGTTCTTCACTTTTAAAGACATAAATTGGTATTAACTACAGTGATATAATAAGCAACAAATGTTTGGCCCTTAATTTTCACTAGAATACAGAGACTGGGGGATGGGAAGAACTGGGCCGGCCCAGTTCCACCCCACCCCAGATGTTTCTGTTTACTAATAATTCTTGTGATAAATTTCCTTTGCTTTTTTGGACAAAAATTGGTAGAAACTAAAAAGATATAATAAGCAACAAATGTTTGATCTCTAATATCAACAGAATTTGGAGGCTGGGGTGGGGAAGAACTGGGCCGGCCCAGTTCTTCCCCACCCCAGATGTTTCTGCTTACTAATAATTCTGGTAATAAATTTCCTTTGCTTTTTGGACGGGTTTTTTAAAAAAAAATCCGTCTCTTAAAATAGCGATGTCCGGGCGGGCGGGCGTCCTGCGGGCGGGCGGGCGGACGGGCGGGCGGGCGGGCGTTGTCCCAGGTTTACCTTTTGGTTAACCTTTTTTCAAATTGATATTTTTCATCTATTCTGCAGCAGATTGTTTTAATATCAGGACTGATGCATAAGTGGAGGTACCGCTTTCATGTATTATCCATAAATGGCGCAAAAGACTAAAATTTTGGCGGAAATTGTCATTTTTCAAACTTGCGTTTTTCAGGTTTACCTTTTGGTTAACTTTTTTTCAAATGCCAGTGTAGTGGATAGAGTGCTGGACTACGGATCCTATTGTTGACTATGAATCTGAGGGGCGTGAGTTCAAACCCCGGTGGAGACATTTTTTTTTTTTTTTTCTGTTCTTTTTTTTTTTTTCTGTTCTTTTTAGCTCACCTGACCGAAGGTCATGGTGAGCTTTTGTGACCGTAAGATGTCCGGCGTCGTCGTGCGTCGTCCGTCGTCCGTCGTGCGTAAACTTTTTCTTGTGAACAAACTAGAGGCCACAGTTTTGGTCCAATCATCATCAAACTTGCTCAGAATGATCATCATGACAATATCTCGGTCAAGTTCGAATATGGGTCATGTCGGGTGAAAAAGTAGGTCAGTAGGTCAAATCATAGAAAAACCTTGTGAACACTCTAGAGGGCACAGTTTTGGTCCAATCATCATCAAACTTGCTCAGAATAATTATCATGACAATATCTCGGTCAGGTTCGAATATGGATCATGTAGGGTCAAAAAGTAGGTCAGTAGGTCAAACCATAGATAGTCCTTGTGAACACTCTAGAGGGCACAGTTATGGTTCAATTATCATCAAACTTGCTCAGAATGATCATTGTGACAATATCTCGGTCAAGTTTGAATATGGGTCATGTCGGGTCAAAAAGTAGGTCAGTAGGTCAATTCATAGAAAAACCTTGTGAACACTCTAGAGGGCACAGTTATGGTCCAATCATCATCAAACTTGCTCAGAATAATCATCCTGACAATATCTCAGTCAAGTTTGAATATGGGTCATGTTGGGTCAAAAAGTAGGTCAGTAGGTCAAATCATAGAAAAACCTTGTGAACACACTAGAGGGCACAGTAACTGTTATGGTCCAATCATCATTAAACTTGCTCAGAATGATTGTCATGACAATATCTCGGTCAAATTTGAATATTGGTCATGTCGGGTCAAATGTAGGTCAGTAGGTCAAATCATGGAAAAACCTTGTGAACACTCTAAAGGCCACATTTTTGGTCCAATCATCATCAATCTTGCTCAGAATGATCATTGTGACAATATCTCAGTCAAGTGCGAATATGGGTCATGTGGTATCAAAAAGTAGGTCAGTAGGTCAAATCATAGAAAAACCTTGTGAACACTTTAGAGGCCACAGGTTTGATCCGATCATCATAAAATTTGCTAAGAATGATCATCATGACAATATCTCAGTCAAGTTTGAATATGACTCATGTCGGGTCCAAAAGTAGGTCAGTAGGTCAATCATTGAAAAACCTTGTGAACACTAGTTTTTGTTTTATCATAACTTTAGAACCGTTTGAGGTAGAGCCTTTATATTTGGCATGTTGGTTCTTTGTGACATTGCCTTTGTATTTATACAAAAAATTGACCTGTGACCTTGACCCCTAACATTATGACCTACTAATCATAACTTTTTAACCATTTGAGATAGAGCCTTCATATTTGGCAAGTAGGTTCCTTGTGATACTGCCTTACCACTCATACAAAAACTTACCTGTGACCTTTACCTGTGATCTTTGACCGACTTTTGTTGTAACTTTCTGTTTTAGATAGAGCCTTCATATTTGGCATGTAGATTCCTTGTGACATTGCCTCTCCTTGCATACAAAAAATTTTGACCTGTGACCTTGACCCTGAACCTTTTACCTACTTACCATAACTTTTTAATCATTTGAGATCGAGACTTCATATTTGGCATGGAAGTTCCTTGCGACATTGCCTTATCCCTCGCACAAAAAATTACCTGTGACTTTGACCTGTGACCTTTGACCTACTTTATCACAACTTTCTAACCATTCATATTTCGCATGTAGGTTCCTTGCGACATTGTTTTTCCACTCATAAAAAAATGTTGACCTTTACCTGGCCCTTTGACCTACTGTGTCATAAAGTTTTAATCATTGGACATAGAGCCTATACATTTGGCATGTAGATTCCTTATAACATTGCCTTTCCAATAAATTTTGATCTGTGACTTAGACCCTTGACCTGTCACCTACTTTATCATAACTCTCTAACTGTTTTAGGTAGAGCTTTCATATTCGGCATGTAGGTTGCTTGTGACATTGCCTTCCCACTTATACATAAAATTTTGACCTGTGACCTTGACCCGTACTGAGAGGATGTGTCATGAACAAGGAAGTTAACTCTTGCATTTTTGGTTTTTGGATTATCTTCCCTTGACTGAGTACCATAAAGTAAACCGTGTCCGGGCCATAACTCCTAAAAAGTATGGAATATATTCATGAAACTTCACAGGTGCATTCATCACACTGAGAGGATGTGTCATGAACAAGGAAGACAAATCTTGCATTTTTGGTTTTTGGATTATCTGCCTTTGATGCATATATTTTATGATTGATTTGAAGTACATTTGTAATATTTTTTATGAATGGCATTTGGCGGGGGCATCCGTGTCCTATGGCAGGGTGGCCACACACTCTGGAAAACAGGGAAAATGGTGAAAAAAATTCCCTGCAGGGAAAAATCAGGGAATTTGAAATTTTGCTGAAAATCAGGGAAAAATCAGGGAATTTAAAAAAATCTTATCTTTGTAGGGTCAAAATATTCAAATTTTATAACTGTTCAGATGTGGCTACTGGTGGTTTCTTTCTGTCATATGCTTAAAATACCTTCAGATCTAATCTTACTTAAAGAGGTGGAGTACTAGTTTGCTATATATTCTGTTTTTAGCTCACCGTCACGTAGTGACGAGGTGAGCTTTTGGGATCACTTTTCGTCCGTCGTCCGTCCGTCCGTGCGTCCGTCCGTGCGTCCGTAAACAATTCTTTAAACGACATCTCCTCCTAAACCACTGATCGGATTTTGACCAAACTTCACAGGTATGATCCTTAGGTGGTCCCCTTTCAAAGTTGTTCAAATGGTTCCGGTCCGTTGCACATCTAGGTCATAGGAGCCAAAAAGAGATTTTTTTCACCAAAAACTTAAAAAATCTTCTTCTCTGAAACCACAAGGCCCAGGTCTTTGATAGTTGGTATAAAGCTTCATCTGGTGGACCCCTACCAAGATTGTTCAAATTATAGTGCTGGGGCCAAAAATGCCCCCGCTCCGGGGCCCTTTGGTTTTACATGGGCTTATATAGGGAAAATCTTTAAAAATCTTCTTCTCTGAAACCGTAAGGCCCAGGTCTTTGATATTTGGTATGAAGCTTCATCTAGTGGACCCCTACCAAAATTGTTCAAATTATAGTGCTGGGGCCAAAAATGCCCCCGCTCCGGGGCCCTTTGGTTTTACATGGGCTTATATAGGGAAAATCTTTAAAAATCTTCTTCTCTGAAACCGCAAGGCCCAGGTCTTTGATATTTGGTATGAAGCTTCATCTAGTGGACCCCTACCAAGATTGTTCAAATTATAGTGCGGGGGCCAAAAATGCCCCCGCTCCGGGGCCCTTTGGTTTTACATGGGCTTATATAGGGAAAATCTTTAAAAATGTTCTTCTCTGAAACCGCAAGGCCCAGGTCTTTGATATTTGGTATGAAGCTTCATCTAGTGGACCCCTACCAAGATTGTTCAAATTATAGTGCTGGGGCCAAAAATGCCCCTGCTCCAGGGCCCTTTGGTTTTACATGGGCTTATATATGGAAAAGCTTTAAAAATCTTCTTCTCTGAAACCGTAAGGCCCAGGTCTTTGATATTTGGTATGAAGCTTCATCTAGTGGACCCCTACCAAGATTGTTCAAATTATAGTGATGTGGTCAATAATGCGCCCGCTCCGGGGCCCTTTGGTTTTACATGGGCTTATATAGGGAAAATCTTTAAAAATTTTCTTCTCTGAAACCGTAAGGCCCATGCCTTTGATATTTGGTATGAAGCTTCATCCCACAAGGCCATGGTCCTTCTCCCCCCCCCCCCCCCCCCCCCCCCACTCCAGGGCCCTTAGGTTTTACATGGGCTTATATAGGGAAAATCTTTAAAAATCTTCTTCTCTGAAACCGCAAGGCCCAGGTCTTTGCTATTTGGTATGAAGCTTCATATAGTGGACTCCTACCAAGATTGTTCAAATTATAGTGCTTGGGCTAAAAATGCCACCACCCCGGGGCCCTATGGTTTTACATGGGCTTATTTGGGGAAAATCTTTAAAAATCTTCTTCTCGGAAACCCCAAGGGCCAGGTCTTTGCTATTTGGTATGAAGCTTCATCTAGTGGACCCCTACCAAGATTGTTCAAATTATAGTGCTACGGCCAAAACTGCCCCCGACCTGGGGCCCTTTGGTTTTACATAGACTTATATAGAGATATTCCTTAAAAATCTTCTTCTGAAACAGCAAGGCCATGGTCTTTGATATTTGGTTTGAAGCTTCCTCTAGTGGACCATTATCAAGATGGTTTAAATTATAGCCCTGAGGCCAAAAATGCCCCCACCCCGGAGCCATTTGGTTTTATATAGGCATATGTAGGGAATATCTTTAATAAAAATCTTCTTCTCTGAAACCGCAAGGCCCAGGTCTTTGATATTTGGTATGTAGCATATCTAGTGGACCTTTGCCAAGATTGTTCAAATTATAGCCTTTGTTGATATTTGGTATGAAGCTTCACCATTTTAGACGTCTCTGAACATTATGCACATTATAGCCCTGGGGTTAATAATGGCCCTCCCCGAGTCCCACTTGTTACTCTATGGATCAGGTGAGCGATCCAGGGCCATCATGGCCCTTTTGTTTTTTTCTTTCTTTTTTCATTCTTTTTTTTCTTTATTTTTCTTTTCTTCTCCATAAACACACATAGAAGCCTCCGTGGTGTAGTGGTTACGCTACTCGACTTGTAAACCAGGGATCGCAGGATCGATCCCGGGCTTCTGCAGACTTTCGGATGAGTCTTTAAACCGAGGTCCCGTCTCCATATGACCATAGCTGTTGGTGGGATGTAAAACTCAAGCACTCACTCACTCTCCATAAACACATATGAACAATTATTATCTTCCTCCCCTGATAGTTGCTAGTAATAATACATACATGCATGCACAGGCATGGAATTTTCTTTTTTCTTTTTTTTTTTCGTTCTTTTTTTAGCTCTTTTTCATTTTTTTAGTTGATGTCCGTCATCCGTCAACAATTTCTTTAAATGACATCTCCTCCTGGGAAAATGCCCGATTTCAAAATTATTTTACAGAAATGTTCATTAGGTGACCCTTTTTCAAAATTGCTAAAATCAGTGGCCACTAGAGCTAAAAATAGAAAAAACTTTATTTTTTTTTCTTCGTAAAACACATAAACAAATCCCCCCCCCCCCCCCCTCACACACACACAAAAAGTGGTTACTGGGTTGGGATATTGCATTTGTTCTGTACATACATGCATACTTAGTTTTATATACATACCCTACCCACCCCACCCTACCCTAGCATACCCTACCCTACCCCACAACCCCACCCCACCCCCATCCCAAAACAACCCCAATCCACCCCCAACCCAACCCCATCCCTCCACTCCCCACCTTACCCGACCTCACCCCATCCCATCCACCCAAGCCCACCCCACCCCACCCCACAACCCCACCACACCCCATCACACCCCACCCCACCACAAATTCCACCCCATCCCACCCGACTCCTAACCCATTCCACCCCACCCTACCCCACACCAGCACACCCCACCCTACCCCACCCATGCCACCACCATCCTAACCATACTGAAAAAAAAAACCCGTCCATAATGCCATTAGGCATTTTTCTTGTTAAGACATAAATTCGTATAAACTAAACAGATATAATAAGCAACGATTGTTTGGAGCTCAACTCTTAATAGAATTTGAAGACTTGGGGTAGGGAAGAACTGGGCCGGCCCGTTTCTTCCCAACCCCAGATTTCTCTGTTTACTAAAAATTCTTGTGATTAATTTTCTTCACTTTTAAAGACATAAATTGGTATTTACTAAACAGATATAATAAGTAAAAAATGTTTGGCACTTAAATTTCAATAAAATTTGGAGACTGGGGGTGGGGAAGCACTGGGCCGGCCTGTTTCTTCCCTGACCTTGGGTAGTGTTGTACAGTTATGTCAGTTATATTGCTGTAGATGTCTTGGGTTGGGAAGAACTGGGTCGGTCTATTTCTTTCCCACCCTTGGTAAGTGTACTGTTAAGTCAATTATGACGTTGAAGGTGTCTGGGGTGGGGAAGAACTGGGCCGGCCCGTTTCTTCCCCACCCTGGGTAGTGTTGTACAGTTAAGTCAGTTATATCACTGAAGATGTGATTTGAACACCAAACAGTTTTTGCTTATTATATCTGTTTAGTTAATACCAATTTATGTCTTAAAAAGGGAAGAAAATTTATCATAAGAATTTTTTGGAAACAGAAAAATCTGGGGTGGGGAAGAAACAGGCCGGCCCAGTTCTTCCCCACCCCCAGTCTCCAAATTCTATTTAAATTTGAGCTCCAAACATTTGGTGCTTTTTACAGCTTTTTACCAATTTATGTCTTAAAAAGCAAAGAAAATTTGTGACAAGAATTTTTTGAAAACAGAAAAATCTGGGGTGGGGGAGAAACGGGCCAGCCCAGTTCTTCCCCACCCCCAGTCTCCATTTGTTGGTTATTACATCTTTTTAGTCTATACCAATTTATGTCTTAAAAAGCGAAGAAAATTTATCACAAGAATTTTTTGTAAACAGAAAAATCTGGGGTGGGGAAGAAACAGGCCGGCCCAGTTCTTCCCCACCTCCAGTCTCCAAATTCTATTTAGATTTGAGCTCCAAACATGTTGCTTATTATATCTTTTTAGTTTATTCCAATTTATGTCATAAAAAGCGAAGAAAATTTATCACAAGAATTTTTTGTAAACAGAAAAATCTGGACTGGGAAAGAAACAGGCCGCCCAGTTCTTCCCCGCCCCCAGTCTCCACATTCTATTTAGATTTGAGCTCCAAACATTTGTTGCTTATTATATCTTTTTAGTTTAAACCAATTTATGTCTAAAAGAAAATTTATCACAAGAATTTTTGTAAACAGAAAAATCTGGGGTGGGGAAGAAACGGGCCAGCCCAGTTCTTCCCCACCCCCAGTCTCCGAATTCTATTTAGATTTGAGCTCCAAACCATTTGTTGCTTAATATATCTTTTTAGTTTATACCAATTTATGTTTTAAAAAGCAAAGAAAATTTATCACAAGAATTTTTTGTAAACAGAAAAATCTGGAGTGGGGAAGAAACTGGCCGGCCCAGTTCTTCCCCACCCCCAGTCTCCAAAATCTATTTAGATTTGAGCTCCAAACATTTGTTGCTTATTATATCTTTTTAGTTTAAACCAATTTATGTCTAAAAGAAAATTTATCACAAGAATTTTTTGTAAACAGAAAAATCTGGGGTGGGGAAGAAATGGGCCGGCCCAGTTCTTCCCCACCCCAAGTCTCCAAATTCTATTTGGATTTTAGCTCCAAACATTTGTTGCTTTTTATATCTTTTTAGTTAATACCATTTTTTTGTCTTAAAAAGCAAAGGAAATTTATCACAAGAATTATTAGTAGACAGAAACATCTGAGGTGGGGGAAGAACTGGGCCAGCCCAGTTCTTCCCCACCCCCAGTCTCCAAATTCTATGTAGATTTGAGGGCCAAACATTTGTGGCTTATTATATGTGTTTAGTTAATACTAATTTATGTCTTAAAAAGCAATAAAAATTCATCAAAGATGTTTGAATATGGGTGCATATTTTATTGCATCATGAATGGAGTAGCATAGAGCAAATTTTGTGATTCAAGCTAAAAGGACCCAGAACTTATTCAGAATGGTCTCTTTTCTCATTTATAACAAATTGTGAGCTGAAAATTACTCGTTGACTGGTTCTGAAAAAAATTTCAGGTGGGGAAGAAACTGACTGGGTGGGGAAGAAACTGACTAGTCAGCTTCTTCCCCCGGGGAAGAACTGGGCCGGCCCAGTTCTTCCCCCAGGGAAGAAACGAGCCGGCCCAAGTCTTCCCCGGGGAAGAACCGGGCCGGGGGAAGAAACTGACCATTACACCGGATCAGACGCTGTCCACGGCGTCTGATCTGGGCCTGCACTGTTTGCTAACTACCCGTTTCCGGTACAAAAAAAAAAAACGTAATCGCAGCAACAATGTCATGAAGAGATTATGGTATACTGCTAAACAAGTGCAAATCAAAGAAAATAAATTAGTAAACAAAAATTCACAAGAAAGCTTTGATGCTTACTGTAAATTACGTCTGTGCGTACAAAAAGGTGAAACTGTTCATGTGCAACTAGTGAAGACTCAGATCGGCCCGTGCATCAGGACAGCCTGATCAGAAGTCATCTTGGAGTTAGATGCATTTATGGAGCAAAATAGGAATATGCTTAACTGGCTGCATGGACAAATAGGCTGATTTTAACTCTTGTCCTGCTGAATATTTAAATATGCCATACCCGCTACTGATTATCAACCAATCAGATTACTTGATGCAAATTATTGCAACAGATTCATAAATTAAGTGACAATGAAGATCCTGATCAGATGGCTTCTTCAGAAGCCATCTGATCTGGATCTTCATTGTTTGGAAAATAAGGCATATCCGGGCTCAGCAGGACAGGGGTTAACTCTTGTCCTGCTGAGGTAGGGAATTTGAGAGGCCTGCCTTTACAAACCTTGTAGATACATTTCAGAAGTCAAACACCTTCCTTGGCAAACAGTGTAGACCCAGAACAGATGGCTTCTGAAGTGCAAACAGTGTAGATACAGATCAGATACAAAGCCATCTGATCAGGATCTACACTGTTTGTCTTTAAGATTGTGAATTTGCAAGAATGAATAGTGCCAAGTATTTTGATTGGCTGATAGTAGATGTGGCAAAATGAATTTATTCAGTGAATAAGGGTTAACTCTTATCATGCTGTTCACGACAAGCTCTATCTTTGGAAACGGTGTAGATCCTGATCATATGGCTTCTGAAGAAGCCATCTGATCAGGATCTACACTGTTTGAAATTCAGTTTATGAATTTGTAGGAATAAATTACATCAAGTAATCTGATTGGTTCAAATTCAGAAATGGATGTGGCTAAACTGAATATTCAGCAAGAGAAGGGTTAATCATAGAAGAGCTATTATTCCATTTATACCTTTTTATGTGCACAAGCTCACTAATAGCCTCAAGAGATTTTCTGAGGTACATGCAAGGTTGACAGTGCTTCCCTTTTATCATTCACAGAAGAAACAAATTGTTTTTTTCCAGTGATTTTCATATGGTGTCGGTTTTTCAAGAATTGATATGCATGTATTTTCACAGAACAATTCAATAAGAAGTAAACTTTCATTCTCATCTAACAAGGACCCTTTCTGTCCAATGTTACGTTACATGTATTAAGGTTCTCAGTGATTTAGAAGTGATTTGGTTGTTTCAGCAATGAATACCCTAACATATGAATGCTTGCTTTACTAACACACTAACTGCATTTTGCAGAGAATTTGCAGCAGTGCTTGTTACAAATTTTATTCTTTATCCTTTTTTTTGTACCAAATGGAATCTTCCTCCTTATATAAAGCAGGAGTTCATTTCAAAATTTAGAGGTGTTAGGTTGTGTTTTCATCAAAATTTATTTGGAAAATGACTGAACTTTTAGCAAATGATGGAGGCCCTGTCTGACCGGGGCCTGCACTGTTTGCCAGGGTACCCGTGTTGG
This sequence comes from Lucinisca nassula, assembly GCA_963580285.1. NCBI lineage: Eukaryota > Metazoa > Mollusca > Bivalvia > Lucinida > Lucinidae > Lucinisca > Lucinisca nassula. Next base: position 36,795,959 of record OY757014.1, read on the forward strand.
GGTTTCTGGTACAAAATGGGTTAAAGCCCAACAGAAGTTTTTTACGGCCGATCGCAATTTTATTAATCATCTGCCATGAAGCGGAGTGGGGATTATAGGAATGGCCTTCGTCTGTCCATCCTTCCATCCATCAGTCCCCCTGTCTGTCCATAACACTTCCTTGTCCGCTCCATATCTCCTTAACCCTTTGATAGATTTTCATTATAGCCCCGCTTTGAAAAAGTGGGGCTATATTGGATTTGCCATGTCCTTCTGTCATTCCGTAATTCCGTGATTCCGTTAATTTGTGTTGGCTCCATAACTTTGTATCTGCTTAACATATTTTCATGAAACTTCACACAAATGTTAAACACCATAAGACAATGTGCAGAGCGAAGGAATTATAACTGTGGATTGCCTACTTTTGGAGTTATTGCCCTTTGAACATTTTCCGTAATTCCGTGATTCCGTTAATTTGTGTTGGCTCCATAACTTTGTATCTGCTTAACATGTTTTCATGAAACTTCACACAAATGTTAAACACCATAAGACAATGTGCAGAGCGAAGGAATTATAACTGTGGATTGCCTACTTTTGGAGTTATTGCCCTTTGAACATTGAAAAATGGCAATTTTAATTGTGTCCGCTTCATAACTCGAAAACCGTTTGAGATATTTTTAGGAAACTTCACACAAATGTTAAGCACTATGAGATGATGTGCAGAGCGCAGGAACCATAACTCTGCATTGCTTATTTTTGGAGTTATTGCCCTTTGAACATTGAAAAATGGCAATTTTAACAGTGTCCGCTTCATAACTCGAAAACCGTTTGAGATAATTTCATGAAACTTCACACAAATGTTAAGCACTATGAGACAATGTGCAGAACGCAAGAACCATAACTCTGGTTTTCGTATTTTCTGTGTGTCTGTCTGTGTGTCTGTCTGTGTCTGTTAACAATTTTCGTGTCCGCTCCATAACTTTAAAACCCATTCACATATTTTCATGAAACTTCACACAAACATTAAACACCATGAGATGGTGTGCAGAGTGCAGGAACCATAACTCTGGATTGCCTAATTTTTGAGTTATTTCCCTTTGAATATTGAAAAATATCAATTTTAGCCGTCTTTGCTCGATAACTCAAAAACCGTTTGAGATAATTTTATGAAACTTCACACAAATGTAAAGCACCATATTACGTGTGCAGAGCGCAGGAACCCAAACTCTGGATTGTCTACTTTTTCAGTTATAGGCTTTTGAATATTAAAAAATGGCAATTTTAACTATGTCCGCTCCATAACCGTTTCTGATATTTTCATGAAACTTCAAATAAATGAAAAGCATTTTGAGATGATGTGCAGAGTGCAGGAACCATAACTCTGGTTTGCCTACTTTAGGAGTTATTGCCCTTTGAACATTTAAAAAGGCAATTTTGACTGTGTCGGCTCCATAACTCACAAACCATTTGAGATATTTTCATGACACTTCACACAAGTGTAAACCACCATGAGACAATGTGCAGAGCGCAGGAACCCTGACTCTGATTTGCCTACTTTAGGAGTTATTACCCTTTGAACATTGAAAAATGGAAGATGAAATTTAGTATAAACATGGACATTCTGGTAATGTATCATGCTCATTGAAATGAGGGACAAGGGCTCACAACTCTTAGAGTTTTTCCAGATAATGTAAAATTTTCAACAGTTATTTCTTGTTCATAACTGTTTTCTCTGCAGCTTAAATAACTTTCTTCTCTGACAGCGCTGAAGCGGGGCTATAGTCAGATCCTCTGACAGCTCTAGTTAAACTTTGGTCAGTTATTCGTCTCAGTGAGCTGGTGTGCAGAACCCATAAATGAAACATGCCGACTCAAGATCAAGGTCACAGTTGAAGGTCACGAGTTTAAAACTTGGAATTTTGTGTCCTTTCCATATCTCCTTTACCCTTGGAAGGATTTTCATTAATCTTTGGTCAAATATTCTTCTCAGTGAGCTGATGAGCAGAACCCATAAATGAACCTTGCCGACTTAAGGTCAAGGTCACATTTGAAGGTCAAGAATTTAAAAGTTTGATTTTGTGTCCGTTCCATTTGTCCTTTACCCTTCAAAGGATTTTCATTAAACTTTGGTCAAATATCCCCCTCAGTGAGCTGAATTGCAGAACCCATAAATGAACCATGCCGACTCAAGATCAAGGTCACATTTGAAGGTCACGAGTTTAAAACTTTGAATTTTTTGTCCGTTCCATATCTCCTTTACCCTTCAAAGGATTTTTATTAAACTTTGGTCAATTATCCCCCTCGTTGAGCTGATGTGCAGAACTCATAAATGAACCATGCCGACTCAAGATCAAGGTCACATTTGAAGGTCACGAGTTTAAAACTTTGAATTTTTTGTCCGTTCCATATCTCCTTTACCCTTCAAAGGATTTTCATTAAACTTTGGTCAATTATCCCCCTTGGTGAGCTGATGTGCAGAACCTATAAATGAACCATGCTGACTCAAGATCAAGGTCACATTTGAAGGTCACAAGTTTAAAACTTTGAATTTTTTGTCCGTTCCATATCTGCTTTACCCCTCAAAGGATTTTCATTAAACTTTGGTCAGTTATCTCCCTCAGTGAGCTCATGTACAGAGACCATAAATGAATCATGTTGACACCACGTCAAGGTCACATTTGAAGGTCACGAGTTTAAAACTTTGAATTTTTTGTCCGTTCCATATCTCCTTTACCCTTCAAAGGATTTTCATTAAACTTTGGTCAATTATCCCCCTCGGTGAGCTGATGTGCAGAACCTATAAATGAACCATGCCGACTCAAGATCAAGGTCACATTTGAAGGTCACAAGTTTAAAACTTTGAATTTTTTGTCCGTTCCATATCTACTTTACCCCTCAAAGGATTTTCATTAAACTTTGGTCAGTTATCTCCCTCAGTGAGCTCATGTACAGAGACCATAAATGAATCATGTCGACACCACGTCAAGGTCACATTGGAAGGTCACAAGTTTGAAACTTTGAATTTTGTGTCTGTTCCATATCTCCTTTACCCTTTAAAGGACTTTCATTAAACATTGGTCAAATGTCCCCATCAGTGAGCTGATGTGCATAACACATTATAAATAAACCATGCCGACTCAAGGTCAAGGTCAGGATTTTGAAACTTTGAATGTTGTGTCCGTTCCATATCTCATTTACCCCTGGAAGGATTTTCTTTAAACTTTTGTGAGATATACCCCACAGTAAGCTGATGTGCAGAACCATTAAATAAACCATGCCAACTCATGGTGAAGGTCACAAGGTTGAGCCTTGATACAAAGTGCGGTGGGGGATTTGGCTGTCCTTCAGACTGCTTTCTTGTTTTTATTAAATTTGGTATTCAGAGAAAATTAGGATTGACATTTCATGTGAATTGTCTGCCTAGTAGATGATTAGGCAGATATTTTACAGGTAATGTCTAGCCTTATTTTCTCTGATAAATGCAAAAAAAATGTCTTAAAATGGCCTTAATGTCGAGGCTGGCAATTTGAAGTTAAAAAATGCCATATTGAATGAGTTACGGCGTGGATAAAGGTTTAGTAAAGGGTCGGTAGGCTTGCAGATAGAGCTTAGATCCTGTTGTTCAAAGTTTACAAAGTTTTTAGTCAACTGCGTTAACAGTACAGATTTCAACTGTTCAGTACAAAAAAAAAAAAAAAAAAAATTCAAGTGGCTTTTCACATTATTTTCTGATCTCGGCCTGAGTCTGCAATGTTTACTGGTGTCCAGTTCTAGGTTATGTGAAATGTGTGCACTTTTCAGAAAAAGCCAATGCTTTCAAAAATGTTTTGCTGTCTCCCATCTTATTAGGGCTCTGCTCCTAGAGGAGTGAATTTCCTATTAATACTAGCAAAAATTTAGACTACATGTAATTTCTTTTTGTGAAACATATTTAAACGTTTCGGTCTTTTGTTGTGTTTCTGCACCCAGCGTCTTGGACAAGAAAGAAACCACCTTTGGGACTGTTCTAAAGTGGTCTTAAGACCACTTTTGAACAGTCCCAAAGGTGGTCTTAATATAGGAATTTTACTGTATATACATGTGACTTAACCTGTTCAACCCTGTAGACCAGCAAAGATACCAATGAAAACAGTGTTGATCCAGATGGGATGGTAATAATGTGGGTCTCATCAAGATCTACTCTGCTTGTGTTCCTGTAAATGATTCTTTTGGACCTGCCCAATTTTCAAAGATGGTTGAGTTCACTGTAGAAACCCAGGGGTGGAAGGATTAATGAGACAAAAAAGGGCCAGATGTGTCTAGCTGTGCCTGCATTTAACCCTTATCCTGCTGAATAAATTAATTTAACCACACCCATTGCTGACTATCCACCAATCTAATTGTTTGGTATACTGTATTCATTCAGTTGACAAACTGCATGACAAACAGTGTAGATCCAGATCAGATGGCATCTAAAGAAGCCATCTGATCTAGATCTATACTATTTGCAATGACTAACCAAGAACCAGAAACCCCTAAAGGGGTACCTTGACAAACAGTGTAGGCCCAGATCAGACGCCGCAGAACGCAGCGTCTGATCAGGGCCTCCACTAATTGCTAAAAGTTTAGCCATTTTCCTAATAAATTTTTAAGAAAACACAACCTGACACCCATAATTTTTTAAATGGACTCATGCTATATATAAAGAGGAAGGGTTAATGTGGTTAATTCTACATTTTGATTATTTTCATATGCTCAGATAATGGTGAAAAACAAGAATTGTAGATACATGTTTACATGCAATTTTCTTCATATGTATGTCTAATAGAATGGCAGAATTGGGTATATCAACCATTGTCCTATTTTAGAATTTTTACGGTAAGTTGTCATGGAAATGCATTATTCAAGATTTGTTAATCATAAAATTCATGAACAAAAAAAGACACGTCTATGACATTACACAGCTTATATTCACTTACATTTGAAAGTGGCCGCCCCTGCCCATCAAGGCTTGAAGAAGTAAATGGCCTGCATGATGCTTCCACGCAGAGCTGAATTTGACCGCACACAAGTACTGGTAAACTGCTTAGAGGATCTCAGCCTGCCCAGGCAAAGCAGTGCCAGTCCGACCATCCATGCTTATAAACCCTATTGGTTTCATTGGGCGACAGGGCTTGAGGTGTCATTTCATCTCGGTGTCGGAAAAAAGTGCCACAAAATTGGAAGCAACATCTCCAAAATAACCTATATACTGTTTATGGGGACGTTAAACATCAAATCAAACAAACAAACATATGTATGAAAATGGACTTCCAAGTTAAAAAAATGACAGAAACAGGTGCATGCAGTTTCCATTCAAAGAAACTTAGCATTTGAGTCACATCATGAGAAAACCTGCGTTTGCCAGTTGTGAACAGCAAACCTGCAGCCATCCTGTTCATCCACACATTCTGATCATCACCTTGATTTTCACTACTAAAATCCCAACCATTAAATCCTCAAAATTCGGATACTTAGAGTGCTTGCTGTAATTCTCCTGAAATATTAAGAAATTTGTTTCACAATTCAGCAAGGAGTCCAAATGGTGCAGACAGAATTGCAAACAGTGTAGATCCAGGAGCAGTCTGATCTGGGTCTGCACTGTTTGCTTAGGCCTGCCTATCTGTACAAACACTTAGGATCATTATGGTATTTTCTTTATCTTAAATTTCAAGAAATTGACCAGGGCAGTTTTTGTATTACACGTACTGCTCGCAAAACCCATTGTCGGGTATTCTCATGACGGGGCTCATTTGCAGATCCTGACACTTCATTTTTTCTGGCAAATAAATTACTCAAGCCAAACATGGATATTTGGAGTTACTTACAGAGCCAATACAGATTTTTGAAATTATATTTGTCAGCAATGACAAACCACCTGTTGGATTTTGATTGCAGGGTTTTTAAAGAAAAACAAACGGAGAGACAAGAAGAAAAAGAAGAAAGACAAAGAAGATAACAAAGATTCAGAGTCCATGTAAGTTACTAAACCAACTTTTACCAGAAAACAGGAATCCCCAAAATGGGAAATTTGCAAGATCAATGCCGCATAATGTGGTAATTGATCAGGGTCTTCACTGTTAGCAAAAATGTTCAGTCATTTTGCTGTATTAATTTCAAAAAATGATATACCGTTAAAAGCCAAAAAATTGGGACATTTTGAGGCCTTGCTGTAATGCTCCTTAAATTTTAACAAATTTATTTCATGATCCAGCAAGGAGTACAAAAGATGCAGACAGAATGGCAAACAGTGTAGACCCTGATGAGACTGCTCCTTTAGGACCGTTTGCTTAGGCCTGTCTGTCCCAGTACTTACGGTATATAAAGTTTGAAGTAGACTCCTGCTGTAAATAAAGTGGGAGATTTCAATAATGGAAATTGTTTTGCTGGTTCAGATAAGATATTAGTTTGGCTGGGAAGAACATCTAAGGCCTCCGTGGCCTAGTGGATAAGTGCGCTGACTCTTAGTCATTAGGTCTCTCACCGCCGTAGGTTCGAGCCTCGCTCTGGCCATGTGTGAGACGCCAAGTTCTGCAACGGAAGGTCAGGTGGTTTTTCTCCGGGTACTCCAGTTTTCGCCCACCTCTGATTAATGCTCGGCTCGATATGAGTGAAATAATCTTGAACGGGCCGTAAAACCCAAACCAAAAAAAAAAAAAAAAAAAGAACATCTAAGGTCAGCAGAGAAAAAATATGCCCAGCTAAGAAGATCTGCATTATTTATCATCTACCCAGACTTTACAAAAAAAAAAAAAAAAATTAACAGTTTTCTATTCCATGCATAATTTGGTCTGAAACAAAACATACCTTTTATGTATAAAGACAGAGTGCAATGTAAATTATACTTCAATAAGAACATCACCTGATGTTAGCTTCTATCAAGTATGGTTTTCATATTTAAAATGAACCAGTAAACAAAGACACCATTGCATTGTTCTAACTTGACAAGTTATATTGGTATATTTTAATTTTCTTTAGATACAGTTTAGTCAGTTCATATCTTCAAAGTCAGTGTTAATATAAGTAATAATTTTAATTTTCTCATGTTAATGGAATTATGAACTACAGTTTGTTACTAGTAAAGTTTGAAAGAACACCTTTGCACGCAACCAATTGTCATTCATACATGTACTTCAAGAATGTAAAAAAATGAACATCATTTCTCAGGTAACAGAGAATCTTCAAAATGTAAACTGTTGACACTAAAATTGTGTACAGTTCAAGAAATTTTGCAGCTCTGTAGACTGAATAGTTTGATACACTAAGAAGGTTTTTGTATGACAATACTATTTACTAAAACACTAATTTCGATATCTTGTGGGTACTAATTACTAAATCACTGTAATTTTGATATCATATGATAAAAATTTCCTTCGATGCTAATTTCCTAAATACTTCTCTTTTCAGTGATACCCAGGAGGATGCTCAGGTAAGACAGTAAGGCCCAAGGTTATAAAAAAAATCATGCTTCCACAGTTGAGCATGATATTTTGTAGTGCTCATAAATATTGAAATACAAACAAAATAAAGTAGTTTTTCTGCTCAGCTAAGCAGAAAATGATTTTTGTCTTGCTCATACAGAAGGACAAATTTCACGCTTAAATGTCAGAAATGTGGAGCATGGTAGCTCGGTGGTTAGTGCACTTGCCTATCATGCTAGAGGCCCCCAGTTTGATTCTCTGCAGCCGTAAGAAAATCACGGTGTCAGAACATGCTCCACTGGCATCATTTTCAGGGATGAATGCCAGAAAGTGCACCGTCCTTTGGATAGAGATGTCACTGGAGGCCCCCTGTACAGGGAGAACTATCCTCTGTGCAGGTAAAAGATGCCTGCCGTAGTTACATGATTACTGTGTAGGCTTTCATCCTGCAAACCTGGAGTGTATGTAATGTACACCTGCACATCTCGCCAGAGGGTGTTGCAGTATATAAAGAAAGAAAAGAAAATGTGTCCTTTATCAGGACAAACATCATGCTTAAGTGGGTTGAGCATGAAAAAAGAAGTGTTTACACATTGTAGCCTAAATTCATTAGTCAAACAATGACTTGACGATCCTCTGTGCCAGTCTGTGGCCAAATGGGTAAGAGCACTGACTCTTAATCAATTCTCTCTCATCTCTGTGGTTTGTGCTATGCTCGTGCCACATCTGAGATGCCAAGTTCTGCAATGGAAGGTCATGTGGTTTTTCTCCTGGCACTCCGTTTTTTTGTCAGGACAAACATCATGCTTAAGTAGATTGAGCATGAAAAAGAAGTGTTTACACATTGTAGCCTAAATTCATTCGTGAGTCAAACAATGACTTTAATGGATTACAGCAATGAAAAAATGAGTCTTTTGTCAGGACAAACATCATGCTTAACTGTTTCTCACTCAGATACACATTTTGACATGTCTGCCACCCCCACCCCCATTTTTGAGCCCCAGAACCACCTTAAATCTGCATGGGAATTGCAGATAGGTACTTTTATATTTTCGGCAGGATAAGTTGTCCTAAAAAATGACCTGTTAGGGAGCCCCCCTCACATCCCTATTGGGGATTGATGGGTGGCAATAGTCCCCCTTACATCTGAAAAAAAAATTGAGGGCATGCCCCAGCTGGCCACTCAAGTGAAATCTGAGGGTGTATTGGGTCAGAAATGTCTTGAAATTGACGCTGGCAAAAGATGCTGCAAACTGAATATCGCCAGTGCCAAACCCCTTAATTTTTGCTTTGTCTGCTGTGTGAATATTAAGTATTGGTCAAAAATACTTACGAAATCACGCTTCTTTGCCAACTTTGAGATGCCCCCTCGTTACTATGGAAATAATTATTTAGCCTAAAAAAGTTGCATTTGAAAGGCTACTGCCCAGTGAACATTCATGCTGAGTTTGGTGTACAGTGGGCCACTCATTACCAAATCACGGCTACTGTATTTCTGCGTGTATAGGATGTACTTGTGTATAATATGCACCCGATTTACAGCATCAGATTATAGGAAAAAAAAATAAGTTTGTATGTATAACACACTCCAGTTTTCCTAAATGCCCAGCTGGTAAAAGTTGGTCCCATATTCCATATTCTGGACTTATAAATAATATCTGATTGAATACCTGCACACTTTCTTGTCATAATTTGGCTAATACTACATGTAGTTGTTGATGTCATTATCAGAAGTTTGGTGATCAGATGATACAGCAACAGTTTAAATTAGTTGCAGTTAGACAGTTAATTAGTGTCATGTCGGTGATTTCGTTAAGCAAAATATTAGTATATTTGCCATGTTGAATGATCGAAGGTCTAATGATATGTAAACAAGCATCATTGATGATCTCTAGAGTGTATGTAAATGTACTCCTATGAGTAATGGTTAAGTATGACAGATGGCAGTTGGTGGTTACAAAAACGAAATATGGCAGAAAACTTTTACCAAATTTATCCATTCATTTAACCCTAGTCCTGCTGAGCCCGGATATGCCTTACCTTTCAAACAAAGAAGATCCAGATCAGATGGCTTCTTTAAATATTTAGCAGGTCAAGGGTTAACATTTCTTTGGTTATATTTTGCAGCATAATCCTGAAGTAGATGAAGAGGGCTACACTATTCGACCTCAAGAAAGTGAACGTATCCTTGCAGTGTTTTCAGAAGACATGTTACAGTAGCTTTTAAGATTCTCAAAGTTGTTTCACAATTTTAACCATTGTCCTGTTGAACATGACAACTCCTATCTTTATAAACAGTGTACATTAGTGATTGCCCTAAAGCGGAACAGCGGGGCGCAGCGCCCCGGTGCCCTAAATTCCCGCCCTCTTGCCCTAAAATTTGAAATTTTGACCCCTTTTGCCTCCCGCATTGCCCTTTACGCCAATTAAATGTGACCTGCAAAAGACCTTATCTTTTCACCGTTTATCCAATAATCACTGGACAGTCATGCGTAATTACCGACACGCGACAATCGCAATAAATAAACACAATGTAAAATACCTGTGTTGGTTTCAGTCGAGTGTATAGTATGGTTCCCGTTTCATTCGCCTATACAAATGGCAATAACCAGGAAATTTATTAATGACCGCATTTGTTGACAAGAGGTCTCGATCACCCAAATTTAGGGCCGAAATTCGGCCCCATTCCAAATGCCATAAAGTATCCAATCCGGAAGACGGATTTCCAATCTGGCCAAGCACACTTTGTCCAAAAAATGTTGCATTTCTTCCAAAACTCTCTCAATAAATGCATGGTGTACAGTTTTAGAAATGCTATTAAGTTTTACCATTCATTCTACGATGTAGTTTTTACGTATGTACCCCACCCACTTCATTACGGATTTTGAGGACCCAAATATGCTCACTCTAGTTTTTTTAGCCAGATATTTTGTTACAAATAAAATAAATGATGATTTTTTTTACAATTTGAAGAAAAGTATTAAAGTTTTGCTTCAGAACAAAGTCGCCAGATGCACTGAAATGTGTGTCCTCCTTCAGGTCCGCCACTACCCTTTTATTAAGGTAGCAGTCACCAAAAATGTCATAACGTTTAGATGAAGGGCAAAATTGACAAAAAAAAATTAAAACTACAATCATTCTGTGTAATAATCGATTGTGTTCTGTGTTTTTTGTCTTGTATGAACCTGAATGAATGTAAGGAGGCCCAGATACTTCTATCTATCTCTATCTACCGATTTCGCTTTAACCCTAGGAGGGGACACAGAAGGGGCATGTTATGTACATACACTCCAGTTTTGCAGGATGAAAGCCTACACAGGAGTCATGTGATTACGGTAGGGTTCTTTAACCTGCACAGGGATGGGTCTCCCTGCACAGGGGTGGGTCTCCCTGCACAGGGATGGGTCTCCCTGCACAGATGGCCTCCATTTAACGTCCCGATACGAAGGACGGTGCACTTGACATTCATCCCTGCAAATGAAGCCACTGGAGCATGTGTACGGACACCGAAATTTGATCAACGCTGCCGGGGATTGAACCCGGGTCCTCTAGCATCAGAGGCAAGTGCACTAACCACAGAGCTATCATGCTCCACATGAAGAATGATATTCATAGTTACCGCATGTTTTGTATTCATAGTAGAATTACTCTAGTTTAAATATTTTGGATAAAATTCTTACTGCAGTCACCGTCAGGAAGTGTCTTTCAAGTATAATTATCTTACCTAACCATTTACGGGCCCTTGAATATTGATCCGGATCCCAAACATTTGAGAGTTTGGGCCCAGTGGCTGGTTAAGGTTTATCCCTGTTGTTTATTCCACAGTCTACTGTCTGGCACAATTATAAGGCCTGCTCTTCAAATAACAATGCCATTAAAGAAAACCTTTCAGTGTTTGTAGTACATTTTCCAAATTTCAGTCAAAATGTCGATAATTTTCCCAATTCTAAAGGCCCCATACCCATTCCCTAAAAGGGGTGCAAGACCCCTGCCTTGCCCTCCTTGTCAAGAGTCTGTGTAAGGTGTGCCCTTATGATATGCAGTGCCGCGTTGCAAAAATGCCCTTTTTTGGAGTAGCACCCTGCCCTAATTTCAGTCTGCGGGAAACACTATACATCCAGATCAGATGGCCGCCTGTTCAGAATCTGCACTGTCATTCAATTGTGAAATTTGAATGAGTACATTATATCAAGTTGTTTGATTGGTTGATAGTCAGAAATGGTCATTGCAAAATTATTTTATTCAGCAGGATAAGGGTCTGTTGCTGCAAATCATTTACATATTTATGGTGGTTTTTGTTTGTTTGTTTGTTTGATTTGAGGTTTTACTTCCCCGTCAACACTGTAAAGGTCATTTTGGAGATGTTGCTTCCAATTTTGTGGGACTTTTACCCGACATTGAGATTAAATGACATCTCAAGCCCTGCCGCCGAATGAAACCAATAGGGCTTATAAGCATGGATGGGCCGACTTGCACCGCTTCGCTGGTACTCGGCTGACCAGTGTCACCTTTTGTGGACAGGCTATATTCATTTTTTGATTGATTTGAGGTTTAACATCCCAGTCAACACTATATAGGTCATTTGGATACATTGCATCCAATTTTGTAGGACATTTACCCAACATTGAGATGAAATGACATCTCAAGCCCTGCCCCAATGAAACCAATAGGATTTCTAAGCATGGCCGGTCCGACTCGCACCTCTTTGCCGGGGCATGCTTAGATCCTCTAAGCAGTTTACTAGTACTTGCATGTGATCGGTTTCAGCTCTGCAATGAAGCTTCATGCAGCCCATTTATTTCTTTAAGCCCCGATGGGCTGGGGCTTCAGACTGAATAGGCAGTCATGGCCCTAAATAAGGAAAAAGTGGATACCGTATAGTTTCCTGTTTTGTTAGAAACATGTTGACATAGCAACAGATAAGGTTGGTATTTCAATTTCGTGATAATTTAAGGATAGTTCTTCTTAATTCTCTATATAAAGAGAACTGACAAAAACTATCCTTCAAACTAATGGATGTGTCTTTAAACCGAAGTACCATCTCCATATAATCCTAGTTGTTGGTGGGACATAAAACTTAGAACATGTTGGACTGACAGGCTGTTTGAGTTTTACGTCCCACCAACAACTAAGGTCATACAGAGACGGGACCTTGGTTTAAAGACTCATCTGAAAGTCTGGAGAAGCCCGGGATCGATCCTGCGTCCCCTGGTTTACAAGGCGAGTAGCGTAACCACTACACCACGGAGGCTTCTAGAACATGTTGGAATTACCTCATAGGTGATTCTAATGAAATAACACAGTGTATGGTTTCATTTATAAACTTATGTTCATGTATTATTAAATTTATTCAACAAGTTGAAGAAAAGCATAAATGTGAGGCTATGCCGAACATTTTCTTTATTAAGTTTGATCAATTTAATAATACATGAACAGGAATGCAAGATTCTATTTATCATATGACATTTAAAATGCACTTTATTCACGCTTTTCAACAAAAATATCAATATTCCACCATTAGTAAAGGCAATGAGGTTAAGGGCGTCATACATGTAATGTTACAGGGAGTATCTAACTAATTTGCATATTTAATCTACTAGTGGATTACTCGATTTAATGCATGGCATTATTACATTCTCAGACTCGACATCATATGGGCCCGTCAAGCAATTTTGGAACTTATCGCCTATGCGAGCAGTGAAGGTTCAGGCGAGCCTGCGCATCCGCGCAGTCTCGCCAGAACCTTCGCTGCTGGCTCATACAAGCAGTGAATCAAGAGGAACCTTCAGACAGAAAGCCATATCCCTGGCCCCTCTGAATGGCTGGGCATGCACAGTTAAAATTTGTCGTGACGGAATGCTCGACACAAATTCGCTTGGCGGGGCTCATATGATCAATGTTACTCGTGCATATCTGGAGCTGTGATTTAAATCTACGCTGGGCGCAAATATAGTTTGAATCAATGTTAGCTGGTTACCGCTCGTGATTTTGTAATATTTCCTTGACTGCCGTGTAGCTAATGGTGATAACAAAAGTTGGGGCTACTCCTCAGACTCTGATTCTGACTCTGGTAAGTTTAAACTTCAACAAGCTGTTGGTTAATACCAGATAACATTTTAACCCCTTGCCATGCTGAATATTTCAATATGCTAAACTCTTCGCAGATTTTCAGCAGTTTGTGTTGCATGATTTTGTTTTTTACATGGATTCAGATTAGAATGAAAATGTATAGATCCAGATCATCTGGCTTCTCCAGAAGCCAGCTGACCTGGATCTGTATTGTTTAAAAAAAAAAAGATTATCTGAGGGTCACAATGATTCCATGCACAGCAAAACCTAAAATAAAACTTGCAACCAGCAAAAGGCTCATCAGTCTGCACAACCACCATACTCTCCTTTGGATAGCCCTAGGGCTGTAAGAAGACTCATTAAATCAGTGGATGCACAGACTTATTTCTGTCTTCACTGTAATACTTTTTAACTGCCAAGTAGACTTTTTGCTACCTTCTTTCAGACCAGGTAGCAACTACTTGAATAAAAAGTTAACCATAAAAACTGCTAATTACGACTAGCAGATGGCATTTTCAAAAGTGTATTTTTCTTTTTTCTATGAAAATAAGGCCTGACGTTACATGTGAATAGATGATTCACATGTAATGTCAAGCCTTATTCACTATGAAAAATAATTTTAAAAATTAGAATGCCATCTGCCTCAGTTTATGTATTGTATCATGCCTATATTACAGACACTGACACTGCCAGGAAGTTACGGGTTGAGATAAAGCCAATCAATAATGATGGCAAGAAGACACCGTCAGATAATGTTGATGACATCAGGACATCTGTTGGGATGCTGCGACTGTCTCCAACGGCAGGGGTATGTTTTCATTTAAGTCAGTTAGAAAAGGCCCCCACCCATAGGGGCTTGAAGAAATATATGGGCTGCATGATGCTTCCACGCAGAGCTGAAACCGACCCGTAAAAGTACTGGTTAACAGCTTAGAGGATCTAATCCTGCCCAGGCAAAGCGGTGTGTGTCGGCCTGTCCTTGCTTATAAACACTATTGGTTTCATTGGGCGACATGGCTTGATATGTGATTTCATAAAGTTCCACAAAATTGGAAGCAATGTCTCCAAAATGACCTTCACAGTGTTGATGGGGACGTTAAACCTCAACTCAAACAAACAAAACAAAGTCAGTGAGAAAATTCCAATTCCAAAGGCTTAATACTTTTTCAATTGTACTTATTCAAATTTAAGAACAAGTATGGTATAAAACAGTTGAATTTCTGGTAAATATGGAAATGTTTACACAAATTCGCAAATAAAATTGCTATTTGCTGTTGATGATACATTTTGCGATTAGAGCCTGCTCATGAGAAAATGGCCCTTACCGTTCTCTGATTTATGGTCTTCAAATATGTAAATGTACCCTAAACTAATACAGTAAAAATCCTAAAAGTTCGGACACCTTGAGATCTTGCTGTAATTCTCAAAATATTTTAACAAATTTGAATCACGATCCAGCAAGGAGTCCAAAAAGTGCAGACAGAATGGCAAACAGTGTAGACCCTGATCAGATCAGGAGCAGTCTGATCTGGGTCTCCAATGTTTGCTTCTGCCAATCTGTCCCAATACTTATTACGGTAAGGCTCAGACTATTATGTCTTACATGAAGCTATCTCAAGTTGTCCTCTACATGTCTGTGAGCAGCAAAGCCTCTTGTAAGACTATGCTTATGTACAGGCTTGCCAGAGCCTTTTGCTGATTGCCTGTGTCATTTTTTGTGGAACCTGCTTTAAGCATGGCGGGAAGTAGGAGTCTGGTTTTCCACCCATTCACTCGTTGTCCACTCCTTTGTTGGTCTGTTTGTCAGTGCGTCAACATTTGCACCACCCTAACTTTAAGGGGTGGTTGGGTGAGGCAAAGGTGGCTCGTATCTTGCGTCACCGGTGTGTCCAACTAATATTGCCTTACAGTTGGACAAGGCCTGCTGTCCTTGCAGCAGTGAAGGCTAGTAGTGGAGCAGTTTCAATTCTTCTGTATCTTTACTTCCATTCATTTTCCTCTTCTCCACCGTCCCTCGCTTTCATCTCCTCTTCTATCTCCTTTATCCCTTTCTCTGGGAAATGACCCACCAGGGTTGAAGTGTTGTTTAACCCAAAACAATCAATCAACCACCCTAACTTTTACTCTAATGTTCCAAGTCCATTTCTCAAGAACTATAAGAGCTTTATTATTGATTCTTGGTACAAACTTGAATCCAGGAATCCAGGCAATTGCCAGCATCCATATTTGACCTTGATCTACATTCTATGGTTCATGGATTTAGTGAACTATTGCAAAAGCTCTATTTTTTATGCCCCGCCATTCAATAAATGGCGGTGTATTAAGTTATACACTCCGAAGTTTTGAGTGTCTGTCCGTCCGTCTGGGTGAACATGTCGGGTTTAGGGGCTAGTGTCCAGATTGGACAACAACATAAAATGATTGGTAAATAATAGATTTATCCCGTAAATAAAAGGTTTAGGAGGTTAGCCCCTAAATCAAACAAAAGAAAATAAAAAAAGAAATAGCCCTTAAACCTGACATGTTAGAACAGCCGTACGTCCCTCGGTCAGCTCCTCATAGTTTCGTGTCCGCTCCATAACTCTGATACCATTTGAGACATTTTCATGAAACTTCACAAATATGTAGAACACTATCAGACAACGTGCAGAGCATATACGAGTAAACCGTAACTCAGATTTTCCTACTTTTGGAGTTGTTGCCCTTTGAACATTGAACATAGCCATTTCTGCCATAGTTTCGTGTCCGCTCCATAACTTAAATACCATTTGAGATATTTCCATGAAACTATACAGATATGTAGAGCATCATGAGATGACATGCAGAACATATAAACTGTAACTCTGGTTTACCTACTTTTGGAGTTATTGCCCTTTGAACTTTGCATATAGCTGCTGCTATCTGTTCGTGTCCACTCCATAACTCTGATACCATTTGAGATAATTTCATGAAACTTCACAGATATGTAGAGCACTATCAGATGATGTGCAGAACATATGAACCATAACTCTGATTTTCCTACTTTTGGAGTTATTGCCCTTTGAACATTGAACATAACCATTTCGGTCATAGTTTCGTGTCCGCTCCATAACTTTGATACTATTGGAGATATTTCTATGAAACTTCACAGGTATGTAGAGCACCATGAGACGACGTGCAGAACATATGAACAGTAACTCTGATTTTCCTACTTCTTGTTAGGGCCCCGCACTGAAAGTGTGGGTGCCCTATAGTAATCACTCTGTCCGTCCGTCTGTCTGTCTGTCCGTCTGTCCGTCCACAAATTTCTGATAGCGCTGCCGGGGCCCTAGTCAGTTTGACTGACAGCTCTAGTTGCCCTTTGAACTTTGATCATAGCTGCTGCTCTCAGTTTGTGTCCACTCCATAACTCTGATACAAGTTGAGATATTTTCACTAAACTTCACAGATATGTAAAGCACTATGAGATGACATGCAGAACATATGAACTGTAACTCTGATTTTCCTACTTTAGGAGTTGTTGACCTTTGAACATTGAACATAGCCATTTGTGTCATAGTTTTGTGTCTGCTCCATAACTTCGATGCCGTTTTGAGATATTTCCATGAAACTTCACAGATATGTAGAGCAGAATGAAACTACATGCAGAACATATGAACCATAACTCTGATTTTTCTACTTTTGGAGTTATTGCGCCTTGAACATTGAACATAGCCATTTCTATCATGTAGTCTGTTTGAAGCACTATATCTCCTGAACCTTTTGATTGATTCTGACCAAACTCGCATGGTTACATCACTAGGATGGGGGAAAACAGCATTTAGGTTTTGGTGACCTTGACCTTATTTTCAAGGGCACAGGCCCCCAAAAATTGTCAATTTTGGGCCTAAGAGGGCTCGTCTGCACCCAATCTCATGAACACATCAATAAAATGTGGTCTAACCTGGTACAAAATATCATTGCAATTGACCAAAGATTTGACTAGATTTTGAATACCTTGACTTTAGTTTAAAGGGCACCGGCCCCCAAAAACTGAAAATGGGAATTTTAATATTCTGGTTTACTTTCTTTTGGAACTATGGCTCTATGAACAATGAAAATAGTCAACTTTATTAAGGTTAATAGTATTGCAGCCTTACTTTGAATTTCCCTTTCACTGTGATATGGAACTTGCTTGATGTAATTGTAGTAGTGGGGCATCATGCAGTGCTTGCAGTTTAATTTCCCTAATGTTCAAGTCAATTTCTCAAGAACTTAAAGAGTTCATTAATGACTAGTAATCATTAGGTCAAATACAGCTTTTGTTTGAGCCTCGCACGGGTCACATGAGATGCCAAGTTCTGCGACGGAAGGTCTGGTGGTTTTTCTCTGGGTACTTCGGTTTTCCCCCACTTCTGATTTATAATCAGCTTATTGAAATAAGTAAGATAATCTTGAAAGGGCCATAAAACCAAAACCCAATAAAATTACCTTGCATCAAGGGATAGCAAATTTTGTGGAAGCATCCTTAGTAGACCTTGACCTACATTTCACAGTTCACTGACATTGTGAACTATTATGTCAAACCTAGCATTCACCCTAATGCTCAATGCCATTTCTCAAGAATAATAAGAGCTTCATTAATGATACTTAGTACAAACTTTCATCTAGGGATGAGAACTTTTATACAAGCATCTATGTTTGACATTGACCTACAATTCATGATTACGGGACTTAGCTTATCACCCCAACAGGCATAACTTAGCTTTGGCGGAATTGTGGTTCATGAGCTGCTTCATATACAGTAAAATTCCTATATTAAGACCCACTTTTGAACAGTCCTAAAGGTGGTCTCTTATTAGGAGAGACTGGATGTAGAATACAATAAAAAAAGTTTAACTGAAACCTTCTCAATAATCTTTTAAAAGATTTAATCCTTAATAGCGCAATTTTACTGTATTTATATATATGTTTGTGTCAGGATTCAGAACAGATTACAAAACCGAAAAAAAAGCCTAAGAAACTTCAACTGTAAGTTAGCAGACATATTTTCTCCCAGCACATTGTACATGCTTGCCTGATTCCTGAATCCACCATGATTCCTGCTTCACGTACACCATAGCAACAGATAAGCTTCATATCTTTTGATGACTGAAGGATAGTTTTCTTTATTTCTTCATATAAACCTGTGTTGTTGGTATTCATTAGATCCGCCTTGCAGAGGTGGTTCTAATGAATACCCACAAAATGGGATTTTATTGGTAATTGACAAAAACTATCCTTCATTTATCACAAAATACCAAGCTTAGCTGTTGCTATGATGCACACAAGCCTCCTATTAGCGTAAAAATCCTAAAAATTTGGATACCTTAAAGGTGCATTATTGAGCTACCGGGTCTCAAATTTTTTTTTCTGGCTTTTATCTTCAATGCATACTCCTTTGTCCTGTGTACACTTTTGGAGCCAAATACAGCTTCAGAACTTTGTGAAAACAGTCGTTTTCATTCGTGTTTACCCTTCGCTCTGAACATGTGTTCTGAATTTCTGTTCTAAAAATAAATCTGTCACTTTACACATACATGGCAACAGTATCGTCTCTGAGTGTCGTTACTTATAGCATGGTATTCAGCGTCATATTTTTTTTCCGATTCAGACATGGCCTAAGCAAACAAGGCCAAAAATGAACGTCACATAACGTCATATATGGGGATTCTATTTTTGTCACGAACTAAAAATAGATCTAACTAGTGTTCGAAACCTAGTTAGGGAATCCCTCTCAAACTCGTTTACCTGTCATCATAATTGTTCGCTAGCCCCCGCCCATAGGGGCTTGAAGAAATATATGGGCTGCATGATGCTTCCAGGCAGAGCTGAATCCGGCCCGCACACTAGTACTGGTAAACCGCTTAGAGGATCTAAGCCTGTCCAGGAACCGCGGTGCGAGGCGGACCGTCCATGCTAATAAACCCTATTTGTTTCATTGGGCGACAGGGCTTGAGATGTCATTTCATCTCAATGTCGGGTAAAAGTCCCACAAAATTGGAAGCAACGTCTCCAGAATGACCTTTACAGTGTTGACGGGGACGTTAAACCTCAAATCAAACAAAACATAATTGTTCGCATTTTTGCATAAAATGCATTCATTTGTATTGTTTTAAAGAAAAATACCCGCTATATGTATTTTATTTTTGGAAGCATTTTTTCCAGATAGCTCAATAATGCACCTTTAAGGACTTGATGTAATTCTCCTAAAATTTTGACAAATTTGTTTCACAATCCAGCATGGATTCCAAAAGATGCTGGCGGAATGGCAAACAGTGTAGATCCTGATCAGACTGCAGGAGCAGTCTGATCTGGGTCTGCACTGATTGCTTAGGCCTGTCTGTCCCAATTTTTAGGATCATTACGGTAACACTGTCCATTACATCATGACTTTGGATGAGACATGGTTCAAAAATGGACACCCTACTGGTTTACCGCTTATGTATAAACCTGCTCAGGAAAAGTATAGTTCCTGTTTGCTTTTCTATAAACTCTGCCCCACGGAAAAAGGTTTCAACTCTTAAAGGAAAGAATTTGCTCCTCAGGAGCAAATTCTTTCCTTTAAGAGTTGACCCTTATTGACATGGGAGACAAAAATACTTTTGAAGGAGTTGCCTCCCCTGAAGGTGTACCCATTCCCCTCAAACCGTGTTTTATCCAAAGCCATGTTATAGTGATCATAGCTTTTTGATATAAATGGGTTTGTATACTATATATTCATACAGTGCTCATGTACTTAGATTATACTGAGTTCAATATTATTGCAGCGGAAAGGTCGACATACACCTGTAGATAAAAAAATGATGAAGCGATCCCAATCAGAGTCTGATACATTAGAGTAAGTGTATTAAGGTTGTCTTGAGCTCTCGCTGAGACTTTTCATAAGATATGTGGTATCAACATAACCCTTGTCCTGCTGAATAAATTAAATTTTACCTCACCAATTTCTGACAATGAGTCAGCCAAATTACTGATATAATACAGTATTCCGCTGTTAAGACCACCTAAAATTAGGCATAATTCTGCTTTGAAAAGCCAAGTAAGTTTCAGTTGATTATTCTTTCTTTGTGTTTGCTTCATAAAGTGTCCTCTGGTCAGAGACCACCTTTGGGACTGTTCAAAAGTGGTCTTAAAAGACCACTTTTGAACAGTCCCAAAGGTGGTCTTAATATAGGAGTTTTATACTTCTTCATAAAGTGTCCTCTGGTCAGAGACCACCTTTGGGACTGTTCAAAAGTGGTCTTAAAAGACCACTTTTGAACAGTCCCAAAGGTGGTCTTAATATAGGAGTTTTATACTGTATATGTGTTCAACTCACAAGCTGAATGACATGACACACAGTGTAGATCCTGATCTCTTAAGAAGCCATCTGAACTGGATCTGCACAGTTTGCAAAGGTAGGGTTTCTGTTCAGCAGGACAGTTAGATGTTGTGTCAGAGCTGCATTGGTAATTCAAACTGACAAAGCACTGACAGTATTGGTGGGTCTCTAAGAGTATACTAGAGTGAGTCCCATCAACAGCTAAGATCATATGGAGACAGGACCTCGGTTTAAAGACTCATCCGAAAGTCTGGAGAAGTCCAGGATCGATCCTGCAACCCCCATGTTTACAAGGCGAGTAGTGTAACCACTACATCACAGAGGCTTCTAAGAGTAGACTGGGAAAATGGTCTCGAACTAGGACTTGGACTATTAGTTCCTTTTAAGCAAAAGTGTAGACCCGGATCAGATGCCACAACTGGCTGCATTTGATCTAGTTCTACACTTTGCCTAACCCAGGACATGAGTGCAGTCAACCCTCTTAACCAACTGACATCATGGTGACAATAATTGCATGGCTATAAACAAGTCTGGATTTTGTATAAGAGCTATTTGTTTGGTTTAACCCATTGCATGCGGGAAACCCCTAAAGGGGTACCCTTGCAAACAGTGTAGGCCCAGATCAGACACCGCAGAACGGGGCATCTGATCAGGGCCTGCACTGTTTGCTTACAGAATTTTCTGTCAAAAATAGAATAAAAACGAAAAAGAGGCCTGACACCCCTTATATGACAAATGGACTTGTCAAACATATAGCAATGGAAGAGTGCACTAGTATACAATGGGCAACTTTATTGTTTAGTGATAGTCACATGGACAATAGTGGTATAAGTCCATTGTATAGGTAACTTTGTCATTTAACTTGAGTCAGTATGGATGTATATATGTGGTCTGTTATTCTAACTATTCTCATTGTGTTTCTCTTAAGTTCTGGCCATTAGGTTATAAACCTTTTTTGAGTGTAGAAAGTGACTGAACTGTTTTGGCCAACAATGAAGACCCTGATCAGACTTCACATTCTGCCATATTTGGCTTACACATCACTCGGTGACAAATGCGTTTGCACCAGTACACATGCACCCTGCAACAGGAAAGTATGTTTCATTCAAAGAGGCTTTTTCAATCCTTCGCATATATCCCAATATTGCATGCCTGCAAAATATGCAAATTCAAAAATATATACACTGATCCTTGTGCACAACATAAATTTCACCTTACACTTACTGATTATTTGGTAAATTTTTAGCTAACCTGAGCACGAAGTGCTCATGGTGAACTATTATGATCAGTCAATGTCCTTCGTATGTTGTGTGTCTCAGTTGTGTGTCATGCGGGGCAACAATTTGCTTTAAATGCTAAATCCTCCTAAACCCTTTGGCCAATTTCAGTCAAACTTCATAGGAATGTTGCTTAGGTGACCCTCTTACAAAATAGCTAAAATCTTTCTGCTTGAATGAATAAGATGGCCACCAGAGCTAAAAATAGAAAAATCTTTAAACTACAACTCCTCCTAATCCTTTGGGCCAATTTCAATCAAACTTCACAGGATTGTTGCTTAGATGACCCTCTACCAAAACAGCTAAAATGATTCCGCTCAGATGAAAAAAATGGCCACCTGACGCCTGAAAAACATAAAAAATTTGCTTTAAATGCCAACTGCTCCTAAACTCTTGGGCCAATGTCAATCATATAAAACCTATAATAACCTATAGTTTTGTATCAAACCTATAAAACCTTTGTTAGCTCCCCTGGAGCTAAGCTCCAGGTCAGCTTATGCAATGGCCTGTTGTCCGTCATCGTCCATTGTTAACTTTTCACGTTTACAACATCTCCCGATCTGGAAGTCAGATTCAGCTTATACCTGGTGGGAGGCATCTGGTGACAAGGAGATTCAGATTTGCTAAAATGGTTAAATTCGGATTTCCAAGATGGCCGCCATGGATGGTGGTCATCTTTTAATTCTTCAAACAACATCTCCTCCCAAACCAAGTTGAATTGAGCTGAAACTTGATGGGAGGCATCCTGGTGACATGGAGATTCAGATTTGCTAAAATCGTTCTGTGCTTATATCCAAGATGGCCGCCATAGCTCAAAATTCTTCAAATGACATCTCCTCAGAAACCAAAGGAATTGAGCTGAAAAATGATATGAGGCATCCCGGTGACATGGAGATTCAGATTTGCTAAAATCTTTCTGTGCCAATGTCCAAGATGGCCACCATAGCTCAAATTCTTCAAATGACATCTCCGAAATCAAAGGAATTGAGCTGAAACTTGATGGGAGGAATCCGGGTGACATGGAGATTCAGATTTGCTAAAATCGTTCTGTTCCGATATCCAAGATGGCTGCCATGGCAGCCATCTTGAAATTCTTGAAACAACAAAAGGTCAAACTGAGCAGAAACTTCATGGGAGGTATCGGGGTAACATGGAGATTCAGATTTGCTCAAATCGTTCCATTCCAATATCCAAGATGACCACTGAGCCAAAGGGTCACCTCGCTGAAGCAGTTTTCAGAGATCGGTTATAACCCTATAAGCTATGCATAATCCGTCAAAGGTAGATATTTGAAGTCAATAACAGTTTACCTAATGATGTCTATGTGATGTATAAAACATTGTCACATTTATATTTGTATGTTTCATTTATCTTATAACGTCACTGATATCTATTGGATAAAATCCTGTCCTAAAAGATCATATGACCGCATGTGCAATAACATGGTTACTGGCGAGTAATGTCATGAAGCCATTCGTGACAGCCCTCCGATTACTAATGAAATTCCTTTGCAACAAAACCCAATTTAAAATTGTTATATGATGAAAAGAATCTTAAACCTGTGGTCATTTCATACGAAATTTATGAAACGAGCCACAGGCTCGTTTCATAAATTTCGTATGAAATGACCACTTGTGACCGATCGTGTAAAATCCTCTATATATCTCTATTACAGTGTTCCTTCCAATCCTAGTGATGATTTACTAGGTCTGAATTTCTTTGGGTCCAGTGCTTCGACTCCCACTGGTGGGGGTTATAATCTACCCTCACCATTGTCCCCTATGTCTGATGGTGCTATTGTAAATAGTGATACAAGTGCTATACATAATACAACACAGTCTAGTTCAAGTAAGTATACTTCATTCACATATTACAATACAGTCTAGTTCAAATTATTTGTTCGGTTATAAAACTTTATTCAGGCTCAACTCAGCTAAGCATGAAATTTGCTATGGTCATTATTAAAATACAAACAAATCAGGCAATGTTCCTGCTCAGATCAGCACAAAATGTCATTTATTTTGTTCATGATTTTTAAAATGCCAACGAATGTTGGTTCGTTGGCATTTTAAAATTTATGAGCAGGATAAATTTCATGCTCAAGTGAGTTGCGCACAAAAAAGTTTTATAACATTGGGGCCTGTTCAAGTATAAGTATACTTTCTACACATTACACAACAAAGTCTAGCTAAGTTAGTATACTTTCTGTAGCTTGCAAGCGAGTATACTTACACTGTTTACACATGATACAGCCCTGTCTAGTTCAAGAAAGTATATTAGATATCTGCATGAGCTTTTATGAACCTTAGATTATCTAAAGACTTGATATTGGCACCAGCTGTCATGATAATACAAAGGCTGATCTGTATTATTCTTTTGGCATTACGATAACACATCCTTGGGATATAGTGCATTTTTCAAACCTCAAAAAAGGTAATTTTTCTGATGAAAATTTGTTATATTTTTCTTATTTATACTCCAAACATAGGTTCTGGGTGCTCTTTGGAACCGCCTCATTGAGGCGGTTCTAACGAGTACCCACAACCTATGTCTTGGAGCAGAAATAAGGAAAATAATGTTTAACCCCGCAAACCCCAGTTTTCTCTGTATAAAGTGGGGTTTAAGGGGTCTTTATTTCATGGACTTGTTCACGTGATGGGTTATTTGCTTGTGTTTACCAAATGATGCATGAGCCCCAGCATGAGAAATCGTGTAGTCTGGTTTGGAACGAGGCATCACACAAACCAGCCTGTTCAGCTACACAGACTTGCTAGAGTCTTGACATTTTAGATATAGAAACTAGGGGTATTGTACTATGCAAGAGACACTATGGTGCTGATCAGACTGCACAGATGCACAGGCTGATCTCCACCTTTGTTGTTCACAAATATGCCCGCCAAGCGAATTTGTGTCTTCGAGCATTCCGTCACGACAAATTTTAACTGCGCATGCCCAGCCATTCAGAGGGGCCAGGGATATAGCTTTCTGTCTGAAGGTTCCTCTTGATTCACTGCTTGTATGAGCGAGCAGCGAAGGTTCTGGCGAGACTGCGCGGATGCGCAGGCTCGCCTGAACCTTCGCTGCTCGCATAGGCGATAAGTACCAAAATCGCTTGACGGGGTCCAAATGTTAAAACAGATTCTGACATATATATTGACTATTTCAGATCTTAGTGATGTATTTAATAGTTCTATAAGTTCAAGAGATGACTCGGTAGGATCTAGTCAGATTAAGACAAATGGCGGCATACCCCCACCACTGCCTCAGAGACCTTCATCCAGAACTACGCTACCTCAGGTAAGACAGACAAGTTGATGTAAAACCTTCAGAGTATCAGATAAAGAGAAGAACTATGCATAATTATGGAACTTTTGTCACTATTTAAAAAATACGAAATAAGGAGCCAAATTTTCCATCTGTTTATTTGTTTATCCAGCCGTTAGCATTTGCCTCAACCCTGCCATAACCCTTATATTCCAGTCCATTTTTCGAGAACTGTAATTCAGATACAGACCTCACAGGCATGTTGTAGCCTTCAGTGGAATTCTTATTCCTTGAGAATTTGTGTTGTTGGTGCTGTTAAAATTCCTCAAAGCAGTTCCATTGAGTTTATATAATACATGTGTTTAACCCTTCTGTTGCTGAATATTCAGATTAGCCACACCCATTTCTGACTTTGAACCAATCAGATTACTTGATGTAATTTATTCCTACAAATTCATAAATTGAATGTCAAACAGTGTAGATCCTGATCAGAAGCCAACTGATCTGGATCTACACTGTTTCCAAAGATAGGGGTTGTCGTGAACAGCATGATAAGAGTTAACCCTCATCCTGCTGAACACGACAACCCCTTACCTTTGCAAACACTGTAGATCAGGATCATATGGCTTCCGAAGAATCAATCTGATCAGGATCTACATGGTCATGTAGTTTGTGAATTGAAGAAGTACATCATATCAAGTAAATTTGATAGGTTGATACAGAGGGGTGCGGCTAAATTAATTTATTCAGCAGGAATAGGGTTACTGGAGGAACAAGAAAATTCCCCAAGTGTCTCCATTACTCTTTCTGAACAGAAGTTGCATGGACAACACAATCATCAGAATCTGAAATTGTAAAAAAACATATGAGCCCCGCCAAGCGAATTTGTGTCTTCGAGCATTCCTTCATGACAAATTTTAAATGCGCATGCCCAGCCATTTAGAGGGGCCAGGGATATGGCTTTCTGTCTGAAGGTTCCTCTTGATTCACTGCTTGTATGAGCGAGCAGCGAATAGGCGATAAGTACCAAAATCGCTTGACGGGGCCCATATATCAGTTTGAGAAAACATTCACCATATCTGCATTATTTGCTGGCTCCTAGAAAAACAGGTAACCAGACCCCCCTGACCTTTCAAGGTCAGGGGGGACTGGTTACCTGTTTTTCCAACACTGATAATGCAAATAAGGTGAATAGCTTGAGTATAGTTGAACTTCATAAAAGCCAATTCATGGCAATTTGTTGATCTTCCAAATAGCCTTTCAGAGCAATTTTGAAAAACACCCATAGAATTTAGTTTTGTTGAACTAATTTCTTTGTGATTGCTGTGGTGAGATAAAGGCTTGATATGCTTGCAGTAGATATAATGTGAGCGAGTGAATGTGAGCGAGTGCAAAGTTTTAATTTCACCTGTTCTCTGATTGCTTGTTTACTATAGCAGTTCAAAACTCATTTTGAGTGCCTTTGAAAAATGTCCCATCACTGCAGGTATTAATGTGTTTGGGATTAGTTAGGGAGAATTTTCTATCTTGAAAATGTATGTTGTGTGTACTCATTAGAATCACCTCGTCAGATTCTGTCTGGAACACACAACAAATCTTTATTTTTAAGAAACTCGAAAAAGATATACATTTATCATATGACGTCTCGTCTGAGAGTGTAATAACGCCATGTAATAAAGTCGATAATCCACTAGTGGATTAAATATGCAAATTAGTTAGAGACGCCCCATACGTTACATGTACGACGTCCTTAACGACGTCGCATTTACTAATGGCGGAATATTGAGATTTTGTTAAAAGATTGTGAATAAAATCGTTTTAAAAGTCATATGATAAATAGAATCTTACATTCGTGTTCATATATTATTGAATTTATTAAACTCGTTGAGCAAAAGGGTTAAAATGCTCGGCAAAGCCTCGCATTTTATCCCTTTTCCTCAACTCGTCTAATAAATTCAATAAAACATGAACACTCATGTAAGATCCTCTATGTACCTATCGCTTGGGGCACTATGATTAACCCACAGTGGCTAGTACTACCTTGTCTATAACAAAGTTTCATGGTCCCAGAGGTGTTCAAAACTTTGAATGTTAGTGTCAACACTTGTCATAACTAAGTGAGTGGGCATACTTTAAAATGTTCACCACAGCCTCTTTATAACAGCCTTACCAGAGCCTTTGCTGCTCTCAGACATTTAGAGGACACCTTGAGGTAGTTACATGCGGCCTTTCATTTGGCTGCATATGTGCATTTGAAAAAAAAAAATACCTATAGTAGAACTTTGATGGCTCGAACACCGATGGCTCGTTTACCATGGCTGAGTCGAACCCATGTTTGAGCCCCTAGAGAAATCCTGTACATAAGAAGGTGGGGATAATTTAAGAGACTTTCGCCTTTTTTACTTGTAAATTTATGCTTTGTGTACTCATTAGAATCACCTCGATGAGGCGATTCTAATGAGTACACACATCATATATTTTCATTATATAACACTGAAAAGATGTCCAAAAGTATATCGTATACCTCCTGGCAGTATCCCTCAGTGGCTCAACTACCCCTGTCTCGAACAGATTATCGAGGTCCCAAAGGTGTTCGAGCCATTGAAGTTTGACTGTATATCAAAGAATGCTAAGGGCCTGTTTCTCATTCTTTACGTTTTTCAAACTAGGTACCAGCAAGGCCATCAGGTAGAAACAGTCCATTTATGAATAGTGCTCCAGTTACATTCAATACTACATCAATGCCTATTGGTTCTTCCCGTGGTCCTAGCCCACTCACAACAGGCATGTCAGACACTGTACCTCTGGCTGTGGCCTTCACGGAGACCATCAATGCTTACTTCAAGGGAACAGATGCTACCAAGTAGGTCTATTTCTAAGATTTTGATTAATTTGTTTTCACATGTTTAGGTGATAATTCCTGGATTATATTATATAGTATTATTTCACTGATATTGGTTAACCCATTTTGTACCGGAAACCCCAAAACGGGTACCCTGGCAAACAGTGCAGGCCCAGATCAGACACCGCAGAATGTGGCATCTGATCAGGGCCTTCACTGTTTGCAAAAAATTCAGCCATTTTCCAAATCAATTTTGAAGAAAACAACCTGACACCCCTAAATTTTGAAATGGACTCCTGCCATATATAAGGAGGAAGATTCCATTTGGTTCAAAAAGGGCTAATATTGTCCTCACAGGCTTATGTCCGTGGATGATATCCTAACAAGGGACAGTATTAACCAATATCACTGCGATAGCCGTTCTGTAATTTATTTAGCTTTGACTATATAAATATGCATTCCTCAAATCCATTGAAAGTTCCAATAACAAGTATCCCTGCTGATATACAATGGTATCAACATGATTGTTTCTTAGATTTTACTACAATTCTGGGGCGAGTTGTTCAAAGCATCGTTAGCTTAACGAGCTCTTTAGTGGTCATATTGTTAACTCTTCTAGCAAGTACAATATTGAAAATTTTGTGTTTTTTTTTTGCTGAAAAAATGTGAGCAGCTTTTGCATCCGCAAAAGCTGCTCACATTTTTTCAGCAAAAATTTCAGCATATTTGCCATATTTAATGATCAAAGTTTTAACTATACGTTAACTAATGACGTCGTTAGTTTTGAACAACTGGCCCCTGATCATTCAGTATTTATTGTAATTTGTTATTTGAAGAATTTCTACATGAAAATTTATATTGTTGGTTGGATTCTTGTAAGAATAGCCTTGGTCAGTTGATTTTCAAGAGTATTCTTGGTACAGTCGAACTTCGATGCCTCGAACCCCTTTGGGATCATGGAAATTTGTTCGAGACAGCGGAAGTTCTAGCCACTGTTGCATACTTCCAGAAAACATAACGGGGGTATTTTTTAACTCCTTGTCGGTGTTCTGTAACATAAATGTATGCGATTCTAATGAGTACACACAGCATACATTTGCAAGATAAAAGTCGAAAATCTCCTTAATTATCCCACACTTTTTCTTTTGCAGAGGAATTCCCTAGGGACTCAAAAATGGGTTCGACTCAGCCATGGTAAACGAGCCATCGGTGTTCGAGCCATCGAAATTCGACTGTACTTGTTTTTATTAAAAAAAGAAAAAAAAGAATAAAAGAAAATTATCCTGAGTTATCCCCAATAATACTCGTAGCTGGAGCTCACTTTGGACAATTGAACATTTATCAGTGATTTCAATTGCAGCCATAATTGTCCAGCACACACCAATGTTGTTGTTGTTTTTTTTTTATCAAAAAGTATACTTGACATTGTCAACAATTGTTGAAAATGAGAACTCCTACACTATTGGGCCAATTTCATTCAAATTTCACAGCAATGTTGCCTAGATGGTCCCCTTGCAAAACAGCGAAACTGGTTCTAATCCGCTGAACAAGATGGCTGCCAGAGCTAAACATATTTAAACAGCTCCTATACCCCTTGACCAGTTTCATTCAAACTTCGTAGGAAATTGTCCTGGGTGAACCTCTTTCAATAGCTATAATGGTCTGTTCTGATGAAGAGCTAAAATAGAATCTTTAAATGATTAGAGGTCTCATGTGGACAACAAAGGCTGTGCTCTGACTGTGAATGCTCAGGTAGATCTTAGCATCAGCCTTTGTAGCTCAGTTGGATTCTTGTCTGACTGGTAATCAGGCGTTCCCAGGTTAGATACCTGCCAGATTGGCGACATTCTTTCATGCCGATTGATCACCAAATCTTTTCAGCGATCCTGCTCTCGCATTGATTCAAGAAGGGTAGTTATCATTTTTTCTGGCAAAAGAATGTGCAAAGTACATTAACTGCTTATGTATAAGCCTTCCCAGGAAAAGTGTGTTTCAGTACACCGACTTGCTTGATATGACCTAGATAGTGTTGGCTGGGCCTTAAACCTCAAAACAAACAAGCAAAGCTGATGAGAGAAAAGGTACTTCTCCCATAGCTATCAGCAGAGGCTTTGGTGAGCCTGCACTTGTGCTGATTGCAACCTTGAGGTATCTTTATGTAAGAAACCAAGTGTTTAACCCCATTAGTTGGCTGCACACATATGGACAGGAATAAATCAGTGAATGCTAAGGGCCCTGTTCTCATGTGCAAGCTCGTGATCTTTATGGAAAAGTATAACAAGTCCTGGTGTATTTCAAATAGAGGTAATTACAGTAAAATTCCTATGTTAAGACCAACTTTTGGACCATTCAGAAGTGATCTTTAAGACCACTTTTCAACAGTTCCAAAGGTGGTCTCCCACTAGAGCATATTGGATGTAGAAAATACAAAAACAGCTGTTACTGAAAACTTCTAAAAATGCTTTCAAACCATAATTTGTTGTCTTAACAGTGGTATTTTACTGTAATTGCTGTTTTTATCCTAAATATTTGGACACCTTTTTGCTCCTTTCCATAATTGTTCTAAAATTTGAACAAGTACAATTCACAACTCTTTGTGTCGAAAAAAAGCTTGCTGAGTGGCAAACAGTGTAGATCCTGATGACATGCCGGTATCAGCGGCGTCTCAACTGGGTTTGCACTGTTTTCTCAGGCCTGTCTGTCATAATTCATAGGTTAAGTACAGTTTACAGTCAGGCTAAATATTTTTTTTTGCTTTTAACTCTTATCATGGTGTTCACGACAACCCCTATCTTTGGAAACAGTGTAGATCCAGATCAGCTGGCTTCTGAAGAAGCCATCTGATCAGGATCTACACTGTTTGACATTCAATTTATGAATTTGTAGGAATAAATTACATCAAGTAATCTGATTGGTCCAAAGTCAGAAATGGGTGTGGCTAAACTGAATACACTGTAGATCCAATATATCTCGGTCCCTTATTTCGCGAAATCCAGTATATCGCGAATCGGCCGTGGACCCCAAATTTTTCATGATTAAAATGAAAAAAATAAGAACAAAAAGAAAAAAAACTAAAAATAAGTTTGTTGTTTTTTCTTTATTTGAAAAATAAACGACTGTAATTTGTCCAGTATTGATTTTTGGCGCCTATTCAGACGCGAGATCGCGTCACACTTTATGACTAAACAATCCAATTGGGGCCAATCAGTACATGTATTGATAACAATTGGCAATCAATTATTGTTAATTGTCGCAATTCTCATAATCAGTGTCATAATTGAGTACATCTACTCATACTCAATCAATTAACGGTGTCCACACGCCGTCTATTTAACTTGCAATCATGCAGAGCATCCTCATTTTTATCTTCACACCTTATGTGAGAATGTCAGCCATGAACAAGCCAGAAAATTCAAGAAAGAGGAAGCAGTTTAGCATCAAGGACAAGATCGACATCATCGACCAAGTCAAGAATGGAAAAGCAAGATCTGCTGTGACCAAAGAATTTGGCATTCCCGAGGCTACGCTAAGGGGATGGTTGAAAGATGAAGACAGACCACGATCTACTACATGTATTTGTCCCTGACACACCCAGTTCCTAGCCCCTTCCCCGGACCCACTACCCAATCAGCAAAGAATATCACGGCAATGTCGGGCAGACAGTAATACGATGTTTGAACGTCGTATCGCTGTCGGCCCCATGTTGGCCCGCTGTTTTGTGCTAGGTGTTTTTTGCTTGATGTATGTACACTCTCCCAGCAATAAATAATAATGTAAAAAAGAAAAATTAATAATATAACATAAAATAATAATAAAACAAAAAAACACACACACAATGACAGAGCCTACGCAACAAGCAACGGGACGCAAATCCTACTGACTTGGCGCTTGGGATAATTGAGTGATTCCGCTTGACTGAACAGAAAACCATTACAGGGAACCAATCAACAATGGCTTCCTTATCTGTCATTTAATCACAGGTTTTCAAGCGTAGTTTATAAGCTGGTCTCGATTGTAAGTTAATAAGTTGACATAGTCCTCGTTGTATATACCGCTATTAAGTTATTCTGACCCTACTTTAATGGTGAAATATGGCCGATAGCTTTACTGACAGCTATCCAGTATGGAATAGTACAGTAGAGTAAGCGGTGTCTCGCAGTCTTGGCAAACGTTTACTGTGACTTGTATCGGCGGCTCGGCAAAATAACACCTCAGCTTATATCGCAATCTGGATATATCACGCTAGCGGAACTTGGACCCCAAACTCCGTGATATATTGGATCTACAGTGTATTCAGCAAGAGAAGGGTTAAAATTACAATGTTTTGTCTTCTTCCATTATAATGCATGCTTTGTTGCTTAATTGTTTCCTTTCAGATGTACTGTGAAAATGACCGGCAATTTGATGATGTCATTTCCTGCCGGGGTTGTGCGGGTATTCATGGAAAACCCTAACCCCACCATGCTAAGTTTCAGAATAAAAAACGCCTCTCGATTGGAGCAGGTGTTATTAAATAAGCAATTAATTACGGAGTAAGTATGGTGTCAAGGTCACCCATGAGTGTTGTTGCATGCCTTCTTCGGCCTGCCTCTGCTAGAGGGATATGTTCAGTTCTTTATTTTATTTTGATTACTCTTAGATTACCAGTACATTGTAATGATGACAAGTCTTTCCATGTGTAGATAGAACAAGAATATTAGTTTTGTAATGGTTTTATTCAAGCATTATGTGAAACATGTCATGAGAAAACCTATTGAGAACAACAAAGGTGCAGATCAGAATGCGCAGATGCTACAATTCTTCTAGTCTCTATATATAAAATTTCAAGACTCTTGCTAGTCTGTCTAATTGAGTTTGCCAACCTTGAAGACTGTTTTTCTCATTTCAAGGATTATATATCGGAGAATGGTTTCTTATCATTACCTGCAGCTCATATCAAGAGTGAGTGAGTGTTTGAGTTTTACATCCCACCAACAGCTAAGGTCATATGGAGACGGGACCTCGGTTTAAAGACTCATCCGAAAGTCTGGAGAAGCCCTGGATTGATCCTGCGACCCCTGGTTTACAAGGTGAGTAGCTTAACCACTACACCACAGAGGATTCTAGAATGTTCTGTCTATGTTACCAATAGGGGTCTGCTCTTGTTAAAGGAAAAGTGTTTGAAAAGTGAATTCTTACCTATAAGAGCAGAAACGTTTTTGGTGTAAGTTGTATCTGATCTCCCATGTTGTTGCTCTTGATTTCCTGAAATATTCAGATCACAAATATTTGAATGTGCCATTACAATGTACTGTTTCTGTGGAAGATATCCCATGGAAAGCAGCTTCACAACATTGAACTGTATATTGAAAGTTTCTGCTTTACTGCCAAAGTTCATTTTACATTCATTTTCGCAATTTTCTTTGGTACACTGACCATTTGGAGGCAAAAACCCTTGAGAGGTTGGCAGAATGCTCAGCCTGAAATCATCATCATTATCAACATCTTCTTCACAAAATTTGCAAGATAAACATCCTTGGATTCTTTGCAGAACAAATTCCATTCCAAAATAATATTAATATTATATCAATCTTGACAGTTCAAGGTTGTAACTTGCTTTTTACACATGTTCAGACTAAATCAAACATAGCATGTAACAATTTAAAAACTGAAAAGGGCCCAGCTGTCCAAAACATTGATAGCTTAACAAGCTCGTTAGTAGTCAGAATGTTGTGTTCTAGGAAATACAATATCTAATACTGAGGTATATTTGCAGAAAAATGTGAGTAGCTTTTGCGTTTGCAAAAGTTACATTTTTTTTTTCAGCAAAAATATCAGCATATTTGCTGTATTAAATGATAAAAGTTTTATTGATATGCTTACTAACAATATTGTTAGATTTCAACAACTGATCCCTGATTTTATAACTGGTTTTATTCAGTGACTGCAAAAAAGGACAACAACAACTCAAAATGCAGGAAACAGATACACCAGCAGGATGACAACTCTTTCAAAGTTTTTTGTCCCTTTCAAGGAGCTACAGTACGGCTCAGGTATTTGAACCGTTTTTCTTTTTCATTCCGCGGACAGCTTTTTAAATCCGTGTTTGTCCGCCGAATGGTTTGGAGTAAACCACTCCGAGTGAAAATATTTTACTCCAAGTTATGCGCTCGATATTCCGAGGAAATTCCGCGGACCTCAGAGCTTACCTGTGATATTGGAGTGTTTGAGAGTATTTGCGAGTGGTGATTAATTTAATTAAACCTGTGTCGCCGGTGCGACGTATCAGAGGCCAGTAATGGCGGCCGAAACCCGTCAAAATTTCGCTGACAGTTATCACTTTGATTATTTGTTTCTCACTTGTCCGATAATACTTCACATTAAAATTATTAAAGAATGAAAGACAAATGATTATATTATATCAAAATAATTTTCTTTTTTGGAAAATATCAAAATTACATGGAGAAATTTTGAGTTCAAAATGACCGATTTTGCAGTTTTAAAGAAGCCAATAATGGCGGCCGAAATTTTGCAGTTTTAAAGAAGCCAATAATGGCGGCCGAAACCGGTCAAAATTTCGCTGACAGTTATCACCTTTGATTATTTGTTTCTCAATTGTCCGATAATACTTCACATTAAAATTATTAAAGAATGAAATACAAATGATTATATTATATCAAAATAATTTTCTTTTTTGAAAATATCAAAATTACATGGAGAAATTTTGAGTTCAAAATGACCGATTTTGCAGTTAAGAAGAAGCCAATAATGGCGGCCGAAATCCGTTAAAATTTCGCTGACAGCTATCACCTTTGATTATTTGTTTCTCATTTGTCCGATAATACTTCACATTAAAATTATTAAAGAATGAAAGACAAATGATTATATTATATCAAAATAATTTTCTTTTTTGGAAAATCTTAAAATTACATGGAGAAATTTTGAGTTCAAAATGACCGATTTTGCAGTTTAAAAGCAACCAATAATGGCGGCCGAAACCCGTCAAAATTTCGCTGACAGTTATCACCTTTGATTATTTGTTTCTCAATTGTCCGATAATACTTCACATTAAAATTTTTAAATAATGAAAGACAAATGATTATATTATATCAAAATAATTTTCTTTTTCTGAAAATATCAAAATTACATGGAAAAATTTTGAGTTCAAAATGACCGATTTTCCTGTAATTTTATGATGTTCAACATGCTTTCAATTATGGACTTGAAAGAGTTGTATGTACTCGTCATGCCCAACTGATTCCCTTGTTTGAAATCACTGTGCAGTTTCACACCCTGGGTAATTAATGATTACCTCTTTGTTGACTTTTGACATTGTTTACATTATAATAACTATCAGTGATAATTATCATCTTATAATTATATATAAATATATATGATGGTAAAAGAACATTAAATAAACAAAAAAAAAAATGCCCAGGTATTTCGTCAAATTCCTCCGAGTAGTTCTGCATAACTTCGCGAGAAAATATTGCCTCCAGGTACGATATTACGACTCGGAATAATTTTGCGAAACTTCGCGTACCGCGGACCTTGCAAGTGTTTTCGAGAAGTGTCCGCCGAATATATACATATACTCGGAACAATTCCGAGTGTTTTTGAAAGTACTCGAAACGCCGAAATTCGGAATAAAGAGTTTTTTGGTTCTTATACCTGAGCAGTACTGTATGTTAGGCTTCTTTCCCTTATTGGTTGTATCCATTTACTTTGGGCTCTGTTTCTGCCATTATAGCATAGTTCCAGATCAGGAGTATCAAGGATAAGTGAGGGAAGTTTTCTTATTTCTTTTTAACCATTATCCTGCTGAATAAATTAACATATCTCTTCAACCGATGAAGGAATTCTGGCAAAACTCAGTACAATATATTATGGCAACGTACAGACTTGATACAACTTCAGTGACCTCGGGTTCAAGGTCAAATAGTTATTTGGGTCATATTTATGGTTAGGGGACATGGTTCTTTCTAAAATCATTTCTACTTTATGGGTACTTGTTAGAATCGCCTTATCTTGTCCCCACAGAATATGTTTCTTACAAGAAATAAGGAACTTTCCTTTTGTATCGGACACCACAAAATGGGTAGTTGGCAAACAGTGCAGGCCCAGATCAGGTGCCACATTCTAACGTGGCATCTGATCAGGACCTACACTGTGCAAATTTTTCAGCCATTTTCCAAATCAGTTTAGAAGAAAACACAACCTGACACCCCTAAATTTTGAAATGGACTCCTGCTATATATAAGGAGGAAGATTCCATTTGGTACAAAAAGGGTTAATTATATTTGTTACACTTTATTTGGAACTATGTTATTTCAGTTCATTTGAATAACTGCATGGTTTCCCTACGGACGTTTTTGGCATAGAATAGCTCTGCATTCATCCATTTTAGCAGGCTTGCTTCTGAATCCTTTTATCTGACAGAATTTACTGATTCAAAATTGTTGAAAAATCCTTTAAAATGTTCACTTAGCCAAATACATTTATGTTGAGATGGTATGAACACATATACACAATGTTGCATATGCAAATAGTGAAGGCTCTGTTGAGACTGTTAATTCATTGTTTTAATGAACAGATGTACTGTTCAATTTACAGCTACATTGATATACAGTTACGTGATGTACATTAACAATGTCTGATGTTCATATACACTGTCCTCCAGTGTCAATTCATTTGCCCTGTCCAGCCAAAGCCTTCACATTGCAACGACAATAATTTAGGAGAAGGGAAAGTTTCAGACAGTTCTAATTTTGGTGACTGTTGAGTGAGTTTACAAAACCGTTGTGACTTACGGTAATGGTATTGAAGGGTAGGTATATATTACATTGGTCCAGATACTGAGGAGTTTAGAGGATAACATTGGGATAAATTTTCTTATTTCTCCATGAAAGCATGTTGTGGATACTTACAGTGCTGTCGGCCAATTCGGCGCACCTAAGCTTAAAAACGTTTTCCGTGTAAATAACAATTTCGAAAAACCAACAAGTATTTTTATGTTTATAAAGTACATAACTTACCTTCTCTTTTGTGACATTACAATTCCACCTTACATTCACATTAAGAACTTGTATTAGGCCAATTGCATGTACCATCCTGTTCACAAAGCCTCTCTTTTTGTCGGCCAATGTGGCGCAGCATTTTGAAAAGGGGTTCTATATGACACAAATGACGATTTAAATCTAGTAAAAGCACATGTTTTGCATGCTGAGTTTACACACAGTAAGTAGGTCAGTTATGGTCTGTTTCATGAAAGCAATAAAAAATCAATACAAACTAAACCAACACCACTGACTTAATTCTTAATCATTCAGCTTTTTTCAGTGATAAAATTAAAGTCATATGATTGTTTAACCACAAGATTTGAAATAGTAAAATGTTATAAACATTAATTTAAATGACAAATGAAGTAATTTATAGACTGTAATTCAACATTTGGTGCATTTGAAAGATGAACCCCTCTAAATTTCCTCAACTGGGGAGCAGTACTTAAGGTGTACCCACCCATAACATGAATCACATTTTCCCCATTTCAGAATTTCAACCCTTCTTTCAACCCTGATTTGTTTTTCGAATGCAGGGGGAGATTTTAAGTTACAAATAACACAGGCTGCATCATCATCGTCCACAGAACTATCATCAGAGTCAGAGGGATAAAATGTTAACCACTCATTTCTTCTTGTGTTACTTGGCCCTGCCTCCTGACTGTCAATGACTTCTGGTACTTGATTTTCCTTATCCATATTCAATTGTTCCTTTTTGCTACCTTTGTTAATTTCATTGGTCTTAACTGATTTAATTGAAACTTGAGATTTTTTGTTGATCTTAGACTTCTGTGTTGGTACGATGTAATCTGAAAAAAGTCTTCGCTTAATAGGCTGTCTTCCAACACGTTCTATGATGACAGTTTCATTGTCTTTATTTGACTCATCAGCATGATTTGACTCTTTGACTCCTTTAGAATATTTTTTTAAACTTTTTGCTTTACATTTCTGTACTTTGCCCCCATTGTTGTTGACTTCTGACACACTTTTCTTTGGCTGTTTTTCAGTCTTTGATTCTTTCAGTTTTTCTAGGAATTCCAGCTCTGTTATTGCTGCCCCACATGCTGGTATGACATAACTTCTCTTCCTCTCCTGGGGTTTACTATTGCACGATTCAGTGTTTTTATCAATGTCTGCTAGTAGAAGTTTGATACTCCTTACGTTGGCTCTTTCTTTCCTGGATTTAGATTTCTGAATTTTTAATGGAGTTTCAACAGGAGTTTTTAAAATCTCTTGGTTAAATGGCACAATACCTGTTTTACGAAATGCACTCATTAAGTTTGGGACAGTTAAGGCAGATTTATACGCAGCTCCTATCAAACCAGGGAGATCAGACCTTGTTATCTGACGTCCAATT
Organism: Lucinisca nassula; assembly: GCA_963580285.1. Lineage (NCBI taxonomy): Eukaryota > Metazoa > Mollusca > Bivalvia > Lucinida > Lucinidae > Lucinisca > Lucinisca nassula. The sequence continues at coordinate 36,834,545 of OY757014.1, forward strand.
TCGGAATGATACAACTTATGGCATTCTGATGATAGAGCAGTTTTGAATGGACTGAATATGCCAACATCAAGGGGCTGAAGTAGGTGGCTGGAAAGGGGGGGGGGACAAACAGGTGGATATTTTTCTCTCGTGCCTTTTCAATGAGGTCAATTGTAACATGAGTTGAGTGTCCATCATACAAAAGCAGACACGGCCTTGATTGAACATGGCTTAAGACATAGTTCAATATAAAATCATTGAATGTTTCTATTGTTGACCAGCCATTTTGGGTTGTTATATATTTGACCCTTATATATAACATATGGGGGTATTGTCTCACCAAGTGCATTGCCTGCTGCAATCACAGTTGTTGTGGCACTATGACCAGCAGTGACAACAAAGGGCTTCTCTCCTTTAGCAGCAACAATCTTTAGTGGGGTATGGTCCAATGTAATACCAGTCTCATCAATACTCCATATTTGTCCAGGCTTGTTCTTCAGATCATACTTTGTCAAAATTTTGTCTAATTCCTTGAAATAGTTTTCAATGTTAACGTCACTCATGCTTCGTACTCTTGAAATTTCTCTTTTTTTTGGGCTTCTGTATGGATATGTCTGGGAATCTTTTAATGAAACCATAATACCAGTCTTTCTTTGGTTTCTCTGCTCTGCCAGTTTCAATGGCCATATTCACTGCCATTTCTATTACCTGCCACCTACAGTAACCATATCCTAGTCTGGCCATTCTTTTACAATGTTGTGCAAGGTGTGCCTCTTCTGCTCTCGAGAAAACATTAGGATGACCAACATGTTTGTTGAAAAGGTCTGGGTTATTCATTCTGGCCTTAGACTGTTGTCTCAGGTACGCCAAACATTCTCCCTGCTTTTCTAACTGCATCCCCAGTATGTTTGACATGATGGTAGGCACTCAGTAGTGCTGATGTTCTTGGTCTTCTATCATCCATACTGAAACATAAACATGTACCCAATATTAAAGCATCAGTTGTAGCTTGGGTACTCAATCTTGAGCCAAAATTGAAACAAAGTTGAAAGCATTGCTTTTCAGCATTGATTCAATTTTGAGTCAAAGTTGTGTGCCTGCAGGGGTTGCTGTATACTATAATCAACATGGAAAAACAGCGAAATGTAAGCATCCTGCAAATGTTGTGGAGCAGAGTTTTTAACTCGACTATTTGCACTGATTCTTTTTAAAGCTAAACTTGTTTTCTCTTATTTGAAACCGACTATAGTGTCTTTACACAGCCTCAATTTGAACCTAACATGATGCAGAAAAGCATGGCAAGCGAGGGAGGATAAACTCGACATTTTAATGGATTAACTCTGAAATTAATGGATTAACGTAGCAAATCAACGAGTAAGTGAAGCATGAATATGGTTTTTATCATATGCATCATTGCATAGCACATATTTGTGAATATATTCACAGTAATAATGACAGGGCTTAGGTGACCTACATTCAATGTGTGACATGTTTGTAAACAAACAGTGGGCGTGTACTTTTATATGCAGAGCACTGACAAGTATTTTGGCAACAACCATTTGTGCATAAAAACATGAAAAACTCACTAAAATATACCAACCTCTATTCAGATTTGTCTTCTTTCGAAAGATCAAAAGTGTTTTGCTTCAGAGTTCTCTTTGAAAACAGCCGACAGATTTCAACACGTGTTTTACGAGAAATGACGTTAGGTAACATGCGCCGAATTGGCCGATGCGCTGAATAGGCCAACATGACTGTATAGTACATGTTTCTAACAAGAAACACGCAAAAATCCTAAAAATTCGGACCCCTTGAGGACTTGCTGTAGTTCTCCGTAAATTTTAACAAATTTGTTTCACGATCCAGCAAGGTGTCCAAAAGGTGCAGATGGAATGGCAATGGTGTAGACCCTGATCAGACAGTTCCTTCAGGAGCAGTCTGATATGGGTCTGCACTGTTTGCTTTGCCTATATATCTGTCCCAAAACGGAGGATCATTACAGCAAGGAAATTTGTTTCACGATGCAACAAGGTGTCCAAAAGGTGCAGATGGAATGGCAAACAGTGTAGACCCTGATCAGACTGCTCCTTCGGGAGCAGTCTGATCAGGGTCTACACTGTTTGCTTTGGCCTATCTGTCCCAATACAGAGGATTATTACAGCAATGAAATCTGTTTCACGATCCAGCAAGGTGTCAAGAAGTGCAGATGGAATGGCAAACAGTGCCGACCCTGATCAGACTACTCCTTCTGATCTGGGTCTGCACTGTTTGCTTAGACCTATCTGTCCCAATACAGAGGATCATTACGGCAAGGGAAGTTATCCTTTAATTATCCTCGTTATGTGGAGCAATGTATTGAAAGGTGTCAGTCATGTTTTGTTGTTTGGAGTGCCACTACTAGTTCACTGGAGAGGTAAAAATGTCCTGTTTGCTGGTAAGTAGTCAGTCACTTCCTTATGATAACCATATTTTCTGCAAGTATCCAAATTTGAATTTTAAGATTTTTTTTACATTTTGGCTGCTAAATACTTGTAATATTTTATAAAGGGAACCTTAATTCTGAGCTGTAACAGTACTTTATTGACTTGAACACCTTTTGGACCTTGAAAAATTGAGACAAGGGTAGTTTTAACCACTGAGGGTTTATTATAGGGTCAGTCCAGGAGAAGGCATGGAGTGATATCTTTACAAATAAATATTTAGATAAAGGTATGTTGTGTGTACTCATTAGAATTGAGGTGAGTCTAATGAGTACACACAACAGACATTTTCAAGATAAGAAAATTTCCACCTAATATCAAAAATATATTGATATCTGAAGTTATGGAAAAGCTTTCAAAAAGAAAAAAAAGAGAAAAATCCTAAAAATTTGGACTCTTTAAGGACATGCCATAATTCTCCTAAAATTTTAACAAATTTGTTTCACTATCAAGGAGTCCAAAAGGTGCTGATGGAATGTCAAACAGTGTAGACCAAGATCAGACTGCTCCTTAAGCAGTCTGATCTTGGTCCTCACTGTTTGGTTGGGCCTATCTGTCCCAATACTTAGGATCATTACGGATAGAAGCTTGTTTGGATAAACCATGCTTTAGCAAGCAGCCCATCCCTTAATGTTCCCAAGCCAGTTATCTTTTAGAATTGGTCAGAAATCAGTAAAGACTGGTAAGCTTTGTGAAATTTCTGTGCAGTTGGGATAGGCCAGTAATTTGGATTGGCCGATCACTTGGTCCAATCAAATTTCGAGATATATCAAGTTCATGACACATCATGTTGCATGACCGATTTGTAAAAAAATACAAACCACCCCTTAAGAGCTTGAAGCAAAATGATTTGATTGGGCCATTGGACTGGCTCTTATTTCATGAAACTCACCAGTCAATTATTGTTATTGTCAGCATGCTTTAATTTTAATTATCATTTTTATGCCCCCGCATCATATGATGCCGGGGGCATATAGTTTTTCGGTTTTCCGTACGTGCGTACATGTGTACGTCCGTCTGTACGTGTGTGTGTACGTACGTAAGTACGTGATCCTGTAACCTCAGGTTAAAGTTTTTGTAACAGGTAGAGCCTGAACTTTAACTTATATTTTCCTAACCATTTGATGGAACTGGTTCATCTTTGGTATGATGATAGATATAGGTCCAAAGTTTTATTAAGCAATACCCCCACCCATGCCTGTGACCTCAAGGTCAAGGTCACAGACTTAGAAATTTTCAATGTTAAAGACTCAGGTTAAGGTTTTTGTTACAGGTAGACTTGAACATTTTAGAACTCATATTTTCCAAACCATGGAATTGGTTCATATTTGGTATGATTATAGATATAGGTCCAAAGTTTTATTCAGCGATACCCCCACCCATGCCCATGGCCTCAAGGTCAAGGTCATGGACTTAGAAATTTTCCATGTTAAAGACTCCAGTTAAGGTATTTGTACCTGGTAGAACCTGAACTTTTATGATGGCTTTGGTTCATATGATGATAGATATAGGTACAATGTTTTATTCAGCAATACCCCCACCCATGCCCATGAGCTCAAGGTCAAGGTCACAGACTTAAAAATTTTTAATTATCCCCTCGCACAACATAGCTCTAGCATCTATATTTCTTCACTGATTTCAATATAACTTCACACAAATGTTCCTTAAGACAATATCTCGAGCGAGTTTGACTTTCAAGGTCATGACCTCATGGTCAAGGTCACTGTGGCTATTTTTAAAAAAACTTTGTCATCGCTCTAGCACCTACATTTCTTCACCAATTTCAATATAACTTCACACAAATGTTCCTTATAAAAATATCTCGAGCGACTTCGACTTTCAAGGTCATGGCCTCAAGGTCAAGGTCACTGTGGCTTTTTTTAGAAAAACTTTGTCATCGCTCTAGCGCTTACATTTCTTCACCGATTTCAATATAACTTCACACAAATGTTCCTTATGACAATATCTCGAGCCATTTCGACTTTCAAGGTCAAGGTCACTGTGGCTATTTTTAGAAAAACTTTGTCATTGCTCTAGCGCCTGCATTTCTTCACTGGTTTCAAAATAACTTCACACAAATGTTCCTTATGAAAATACCTCGAACGAGTTTGACTTTCAAGGTCAAGGTCACTGTGACTATTTTCAGAAAAACTTTGTCACTGCTCTAGCGCTTACATTTTTTCACCAATTTCAATATAACTTCTCACAAATTTTCCTTATGACAAGGTCGCACACTTAGAAAATTTTGTTGCAACATGGATTTTTGGGGTGAGGCGGGGCCCTTGGCGGGGGCATCTGTGTCGTCTGGACACATTTCTAGTTTTTATTCATATACATGTCCTTTTTCAAATATTAATATATTTTATTTCTTGAATTTAGTATAATTATTTTTATTGCAACCATCTGTATATCATATGTCATGTAACATTTTTATGCTGCTGTTAGGGAATTGAGTATTTGTTGCTGAATGGCACATCTATATTTAGAAACAACACCAGTCATTATGACTCGTAGCCTTTAATTGTTTCGCTTTGCCCTTGAACTAAGCAAAAGAGTTATAGAGCATTCCCTTGGCTTCATTTCAGCCATGCCAGATGAAATTGTTTCTCTGGACATTGCTGTCAGAGAACACTCAAACCAGTCTGCATACATACTTTAAATACAACTCTCCTTGTCTTAACCCTTTAGATGCCAATCACAACACCACTTTGCCAAGGCAGGCTTAGACCCTCTATGTGGTTTACCGGTACTCGTGAGGTCAGTTTCTGCTCTGGAAGCACCATGCAGCCCAATCTATTTCTCCAAGCCCCGATGGGTGTGGGACCTATTTAGCCTTTGTCATGGGAACCAGAATATGCGCTACCTTTTGCAGTGTAGATACAGATCAGATGGCTTCTGAATTTGGACATGTCCTTTCATGTAAATAGGGAGTTTAGTCAATATCTTCACAGTTTGTGAATTTGTAGGACTAAATACATGTAACATCAAGTAATCCGATTGGTTGAAAGTCAGAAATGGTTGTGGCTAAATTAGTTAACCCTTTTTGTACCAAATGGAATCTTCCACCTTATATATTGACAGGAGTCCATTTCGAAACTTTGGTTGTCAGGTTGTGTTTTCTTCAAAATTTATTTTGGGAAATGGCTTAACTTTTTGCAAACAGTGTAGGCCCTGATCAGATGCCACATTCTGAGGCGTCTGATCTAGGCCTGCACTGTTTTCCAAGGTACCCCATTAGGGGTTTCCGATACAAAATTGGTTAATTCAGCAAGTCAAGAGTAAGCAGTCCGTTCAGATATATTTATTTTACTTTGATTACACCGAAAGCTCAGTGATCTCGTAGGTGAATTTGTTGGTGTGTTTTAGTCGTATAATGGTGGAGGAAACCAGAGTCAAAAAAAAAATCCTAAAAATTCAAACACCTTCAGGACTTGCAGTAATTCTCCTAAAAGGGGGAGTTCCAAATCTGCCCACGCACAGATTTTCTTGAAACTTCAGTTGTTGTTTACTTGAGGTCTATCAACTATATATATAACTTTGTTTCATTTGATAAATTACTATAGGTCTCAGGAGAGGTCCCTGAGGTAATTCCCTGTAGAGGTCATACACAGCTATGAACTTTTCAGTCTTAAATCATTAGGTATGATTATTTTCAAATTTTGTTGCTTTGATTGGCAACAGAACTCCATAAGGATTAATCTAATCCAAAAAATGTAAATGTGTCTATGTCTTTTAATCTTCCTGATAAATTTATTTTCAACATTTCTTCTATTTTTCATGAAAATTTGCAAAGATTAAGATGTTCATCATACGTATTAGATGTGTTACTGATCTTGTCACCCCAAGATATTGCATATAAAATAGGCTACATATGTGCTCTATATAGCAAACAAATTTCAATAAAATCAGAAACCGGTAACAATGTTTTTGAAAGCTAGATATGGGTTCATGTCAATTTTTGTGCCAAAATCAGTTTCAATACCAGGGGACAAGATTTCCTTAAAGTGTATTTTTATTGTGTTTTATGTTCATTTAGGGCTACCTAATCATACAAGGCTTACCATAGGCATTTTTATAATAAAAACTCCATTCCACCCCCCCCCCCCCCCCCCCCACGCCAAAAAAATAAAAAATAAAAATAAAAAGTAAATGAGAACATACATTATCAATGTATACAAGTCAAGTTTTATCCTAAAAAATTTAAAGAGAAAAATAAAATGCATTCATGCACTGTCCATGATGAATGTTAGTGTTGACAATATTGCTAAAAAAAACCCATTATGACACAATAGGAATAAGACATGGTGAATCTTTTTAACCTATTTTATTTGGCCTTCTTGTACATTTTAAACCCTGCAATACAAAGACACTTGATGTCAGTAATACTCAATGACGTTATGGATTTGCTTAATTAATTACTTTCATAATCCTATTTTTTCCTTAATTATTTTTGTTGTTGTCATTTTCTTCTTTAAAATAAAATAGCAGTCAATAATTTGCAAACTTGAAGGGACAAGCTGATTTTATGATTGATTGGTCCTTGTATTGTTGATGTTTTCTTACATCACTTGATCAAAGAGACTCACACCCCGCTCCCTCACCAAAAGTTTTGTGAGATCATGGAAATAATTTTCGGCATTTTTTCCTAGGTTCATTATAACATCTGCAAAAGTGTATGGTACAATGTTTTAGTCTTCAAAATAAATGCAGAGCTAGTCACACTGGAACTAGTTGTAGAATTGTCATTTGGCATACACTTCCCTAAATGAAATAGGTGGATGGCAAGTTGCTGTAAAAAAAAAATATTTTATAGCTGATATTATATTTAGATGTAGTTATACCATTCGCATATTTAGTCATATGTAAGCAGTACCTGCCTGGCTCTGTATTCATCAGTTTTACAAATGGCGTGAATCTGCTGTAAGCTGTACTACTAGCATATTTACGGAGCCAAAATCTGCACTTGGCTTTATATTTTTCTATAGCACTGATAGCAAATATACTGTTGGCTCTTTTCTTACTCTGAAATGGTTTGAAAGTATGAATAGTCTTCTCTATTATATTAAATCATGTTACTCAAAAATTACTGGTTGTTTTCCAGATCATATTTAAGAATATAACTTTCTTACACGGATTTGCACAGCAGGCGACATTTGTTACGTTTAAAGTAGACTGTAGCTTAGTTCAGATTTTGAGGGGACATTGTCAGAGTGGCAAAAGAGCCAAAACAACAAGGTTTCCATTTTGTCTACGGTAATCTGTGTATACAGTGGGCCAAAAGTCTGTGGTACTATGAACTACCTGGCACACCATAATAAAAACATCATAAATCTTGGCTATTCAAGCAAGCTGTGCCATTCCAGTATGACAGACTTTTCAAACATTTTAAGTTGACAGCATCATACTTATAATACTGCATAATACATACTTATTACAGAATCAAGAAAATTGTCTGGTTTACAGAACCATCCATTTTACTTGCCCATTCAACAGTCTTTGTCATAATAAGCTTCAGCAAGCTTTAAGATTACATTAAATACAAAAACTCTTGTTATATAATGAAATATATTTTTATTTAATTGTTAATGAACGCTCAAAATAAATTGTGTTATTGGTGTCCCCCAGGGTACAATAACTAATACAGCTGCTGATTATATGAGCTCATACTATACACATCATGGTTTTAACATACATATATTCATGTTTATACATATTATTTGAGAGCAATTTCTCAATTGAAAATGTTATACCATATCTACAAATGGTTTGAAAAAAAATAAAAATCTGACCATAACTTTCAATGTTCAAATGCAGTATGTTACCGGTCTCAGATTTTCAAGAAAATTTGATAAAATGTTCTACACATATATGGGCAATTTTCATATTAAAATGATGAGGTGACAAGAACTGCAACAGTATGAAATCAAAAGTCAAACATACTCCAAAAGATTTTATGGTTGTGAAGTCTATGGTCTCCTCCATATGAAATTGAGCATAGTCTATAGAACTTTACCTGAACAATAGTAAATGTGATACAAAAATAATCTAAAATGACTACAGTGATGCTTGAGAACAAAATAACTCCAATACATAAGAAGCTGTTGTGTATATGTATACTGGTTTAGGATACCCCTATTTTCAGATGCAGAAATAAACAAAACATTGTAGATTTATAATGAACACAGATATGAGAGTGAAATAGCTAAATAATGAACAGTCATTTACCAGGTATTAATTATGCACAATATCATGGACATCTGTGCGTGGGCAGAACCCTATGGAAATTTACTATAGGCTGGAACTCCCCCTTTTAACAAATTTGGTTCACGACCCAGCAAGGAGTACAAAAGGTGCAGACAGAATGGCAAACAGTGTAGACCCTGATCAGACTGCTCCTTCAGGAGCAGTCTGATCTGGGTCTGCACTGTTTGCTTAGGCCTACCTGTCCCAGTACTTAGGATTATTACAGTACCCAGAGAAAACAGCAGCCACTACCCTGCCACAAGGCTACACTGGGATCTAACCAATGCTGCATTGGTGACAAATGAGGGACATATTCCTGCATTTTCCAGACCCTAAAAGATTGTAGAAGACATTGTTAAATGTAACCCATGATACATATAACACTGTTAGATGACCGACAGGTCACAAAAAGGGCTTAACCCTTTCATCCCGAGGTACTAAAGTGGACTCTTAAATCAATGAATTTGGACATGGCCATTCGTGTAAATAGGGAGTTTCGTCAATAATCTTATTCAGGCTGGCAAGCAAGGCTGATCTTGAAGAGATGATTATGAGCCATCGGGATCTATACATTTACCTGGGTACCTGTACCAGTGTACACGGTTAAACAGGTTTATAACAGGTTTATAATGTTCATAAACTTAAGTATGGAGGCTTGTCTTAGAAATCACAAAAGTTTACGGTTAGTCCTTATCGTGCAAGACACAAATCTTTTTTTCCAGACAGAAAATAGTCTCAACTTTCCATGTGAATTGTCTGCTTGAAGATGATTCAGTTGAAATACACCACCACCTCATTATAACACGGTTCATTATAACACAGTTATGGCTATAACACGGTTTCTGGATGGATCCCAAAAATGTATAGATTATATAGAAAAATGACCATAAATGGTCATTTTTCTATATAATCTATACAGTTTTGTTTGGATATTGCTTTGGACCCCATTAATAGTGTTATAAAGAGGTTTTGGTGTATCCAGCCTTATTTTCTCTGAATTAATATAAAAAAATGGATTTTTGCCTGGCATTTAAAGAATTAAATGTTTTGTTTGCTTTATAGGGACACTTCCCAGTCCATAGACAACACTCCAGTCTATCAGTTTGACATGTCTGCATTGAATGATCATCTGCGTAACCAGGGAGAACTCAACAAGACAGCATCCTATTTCAATGTGGATATACTAAAATACCAGGTAAAATAATCGGAGGATCAGTACACAAAGCTGTTTTCATTTGTTCCTTTAAAGCTTCAAAAAAGACCAAAAAAGTGGGCTATATTATAAGATATGTGTAGTTAACTGTTTCATGTTGAAAAATAGATCTTGGAATTTCATTCAAATTGTCTTGCAGGAGATCACTTGAGCAAAATGCAAAAATCTTCTACCGAAAGAAAAGGGCTCAGTTGGATACATGTCCACCTGTATTCAAGTCACAGGTTCAGTTCTTGCTGAATTAAGAACGGGCAGTTTTCTGGTGACAGAATGTTCACTGTGATAGTTATCCAGTTACATATAATATGTTCTATCAAAGGGTTTATAAGCCTGTCCAGGAAAATTGTAGTTCAGTAAAATGATCATCTCAGTATGATCTAAATAGTGTTGACTGAGCCGTTAAACTCCAAACAAACAAACAGATCCAGAAGTCTTTTGATTGATCTAGAGATCATAAAATACTTTCAACAGTCATATTGTTCTTTTGGGCAACTGTCAGTTACTGGCTAAAGTATATGCACTGAATCAAGAAAAAATGTTAGAAGATAACGGCATGCAGGGGACATGAAATACAAGTTTCCCTAACTTGTGATGACTTCGGTACCCTTTGAGATATTTTTGATATAAGGTAGAGTATATGTGCAGTTTAAAAAAAAAAAAAAAAAAACTCTTCTAATTCCCTGCCTTGAAGCCAATTTCATTGTGTTATCCATAATTCCCTTGCCCTTGGAAATACACATAAGGCCGATTATTGCTTCTTACAATAATCACATTTTTTCGTGAGTGCAGGGATTTGGTTTGTTTTGTAAATTCAGCTGACAGAGGACCTGTAACTGGGACAATACAAAATTTCTGGATCAATGACAATTTTATTCCAAACACGAGTACTGGTAAACCGCTTAGAGGATCTAAGCCTGCCCAGGCATTGCGGTTCGAGTCAGACCATCCATGCTTATAAACCCTATTGGTTTCATTGGGCGACAGGGCTTGAGAAGTCATTTGATCTCAATGTCGGGTAAAAGTCCCTCAAAATTGGAAGCAACATCTCCAAAATGACCTACATAGTGTTGACGGGGACGTTAAACATCAAATCAAACAATTCAAACATTTGACCTGGTGTTAATGATACGGATGACCACCGATTAATATAGGGTAGTCAATTAAAAATGGTTTTGTTTTTGTTTGATTTGAGGTTTTATGTCCCCGTCAACACTGTAAAGGACATTTTGAAGACGTTGCTTCCAAATTTGTGGGACTTTTACCCGACATTGAGATGAAATAACATCTCAAGCCCTGCCACCCAATGAAACCAATAGGTTTTATAAGCATGGACGGGCAGACTCGCACTGCTTTGCCTGGGCAGGCTCAGATCCTCTAAGCGGTTTAAAGGGAACTTGTGTGCGGGTCTGTTTCAGCTCTGTGTGGAAGCATCATGCAGCCCATCTATTTCTTCAAGCCCCGATGGGCAGGGGCAAATTAATAAATGGTGGTAACATTATATGGTGGTAACACTTTTGTATTTGCCAGATAAAGGCCTCCCCAGGTGTAGAGAGCACACCATTACCTGTGGTTGTATATTGGAAGTGTGAGGAAAAGTACACAGACTACAGACTGGATTACAGATTTAATGCTGCAGCCATGACACAGGCTGCTACACTGAAAAATATCACAGTCACAGCTGGTATTGATGGTGGTGTGACCAACATGCAGAGTTTACCGGAAGGTTTATGGTGAGTTAACTCGTTTTGTTAATATTACAACAGAAAGAATATAGGCATAAATAAATACTTCAGAAATTATGATATTTTAAGTAATTTTAGCTCACCACTGTAAAATTTCAAGAAGAGCTTTTTTTCTTAACTCTGCAAGGTAGAATATGTAAGTATGAATTATAAGCTTTAAGGCACTGATGTTCCAAGGTGGCTGTAAATGTGTAAGTGCTAAAAAACTTATACTTTCCAAAAGGAATGGTGGATTAAGTTTATGATTTTAGACCTTAGCACCACTACTAATGAAGTCATAAAAGTCACAGACATAGAAATTTTATGTTCAAACTTTCTAAGAGCTTATATTTTCCAAACCAAATGACAGATTTGGTATAAGGATAGATATAGGTCCAGTGTTTTATTCAGCAGTATCCTTGCCCATGCCCATGACCTCAAGGTCAAGGTCAAGGACTTTTATGGTAAAGTTTTTATGACCTCATAATTTCATAACCATATTAAGGTTTTGGTTCATAATTGGTATGATGATAGATTATCCAAAGGTTTAATTTGCATATTCCTATGACCTCAAGGACACTTGCAAGCAAGCTATGCTGTCTGATGACAGCCCTTGTTTAAAAATGTCTTTGGCTGCAGACAAACAGTGTGGAACCTGATCAGACTGCTCACAGAGGAGCAGAAGGATCTGGGTACACACTGTTTGCAACACTGACTTTTAAAAGTAACCAGGAGACAACAAAGCAGATGACTTTTGTTGCGATTTACTTCTTTCAACTCTTATACTGCTGTTCACGACAACCTTTTTCTCTGCAAACAGTGTAAATCCAGATCTTATCATGCTGTTCACGACAACCCCTAGCTTTGGAAACAGTGTAGATCCAGATCAGATGGCTTCTGAAGAAGCCATCTGATCAGGATCTACACTGTTTGACATTAAATTTATGAATGTGTAGGAATCAATTACATCAAGTAATCTGATTGGTTCAAAGTCAGAAATGGGTGTGGCTAAACTGAATATTCAGCAAGGGAAGGGTGAAGAGAGATAAGAGTAGGCCCTTGTGGATATGGGAGAGAAAAATATTTTTCTGACAACTTGTCTCCATTGAAAGTCTATTGATTCCACTCATTACGTTCATTTTTACAGGAATGAGGAGACCAACCATGCCACATGGAAACTGAACGATATATCAGAAGTTAGTGAAAATGGCACTCATGGTTCAATCCGTGCAAAGTTCACTGTGTCAAAGGGTCGTTCAACACCTTCTACCACAGTGTTACAGTTTATATCAGAAGGGGCCACACTCTCAGGGGTTGAATTTGAACTTGTAGGGCAGGGATATAGGATATCATTAGCAAAGAAAAGATTTGGGACAGGTAATAAATGATAGAAAGCTATATGAGCACTGCCAAGCGAATTTGTGTCTTCGAACATTCCGTCATGACAAATTTTAACTGCGCATACCCAGCCATTCAGAGGGGCCAGGGATATGGCTTTCTGTCTGAAGGTTCCTCTTGATTCACTGCTTGTATGAGCAAGCAGCGAAGGTTCTGGCGAGACTGCGCGGATGCGCAGGCTCGCCTGAACTTTCGCTGCTCGCATAGGTAATAAGTACCAAAATCGCTTGACGGGGCCCATATCATGTTTTCTTATTCAAAGCAAACAGTCAACCATCATTATACCAACATTCAATATACCATAAAAATCCAAAAGTTCCGGCACTTCTCAAAAAAATTCTCATTTCTCAAAAATTCTCAATTTTTTTTTAAAATTTTGTTTCACAGTTCAGCAAGGAGTCTAAAAGGTGCAGGCAGAATGGCAAACAATGTAGACCCTGATCAGACTGTTCCTGAGATCAAACTGCTCCTTTAGGAAATCTGGGTCTGCACTGTTTGCTTAGGCCTATCTGTCCCAGCTAGCCTCAGTGGCTCAGCCAGATGCACGTCAGACTGTTGATCAGGAGGATGCAGGTTCGATACCTGCCAGGGTCGGCAACGTTCTTTAGTAGAGATTGATAATGAAATCTTTTCTACGGCCATTCTCTCCCTTCCGCTGATTCAAGAAGGGCAGTTGCCAGTTTCTGGCGAAAGAATGTGCACTGTACTTGTTAACCGCTTACGTATAAGACTGCCCAGGAAAGTGTGGATAGGTAAACTGGCCAACTCAAAAAAAAACTAAAATAGTGTTGACTGGGCCTTTAAACTCCAATTCAAATAAACTATCTGTTCCAATACTTAGGATCATTACAGTAATGACACAACTCATTATAAGGACTGTTTGAATGGAATTAATCCTTAGATTCAGATCAGATTGGTGAGAGTACTGGTAAACTGCTTAGAGGACCTAAGCCTGACCAGGGAAATTGGTGTGAGTCGGCCCGTCCATGCGTATAAACCCTATTGGTTTTATTGGGTGGCAGGGCTTGAAATGTCATTTCATCTCAATGTTGAGTTAAAAGTCCCACAAAATTGGAAGCAACGTCTCCAATATGACCTTTACAGTGTTGTCAGGGACGTTAAACCTCAAATCAAACAAACAAACTATTAAGAGAAATGCAAGTGTATTATTTGAAATACATGTACTCTTAACCCTTGTCCTGCTGAGCCCGGATATGCCTTATCTTTGAAACAATGCAGATCCAGATCAGATGGCTTCTGAAGAAGCCATCTGATCAGGATCTTCATTGTTTGCCATTCAGATTATGATTTTGTTGCAATAATTTGCATCAAGTTAACTGATTGGTTGATAATCAGTAGTGGGCGTGTCATATTTGAATATTCAGCAGGACAAGGGTTAATATCATCAGGTTAACAAGTCCATGGTATGAGCACCCCTCTAAATCCCACTTTATATGGAGAAAATTTTTATTTAACCCTTTTTGTACCAAATGGAATCTTCCTCTTTATGTATAGCAGGAGTCCATTTCAAAATTTAGGGGGTGTCAGTTTGTGATTTCTTCAAAAACGATCTGGAAATTGGCAGAAAATTTTGGAAACAGTGTAGGCCCTGATCAGACGCCGCAGAATTGGACACGAATGTGGTATTGTAATGTGGATAAAGGTATGTATTGGGTATTTGTTAGATTGAAGTGATTCTAACAAATATTCACAACATGAGTTTCTTGTTGTAAATGACAAAGCAGTAAGCCATTTTACTACACTTCGTCTGACGCTAACTCAATAAGGGTTTCGGCCCCCGCCAATTGGTCCTGGAAGAAATAGATGCGCTGCAATATACTTCCTGGCAGAGCTGAAACCGATTGCACATGAGTACTAGTAAACTGCTAAGAGGATCTTAGCCTGCCCCGCCAAAGCGGTGCGAGTCAGACCATCCGTGCTTATAAACCCTATTGGTTTCTTTGGGCGACAGGGCTTGAGATGTCATTTTACCTCAATGTCAGGTAAAAGTCCCTCAAAATTGGAAGCAATGTCTCCAAAATGACCTATAAAGTGTTGATGGGGATGTTAACCCTTCTCTTGCTGAATATTCAGTTTAGCCATACCCATTTCTGACCTTGAACCAATCAGATTACTTGATGTAATTTATTCCTACAAATTCATAAATTTAATGCCAAACAGTGTAGATCCTGATCAGATGGCTTCTTCAGAAGCCATCTGATCTGGATCTGCACTGTTTGCAAAGATAGGAGTTGTCGTGAACAGCAGGATAAGAGTTAAACCTCAAACAAAACAAACAATCAAACAATAAGGGTTAATTTTCTTAGATTAGCTTCCCAGTCTCACAATGGTTTTGTTCTATGTTACAGGTAAATATTTGGCTGACCCTGATCCAGGAGTGAAGTATGTATGATGTCAAAGAAGTTAGTCTCTACGTTCTACCTTTCCAAGGAAACCATTCCAGGGAACTGATCTCAACAGCCAATCAGAGGCTGCAGTTTTCTTACTCGGCCAATCATAGTGATGCAGCAAATTTGCATTTAGAGGATTGCAGTAGTTTTCATTGGATGGTCACAGTACTTCCAGAGGCTTCTGTGACCAATCAGAGAATAGCAATATTTCATATTTATAAAACAATGTTTCATGAATTAAAGGGCTAGTATTTGTTCTAGAAATTCTCACTACACAAAGAATTGTTGGTCAGCAGCAAGTCAGAGCAATTCATTTTGATCCAGATCATTTTTAGTAAAAGTCTGGTTTTAACCCATAAAATGCCAATCGCGACAATTGTCATCAGATTCTGCTTTGTCGTCAAATGGCAAACAATGTAGACCCTGATCAGACTGTTCCTGAGATCAGACTGCTCCTTTAGGAAATCTGGGTATGCACTGTTTGCTTAGGCCTATCTATCCCAGCTGGCCTCAGTAGCTCAGTCGGATGCACGTCTGACTGGTGATCAGGAGATGTGGGTTACTTTTAAAGTCATTTTTGCAAACAGTGTGGCCCCAAATCAGACTTATCCACACTGTTTGCCTGTACGCAAAACATTTTTTTCAAAACGTTTGCAAAAAAATTCATCAGGCGACATAAACAGACACCATTTTCAGATGTAGTTTTCTTGGCATCTTAACCCTTATCTTGCTGTTCACGACAACCCCTATCTTTGCAAACAGTATAGATCCAGATCAGATGGCTTCTGAAGAAGCCATCTGATCAGGATCTACACTGTTTGACATTCAATTTATGAATTTGTAGGAATAAATTACATCAAGTATTTTGATTGGTTGATAGACAGAAATGGGTGTAGCTTAAATGAATATTCAGCAAGATAAGGGTTAACAGAACTATCCAAGTTTCTGGAAGAAGATTCTAAGCAGATATCTTTGTAGTAAGCTGACTAAGGCTGCCACGATTAATCGTATAATCGATTAATTGATCGATAAATTCCACAAAAATGATTATCATTTCTGATTTGCTTTTAATCGATTACTTGATAGGTACAATTTACTACCCAAAGTTATGCCTAAAATAGCTGGATGAGTGGCAAACAGTGCAGACCCTGATGAGACGCCGCATTATGCGGCGTCTCATCTGGGTCTTCACTGTTTGCTCAGGCCTGTCTGTTCAAATATACATATGATAAAGTGCAACATATGGTAAGTCATGCTCAGACAGAAAGCCAGACAGGTAAAATAATGAAAAAATCTTTGCGATTACTAATCGATTATCGATCGCAATGACAGGACTGATAATCAATTATCTTTTCAGCTCCGATTAGCCAGCCCTAAAGCTGACCCTATATATATATATTTTTTTTTTCTTGCTTTTTTATAGCCTTGTTTCAGTACATGTATTTTGCTACCAAATAGGAAAAAGGACATAATAACAAATTAGATAAGTTGTATATGTGCATGCTTGTAGAATGGTAAATATTACAGACCCTTGTCCTACTGCTCAAGGGTCTACATTTGTTTGCTATGAATTACTGCTCCATTTCTTAAAGTAGTCCGGTCGGTGTTAAAATGCTTAGCAAAACTGCAGTTTACATTTTCAGATGTTTTCCCCCAATTTTTTTTTTCAGAGAAAACAAAGCCTGACTCTTCATGTGAATCATCTGTAAGGCACATGAAATGTCAGGTAGCCGGCCTCGATAACTCAGTCAGATGCATGTCTGACTGATGATCAGGAGGATGCGGGTACGATACCTGCCGGGGTTGGCAGCATTCTTTTGTGGGGATTGATCATGAAATCTTTTCTACGATCATTCTCTCCCTTGCTGATTCAAGAAGGGCAATTGTCAGTTTCTGGTGAAAGAATGTGCACTGTACTGCTTAACCACTTACGTATAAACCTGCCCAGGAAAAGTGTGGATAGGTAAACTGACTGGCTCAAAAATGACCTAAATAGTTTTGACTACGCCGTTAAACACCAATACAAACAAACAAACAAATGAAATGTCAGGCCTTATTTACTGTATGAAATAAGAAATACAATGTATAAAAAATTCTGTATATTCGCTTTTTGCTTCTTTGATTTCTTTGAATTCTAACCGGTCGTTAAATATTAGCAAAATAAGAAAACATGGTACATATCTACATGTAGCGAATTATTATATCAGTCAGCACTGGCAAAATCATGAAATAACAATAGTTTTCCCCTTAAGTGGTAAGTTGACATACCAAAGTTGAAATACCGCGTTCTGCGCCATCTCATCTGGGTCTACATTGTTTGCTTAACCCAGTCTGTCTGAATACATAAGGTTAATATAGTAAGGAGCATATAATATTAAAATCTGTTACATTCCATAATAATAACACAATTCAGCAATTTATCACAAATAGATCGTAATTGATCTGCGAGTATGATCTTTTATCACATTTCAGCATTGGCAGATTTAAAAATCTTGCATGGTTAATTGGTGTCAATTTTATGTCTTGAAAAACATATTTGAGCATGTAAGATTTTTATGGCAAAGTAGAATTTATGGCAAAGTAGAACAGTAGAATTTTCCATGTTAAGACCACCTTTAGGACTGTTCAGAACTGATCTTTAAGACCACTTTTGAACAGTCCCAAAGGCCGTCCCTGACCAGCAGAAAGACGAAGAAAGAATAACTGCACCCTTCTAAATAAGCTTTTTAACCCTTATCTTGCTGTTCATGACAACCCTTATCTTTGCATACAGTGTAGATCCAGATCAGATGGCTTCTGAAGAAGCCATCTGATCAGGATCTACACTGTTTGACATTCAGTTTATCAATTTGTAGGAATAAATTACATCAAGTAATCTGATTGGTTCAAAGTCAGAGATGGGTATATCTAAAATGAATATTCAGCAAGAGAAGGGTTAAAGCAGAATTAGAATTCTATTTAGGTTGTCTTATTATGGGGAATTTCACTGTAAATATGTGTATAAAAATAAAATAAGTGATTTACAGTAGAATGTCATCTGTTAAATTTTGCTTAGCACTTCAAGGGCTAATCTATATTTAATTAGCTGTGATAAATTTTGCATGTATTTTTGTTTCTTTAAGCAGTGCTATACTGTAGAAAGGTGATGCAAATCATTGGGAAACCATGGTTGCATTTGTATATATTCACCTTATTTGCATTATCTGCTGGTTCCTAGTCTGAAGATAATGAGTGTTGGAAAAACAGGTAACCAGACACCCCTGACCTTGAAAGGTCAGGGGGGTCTGGTTACCTGTTTTTCCAATATTGACAATGTGCAAGCTGGGAGCCAGCAAATATGGTGAATAGGTTCTCACAATTTTAGAGGACAAGATACGACAGATGATGCCTAGTGGGTCGCAAAGGAAACCAGTTAATTTTTCTTTTAAATTTTCATGATATTTGTTGGACAGAAATAATTGTGAAAGCTTATAGGCATTAATAAAGTGGCTATTATGCAGCATTTATTGTATTTTAGGATGCTATCTCCTGCAAAATTCGACAATAGTAAAATGTGAAAGTTTCCCGGTTGGAAAATAACTTGCAATTTAGCTAATCCGACAGTGATTTCTGAATGTCAGTACATGTATTTTCATAAACAGCAGGTAAATTATAATGTTTAAATGTTCAGAATATATTTTGAACTTTTCAAAATAGATTTCCTGCCCTTCTCAATAAGGGTCAGAAGCAAATGCTTCCTGTTAGTCCATTTTTCAGACGGGGCTGGGTCTACAGCTAATACAACCTGAAAGTCACACAAATTATATCTCTCCCTTATTGAAGATTAAAAAGCTATTCACTTTTTTTCAGCGAAAATTATGATTTTTTTGTAGTACTGAGTGACAGACATGTTACCATAACATTAATAAACAACATATAAGCATTGAATTACTAATTGAATGAAATTTCCCCCTTATATTTAGTAGGTGTTCATTTCAAAATAATGGGTACTAGGTTGAACTGATTTTAGCAATCAATTTAAAAATGGCTAAACTTTTTGCAAACAGTGATGGCCCTAATCACATGTGTGGCATCTGATCTGGGCCTGCACTATTTGCCAGTTACCCATTTTTATAGCCCCGCTTTGAAAAAGTGGGGCTATATTGGATTTGCCATGTCCTTCTGTCATTCCGTGATTCCGTTAATTTGTGTTGGCTCCATAACTTTGTATCTGCTTAACATATTTTCATGAAACTTCACACAAATGTTAAACACCATAAGACAATGTGCAGAGCGAAGGAATTATAACTGTGGATTGCCTACTTTTGGAGTTATTGCCCTTTGAACATTTTCCGTAATTCCGTGATTCCGTTAATTTGTGTTGGCTCCATAACTTGTATCTGCTTAACATATTTTCATGAAACTTCACACAAATGTTAAACACCATAAGACAATGTGCAGAGCGAAGGAATTATAACTGTGGATTGCCTACTTTTGGAGTTATTGCCCTTTGAACATTGAAAAATGGCAATTTTAATTGTGTCCGCTTCATAACTCGAAAACCGTTTGAGATATTTTTAGGAAACTTCACACAAATGTTAAGCACTATGAGACGATGTGCAGAGCGCAGGAACCATAACTCTGCATTGCTTATTTTTGGAGTTATTGCCCTTTGAACATTGAAAAATGGCAATTTTAACAGTGTCCGCTTCATAACTCGAAAACCGTTTGAGATAATTTCATGAAACTTCACACAAATGTTAAGCACTATGAGACAATGTGCAGAGCGCAAGAACCATAACTCTGGTTTTCGTATTTTCTGTGTGTCTGTCTGTGTGTCTGTCTGTGTCTGTTAACAATTTTCGTGTCCGCTCCATAACTTTAAAACCCATTCACATATTTTCATGAAACTTCACACAAACATTAAACACCATGAGATGGTGTGCAGAGTGCAGGAACCATAACTCTGGATTGCCTAATTATGCCCCCAACTTTGAAAAAGTTGGAGGGGCATATTGCTTCTGGTTCGTTCGTCCGTCCGTCCGTTACGCTTTTGATGCATAGCATAACTAAAGAACCGTGTATGCTAGGGTTTTGAAATTTCATATATGGATTCCTCATGGAAAATTAGCTGACGCGTATTTTTTTTCTCATCCGGATTATGCCCCCTTCAAGAGTTATTGCCCTTTGAAATTTTTTCAATAAAATCTTGTCAGCAAGATATCTCAAAAACTATTGGAGCTAAGGCCTTGAAAGTTGGTGATTATATTGGTGGTGATGAGTAGATGAACTGATTAACTTTTGACAAAATTCTGAAAAATACTTTGTGAGTTATGGCCCTTTGTCATTTTGGTAATTTGTGCCCATTGTAATGTATGCTAAAAGTGATGCATAGCATATCTTTAGAATCGTGTATGCTAGGGTTTTGAAATTTCATATATGGATTCCTCATTGAAAATTAGTTGACGCGTATTTTTTTTCTTGTCCGGATTATGCCCCTTTTAAGAGTTATTGCCCTTTGAAATTTTTTTAATAAAATTTTGTCAGCAAGATATCTCAAAAACTATTGGAGCTAGAGCCTTGAAAGTTGGTGAATATATTGGTGGTGATGAGTAGATGAACTGATTAACTTTTGACAAAATTCCGAAAAATACTTTGTGAGTTATGTCCCTTTTTTTTTTTTGGTAATTTGTGCCCATTGTAATGTATGCTTAAAGTGATGCATAGCATATCTTTAGAACCGTGTATGCTAGGGTTTTGAAATTTCATATATGGATTCCTCATGGAAAATTAGCTGACGCGTATTTTTTTTCTCGTCCGGATTATGCCCCTTTTAAGAGTTATTG
Source organism: Lucinisca nassula (assembly GCA_963580285.1). NCBI lineage: Eukaryota > Metazoa > Mollusca > Bivalvia > Lucinida > Lucinidae > Lucinisca > Lucinisca nassula. The sequence continues at coordinate 36,855,815 of OY757014.1, forward strand.
CCCTTTGAAATTTTTTAAATAAAATCTTGTCAGCAAGATATCTCAAAAACTATTGGAGCTAGAGCCTTGAAAGTTGTTGAGTATATTGGTGGTGATGAGTAGATGAACTGATTAACTTATGACAAAATTCAGAAAAATACTTTGTGAGTTATGTCCCTTTGTCATTTTGGTAATTTGTGAAAAACATTGTCATCGTTCTAGCGCCTGCATTTCTTCACCAATTTCAATATAACTTCACACAAATGTTCCTTATAAAAAAATCTCAAGCGAGTTCGACTTTCAAGGTCATGACCTCAAGGTCAAGGTCACTGTGGCTATTTTTAGAAAAACTTTGTCATCGCTCTAGCGCCTACATTTCTTCACTAATTTCAATATAACTTCACACAAATGTTCCTTATAAAAAAATCTCGAGGGAGTTCGACTTCAAGGTCATGACCTCAAGGTCAAGGTCACTGTGGCTATTTTTAGAAAAACTTTGTCATCGGTCTAGCGCCTACATTTCTTCACCAATTTCAATATAACTTCACACAAATGTTTCTTATGATAATATCTCAGCGAGTTCGACTTTCAAGGTCATGACCGCAAGGTCAAAGTCACTGTGGCTATTTTAAGAAAAACTTTGTCATCACTCTAGCGCCTACATTTCTTCACTGATTTCAATATAACTTCACACAAATGTGCCTTATGACTATATCTTGAGCGAGGTCAACTTTCAAGGTCATGACATCAAGATCAAGGTCACTGTGGCTATTTTTAGAAAAACTTTGTCATTGCTCTAGTGCCTACATTTCTTCACTGATTTCAATATAACTTCACACAAATGTTCCTTATGACAATATCTCGAGTGTGTTCGACTTTCAGGGTCATGACCTCAAGGCCAAGGTCACTGTAGCTATTTTTAGAAAAATTTTGTCATCGCTCTAGCGCCTACATTTCCTCACCGATTTCAATATAACTTCACACAAATGTTCCTTATGACAATATCTCTAGCGAGTTTCACTTTCAAGGTCAAGGTCAGTGTGGCTATTTTTGTCGCACCTGCTTTAGCAGGAAGACATAGGCGTGCAAGTTTCCGTCCGTCCGTCCGTCCGTCCGTTCGTTCGTCCGTCCGTCCGTCCGTCCGTCCGTCCGTCCGTCCGTCCGTCAACATTTTACACTGGATGTCTTGTCATCGCAACTCCTCCTACACTTTTAGACCGATCATTTGGAAACTTTGCATGTGCTTTCGCCATGGTCTGAGGATGCGCATGTGGTTTGGACTTAATCTTCGAATCAATTTTTGTCACTTTTTCCATATTGTGAACTTAGTCATTTTTAGGTATGCGATACCTACCTCTTGTCATCGCAACTCCTCTTGCAGTTTTATACCGATCATTTTGAAACTTTGCATGTGCTTTCACCATGGTATGAGGATGTGCATGTGGTTTCGACATAATTTTCAGAATATTTTTTTCCGCTTTTTGCACATTATGAACTTAGCCATTTTTAAGCTTCATTTGATATATGATAGGTACCTCTTGTCATCGCAACTCCTCCTACAGTTTCATACCGATTATTTTGAAACTTTGCGTGTGCTTTCGCTATGGTATGAGGATGCGCATGTGGTTTGGACTTTATCTTCGGATAAATTTTTGTCACTTTTTCCACATTGTGAACTTAGTCATTTTTAACCTTCGATTGATATATGATAGGTACCTCTTGTCATCGCAACTCCTCTTGCAGTTTTATACCGATCATTTTGAAAATTTGCGTGTGCTTTCGCTATGGTATGAGGATGCGCATGTGGTTTGGACTTTATCGTCGGATCATTTTTTTTTCACTTTTTCCACATTGTGAACTTAGTCATTTTTAACCTTCAATTGATATATGATAGGTACCTCTTGTCATCGCAACTCCTCTTGCAGTTTTATACCGATCATTTTGAAACTTTGCGTGTGCTTTTGCTATGGTATGAGGATGCGCATGTGGTTTGGACTTTATCGTCGGATCATTTTTTTTCACTTTTGTCACATTGTGAACATAGTCATTTTTAACCTTCAATTGATATATGATAGGTACCTCTTGTCATCGCAACTCCTCTTGCAGTTTTATACCGATCATTTTGAAAATTTGCGTGTGCTTTCGCCATGGTATGAGGTTGTGCATGTGATTTCGACGTAATTCTCAGAATATTTTTTTTTCACTTTTGCACATTGTGAACTTAGCCAATTTTAAGCTTTAGTTGATATACAATAGGTACCTCTTGTCATTGCAACTTCTCTTACAGTTTTATATTGATCATTTTAAAACTTTGTGTGTGTTTTTACCTATGGTATGAGGATGTGCATGTGGTTTTGACTTTATCTACGGATCAATTTTTATCACTTTTTCCACATTGTGAACTTAGTCTGTTTTTTACCTCACATATATAGGCTATGGATTCTTCTCAAAGCCCTATATTCATTTCTTCTGCCTTAAATAAACTTTTATTTTTTTGTGTGGGGCAGGTGGGGAGCAGGTGCGACATCAACTTCACCGAAGTTGAATTTCTGGTTAGAAAAACTTTGTCAATGCTCTAGCGCTTACATTTCTTCATTGATTTCAATATAACTTCACACAAATGTTCCTTATGACAATATCTCAAGCCATTTCAACTTTCAAGGTCAAGGTCACAATGGCTATTTTTAGAAAAACTTTGTCATCGCTCCAGCGCCTACATTTCTTCACCGATTTTAATATAACTTCACACAAATGATCCTTATGACAATACCTCGAAAGAGTTCGACTTTCAAGGTCAAGGTCACTGTGGCTATTTTTAGAAAAACTTTTTCATTGCTTTAGGGCTTACATTTTTTCACCAATTTCAAAATCGATTCACACAAATGTTCCTTATGACAATATCTGTAGCGAGTTCCACCTTCAAGGTCAAGGTCACTGTGGCTATTTTTAGAAAAACTTTGCCAATGCTCTAGCGCTTACATTTCTTCACCAATTTCAATATAACTTCACACAAATGTTCCTTAAGACAATATCTCGAGCGATTTCGACTTTCAAGGTCAAGGTCACTGTGGCTATTTTTAGAAAAACTTTGTCATCGCCCTAGCGACTACATTTCTTCACTGATTTCAATATAACTTCACACAAATGTTCCTTATGACAATACCTCGAGTGAGTTTGACTTTCAAGGTCAAGGTCACTGTGGCTATTTTTAGAAAAACTTTGACATGGCTATAGCGCTTACATTTCTTCACCGATTTCAGTATAACTTCACACAAATGTTCCTTATGACAATATCTCGAACTTTTTCGACTTTCAAGGTCAAGGTCACTGTGGCTATTTTTTTAAAATCTTTGTCATCGCTCTAGTGCCTACATTTATTGATGGATGTTAATAGAACTTCACACAAATGTTTCTTATGGTAATATCTCGAGTTGCTTTGACTTTCAAGGTCATGACCTCAAGGTCAAGGTCACTATGGCTATTTTTAGAAAAACTTTGTCATTGCTCTACCGCCTACATTTATGATTTTAATCTAACTTCACACAAAAGATGCTTATGATAATATCTTGAGCAAGATCTACTTCAATGCAAGTATCCATTTCTGACCTTGACCTACATTTTATGGTTCACTGACTTTGTAAAATAGTGTGACAACCCTAACTTTCACCCTGATGTAAGAGTCTGTTTTTAAGAGTTTCATTGATGATACTTGGTACATGCTTGCAACTAGGAGTGAAATTTTTATGCAGGCGCTCATGTTTGACCTTGACCTAGATTTCATGGTTTGGTGACTTTGCGCCCCCACAGGCGCGACATAGCCTTCAGAGGAATTCTTGTTGTATGTTTTTGAGTCTTTAACAATATTTGTTGAATATTTTGCCATCTAAGGACAAGCAAAGGTTGGGGGCATTGTGTTTTACAAACACCATTTCTAGTTTTTGAGTTATTTCCCTTTGAATATTGAAAAATATCAATTTTAGCCGTCTTTGCTCGATAACTCAAAAACCGTTTGAGATAATTTTATGAAACTTCACACAAATGTAAAGCACCATATTACGTGTGCAGAGCGCAGGAACCCAAACTCTGGATTGTCTACTTTTTCAGTTATAGGCTTTTGAATATTAAAAAATGGCAATTTTAACTATGTCCGCTCCATAACCGTTTCTGATATTTTCATGAAACTTCAAATAAATGAAAAGCACCTTGAGATGATGTGCAGAGTGCAGGAACCATAACTCTGGTTTGCCTACTTTAGAGGGGCTATATTGGATTTGCCATGTCCTTCTGTCATTCCGTAATTCCGTGATTCCGTTAATTTGTGTTGGCTCCATAACTTTGTATCTGCTTATCATATTTTCATGAAACTTCACACAAATGTTAAACACCATAAGACAATGTGCAGAGCGAAGGAATTATAACTGTGGATTGCCTACTTTTGGAGTTATTGCCCTTTGAACATTTTCCGTAATTCCGTGATTCCGTTAATTTGTGTTGGCTCCATAACTTTGTATCTGCTTAACATATTTTCATGAAACTTCACACAAATGTTAAACACCATAAGACAATGTGCAGAGCGAAGGAATTATAACTGTGGATTGCCTACTTTTGGAGTTATTGCCCTTTGAACATTGAAAAATGGCAATTTTAATTGTGTCCGCTTCATAACTCGAAAACCGTTTGAGGTATTTTTAGGAAACTTCACACAAATGTTAAGCACTATGAGACGATGTGCAGAGCGCAGGAACCATAACTCTGCATTGCTTATTTTTGGAGTTATTGCCCTTTGAACATTGAAAAATGGCAATTTTAACAGTGTCCGCTTCATAACTCGAAAACCGTTTGAGATAATTTCATGAAACTTCACACAAATGTTAAGCACTATGAGACAATGTGCAGAGCGCAAGAACCATAACTCTGGTTTTCGTATTTTCTGTGTGTCTGTCTGTGTGTCTGTCTGTGTCTGTTAACAATTTTCGTGTCCGCTCCATAACTTTAAAACCCATTCACATATTTTCATGAAACTTCACACAAACATTAAACACCATGAAATGGTGTGCAGAGTGCAGGAACCATAACTCTGGATTGCCTAATTTTTGAGTTATTTCCCTTTGAATATTGAAAAATATCAATTTTAGCCGTCTTTGCTCGATAACTCAAAAACCGTTTGAGATAATTTTATGAAACTTCACACAAATGTAAAGCACCATATTACGTGTGCAGAGCGCAGGAACCCAAACTCTGGATTGTCTACTTTTTCAGTTATATAAATAGGCTTTTGAATATTAAAAAATGGCAATTTTAACTATGTCTGCTCCATAACCGTTTCTGATATTTTCATGAAACTTCAAATAAATGAAAAGCACCTTGAGATGATGTGCAGAGTGCAGGAACCATAACTTTGGTTTGCCTACTTTAGGAGTTATTGCCCTTTGAACATTTAAAAAGGCAATTTTGACTGTGTCGGCTCCATAACTCACAAACCATTTGAGATATTTTCATGACACTTCACACAAGTGTAAAGCACCATGAGACAATGTGCAGAGCGCAGGAACCCTGACTCTGATTTGCCTACTTTAGGAGTTATTATCCTTTGAACATTGAAAAATGGAAGATGAAATTTAGTATAAACATGGACATTCTGGTAATGTATCATGCTCATTGAAATGAGGGACAAGGGCTCACAACTCTTAGAGTTTTTCCAGATAATGTAAAATTTTCAACAGTTATTTCTTGTTCATAACTGTTTTCTCTGCAGCTTAAATAACTTTCTTCTCTGACAGCGCTGAAGCGGGGCTATAGTCAGATCCTCTGACAGCTCTAGTTTTTTTTTTTTTTTTTTGGGGGGGGTGGGGGTCCATTTAACCCTTGTCCAGCTGAATGTTTAAATATGTTACACCCATTACTGATTATCAGCCAATCAGATTACTTGATACAAATTATTGCAACAAATTCATAAACTGGATGGCAAACAATGAAGATCCTGATCAGATGAAGCCATCTGATCTGGATCTACATTGTTTCAAAGATAAGGTATATCCGGGCTCAGCAGGACAAGGGTTAAAATGGGTTATGCTTTCATTTTTGTAAGGTCCAAGATAAGCTTTCGGCAGTCAACATTGCTAACACGGTAGTTCGTAGTATTAGAAAGCTTCATTTTCTTGTTAGTGTGTCTTTTGTTTATTTCTTGTTTGATATTAGGCAATTGTTTGTAATTTTATGGGCACACGTGCAATATTACTGGCATTGTGCATGTATATAGGTCTGTAATTATTAAGGTTCAGAAGTGTTGTAAATATTCATTCCTGTACAGAAAATATTAACCCTTGTCCTGCTGAATATTCAAATATGCCACACTCACTACTGATTATCAACCAATCAGATTACTTGATGCAAATTATTGCTACACATTCACAAACTGAATGACAAACAATGAAGATCCTGATCAGATGGCAATCTGGATCTGCATTGTTTGAAAGATAAGACATATCCGGGTTCAGCAGGACAAGGGTTAAAAGCATTTTATCTGAGGCACAGCAAACCCCTCAAAGATCGTGGGACTGGCAAAACTGTGATCAACATGCTCAGTTATGCAGCCTGACCAGTATTATTGTTTGCATGCAGTCCTGTTGGCTCAGTCTAATATACATGACTGCTCCTCGTTACGATAACACATCCGTGAGATATAGTTCATTTTCCAAACCTCAAAAAAGACATTTTTTTTTCTGATGAAATTTGTGATATTTTTCTTATTTATTCTCTAAACATAGGTTTCGGGTGCTCGTTGGAACCGCCTCAATGAGGCGGTTCTAACAAGTACCCACAACCTATATCTTAGACGGGCCTCCGTGGCCTAGTGGATAAAAGCGCTGACTCTTAGTCATTAGGGCTCTCACCGCCGTAGATTCGAGCCTCGCTCGGGCCACGTGTGAGACGCCAAGTTCTGCAACGGAAGGTCAGGTGGTTTTTCTCCGGGTACTCCGGTTTTCGCCCACCTCTGATTAACGATCGGCTCGATATGAGTGAAATAATCTTGAAAGGGCCGTAAAACCCAACCCCCCCCCCCCCCCAAAAAAAACCTATATCTTGGAGCAAAAATAAGGAAAATAAAGTTTACCCCGGTAAACACCAGTTTTCTCTATATAAATTGGGGTTTAGGGGGGTCTTTATCTCACGGACTTGTTCACTTGATGGGCAGTATCTGGCAACATTGTTTTGTGAAGGTTGATTATGAAATAATTTCTATGGCCATTGTTTCCTTTCTGCTGTTTAACCCGTATCCTGCTGTTTACAACAACCCTGACCTTTGCAAACAGTGTAGATCCAGATCAGATGGCTTCTAAAGACGCCATCTGATCAGGAACTTCACTGTTTGTCATTCAGCTTGTGAATTTGAAAGAAAATATTGTATCATGTAACCTGATTGGCTGATAATCAGAAATGGTTGTGGCTAATTAAAATATGCAGCAGGAAAAGGGTTGAGAAGGATGGTTGTCAGTCTGGGATAGAAGACTGTGCACTGAACAGGTAGAAGGTCTAGTGTCGAAAAAGTACAGTTAGATTGACAGGCTCAACATGACCGATACTGTTGACTGGGCCATAAATATCCAAACAAACAAATGTGCCTCAGTCACTGGGTTTGGCTTGGAGGTTTACCGGCGCAGTCAATACTGTCAAGGTGACGTCGAGTCTGTCAGATTACCTAACCAGGCCCCCAGGTTATAAACCTTTTTTCATGCTCAACTCAGCTGAGCATGAAATTGTAATACTCATAACTATTGAAATACAAACAAATCAGTCAATTTTCATGCTCAGATCAGCACAGAATGTCATTTATCCTGCTCAGAAATATTGAAATGCCAACTGGTTGGCATTTCAAAATTAATGAGCAGGATACATTTCATGCTCAAGTGAGATGAGCATGAAAAAAGTTTTGATAACCTTGGAGCCAGACTTTCCTGACTGAGCCGGCTTATTCTTCAGGGGAATGGGAACACCTTCAGGGGAAACAACTCTTGCAAAAGTATTTTTGTCTCACATGTCAATAGGGACCAACTCTTAAAGGAAAGAATTTGCTCCTAAAGAGTAAACCTAAGAATGCTGATTTATCCTTTAAGAGTAGACCCCTTTTTCAGTGGGACAGGGCTTATAGAAAAGTGAACAGGAAGTCCAGAAAATTACAGTCGAACTTCGATGGCTCGAACCACTTTGGGACCATGAAAATTTATTCGACACAGTGGTAGTTCGAGCTACTGAGGGTTACTGCCAGGAGGCATAACGAGATACTTTTGAACATCTTTTCGATGTTTTGTAATGAAAATGTATGCTGTGTGTACTCATTAGAATCGCCTCACCGAGGCGATTCTAATGAGTACACACAGCATACATTTGCAGGATAAAAGACTAAAATCTTCTTAATTATCACCCACTATTGCTTGTGAAGAGGATTTCCGTAGGGGCTCAAGATTGAGTTCGATTCAGCCATGGTAAACGAGCCATCAGTGTTCGAGCCATCGAAGTTCTTCTGTATCTCACTTTGAAAAATGGCGGAAAGTCTGCCAGATACTCCCATTCCTCTTAAGCCACTAACCATTACCCTGCAGATTCCTTACCCAAAAACTGACTGTTCTCGAGTCAGTGGAAGAGAGAAACTTCTTTTTCTGATCAATCTCCATTAATGAATGTTGTGGACCAAGCAATGATTGAACCCATGACCTCATGATCAACAGCCAGACACATATCAAACTGAGCCACTTCTGCATGCTCTTAGTCACCGGGTAATCCATAGAGTGATATTTGAAGACTGTTCTGTTTACATTACATCTGCACCTCTGTTGGTCACATTTGTCCTTTTTGGCATACTGTGCAGCGGTTCAAATTTTCCAATCCATTCCAGTTTTAAGGTTGTAATATGTTTGATGGAGGCCAAGAGTTGTGATTATTTTGTGATCGGTAGTAGTGGCACAGCCAGATGAAAAATATTATGCACAAGAAAAATCTAGATTTCTCTTGAGATGGGAGCTACTCTTTATTTTATTGAAAGAATTTGCTTCCACAGGGAGCAAATAGGTTATTCCAACAAGTACCCAACGGGCCTCTGTGGCCTAGTGGTTAAGAGCGCTTACTCTTGATCATTAGGTCTCTCACCGCTGTGGTTCGAGTCTCGCTCGGGTCACATGTGAGACGCCAAGTTCTGCAACGGAAGGTCAGGTGGTTTTCCTCCGGGTACTCCGGTTTCGCCCACCTCTGATTAACGATCGGCTCGATATGAGTGAAATAATCTTGAAAGGGCCGTAAAACCAAAAAGAAAAAAGAAAAATCCAACAAGTACCCATAACATACCTTTCAATGGAGATCAGAAAAAAATATCCCAAAATTATCCTTATCCACAACTATGAGGATATAATAAGGATATTCAAGGGATAAGTCTTGATAGAAACGTATGTTTTGGGTACTTAGTTCTTGCATAAATACTTATGTGCATGGCTGTTTGAAACCATTGTCAAATGGACCAAAAACAGTGGTGGATCCCTCAGAAGTTACTTATCATTGTATAGTTGTCTCGGTAACTTTATTTAGGGAAAGTCAAACTCGTCTTCCCTTTTAGATCATATTTGACAGAGTTTGCACCTTCCCTTTTAAGTCATATTTGACAGAGGTATGGCACTTGCTTGATGTAACTCAGTGTAAATGCAGTGGCAGGGAATTATGCATTTTATTGCACGACCCGCAGAAAAAGCGACCGACTGAAGTCAGTTGATTTTCTAAGAGTGCCCTAAAATCACCGTGTCATTCTGTCAGTCTGTCTGTCCGTCCGAAACCCGTTTGTGAAAATTGGTGATAGTGACTTAACCGCTTGGAATATTTAAATAATTTTTGGCATACTGATAGATATCAATGAGATCTAACCAATGAACTTGCGAAATATTACATTCCATTTAGTATAGCCTCGCAGAGGCGAAAAATGTGAAAATTTTCATACTGCTTCTCCTCGGAAACCGTTGGGCCGATTGAAGTCAAATTTCATATGGAGCCTCTATGGGATGGGGGAAACCAAAATTTTCTCATGGGGTCCAGGTCACATGACCAAAATGGCCACCAAGTCATATATGGTCTGTCTGTCTGTCCGTCCATTACCCGTTTGTGAAAATTGGTGATAGTGACTTAACCGCTTGGAATATTTAAACAATTTTTGGCATACTGATAGATACCAATGAACTTGCGAAATATTACATTCCATTTAGTAAGCCTCGCTGAGGCGAAAAATGTGAAAATTTTCAAACTGCTTCTCCTTGGAAACCGTTGGGCCGATTGAAGTCAAATTTCATATGGAGCCTCTATGGGATGGGGGAAACCAAAATTTGCTCATGGGGTCCAGGTCACATGACCAAAATGGCCGCCAAGCCATATATGGTAAAAACCCTTCAAAAATAGTCTTCTCCAGAACCACAGGGTAGATTTCCACGAAACTTGATAAATAGCATCTGGGACGTAGGCCCATCATAAATTGCTAAAATGGTGACCCTGGGTTGACCTTGACCGTCTTTGTGCCTAGGTCAAACTTTGACAGATATGCTTTGGTATTTAACTGCTTGGAATGGGGGAAACCAAAATTTGCTCATGGGGTCCAGGTCACATGACCAAAATGGCCCCCAAGCCATATATGGTCTGTCTGTCCGTCCGTAACCCGTTTGTGAAAATTGGTGATAGTGACTTAACCGCTTGGCATATTTAAAGAATTTTGGCATACTGATAGATATCAATGAGATCTAACCAATGAACTTGCGAAATATTACATTCCATTGAGTATAGCCTCGCCGAGGCGAAAAATGTGAAAATTTTCGAACTGCTTCTCCTCAGAAACCGTTGGACCGATTGAAGTCAAAAGACCTTCTTTGTGCCTAAGTCAAACTTTGACACATATGCTTTTGTATTGGAAAAGTGAGAATGCATTTTATCCTGCAAACAATTCAGAATACAGTACTTAAGTATAATATATATTTTTGCTCCTTACGATAAGGCGCATTTATTGGGGGAACCGTTTTAGGTCCCGGTCACATGACGAAAATGGCCGCCATACCAATATAAGGTAACGCTCATAAAGCTAAAAGCATCCAGCGGGTCGTGCACTTCAGCTGAAGCACTGGTTCTGCATAGTTTCTCCATATTTTTTCTCCTTTGCTATGTGATATTACATAGTGCAAATGTGAAATAGAGATTATCATATGGCATTTTTCAGATCATACCCCATATCAGCCCGATGAGAGTCTCGGGCTGATATGGGGTATGATATGAAAAATGTCATATCATAATCTATTTATCAAACAACCGCCCCCGCCCATAGGGGCTTGAAGAAATATATGGGCTGCACGATGCTTCCTCGCAGAGCTGAATCCGGCCCGCACACTAGTACTGGTAAACCGCTTAGAGGATCTAAGCCTGTCCAGGAACCGCGGTGGGAGGCGGACCGTCCATGCTAATAAACCCTATTGGTTTCATTGGGCGACAGGGCTTGAGATGTCATTTCATCTCATTGTCGGGTAAAAGTCCCACAAAATTGGAAGCAACGTCTCCAAAATGACCTTTACAGTGTTGACGGGGACGTTAAACCTCAAATCAAACAATTTATCAAACATTTCACTTTTGAAAAAAATTTGTTCAAAATAATTTGTATTAATTGCATCTGCCTAATACCAAAGTTAGTTACATTTTCCTCTCGTATTCGCTGCGCCGTGCCATGTTTTTTTTTTTTTGGCCAAACAGACGAAAATATTGCATATTGCAAATGGCGTCCTGAACAACAAATGCGAAATGCCGCAAAAGGAAGAACGCCGCGTGTTCTGAATAGGGTGACGTCAGAGGTATGATAAAGGCTTAGGGGTGCGATAAAGGGTTGTGATATGGATTTTTGGGGTATGATAAAGCCAATGCGATATGGCAGCACATGCAAGCGTGATACGTGCATTGATGTCACGTTCGTATCGCATATTCAAAAACTAAGTATTTTATACTAAATGTATGTTAAATGTTATTATGACACTATACAACATCAGTCATATGATGAAAAACATTATACTACATGTTGTTTACCCGTAATCCTTAAAATGCCATTCACAACAATTGTTATCTGCTTTGTCTGCTTTACTTAAAAAGGCATTGTTGCAAAAAGTGTGGTCCAGATCAGACTGTTCCTCTAGGAGCAGTCTGATCAGGGTCCACACTTTTTGCCTGTTTGAAAAGTTTGCTAGAAGATGCAGCAGATGACATAAACAGACGCCATTTCAGATGCAATTTTTGTCGCACCTGCTTTTAGCATGGCGCGATATAGGTGCCTGGTTTTCCCTCCGTTCGTCCGTCCGTCCATCCATTTGTCAAGGTGTCAACATTTGCGACCACCCTAGCGTTCACCCTGAGGTTCAAGTTTATTTGTCAAGAACTATAAGAGCTTCATTTATGATACTTGGTACAAACTTGTATCACGGTATGACAACTTACATGCAAGCAACCATATTTGACCTTGACCTACATTTCATGGGTGACTGACTTCGTAAGATATTGCGACCACCCTAGCGTTCACCCTAAGGTTCAAGTTTATTTCTCAAGAACTATAAGAGCTTCATTAATAATACTTGGTACAAACTTGTGTCTGCAAGCATCCATATTTGACCTTGACCTACATTTCATGGTTCACTGACTTTGTAAAATATTGCGACCACCCTAGCGTTCACCCTAATGGTCAAGTTTTGTTGGTTTGATTTGAGGTTTAACGTCCCCGTCAACACTGTAAAGGTCATTTTGGAGACATTGCTTCCAATTTTGTGGGACTTTTACCCGACATTGAGATGAAATGACATCTCAAGCCCTGTTGCCCAATGAAACCAATAGGGTTTATTAGCATGGACGGTCCGCCTCGCACCGCGGTTCCTGGACAGGCTTAGATCCTCTAAGCGGTTTACCAGTACTAGTGTGCAGGCCGGATTCAGCTCTGCGTGGAAGCATCATGCAGCCCATATATTTCTTCAAGCCCCTATTGGCGGGGGCCGCTAATGGTCAAGTATATTTCTCAAGAACTATTAGAGCTTCATTAATGATACTTCATACAAACTTGTGTCTGGGGATGGCAACTTACATGCAAGCATCCATATTTCACCTTGACCTACATTTCATGGTTTACTGACTTTGTAAAATATTGCGACCACCCTAATGGTCAAGTTTATTTCACAAGAACTATAAGAGCTTCTTTAATGGTACAAACTTGAATCTGTGGATGGCAACTTCAATGCAAGCATCCATATTTGACCTTGACCTAAATTTCATGGTTCACTGACTTTGTAAAATATTGTGACCACCCTAGCCTTCATCCTACTGGTCAAGTTAATTTCTCAAGAACCATAAGAGCTTCATTAATGATACTTGGTACAAACTTTTATCTCTGGATGGCAACTTAAATGCAAGCATCCATATTTGACCATGACCTACATTTCATGGTTCACTGACTTTGTAAAATATTGCCACCACCCTAGCCTTCACCCTAATTGTTAAGTTCATTTCTCAAGAATTATTTGAACTTCATTAATGATACTTAGTACAAGCCTTTTATGCAAGCATATATGTTTGATCTTGGCCTAGATGTCATGGTTTGGGGACTTTGTGCCCCCACAGGCGCGACATAGCCTTCGGCGGAATTCTTGTTCTTAACATTTTAAGGGTGAAGATGCCAATCACAATAATTGTTGTCTGCTTTCTTGTCTTTTGCTTTCTTAATGTCATTGTTGCAAACAGTGTGGACCCAGATCAGACTGTTTCTTTAAGAGCAGAGAAATGGTTAAGGTACTTGCTTCATAAACAAGGGGTTGTGGGTTTGATTCCAGCCTTATCCAGACGTTCAGATGAGTCTTTAAACCGAGATTGTCTCCATGTGACCTTAAATGTTGGTGGAACATAAACTTCAATCACACACAAACTCTCCTCTTGGGGCAGTCTGATCAGGGTACACACTGTTTGCCTGTATGCATAAATAGTTTGAAAAGTTTGGAAGAATATGCTGCAGACACCATAAACTGACAATAGTCTTAAGGGGAATGGATACACATTTAGGGGAGACAACTCCTGCAAAAGTATTTTTGTCTCCCATGTCAATAGGGGTCAACTCTTAAAGGAAATTCTTTCCTTTAAGAGTAGACCCATTGACATGACCACAGGAAAAGAGTGGTTACGCATTGACATGACCCCAGGAAAAGAGTGGTTATGACCTTAATTATGTTGGCTGTGCCTTTAAACAATAAACCAAACAGAAAGGAGGTCAATGAAGATAATCAACCCTTATCTTGCTGTTCACGACAACCCCTATACACCCGGACCTCGTTATAGCACGATTCGTTACAGCACGAATTCGGATATAACACGGTTTTGGTTTGGACCCCAAATTTTCCCCAACCAACATTTATAAATATTATCCAAGGATTGTATCAGGTTTTAAGCACAACAAATTTATTTTCCTCTCACTTTTGACTGCGGTAATACGGTAGCTAACACGGTTTATAACGGTACTTTTTGATATTTATTGCAGGCTTCCAGCAGGGTTGCATATACAGTATATAAACGTGTTTAGCTTGACACGCATGATAAACATGAACTGCCATCGGCACAATCAAAAGTGTTGGCTTAGTGAGATAAAGAGATTAAAGAATTCAGTTACGCAACCGGAAAAAAATATTTATCACGCTCTGTTAAGGATCACTGCTCAGCAGTAACTTTAAACATCGATGCAGACGATGTGATCGGTCAACTGCAATAAAACTCATTTTCTAGAGCCGCATGTAAAAGAAAGGCAAAATTTATTCCAGCTTAAAAGCAAATGATAAAACATGTTCAAGATCGATTTTCGCAGTAAAAAAATCATTCAAAAACCACGTGCGCCATTAAAAATCGTTTCAAATGACTAAAATATAAAGGGTAAGACATTTCAAGAGAAGTAATTCAAATTTCTTGTAAGCGTTGATCATTGTCCGGTTCCGAACCCTAACCCGGTAATTTCACCATTGAAATGTATTAACGGTACTGTAGTTCGGTACGGCTCCGGACGCTCAGCTACACCAAAGTAAGCCGGAAACCAGCTATCAAAATGGCGTCATACTCGCTGTCAAATCGGACGATTTGTGGATATAAAACATGGTTTATCAGCTGGTTTCGATTAAAGTGACTTGTTTGACTTGATGGGCCATGGTATTTACTGCCATTGATTAGTTCTAAACACATTTTAGTCGGGAAATACAGTCATTAACCGGACCGCACATCATCTTGTTTGGGAAACTATTGATCACCATTGTGTCAATGGTTGATCTGTGACAAATACGGTCGGCGTTTATAACACGATTCGGTTAACTAACACGGTCCGTTGGTTGGACCCGGAGTTCCGTGTTATAACGAGGTTGAGGTGTATTTGCAAACAGTGTAGATCCAGATCAGGTGGCTTCTCGCCACCTGAACAGGATCTACACTGTTTGGCATTCAGTTAATGAATTTGTAGCAATAAATTACATCAAGTAATTTGATTGGTTGATAGACAGAAATGGGTGTGGCTTAAATGAATATTCAGCAAGATAAGGGTTAAGGGAAAATTTCCCTAATTTCTTGTTAGTAACATATGCTGTGGGTACTTGCTAGAATCACCTCGATGGGCGATTCTAACAAGTACCCACAACATGTTTTAATGAAGAAATAAGTAAAATTGCCGCAAACTTTTCCTCCTTACTCCTGCATATCTGAAGTTACCGTAATATTCCTAAACATTAGGACCCCTTGAGGACTTGTTGTAAGTCTCCTATAATTTTAACCATTCTGTTTTACGATCCAGCAATGAGTCCAAAAGGTGCTTTAGGAGCAGTCAGATCTGGGTCTGCACTGTTTGCTCAGGCCTGTCTGTCCCAATACTAAGGATCATTACGGTATGCAAGTTTGCTGGTCAAACAAGTCTCACTGTTGGCTTTGGTGTGCTTATTTTTGTTTAGCCTGCTTTGGGCATGGCACGATATAGGAGTCTGATTTTCTGTCTGTTGGACAAGCAGTCAACATTTGCGACCCCCCCCCCCCCCCCCTCCCCCACCCACCCCAGACTCGACATAGCCTTCGGCAGAATTCTTGTTTTACTATTCACCATTGTTCATGTATGTCCATAGATAATAGCAACTAGAAGGTATTCATAATTTGTATATTTAAATAATTGTTATTCATTTGTTATTAACACATTTGTTATCATATTTTAAAAAAACAATAATAACAATAATTGCCTACTTAATTACATCTATGATCAATTTTATTGCTAATTGTCTATACTAATTTAATCTGCATGTACATAATTTATGCATACATATTTATGTTCTATGAACATTTGTAAACAAATGTGTAAATTTCTAGGGCCAGTTGTTCAAAACTAATGATGTCGTTAGTTAGGGTATCGTTAAAACTTTAATCATTTATTATGGAAAATATGCTAATATTTTTGCTGAAAAAATGAGAGCAGCTTTTGCAAATGCAAAAGCTGCTCACATTTTTTCAGCAAAAATACCAAAATTTTATATATTAAACTTGCTAGAAGAGTTAACAATATGACAACTAACGAGCTCGTTAAGCTAACGATGCTTTGAACAACCGGCCCCAGGTGGGAAAGGAATTGTACATATCTTCAGGTTAGAACCTACGATGATATTTTTTCTTATTTCGTTTTTGAAACATACAGTATATTGTGTCTACAGTCAAACTTCGGTGGCGCAAACATCTTTGGTACCATGAAAACATGGTCGAGACTAGGGTAGTTCTGGCCACCCAGGGTTATTCAGAATGATTTAGGTATATTTTATTTATGGTATATAATGAAGGTATGTTGTATATACCTCATTGTGTGCACTCATTAGAATCGCCTTTTTGAGGGGATTCTAATGAGCACACACAATGAGGTGATTCTAATGAGTGCACACAGGGAGGCGATTCTAATTCTAATGAGTGCACACAATGAGGTGATTCTAATGAGTACACACAAGGAGGCGATTCTAATTCTAATGAGCACACACAATGAGGTGATTCTAATGAGTGCACATAGGGAGGCGATTCTAATGAGTGCACACAATGGTGATTCTAATGAGTATACACAGCATACCTTTTCAAGAAAAGTCCCAAACTATAATTTATTTTGTATCTGGAGCTCTTTTTAAGAATTTCCTAGGTACTCAGGAGCTACTTCAATGCACCCATGGCAAATCCACACAGTCTAATCAGTCTTTCTTGATTGTGTGGGCCTTATACAGCCTTCCAGCTATCCAAAGAGAGAAGACGCAAAATCCCTAGCCATACTGGGTCTCTCTGCTGGATAATTTGAGTTTTGACTGGTTGCACAGGCTGTACTGGTTCATATGTTTTAATGGAGAAATAAGAAAAATGTATCCTCAGAATAAGTACTCCCGTGTGTGTGAAATGTCAAAGACATGCATGCACATGATTTTTTTTTCACAGAAAAAAAAAAAAGATTCTTGCTATCCACACCCTTTTCAGCGTGCATGATTCTATTTTCATGCTCAACCTAAAGTTGACCTGTTCAGAGATATTGTATGGTTAGCACTGTACAGGGACAAATGCTGCTTACTGTGGATCTGAGCATGAAAATTGTCTGAGTGTTGGATATTTTAACTTTCAAGTGCTGCAAAAAGTTACAAAATCAATGGTTCAGTTGTTCAAAGCCTTGTTAACTTAACAAGCTCGTTAGTGGTTATATCCTTAACTGTTCCAGCAAGTTCAATATCTAAAATTTTGGTATTGTTTCTGAAGAAAATGTGAGCAGCTGCTCTCATTTTTTCAGCAAAATATAAGTATATTTGCCTTATAAAATGATCAGTTTAAAGATATTTTAACTAATGACATCATTAGTTTTGAACAACTGGCCCCAGATGGCTATGTAATTTTCTTTTTTCAGCAAAAATAAGGCCTGCAGAGCAGACTGTTCACATGTCATTACGATGACACGCCCGTGCGACATAGTGCTTTTCACATCCCCAAAATGGCTACTTTTCTGATGAAAATCCATGATACTTTTCTTATTTATACTGCAAACATAGGTTGTGGGTGCGCGTTAGAACCGCCTCATTGAGGCGGTTCTAACGAGTACCCACAACCTATGTTTTGGAGCAGAAATTAGAAAAATAATGTTCACCCCCTTAAACCCCAGTTTTCTCTATATAAAGTGGGGTTTAGGTGGGGGTTCATTTCACGGACTTGTTCACGTGATGAATGTCTAGCCTTATTTTCGCTTAAAGAAAAGAATTAAATGTTCTGAAAAACCAGTCTGACACTAAATGTGTGTCATTATATATAGCAGTGAAAGCCTCCTATGGGACAGCTTTAGAGGCATCATATTTGTATCTCAATTAACTGAGTTCCTCGGAAAAAAGGGACCTACTCTTAAAGGAGCAAATTTGTTCTTTTAACCCTTGTCCTGCTGAGCCAGGATATGCCTTACCTTTCAAACAATGTAGATCCAGATCAGATGGCTTCTGAAGAAGCCATCTGATCAGGATCTACATTGTTTGTCATTCAGATTGTGAATTTGTTGCAATAATTTGAATCAAGTAATCTGATTGGCTAATAATCAGTAGTGGGCGTGGCTTATATAAATATTCAGCAGAACAAGGGTTAATAGTAAACCTGAATTATAATGGCAGAAATGTTTTGATATTTGAGCTGATTTCATATGCTATTAACAACATTTTAAAAACAAATGAAGCAGTTTAGCTTGTTACTTTTGCCAGACAAATACACTCTTACTGCCGAAAAACGTTACTCTTCCTGCCAGACAAGCAGTTGAAATGTTTCACTTGCTTAGCAAAGTTCTGTTTGTTATTATAAGTGGGGGAATATAGTTTTTGAGCCCTGACTTGATGCCACTTCAGTGTAAAACAGAAAAAAGAAGTTGATGATAATTTTTCAGAGTTTTTTTTTCAGATATTTTGGTATCAGTACATAGCCATAGCACAGAGTGTGAAAACTGTATTTTAGAGGGAATGGGTATGCTTTCATGGTGGCTACTGTTGACCCACCGGCTGTTGTCAGTTTCTGCCTTGTGGGGCAGTCTCACCAAGTACTGGTTGACCACTTAGATGGTCAATTTCTTTCTTTTAATAGTCCACTGTATTTATGTACATATTCTGACAGACAGGCCCGAGCAAACTGTGTAGGCCCAGATGAGACGCCGCAGAATGCGGCGTCTCATCAGGGTCTTCACTGTTTGCCACTCATCCCACTATTCTTAGACACAACAGTTTAGTAAATTGTTCAATTTTTAGAACAAGTATGGTATGGAGCTTAGGGTGTCAGAATACTTAGGGTAAATATGGTGGATATGGTAGATGAATATATTTTTTGAAAGAATTGCCTCCCCTGAAAGTATATCTATTTCCCTGAAGAAACCATAAACCACTACTCTGATCTTTTCACCTGCTCGTACTGATTTTATCTAGAAGCCTCCGTGGTGCAGTGGTTACGCTACTCGCCTTGTAAACCAGGGATCGCAGGATCGATCCCGGGCTTCTCCAGACTTTCGGATGAGTCTTTAAATCGAGGTCCCGTCTCCGTATGACCTTAGCTGTTGGTGGGACGTAAAACTAAAACTCACTCACTCACTGATTTTATCTGCAAGTTATACTCAAAATATTCATGATCAGGTTGTAGACAAAGTTATATTCCTCAATAATGTCATGTATATATGTATTCTGGTAATTTGCAAACATTATGACATACAGTTGAACTTTGATGGTTCAGACCCCTTTGGGACCATGAAAACTTGTTCCAGATATAGTACATGTAGTTTGAGTCACCGATGGTTACTCATAGCCAAGACATTATGGGCATGACTTACTGGAATCTTTTTGAAAATCTTTAAAATAAAGGTATGTTGTGTGTACTCATTAGAATCGTCTCAATGAGGCAATTCTAATGAGTACTCACAGCATACCTTGTCAAGATGAAGGTAGTAAGATCTCCCTTAACCTTTACCCTGCTGTAGGCGACAAGCCCTATCTTTGTAAACAGTGTAGATCTAGATCAGATGGCTTCTGAAGAAGCCATCTGATCAGGATCTACACAGTTTAACATTCAGTTTATGAATATGTAGAAATCAGCTGCATCAAGTAATCTGATTGGTTCAAATTCAGAAATGAGTGTGGCTTAATTGAATATTCAGCAGGTTAAAGGTTAACTTTCCTAAATAGACTAATATGTCAAGGGTTCTGTAGGGACTCGAGAGCGAGTTCAAACTAGACAGTTTCACTGTAATTTGCAGTTCTACATCAGTTGGTATACATTTGTATTTAAGGTGATTGGATGTACCAGAGATTTAACTGCTGTTTTTCAAGGGTGACAACTTTGGTAACTTCCTGTTTGAACGGGCCTCTGGCTCCGTGGCCTAGTGGATAAGAACGCTGACTCTTAATCATTTGGTGTCTCACCGCTGTGGTTCGCGCCTCGCTCATGCCACATGTGAGATGCCAACTTCAGCAACGGAAGACCAGGTGGCATTTTTCCGGGTACTCTGGTTTGCGCTCACCTCTGATTAACGATCAAAATGAGTGAAATATTGAAAGAGCAGTTAAAAAAACAGGATGGCAAACTGTGTAGATCGTGTTGTTCTGGTCTACGGGGTTGAAAAGGTTAATTGACAGGCCCAGCTTTAACTTTATAGGGTATTTATAAGCCTAGCAGCTGGGCACAGACATGCCTAACAACTAGTGCAGACAAGTCAACCAGATTGTTCATAGTAGCCTAGCAATGAGCTCGTACAAGCCTAGCAAGGTGGTTCCATCATCCTTATTTTCTTACACACCTAAAAAATTATTCCTATAAACAACTGGATCATATCAGCGTAGCATCTGGCTCATACAAGCCTACCAACTGGTTCATATACCTTGTTACCCTGGTGACTTGTTCCTATCAGCATAGCCACTGGTTCATATTAGCAACTGGTTTGTTTTAGCCTAGCTAATGACATTTACAAGGCTACCAACTTGTTCATTCTTATTTCCCTAGCAAGTGGTTCCTACAATCCTAGCAACTAGTTAATATTAGCTAATGGTTTGTTTTAGCCAAGCATCTGGCACATACAGAGGACCTGCGTTATAACGACATTTATTCCGTATTATTGTGCCACTATATTGAATTTGCCATTATAAAGAATCCCAGTTAGGAGTATGGTAGGTTATAAAAAGGTCTTTTCCACATCATTAAGCCAAGAAACAAATGTTATAGATATTTGTTAGAATCGCCTCATCGAGGCGATTCTAACAAATGTCTATAACATTTGTTTCTTGGAGTAATGATGTGGAAAAGTCCTTTTGTAACCCAACATAATCCTAACTGGGATTCTTTATAGCGGCAATTCGTTATTACGGCACAATAATAGGGAACAAATACTGTCGTTATAAAGAGGGTCCTCTATATGTTACCAGCTCATTCTCTAGAGCCTAACTGACTGCTTCAACTTCGTCATGAAGTCTTTATCTGAACTTGTCCATTACGTTTGCTAAAATGGCGTCAGTAGCATTTTTCTGATGAAAATGTTTGATGATTTGCTTATTTATAACGAATGTCGGTATAAAGTGGGTTGACTGTACCATATTGTCCATACTAGCCTAGCAACAGGCTCATAACAAGCCTACAACTGGTTCTCACATGCTTGTTACCCTAGCAACTGGTTCCTTTAAGCCTAGCAACTGTTTCATATAAGCCTAGCAGCCTACGAACTAGTTCATACATGATTGTTACCCTAGCAACTGGTTCCTACAAGCTTAGCAACTGGTTCATATAAATTTAAATCAGCAGGATAATTTGGAACATCCAGGCAGCCAGACCTTGAGGTAATATGCTTCATGCTCAGTTCATCCGAGCAAAACAAAAAATTCTTCTGCTCCAGAATATTAAAATGCCATTATATGAGCTGTGCCAAGCAAACTGGTAAATTATTTTCATGCTCAACTCAGTTGTGCATGGAATTTATAGTGCTAATAATTATTAAAATATTTAAGGATTTTGTCATGTTTATATCTATAGAGGAAGGTATTTGTCCTGCCCATTGTATGCTAGTGGACTCTTCAATTGCTATATGTTGGATAATTCCATTTGTCATATCAGGGGTGTAAGGCCTATTTTTACGTTTTTATAAGCTCACCTGTCACGCAGTGACAAGGTGAGCTTTTGTGATCACTTTTTGTCTGTCTGTGCGTGCGTGCGTCCGTCCGTAAACTTTTTCTTCAAACGACATCACCTCCTAAACCACTGATCGGATTTTGACCAAACTTCACAGGAATGATCCTTAGGTGGTCCCCTTTCAAAGTTGTTCAAATGGTTCCTGTCTGTTGCACATCAAGGTCACAGGAGCTAAAAATAGATTTTTTTTTAAATGAAAACTTAAAAAATCTCCTCTGAAATTGCAAAGCCCAGGTCTTCAGTATTTGGTGTGAAGCTTCATCTAGTGGACCTCTACCAAGATTGTTCAAATTATAGCCCTGGGGCCAAAAATGGCCCCGTGCCGGGGCCCATCAGTTTTACATAGACTTATATGGAGAAATCTTGTCTGAAACCAGAAGGCCATGGTCTTTGATATTTGGTATAAAGCTTCATCTAGTAGACCTCTACCAAGATTGTTCAAAATATAGTCCTGCGGTCAAAAATGCCCCCCGCGCCAGGGTCCACTGGTTTCACATAAGTGTTTATAGGGAAAACCTTTAAAAATCTTCTTGTCTGAAACCAGAAGGCCCAGGTCTTTAATATTTGGCATGAAGCTTCATCTAGTGAACCTCTACCAAGATTGTTCAGAGTATAGTCCTTGGTCCAAAAATTGCCCCCGCACTGGGGCCTACTGGTTTCACATTGGCGTATATAGGGAAAACCTTTAAAAATCTTCTTGTCTGAAACCAGAAGGCCCAGGTCTTTGATATTGATATTTGGCATGAAGCTTCATCTAGTGGACATCTACCAAGATTGTTCAAACTATAGTCCCGGGGCCAAAAATGCCCCTGCGCCGGGGCCCACTGGTTTCACATAGGTGTATATAGGGAAAACCTTTAAAAATCTTCTTGTCTGAAACCAGAAGGCCGAGGTCTTTGATATTTGGCATGAAGCTTCATCTAGTGGACCTCTACCAAGATTGTTCCAAATAAAGTCCTGAGGCCAACAATGCCCCCGCGCCGGGGCAGACTGGTTTCACATAGGCTTACATAGGAAAAACCTTAAAAATTCTTCTTGTCTGAAACCAGAAGTCCCAGGTCTTTGATGTTTGGCGTGAAGCTTCATCTAGTGGACCTCTACTGAGATTGTTCAAATTATAGCCCTGGAACCAAAAATGCCCCTACAGCAGAGCCCACTAGTTTTACATGGGCTTATATAGGGAAAACCTTTAAAAATCTTCTTGTCTGAAACCAGAAGGCCAAGGTCTTTGATATTTGGTATGAAGCTTCATCTAATGGACCTCTACCAAGATTGTTCAAATTATAGCCTTGGGGCCAAAAATGCCAGCACTGGGACCCACTAGTTTTACATAGGCCTATATGGGAAGAACCTTTAAAAATCTTCTTGTCTGAAAGCAGAAGGCCCAGGTCTTTGATATTTGGCAAGAAGCTTCATCTAGAGGACCTCAACTGAGATTATTCAAGTCATAATCTGGCACCAAAAATGTCCATGTGCCAGAGCCCACTGGTTTTACATAGGCTTATATAGGGAAGACCTTTAAAAATCCTAGAGACACTGATTCTCAGGTGAGCGATTTAGGGGCATCTGGACCCTCGTTCTATTTTTGACAGAAAATTATGTTAGCAAATAGTGCAGACCCTGATCAGTTCTGCGGCGTCTGATCTGGGCCTGCGCTGTTTGCCAAGGTAGCCCTTTGGGGGTTTTCCACATGCAACAGGTTAAAATGTCAACAATTGTTGGCATTTTAATATTATCAGCAGGACAAATTTTATGCTCAAGTGAGTTGAGCATGAAACAAGTTTTATAACATCGGGGCCAGGTGTCTTTCAGCCTGCATGCTCAGCAAAGACTAGGATGAACCTGCATACCTACCATATTTACCCTAAGTATTTGGACACCACATCACCATACCAGAGATATTCTAAAATTTGAACACAATTCACCACCTAATAAGGTGTCTGAAAGTAGATGAGTGCGGAACAGTGCAGACCATGATGAGGCGTTGCATTCAGTGGCATCTCATCTGGGTCTACACTTCGCACATGCCTGTCTGTGGATACATAAGGTAAATACAGTTCTCAGACTGTAGCCTTCCCAGATTATATGAAGTAGCTTTGGGTCAAAGGGCATCTATATATTGATGTGCAGGCTAATCAGAGTGTTTGCTAGGTGCACAAACCTCAGGGACCAGTTGTTCAGAACTAATAACGTGGTTAGTTAACATATGAGCCCCGCCAAGCGAATTTGTCTTCGAGCATTCCGTCATGACAAATTTTAACTGCGCATGCCCAGCCATACAGAGGGGCCAGGGATATGGCTTTCTGTCTGAAGGTTCCTCTTGATTCACTGCTTGTATGAGCGAGCAGCGAAGGTTCTGGCGAGACTGCGCGGTTGCACAGGCTCGCCTTCGCTGCTCGCATAGGCGATAAGTACTAAAATCGCTTGACGGGGCCCATATCATTAACACTTTATGTGATATGGCAAATATGCTAATATGTTTGTAGAAAAAAATGTGAGCAGCTTTTGCAAATGCAAAAGCTGCTCACATTTCTTTTTCAACAAAAATACCAGAGTATTGGATATTGTACTTACCAGAACAGTTAACAATTTGACCACTAACAAGCTCTTTAAGCTAACAATCCTTTGAACAACTGGACCCTGGATGCTTGTAATAGCCTGTATTATTTATGAGCAGGACATTGATCAAGCTTTGTTGATCTGAGCAGTGGAACAGGTTTGTGTTTTGAAAGTTGTGAGCAACGTGTTCCATTATAACCTTGGGTCATGGTCATAGTATGCTGGTCACTTCAACAGAAAACAGTGCAGCAAACAGGATCAACCTGTGTCCAGTTGCTGGAAATTAATGTCATTACTTAAGGGGATGGATACACCTTCAGGGGGGAGGTAACTCCTGCAAAAGTGTTTTTGTCTCCCTTGTCAATAGGGGTCAACTCTTTAAGGAAAGAATTTGCTCCTGTGGAG
Source organism: Lucinisca nassula (assembly GCA_963580285.1). NCBI lineage: Eukaryota > Metazoa > Mollusca > Bivalvia > Lucinida > Lucinidae > Lucinisca > Lucinisca nassula. Next base: position 36,881,000 of record OY757014.1, read on the forward strand.
CAAATTCTTTCCTTTAAGAGTAAACCCCTTTTTTATGTGGACAGAGTTTATTGCAAAGCAAACAGGAAGTCCCAAAAGTTGTCTCCCTTTGAAAAATGCCGGAAAAATTTTCCAGGTGTATCCATTGCCCTTAATGTATAGTTAAAACTTTGATCATTATATATGGCAGATATGCTAATATTTCTGCTAAAAAGTGAGTAGCTTTAAACTATTTACATTTTTTTTTTCAGAAAAATATAACAGGTTTAGATATTGTACTTGTTAGAACTGTTAACATTTTGACTACTAACAAGCTCGTTTAGCTAGTGATGCTTTCAAGAACTGGACCCAAACATGCTCATTAACCCTTTTTGTACCAAATGGATTCTTCCCCCTAATAAATAGCAGGAGTCCATTTCAAAATTCAGGGGTGTCAGGTTGTGTTTTCTTGAAATTTAAGTTGGTAAATGAACTTTATGCAAACAGTGTATGCCCAGATCAGACACCGCGTTCTGCAGCGTCTGATCTTGGCCTGCACTGTTTGCCAGGGTACCCATTTTGTGGTTTCCGGTACAAAATGGGTTAAGCAGGCAATGCTTTAGACAACTGGGCCCTGGAATTTGTTGACAGCTGATCTTGTTATTTTTCTTAGTGCAAATTTTATTGGTCACTTCATATTCACATGTCTCAAATGAATTTAATAAAGGAAGGAATAATATATGAATACAATTCAAGAGTTCTTATTTCTTATACCGGAATGTCTTAAGAAGGTCCAATCACTTTCAATGGCGACAACTTGGTTGCTTCCCATGTCAAGATAGGACTATCAATTCTTTCCTTTTGGATTTAAACCCTTTGTTAGATCATCAGGATTGAAAATTATCTTTCCCAAATTTTGTAAATCTTTCAAAAGTTTATATTTATGCAACCTCTGGCCAGAACCACTTTCTATTTGGGTCAGGTGAGGCTTAGGGGTCAAGAATTTCATCACACTCAAATTTTACAACAAGGTTCTTTCATGTTCATATCTGCAACTATTACCCTGTTTTATTAGCTCACCTGTCACGTAGTGACGAGGTGAGCTTTTGGGATCACTTTTTGTCCGTCATGCGTCCGTGCGTGCATGCGTCTCCGTCAGTGCGTGCGTAAACAATGTCTATAAACGACATCTCCTCCTAAACCACTGATCGGATTTTGATCAAACTTCACAGGAATGGTCCTTAGGTGGTCCCCTTTCAAAGTTGTTCAAATGGTTCCGGTCCGTTGCACATCTAGGTCACAGGAGCCAAAAACAGATTTTTTTCACCGAAAACTTAAAAAAATCTTCTCTGAAACAACAAGGCCCACGTCTTTGATATTTGGTATGAAGCTTCATCTAGTGGACCCCTACCAAAATTGTTCAAATTATAGTGCTGGGGCCAAAAATGCCCCCTCCCCATGGTTCTTTGGTTTTACATAGGCTTATATAGGGACAATCTTTAAAAATCTTCTTGTCTGAAACCGCAAGGCCCAGGTCTTTGATATTTAGTATGAAGCTTCATCTTGTGGACCTCTACCAAGATTGTTCAAATTATAGCCCTGGGGCCAAAAATACCCCTGCCCCGGAGCCCTTTGGTTATACATAGGATTATATAGGGAAAATCTTGAAAAATCTTCTTCTCTGAAACCACAAGGCCTAGGACTTTGATATTTGGTGTGAAATTTCATTTAGAGGACCTCTATCAAGATTGCGCAAATTATAGCCCTGGGGCCAAAAATGCCCCCGCCCCGAGACCCTTTGGTTTTACTTAGCCTTATATAGGGAAATAATTAAAAAATCTACTTCTCTGAAACTGAAAGGCCAATGTCTTTGATATTTGGTATGGTGCTTCATCTTGTGGACCTCTACCAAGATTGTTCAAATTATAGCCCTGGGGCCACAAATGCCCCCGCCTCGGGGCCCTTTGGTTTTACATAGACTTATATAGAGATAAGCTTTGAAAATCTTCTTCTCTGAAACAGCAAGGCCAGGTCTTTGATATTTGGTTGAAGCTTCATCTAGAGGACCTCTATCAAGATTGTTTAAATTATAACCCTGAGGCCAAAAATGCCCCCGCCCCGGGGCCATTTGGTTTTACATAGGCTTCTGTAGTGAATATTTTTAAAAAAGTCTTCTTCTCTGAAACTGCAAGGCCCAGGTCTTTGATATTTGGTGTGTAGCTTCATCTAGTGGACCTTTGCCAAGATTGTTCAAATTACATGTCTAGCCTTTGTTGATATTTGGTATAAAGCTTCACCTTTTTAGACCTCCCTCAATATTATACACATTATAACCCTGCGGTCAATAATGGCCCTCCCCGCGGCCCTCTTGTTAGTCTATGGATCAAGTGAGCGATCCCGGGCCATCATGGCCCTCTTGTTAGCTCATCTGAGCACGAAGTGCTCATGGTCAGCTATTGTGATCTGTCAATGTCCATTGTGTGCTGTGTGGCATCAACAATTGCTTTAAAATCTTTTGCTTATGTGACCCTCTTCCAAAATAGTTAAAATTGTTCTGCTCCAATGAACAAGATGGCCACCAGAGCTAAAAATAGAAAAAAAAACTTCAAAAGGCTACTACACCCTTTGGCCAATTTCATTTATAAACTTCATAGGATTGTTGCCTGGGAGACCCTCTACCAATTTAGTGCTAAAACAAGGGGAAATAATTCTGCAATAAGGGGCTGGATCTGAATCCTATTTCCTTTATGCGTATGCTCAATGCATGCTTGAACCGTGTTGCAAGTTTCCATGTCCTGCATCAAATACTTTTGAAGGAGTTGAGGAGACATGAACAGTACTATTTAACCTCCTATGCTACACATATGGCCAAAATTAAGTTATTCAAGAGGACATAATTCTGCAATAAGGGGCTGGATCAGAGTCATGTTTCCTTTATGCATGTGTTCAATGCGTGTCAGAACTGTTGCAAGTTTCAATGTCCTGGATCAAATACTGTAGGAGGAGTTGCCGAGACACACTTGTATTTAACCTCTTACGCTACACATACGAGGGTAGGCTGAAAAGTTCTGAGCCTGACCAAGAAGCAGGCATCGAACAGCCATGAAATTTTGTATTCATTAAATCCAAACCTTTATTACTTGATTTGACTCAAATGAGTTCAAGTTTACATGCAACAACGTAGAAATTCTAGACTTTGAAAATTGATACTAGCACGTTTTTGAAAAAATGGACAAAATCTGGCATCATGGTGTCATCAAGTACCTCCATAAAAAGGGGTTAGCTCCTAAGGACATTCATACCGATATGGTTGCTATATTAGGGGATGATGCTCCTTCGTATGCAACCTTGAAAAGGTGGGCAGCAAATTTTAAGATGGGCAAGGACAGCCTTGAAGATGATGACCGGTGTGGACGACCCACAACGGCAACAACTGAGGAAACCACCAGCAAAATGCACAGGGCCATGATGGATGACAGGCGTTTAACTGTAAATCAGTAAGCTAACACTGTTGGCATCTCCCATGAACGAGTAGAGAACATTCTACACAGTGAATTAGGAATGTCAAAGGTGTCCGCCAGATGGGGCCACGGCTTTTGACGCCTGACCAAAAGTTGACCAGAATGAACCTGTCACAAGTCAACTTGGCTATTTTTGAAGCAGACCAAGATTGTTTTCTTGACCGTTTTGTCACTCAGGATGAGTGTTGGGTTCATCACTTTGAGCCAGAGACCAAAAGACAATCCATGCAATGGAAGCACCCTGGCTCACCCCCTCCAAAGAAGGCAAAGGTCGTCTCCTCTGCAGGGAAGGTGATAGAATCAGTGTTCTGGGATTCCAAGGGTATAATATCCATAGATTACCTTCAAAAGGGCAGAACAATTAATGGGGAGTATTATGCAGATCTGCTAAAACAATTGCGAAAAGCAATTAAGGCTAAACGACCCGGAAAATTGACAAAAGGGGTCTTGTCCCATCAGGACAATGCGCCTGCTCATAAATCGGTTGTCGCAATGGCTGCTGTGCAATACCGTGGCTTCACACTTGTCGTTCACCCTCCGTATTCACCTGATCTAGCTCCATCAGATTATTTCCTGTTTCCAAACATGAAAAAGCACTTGGCTGTTAGCATTATCGGTCAGACGAGGAGGTGATAGCTGCTGTGGAGGAGTTGTTCAGGGACCAAGATGATACCTTCAATACCACTGGGATCCAAGGACTCCAGCATCGCTGGAGGAAGTGTGGACAGGAAGGGAGACTATGTTGAAAAATAAGGCACTTTCATCATGGACAAACCATTGGATCTTGGTCAGGCTCAGAACTTTTCAGCCTACCCTCGTATGGCCAAAATGTTGAAATTGTTCATGGGGACATAATTCTGCAATAAGGGTCTGGATTAGAATCTTGTTTCCTTTTTGAACATGTTCAATGAACTGTGTTGCAAGTTTCAATGCCCTGCATCAAATACTGTAGGAGGAGTTGCCGACAAGAATAGTACTACAAAGTGTGAAGTACAGAAGGGCAAAACTATAAGACTCTCACCACTTCATAGCGGGGGCATTAAAACTTCAACAGACCAATCATATACCCTTAGGCTAATTCCAGCTAAACTTCACAGGATTTTTGCATGGGTGAACCTCTTCTAAAATATCTAAAACCTTTTCACGCCCATGAAAAAGGTCGCCGCCACAGCTTAAAATAGAAAATAGAAGTGGAGGCAATGATCAGGAATCAATACAATTAACCCACAGCTCCCATCAGAGACACCAAAGGGAAAGAAACACAAACATGAAACAACAGATCCTAATGGAAAGCGGAAAGCCAAAAGGTCAGTTACTTTCCCACAAAATGGGCAATTGGATATCCAAAACAAAATAATATAAGCGACACAAACAAAACAAAATAATATAAGCGACACAAACACCCAAAGATAAACCATAACAAAAACAAACCGCATCAGAAGAACTGCCTTGGAACAGTCAGTGAAACGAATTCCTCTGGCGAGTTTAAATCGTTTTTATGTGGCCACAATCTTCACCTCCATCGTGATTTAAACAAACAATCCGCCCAGTCAGCACGAAGGCCCCACAACCCGTCAGCGCAACATCTCCGTGAACACACAAAAAAACCTTTTAAAATGACTCGTCATATACCATTGGGCCAATTTTATTCAAGCTTTGCAGAATGTCGCTTTGGTGGCCCTGTAGCAAATGAACTAAAACGGTTCCACTCAAATGGACAAGATGGTTGCCGGAGCTAAAAATAGGAAATAACTTTATAAATGACTTCTCCACATATACCCTTAGGCCAGTTTCATTCAAACTTCACTGGATTACTACCTTGGTCATTTACCAAAATAGCGTAAACTGGTCAATATGGCTGCATGAGTTAGAAATGGAAAAAAAACTTGAAAAGACTACTCCTCCTGTCCCCTTAGGCCATTTTCATTCAGATCTCACAAGAATGTGCCTAGGTAACCCTCTTTCAAAATAATAAAAAAAAAACTGTTTCACTCCAATGATCTGAAAATAGAAATATCTTTAAATTGACAACTCTATCTACACCACTGGGCCAATTTTATTCAGTCTTCACAGGAATGTCTCACTGATGACCCACTCCACCACACACCGCTTGCAATTGAGCTTAAATGTTAATGGCTATAATTGCCACAAAAGCTAAAATGGAAATAATCTTTATTTTGCCATTGGGCCATTTTCACTCAAACTTCACAGGATTGTTGCACAGGTGGCCACCAAAATAGCTAATATGAACAAGGTGGTCACTAGGGCTAAAGATAGAAAAAAACTTGATAGCTACAGTATCCTCCTATAACCTCGGTCCAATTTCATTCAAACTTCACAGCAATGTTGCCCAGTTGACTCTCTTCCAAAGAGCTAAAACAGGTTCACTCAAGTGTACAAGATGACAGCAGGGCAAAAATATATAAAAAAAATTGTTATGAAAGAACTTATCCTACACCATTGGGCCAATTTCATTCAAGCTTCTTAGGTATGTTGCCTGGGCGGTACTTCCATATGCCATAACTTATATTCGGGTGAGTGATCCAGGGCCATCTTAGCCTCTTGTTTGGATATAATGGGGTAAACCTCTATTCCATGGCACCAGTCCCCAGAGTCAGGTCCTGGGAGTGGGGCTTAGGCGTCAAGAATCATGCTACACTCTAGATTCTTTCAAAGTACATCGTTGTGCAACTTTGGCCAAAACTCCAGTTGGAATATAATCATTTCCACATGTATTCCATAACACAAGCCCCAAAAGTTAGTTTTTGACCAATACAACCATGGGGTCCTGATTGTTCACCTGAACACTTGTTGGTCAATTTGTTTTGTCCCATATGAATGACCTTTAGCGTTGTCTACCATCTTAAAATAGTTTCTTGGAAATTCACTGCTTCACCTTTTGCCCCATACAAAAGCATTAGACACAAAAGGCATATTTGACATTGCCATAAAAAAGTCAAGTCAAGATAATCATTTACACTAATTTTGTAGTACTTGACTCTTCCAAGGTCACTAGGAATCAACATATTCAAATATCCGTTCTTTGCAACTGCTATGACTAAACTATAAAGAAGGCCATTGCCATCCTAGGGCCATAATTTCAAATTTAGTAGTACTCAGTCACCCAATTCTACATTTCAAGTTTTTAGGCAATCATCTCCGTGGTTCTGCAGTTTTTACCATATAAGGTCATGTTAGCCATCTTGGGTCATTTGACCGAGACAAATGGAATGTTCGAGAGCACTTCAAAAATTCTCTGCCTCGCTAGGAGTGTGGCAAAGAGCAGTGATCATTCACGCGTTATTTTTCAACATAGTCTTTACGAATTTCAATGCACTTAGGCCATCGATGTTCAAGCTTTAAAACAAGATAAATGACGTCATCATCAACCTTGCATTTTGGATTTCAATTCAGGGAAAAGGTAAAAATCAGACGGTGCAAGATTCAGCGAGTAAGGGCCATGCTTCATTTTTCAGCTTCTGGCATTGCTACATGTGCAGTGTGGAATGGAGGATTGTCCTACAGCAACAGAAAGCCTAATCGAAGCTTTTCTCTTCTGTCTGTTATGGCCGCTTTCAGCTGTGGCCGTTCTGATGCATATTAAGCCCCATTAATACACTGCTCAAAACAATTAAAGGAGCAAGCACATATTTCCTCCTAGTATGAAGATGTTGGATAATCATGATGAAACAACGATTCAGAAAGTTGAATAACTTTATCTGCAACATGTTAGTTTCATTGGCAACCAGTTCACAAATCACGGCCTGTAAGCTGTTAGGAAAGAATTTGAGAAATCGCCATCTTTACGTCAGATTATTTCAAATGTCATAGACATGCGCAAATCAGTCACATTTTCCTGTCAGTAATGTGTATGAACTCCTCGGGCATCACAACACTCCTGGCATCGCCGAGGCATGCTACGAATCAAATTTTGAACAGTTTGTAAAGCTAGTATTGCCCACTCATGTCTAAGCATGTTTGTGAGTTCTTGAATAGTCATTGGTGGATGATCGCCCAGTGAGATACGTCTGTAAAGATTGTCCCAAACATGTTCTACTTGGTTTAAGTCAGGAGAACGTTCCGGCCAGTCCATTACTTCAATAGTCTCACGATTAAGGTAATCCATGCACACTCTAGCAGTATGGGGGCGCGCATTATCCTGCATCAGAATGAAATTGTCACCGATTGGCCCACCGAAAGGCCTCACAATAGGATTTAGAATTTCATCTCAATACAACAATGCAGTCAATGTGCCTCCGTTTATCACGTACAAGTCCGTTCGGTCTTCATAAGAAATTTCACCCCATACCATCACCGACCCCCTCCATATCTGTCTGTTTCCACAATGTTGCAGTCCTCGTAAAGTTCTCCGGGTCGTCTCCAGACCACATGCACTCAGGGGAAATCTGCTTTCATCCGTGAACAGAACAATACGCCAGTCTTGCAATCGCCAGTTCTGATGCTCTTGGGCAAGCTCATATCGCCGTGCACGATGTTGCTTTGTGAGAATAGGCCCTCAGGCCGGACGTCTGGCCCTCAGATCACCTTCATGTAACATGTTACGTATTGTTTGATCGGATTTCCTTTGATCAATTGCATGCTGGAAATTGATTTGTAGCCTTCTGGTTGTGTACTGCCGATTTCGTAGCGCTAGATTTCGAAGATATTGAGCTTCCCTTTGTGACGCCATGCGGCGTCGGCCTTGCCCTTCTCGCCTAGTAGACTCGCCCGTCTCCTGGTAGCGTCTCCATAGCATAACTACAGCACTTCTCGATATATATCAAAGCGTTCAGCAACGATCCTTTGGGTGAACCCACTTTCAAGCAAAGCGACAGCTTGAGCGAACTTCTTCCAAGAACCGCCTATCACAATATGCCCAAAATAACGCACAACCGAAGGACTGACATGTTTCAGGCACAAACTCAAATCGCCCATACCGAATTTCAGCCGTTTTATAGGGGTATCTATGTTGTAGCTCACATTCTTGCTTTGCATGTGAACCTTGCTGCTTGACGTTTGCATGAACATTGTTAAGAAATGTGACTTTAAAAATGGTGCCTGTCCTTCAGTTTGAAAATTGCCAAGCGGTGATGTTATACAGGCTTAAAAGTTTGCCCCATTAATTGTTTTGAGCAGGGTAGTTTGATCCTTTTTGCAAGAAGTTAGTCATAAGCACACTCTCAAAGACTCAGAAAACAGAGACCATCGATGCAATTTGTTTGAACGTCCAGGGATGCAGAGACACAGGATGTTTCTACTGTTTGCTTCGATTCAGGACAAAAATGGTCTCTACCAAATGTACAAGAAGAACAGAACCCCTAAAGACAGGAAGGAATTTATCCAAATGAGGCACCAGGTAAGGCACAAACTTAACCTTGCCCACAATCAGTACTCGGAGGAAATGCTAGGAATCAGCAAGACAGATTATCCTTTGTAAATCTTCACACTCAGACTGTGCTAAATAAGTCTAAAATGACTCTAGAGGTACATCCTCCCTTAGCAGGGATGGTCAGCTTTTTACTGACAGCAAGGACAAGGCCGATATCATCATCAGTCAATTCCAGTCGGTTTTCACACCCAAACCCCCTTGGCAGTCAGCAGTCTCGCTCAAAAGGCAGTTCAGGACATGGTTGATGAAGGTAAATTTGGCACCATGTCTGTGCCTGGTAATCACTTAAATAGCCAGCCTACTATGCCAGATCTTGAGTTATCTGAGAATGGGATCCTGAAATTGTTAAAGGACTTGGACCCCGATAAGGAAGCAGGATCAGATCAACTAAAACCCCTTGTACTTAAGGAGCTCCAAGAGGTAATTGGCCCCATGTTGAATGTCAATTTTCAGAGGTCTTTTGAAACAGATGTGTTCCCTTTAGACTGGATTGACGCAAATGTGTGTCCCCTGTTCAAGGAAGGTGACAAAAGCACAACCTCAAATTACAGGCCTTTATCATTAACATGTATACTGTGTAAAGTTCTAGACCACACTGTTGCGTCAAACCTTGTAGCCCATTTGGACTCACGCCAGTTGCTCTATGATCTTTAGCATGGCTTCAAATCCAAGAGATCCTGTGAGACACAGCTGATGATGCTGATGGAGGACTTGTCTAGGAATGCTATAAATGGGCGATATACTTACCTCATTTTGTAAGACTTTAGCAAAGCTTTTGACAATGACAACCATGAAAAAATTGCTGCATAAATTTCACCATTACGGCATTCGTGGGCGTGTTCACCAGTGGATCAAAGCCTTCCTTTCAAATAGAACGCAGACTGTCGTCTTGAAAGCATCTGTTACTTCATTGGTACTACAAGGCTCTATTTTGGGACCAATTTGATTTTTGGTCGTTATAAATGTTTGTTTGTTTGACTTGGTTAGGCCCAGTTAACACGTTTTAGGTCATTTTTGAGCCGGTCCATAATAGAATAAGAAAAATAAGGTATATCCTTGTAAACCCCAGTTTTACTTTATAAAAGTGGTGTTCAAGTGGGTCAGAATTATATAGACATGTTTTCGTGATGTGAACAATATGACCACCAGAGCTAAAGTTAGAAAAAAACATCAAATCACATCTCCTGTCAATTCTACGGTTCGATTTCAAAATAATATACGGAATTGTTCCTCTATGGCCCTGTACCAAAATTGCTAAAATGTCATTTCACTCTTCTGAACAAGGTTGCTGCCAGGGCCATAAATAGAGAGAGAGAGAGAAGAAAAAAAAACACATATGGCTTGATTTCAAAATAATTTCACAGAAATGTTCCTCCCATAGCCCTATACCAAAATTATTGAATTGCTTCCACTCCACTGAACAAGATTTCTGTCAGAGCTAAGAAAACAAATAGTCACAGTCAGCTGATTCAACGTACTCCACTGATTGGCTTCTTTTCGAAAAGAACTTAAATTAACTTTCCTCTAAAGCCAGTGGCTAAATTATTATTATTTTTTTTACAAACTCTCTATAAAATAAAACAGTATAAAAAGTGCTTAAATGTTTCTGCTGCACTGGACAAAGTATGTAGCAGATAGAGTAAAATAAAAGCATCAGCAAAAGGTAATACATCTGGACTCAGGTGAGCGAATAAGGTCCATCATGGCTTTCTCGTTTTATTTTCATTAATTATTTTATTTTATTTTTTTTTATATTTTATTTATTTTTATTTATTTAAGTTTATTTATTTTATTATTTATTTACTCTTTTGCTTATTTACGTGCCAAACCCAGGCGTGGGGCGGTCGGGCTACTCAGATATTTGCCTATCACAAGCTGGGACTATTTTTCTAGGTCTAGAATTTTAATATTATTTTTTTTTTAATTTAATTTTTTTTTTTCAATTTATTTATTTGCTTTTTAGGGGGGTGGTCTATTTTTTTGGCTTTAAGCCATTTAGCAGGTATTGTTGGGGTCACTTTTAAAACTGACAGTTTTATGAGGCTATTCAAAAAAATTGTTTGGGTGGGGTTGGGGTGGTGGCTTTCGTTTGGCGTGCGTAATACTTAAAGAGTATTGTCGACATATTTTTCAAATGCTTTTTTCTGCGCAACAGTTTAGTGGCATTGTAACTAAAGAGTTATACTGTATACTGTTGGCCGAAACTAGCTAGTCTGGCCCAGAAAACATGTACACTCCATATCTTTCACTTCTGTGGTGTATTCCTTGCTTCCAAAGGATAACCCTTTTATAGAACATATTTAACTCCACTACAGCTGGTGTGTGGGAATGTGTGGCGGCGGTAAAACGTCTCCCTGCCCTACATCATAGTGTAGATTATATTTTCTTGTCCTTTGGGATCATTGATTCCATTGTGGAATTTTGAAAATATCTGAGGGTCACTGATGAGGCCTAATTGGCCAGAACTAGCTAGTCTGGCCCAGAAAACATGTACACTCCATATCTTTCACTTCTGTGGTTTATTCCTTGCTTCCAAAGGATAACCCTTTTATAGAACATATTAAAGCACTTTTATTATCAATGTATTAATTGTACGGGAGAGAAAAATGTAAAAACACACTTTAACATGTTTCCGAGTTTTATTGTATGTATTTCTAATAACGCTTCATTGAACTTGAATAGTTTTTCAAATAGCTACCGATAACAGTTTATTTCGTGGAAATTGCTTTTATAATGACCGAGATATGTCAAATTGAAATGCATGCCGTCATATCTTTACACTGGCGAATTTACGTTTTAAAATGGACAGAAAGGCTGAAATTCGCAGCTACATTAAATGCCGCGTTAGGCTTCACAAAGGTTCAAGTTAGATATTTGATGAATCGTGTGGCATATATGTACCTCTTGCCATTTCAAAGCGCACAATCTATCTGTGGGTCAAAGCTTTTAAAGCTGGTAAATCATCGGTCAAAGATGATATCCGTGTTGGTAAGCCCAAGACCTCCATCACCAAGGTAACCATCGCTGCTGTAAAGGCAGCGGTCGAAGAAGATGCGCTACTGTCAGTGAAAGAGATAGCTAATTGCACTGGCATATCTGAAGGCAGCGTGCATACCATTCGGCTTGAGAAAGATTTGCGCTAGTTGGGTACCCCATTTGCTCACTGAGGAGCAAAAGAAGCAACGCCTTAAATGTGCCCAACAGCTCTTGAAAAAAAACACTGTGAGACCCGAGTTATTTCTAACTTGCTAACAGGTAACGAAACCTGGATGCACGTGTTTGAGCCACAGGGAAGATCTGATAACAAACAGTGAAAGTGCAAAGATCAAAAGCGCCCCTGTATTGCCAAGAGAACAATCAGCTCCAAGAAGATGGTGTATGCAATCGTCTTCAATTCTAGTAGACCAGTGGTTCAGTTTGTTTGCCAATGGAAAGCCATAGGAAGGCTTCAAAAATCCCGGACATACCCTTCTCGACATTTACACCTTTTCTTCGTTCGGGTCGATGGGCATGGTGGCCGAAGCTTGCTTACCAAGTAATGCTTACTATCCACGGACGCCTGATTACACTCTTCTGGAGTCCATGTCTGTTGATCTGAACATTGATCTTTGCCATTTTGTCTATGGACTAATGATTTGGATTAACGCTTTGGTACTACAACCTCAACTACTTCCTACATTATACTGGTTACCGAAGCTTCACAAAAATCCTTACAAAGCTAGTTTTATAGCCAATTCTAGTGCTTGTACGACAACCGAATTTTCTAAATTACTTACGTCATGTGTAACAGCTATTAAAAATCATGTGTCTAGATACTGTGAAAAGGATTACGCAGATTCTGGCATTAACTTGTTTTGGACTTGATATTGATACTAATACTCCTGATTCATGTGATTGTAAAAACTCAAAGTATTGCTATCCTGCTGCTGGTTCGCTGGTTCAGATCTTGATATTGATACTAATACTCCTGATTCATGTGATTGTAAAAACTCAAAGTATTGCTATCCTGCTGCTGGTCATGTAATTACAACAAGGTCTATCGGAACCCGAATTTTATGGTGACTTAGTATATAAATTCAGAAAAATATATAACCGCAATGACTTCAGCACCCAATTTCGTAAAATCATTCTTCGATATAAAAAGATTGGGTACAACATGGATATTATACGACAGACTGCATGCATGGTAGTTAACCCAATCACGGTTGGCAACTTTGCTTCCCTCTTTAATTGCACGCCGGTGGGTCAGGCCTCAGATTCTATGACGGCTCCAACGTAAAGGCTTATTGAGAATTAGAGAGATCTAATTCAAGGTAATGTTGGTTGGTGCCTGATGCTCTGTCTCTGGTCGGGCCCATCGGAGTCTAACTGTTGGTTTTCTTTTGCCCCAGCATTTCAGTGGTTTCTTGCTGTCGAGTCCTTACCGTTGTCTCACCTCTGTGGTTCTTTGATTTTTGTGTTCACGGAGATGTTGCACTGATGAGTTAGGAGGCCTTCATGCGGACTGAACAAATTATTTGTCTTAATCGCGACGGAAGTAAGGGCGAGGATTGTGGCCACGTAAAATCGATTTAAGCCCCCCAGTGGAAATCTTCCACTGACCGTTCCAAGGCGGCTCTTCTGTGGTGATTTATTTATGTTGTTGTTTGTTACTTACTGTGTGTATCACTTGTGTCTTTTAATTTTGGATGGCCATATGGCCATTTTGTGGGAAAGTAACTGTCCTTATGGCCTTCCTTTGTTTAGGTTTCCATTATGGTCTGGTCGCCTATTGTTTGTATTTCTTTCCCTTTGGTGTCTTTTATGGGTGGAGTAAGTTAATTGTATCAATTCCTGATCTTTGTTTTACTTCTACTTTAAAAAATCAAGTGAAGTTTTAAATAAACTGAAACAAGAGGTTTTCGTGGGTCTAGTTTGTCGTACAATGTTTCCACTTTTAAATAACTTTAGCTCATAATTTGATCAAAGAAAAACTTTTTACTTTAATTGAAACTATTTTTCTTCGCGAAAAGTGTCTGTATTTGGCCTGAAATGATAGAAATGCTTATTTTGTTTCTTGAGATGACAATAATCGTTATGAATATTGAACATGCCAAATAGTTTGTGAGGCACTTTCCTTTGTATTGGATAATATCTATATAAGGTTTGGATCTCAATTATTTGAACAAGTAGTTGGTATTCCGATTGGTACAAACTGTACTCCCGTGTTGCAGATTTGTTTCTGTTTTGTTTTGAAAAAAGAATTTATGTTGTCCCTTTCTAAAAATAAACAAACCAATGTTTTTGAGGCGTTTAACTCTACCTCTCGATATTTGGATGATCTTTAAAATATTGATAATATTTATTTTGATCAAATGGTTGATAGACTATATCTAAAAGAATTACAGTTAAATTAGGCTAATTTTGGTGACTCTGTGAAGCCCCATTTTTGGATTTACTGTTTCTAATGGTACTGTCTCTTCCAAAATTTACGAGCTTGCTGTCATGTTGATGACTCCAATGATCGCAACAAGATTTTAACAGCTACACTTCTAAAACAAGGCTATCGGTATCATAAACTGTGCAAAACATTTTCAAAATTTTATCGTCGACATTACGACATTATTTCTAAATATTGCATTTCTTTGAAGACACTTCTGCAACAGGGACGTCGGAACCTGAGTTTGATGTGGATTTAGTGTATAAATACCGAAGAATACTAGGTAGTGGTAATTTTTCTGTTCAGTTCTGAAAATAAAAATGTTGCTAAATACAAGAAAAGTGGTTATAGCATGGATGTTATGCGACAGACCGCGTGTTTGCTTGTCAACCCTTTTACAGTGGACAACTTTGCTTCGCTGTTTAACGGTGATGGGCCGGACTCTTAGATGACGATCCCACCCTAAATCCTTTGAATTCGGGAAGGGAGGAGCTGGATATTTCCTGGATTCGATCCTACGTGATCTAACTGGTGGTTTTCTTCTGCTCTGGCGTCGGATTGTTGTTACGTCCTCAACCCCGATACATGATAATATTAATCTATACAAAACTATTTTACCATATATTTTTATCATGACTCACTGTTGAGCTAGAAAGCCTCGATGCGGATCAATTTGTTATTGTTATTTTGTTTGATACTGACTGGAAATGAGGGCGAGGGTTGAATTTTCATAAACTCCGAAGTTGAAGCCCAGCCCCCCCCCCCCCCCCCCCCCCACTCCCAGTTGTTTTAATACTGACCGTCCCATGGCGGTCGTACTTTTGTTATTTGTTATTTCGCTTTGTGCCCTTGGTTCATGTTTCGTCTGTTTTGTGTGTGCCTCCGTGTCACTTTCTATAGTTGACTTGAGACGGATGCGTTCTTAGATTGTGGCCTTTCCTGAGTGACCTCTTCTTACTAGTTGTCCTTCTGGTCATACAGTCACTGGGCGATTCAATAAGAACGTTGAACTTAAGAAAGTCAAGGCATTATACAATAAGAAGCATCCAAGCAAAGGCTGGTCCTGATCCTTGACAATGGCTTCTTTCACAAGTCTTAGGTTGTGAGGTCGTATTTGGCTGCTGAAAAGGTCGAGGTTGTAAATCATCCTACCTATTCTCCTGACCTGAGCCCATGCGACTTTTTCTTGTTTCTAAGGCACAAGAAAATGCATTCTGGAAAGAAATATAAGTCCAGAAGTGCATATGGCAGCGTGATTTATCAGTGCCTCCAACAGGTACCCAAAGAAGACTACCAAGCAGCTTTTAGAAATTGGATCCGAATGTTACAAAAATGCGTTTCGGCAGAGGGGGTGGGGCGTACGTTGTGGGCCTGCAATAGGGAAAAAATTAAACGGAGCGTTTAGGAAATAGTGACAAACTTTTTGAAGGATTAACAGAAAGCAAGCCGGCATGGTTTTGGAATCATCTTGGCGTTATGCTAAAATATGCAGATGTTTTGGGGGCTATTGATTATGAATATTGGACAAAAAGAATCAGCGAGCCCGATTAGAAACGTGCTCAGCGCAAAGCCAGAGCTAAAGCATCGCCAAAAGAGCTTATTTCCTCCGACATCTCTTGCTCTATATGCAACAGTCATCTTAGAACACACAAAGAGCACTTCGCGCATTTGATTAAAACTGATCATTACCAGACGAATTATAACTATAAATTTTGGAGAATAATTCGTATTATTTGTTTAAACGCGACACGTATGATGGTGATCTACCATCAAAGATAATAGCCTGAACATTATCGTCCGCGGGGGACATTACAGTTGGCCCTAAAGGATCACTAAACAGTCTGGTAAGCTCAACATGCACAAGGTATCTTAACCTTCTTTTATATAATACACTCTTATATGTAGAACGGGTATTGAAGTTTTACATGGTAAATATTTACATATATACTGCTTGACTTACTGAACCTTGTTCGATATAGTCATTCATAATTTATATTTATTGCCGGAGACGATTAAAAAATCATGCATGTTTCTTTTCAAATCCTGTATGCATGTACTATTGTATTCTGTCTGTGTACGAACGTGTATATTTTTGACAAATCAACATAAATAATGGTTAAACCAAGAACCATTTTTTATGTTTCCTGTTATTATATACTGCCTTCTGTGGGTATGGTTAACCGTTTAGTATTGAAAGTAAATTGCACGACCCGCAGAAAAAGCGACCGACCGAAGTCGGTTGGTTTTCTAGAGTGCCCTAAAATCACCGTGTCATTCTGTCAGTCTGTCATTCTGTCAGTCTGTCAGTCTGTCTGTCCGTCCGTAACCCGTTTGTAAAAATTGGTGATAGCGCCTTAACCGCTTAGAATATTTAAACAATTTTTGGCATACTGATAGATATCAATGAGATCTAACCAATGAACTTGCGAAATATTACATTCCATTCAGTATAGCCTCGCCGAGGCGAAAAATGTGAAAATTTCCGAACTGCTTCTCCTCGGAAACCGTTGTGCCGATTGAAGTCAAATTTTCTTATGGAGCCTCTATGGGAAGGAGGAAACCAAAATTTGCTCATGGGGTCCAGGTTACATGACCAAAACGGCCGCCAAGCCATATATGATATGTCTGTCTGTCTGTCCGTAACCCGTTTGTGAAAATTGGTGATAGTGACTTAACCGCTTGGAATATTTTAAAATTTTTGGCGTACTGATACCTTGACCTTCTTTGTGCCTAGGTCAAACTTTGACACATATGCTTTTGTATTGGAAAAGTGAGAATGCATTTTATCCTGCAAACGATTCAGAAAACAGTACTAAAGTAATGAGATCTAACCAATGAACTTGCGAAATATTACATTCCATTTAGTATAGCCTCGCCGAGGCGAAAAATGTGAAAATTTTCGAACTGCTTCTCCTCGGAAACCGTTGGGCCGATTGAAGTCAAATTTCATATGGAGCCTCTATGGGATCGGGGAAACCAAAATTTGCTCATGGGGTCCAGGTCACATGACCAAAATGGCCGCCAAGCCATATATGGTCTGTCTGTCTGTCCGTCCGTAACCCGTTTGTGAAAATTGGTGATAGTGACTTAACCGCTTGGAAAATTTAAACAATTTTCGGCATACTGATAGATATTAATGAGATCTAACCAATGCGAAATATAACATTCCATTTAGTATAGCCTCGCCGAGGCGAAAAATGTGAAAATTTTCAAACTGCTTCTCCTGGGAAACCGTTGGGCCGATTGAAGTCAAATTTCATATGGAGCCTCTATTGGATCGGGGAAACCAAAATTTGCTCATGGGGTCCAGGTCACATGACCAAAATGGCCGCCAAGCCATATATGGTCTGTCTGTCTGTCCGTCCGTAACCCGTTTGTGAAAATTGGTGATAGTGACTTAACCGCTTGGAATATTTAAACAATTTTCGGCATACTGATAGATATCAATGAGATCGAACCAATGAACTTGTGAAATATTACATTCCATTTAGTATAGCCTCGCCGAGGCGAAAAATGTGAAAATTTTCGAACTGCTTCTCCTCGGAAACCGTTGGGCCGATTGAAGTCAAATTTCATATGGAGCCTCTATGGGATGGGGAAACCAAAATTTGCTCATGGGGTCTAGGTCACATGACCAAAATGGCCGCCAAGACATATATGGTAAAAACCCTTCAAAAATAGTCTTCTCCAGAACCACTGGACAGATTTCCACGAAACTTGATAAATAGCATCTGGGACGTAGGCCCATCATAAATTGCTAAAATTGTGACCCTGGATTGACCTTGACCTTCTTTGTGCCTAGGTCAAACTTTGACACATATGCTTTTGTATTGGAAAAGTGAGAATGCATTTTATCCTGCAAACGATTCAGAAAACAGTACTAAAGTAATGAGATCTAACCAATGAACTTGCGAAATATTACATTCCATTTAGTATAGCCTCGCCGAGGCGAAAAATGTGAAAATTTTCGAACTGCTTCTCCTCGGAAACCGTTGGGCCGATTGAAGTCAAATTTCATATGGAGCCTCTATGGGATCGGGGAAACCAAAATTTGCTCATGGGGTCCAGGTCACATGACCAAAATGGCCGCCAAGCCATATATGGTCTGTCTGTCTGTCCGTCCGTAACCCGTTTGTGAAAATTGGTGATAGTGACTTAACTGCTTGGAATATTTAAACAATTTTCGGCATACTGATAGATATCAATGAGATCTAACCAATGAACTTGCGAAATATTACATTCCATTTAGTATAGCCTCGCCGAGGCGAAAAATGTGAAAAAATTCGAACTGCTTCTCCTCGGAAACCGTTGGGCCGATTGAAGTCAAATTTCATATGGAGCCTCTATGGGATGGGGGAAACCAAAATTTGCTCATGGAGTCCAGGTCACATGACCAAATAGAAGCCCCTGTGGTGCAGTGGTTATGCTACTCGCCTTGTAAACCAGGGATCCCAGGATCGATCCCGGGCTTCTCCAGACTTTCGGATGAGTCTTTAAACCGAGGTCCCGTCTCCGTATGACCTTAGCTGTTGGTGGGACGTAAAACAAAAACTCACTCACTCACATGACCAAATTGGCCGCCAAGACATATATGGTAAAAACCCTTCAAAAAAAGTCTTCTCCAGAACCACTGGACAGATTTCCACGAAACTTGATAAATAGCATCTGGGACGTAGGACCATCATAAATTGCTAAAATGGTGACCCTGGGTTGACCTTGACCTTCTTTGTGCCTAGGTCAAACTTTGACACATATGCTTTTGTATTGGAAAAGTGAGAATGCATTTTATCCTGCAAACGATTCAGAAAACAGTACTAAAGTAATGAGATCTAACCAATGAACTTGCGAAATATTACATTCCATTTAGTATAGCCTCGCCGAGGCGAAAAATGTGAAAATTTTCGAACTGCTTCTCCTCGGAAACCGTTGGGCCGATTGAAGTCAAATTTCATATGGAGCCTCTATGGGATCGGGGAAACCAAAATTTGCTCATGGGGTCCAGGTCACATGACCAAAATGGCCGCCAAGCCATATATGGTCTGTCTGTCTGTCCGTCCGTAACCCGTTTGTGAAAATTGGTGATAGTGACTTAACCGCTTGGAATATTTAAACAATTTTCGGCATACTGATAGATATCAATGAGATCTAACCAATGAACTTGCGAAATATTACATTCCATTTAGTATAGCCTCGCTGAGGCGAAAAATGTGAAAATTTTCGAACTGCTTCTCCTCGGAAACCGTTGGGCCGATTGAAGTCAAATTTCATATGGAGCCTCTATGGGATGGGGGAAACCAAAATTTGCTCATGGAGTCCAGGTCACATGACCAAATTGGCCGCCAAGACATATATGGTAAAAACCCTTCAAAAATAGTCTTCTCCAGAACCACTGGGCAGATTTCCACGAAACTTGGTAAATAGCATCTGGGACGTAGGCCCATCATAAATTGCTAAAATGGTGATCCTGTGTTGACCTTGACCTTCTTTGTGCCTAGGTCAATCTTTGACACATGTGCTTTTGTATTGGGAAAGTGAGAATGCATTTTATCCTGCAAACGATTCAGAATACAGTACTAAAGTATAAAATATATTTTTGCTCCTTACGATAAGGCGCATTTATTGGGGGGAACCGTTTTAGGTCCAGGTCACATGACCAAAATGGCCGCCATACCCATATATGGTAACACTCATAAAGCTAAAAGCATCCGGCGGGTCGTGCACTTCAGCTGAAGCACTGGTTTTAGCCTTAAGTGCACAGGTGGTCTAGGCATGCATTCATTATAACAATCTAAACTTTTCCAGTATTTCTGTGCCCAAATGACACCTCTGAGGATAAGCTTAGTTAAAGTTATATGATGAATCAAACTTGCTTGACTTATACATAACCCTCGTGATAAATTGTACCCCCTGTGTCTCGGTTGTAGCTTACTTAAATATACCATTTGTGTGATTTTTTACATCACTTTTGCAGTTTTCCCTTATCTGAAAAACTATTGTCTATTGCTATAAATAATATAAAATGTAATTACATGTATTTTTAGTCGAATCAGTTTCTTAACATTTGTCACTTTTCTGTTTGCCTTGGTATCATAGGAATGCCTGTTGGCATAGGAAAATTCTGCCTATGTACATATCTGACATGTTTGTAAATACAAGCTGAAGTATTTGTATCTATTATCTCGTAGTCTTCACCTCCTTTTAAAGGAGAACCGCGCCCACGGGCAAGTAAAATCTTCTTAAGTTAACGTCACTATACACGTTTGATGTGTAAAACTTGTGGAAGGCACTAAAGGTGTCTCTTGGTAAAACACATATTCCCCTCACCAGTAAGAATTATCGCTAAATATATACATTGGGTGCCAACTTTCACTCTTTTCAGTGTTTCATCTCTTTCAGCAGAATGTTATAATGGGTAAGGTGTAAGTTATGTATGAGACGTCTTGAATGGTATTCAATTTTAGATAACTTCTGTATATTTTCATTTGTAAATTTATCAGTTATTAAGGTTGTTCAGCCCAGGAGATTTTGTACTTGTCGCCTTATAGACAGCTGCTCAAATAGTATATGATATGATCCAATTCATATGTGATGTCTTTCAGAATATTTTGTCGTACATTGTTTAGTGTAGGACAATGTAATAAAAATCTTCTAGAGTTTCTTCATTCTCTTTACACAGTAAACAGATAGGGTCATCCCCAACTATTATTGACATTTATACCTTTGGCGCAAAGGATTAAGCCTTTTACTGTGCGCTGACCTTCTCGGCTTACCTGTACAGAATATCTTGTTGGAAATAGCAGGCGCTTTAATGGAAAACAATTTTTAAACAAATATAACTTTTTTATTTTTCAATTTGACAAACATGTTCCGCTTTAATCTAATTGTCCGTTTAAATTCCTTTAAAACGATATCAAAAAAGTGGAACTTTTATTTAATTAGCTGCCGGCATTTTTATTTTCAAATTAATAACCCTTTATCCTTACTAGAATCATACAAAACTGTGGAAAACACCGACAGTACCCTACTTTAACGGCTAAAATCTGCATTTTTTGTTAATATCGTAAAAAGCGCCCGTATCAGACGTAATGTGTTTACAATATTGTGCATTTTGATAGCAATAATTATATTTTATGATAATATTTAATAACGGCATTTTGCGATTAAATTTGGAGCTTATTCAGAAAAAGCTTTATCGTCTACACACGCGTGTAATCCAAAAGCGGATCATTTTCATTCAACTGCAAAATCAACACATCTTCGCCTGGGCATCTCCTTGGAGTGTAAATCAATCTAAGAATGCGGTGTCTGATCTGCATCTTATTTATTTATTTATTTATTTATTCATTTATTCATTTATTTATTCACGTATTTTTTTATTTCCATGACCTGGTTAGATTTTTGTACATTCTTTATACTTACTAGGCAAAGGGGGTCTTTCATTTGTGCCCATGCATGTTTTTTCTTTAAACTTTGTATATTAATAACTCAGCATATATAACCTATAAAAATGTATTTAATAAATTATATAAATCAAAGTAGGACTCAGGAGGCCACTCTAACTGACTCCCTCAATGAGCTGGTGTCTGTCTCTAAATAAGTGCGTCTTAAATCTAATGTTTTATTTAGTTTCAAGATCTGTGAACTGGATTGAATGCAGAACTCCATAGGCATTCCTTTGATACTAAAAAACCTTTTGAATTAATTAAAGTTTACATTTTCTGATAAAATAATTATCAAAAATCTCATTTTTTAATTAAAATTTTAAAAAATTATCAAAATTCAATCCCTTAGATAAATATGTTTTAGTCTTTGTCAAGATTTCATTTTGCTAGGAAAACTTGCTATATGTATCTTCTTTAGCTATGCCAAATTTCATGAAGATCTGAAACCGGTAACACTGTAGTTTTACACCTTTAATGGATGTTAGTCGTTTCTGGAAAATTTACTATTTTATTGAAATCATCCAAGAACCGTACAAAAAGGAAATTCGTAACACTCACATAATAAAAAATAGATAAAACAAATCAAAATGAAGACATATTGAGCTGATCTAGCTTAGAAACTATTAAAATATCATGAATTTCTGATATTTTCCTTTCATTTATACACTATGATCTATCCAAAATAGTAGATTGTGAAACACTAAATCAAAAGGTTTTCTAATCAACAAATTAGGCTTAACAACATACTTAACAACATATATTGCTTTTATATTAGCAGCAACATTATTGTGAACATGTGCAACTTTATTTAATGTGTGTGTGTGTGTGTGTGTGAATTCGGGTTTAACGTCGCTTTCAACAATTTTTCAGTCATATCATGACGGTGTCTGGTTGCGACAGGGAGCTCAATGCTCACTTTTATAGTGCTGCCTCACTGAAGTATCATGTCCCAGACACATTACATGATACCACACCCAGTCACATTATCCTGACACTGAGTCGACCAGTCCTAGCTCTACCCCGTAAATCTGAGTGCCAAACGAGGAGCAGCTAGTACCATTTTTAACGACTTTGGTATGTCGCGGCCTGGGATCGAACCCGTGACCTCCCGTTCCCCGGAGCGGACACTCTACCAACTGAGCTATCGGGGCCGGTAACTTTATTTAATGACTTTGCGTAAGTCATGCTACTCAAATAGGTGTAAGGCAAGGAGATCCATTATTTTCATTTCCATACCAAGCTGGTATGCAAGGACGCAATGCTCAGTGGTTTGTTGTTACTACTAAAAATAGTTCTGTTGATAAATCCATGGCCAGATTAAGCCTTAGATATACTCTGTCTTTATGAACGCTGGATTATTTACCTAACAAAAAAGTTACAGTAATTATTGGTTAGTATTTCCAAAAATCGAAATGTCACTCATATTGAGTTTCTGTTGCAAAAGATGTCATTGATGGATGAGGCGCAGAATATTTGGTGTAAACAAAGTAGAAAGCTGTTCCATGACCTAGAGAAATTTTGCTGTTAGACAGGGGAGAAACAGTTTCCTTCTTTATAGTACACATACACAAATATGTATCTTTTCTGCATTGGTATTGTAATTGTTGACGTTTATTTAGTGTCTTATTTTTTCTATTTACTTTGTCAATATAGTGGTTAATTTATCGGCCTTTAGTATTTTTTTTCTGGTTGTAAAACTTTCAACCACTTCTTGAATGTTTCTGCTGAATGCAAGTTCACTGTTTTTTTTTTTCTAAGCACTGTTCTTGCTTGCTTTTTGTTCATTTATAATTACCAGTACATTTCTGTGCAATGTATCTCTCAGCTTAGAAAGAGCATTGCAGTGTTTGGACAGAAAAAAGCATCACAATGTATTTACTGAAAATAATTTAAAACCCTATGAGAAATGCGATAACTACTCACAGATTGAATAATTATTATCAACAGTTTAAATGCGTCTTGATATCTTACATAATGTGCTTTGTAATTACTGCAACAACTGCTAAGATAGGTAAATAAAGTGAAAGACCTATACAAATATATAGACAACACAATCATGATCACATACGTTTTGGAATACTGACAAATGTGCGACCATGTGAATTCTAAAAGCAAATTCAAATGGCTTTGGAATACAGCTTCAGGAAGCCTTTGATTTCGTTCATAGGGGCTATACAAAAAAGATAGACTGGCTAGTGCCTATGCAGATACAAATTCTGAAAACTTAATGTCCAGGAAAAGTAATCTCAAGTGTTATTGATTTTCCCTAGAGTAAACCTTTCTTTTTAAATGGACAGTTAGGGTTAAATAAACAAACAACAGTTTGACTTGAGAGTCATTTATCTCGAGTTGGATAACAAATCTCACAAAATCTGAAGCAACATCTAAAGTGACTGGTATGTTGTTGATTTGAATGTTAAATCTAAACATCACCTTAGCACCATTACCAAATTAGACAAGAAAGACAGAAAGAAAACTGCGCACATGATTACATGGGTGCGTTTAATGACGTTTGTCATCAAAACCTTTGCGGTATAGTTCTGTAGACAAAATAGTTTGTTCCATAGGGGGCAAATTTACCGAAATGGATGTTTTGAAATAATACTTATAATTATGCTATGAACTACTTACACAAACCATACTATATTATAGCCATCCAAATTGAAAGCAATAGTAAAGTATTATAAAACAGCATGACCAAAACATGATAACTATATAATTTCACATTTTGCTGAATCAGGACTATCAGTATTCAGTCTGTTAAAACACAATGTTACCGGTCTTCAATTTCCATCAAAATTCATCAACATGTTCCTAAGATATGTGGGTAGTTTTTATGCTAAAATGGTGTCTTGACAAAAATTGGAACATGGTAAAAATGCATATAAAATTTTAATGAATACAAAAATAGGAGCTGACATATGGGGACACCATCAACGAAAATTGAATGCATAGCCACTATTGCTAGACATATGAGGTCATTCATAGTATCAACTAACTCACCAATTATGGCTTTAATTCATAAAACATAGCAGCATTATATATATGAAACTCTGAATACTGCAGACAAGTTTATATGAGAGTACCTTCTGTTGTGATAGAGACTTCATAAAATATGCAATAAATTTACTACGGATTTAAATTTAAAAGTGAATGCATCGTAATTATAATGGTTATACCCAAGGCAATTATTGTACATAATTTCATCAAAATCCAAGCGTGGGCAGAAACCAATGCAAATTTCCTATACCTTGAAAGACCCCCTTTAAATAAACATTGCTAGTATTAAGATTTATGATTACATTTGTTTGTTTTGTATGTTTGTATGATTATAGCTAAAAGAAAGAAAGAAAGAAAGAAAGAAAGAAGCCCATGTGAATTCCTCACGAAATTTCTAAAAAAAGTTAAAAATTAAATTTGTTATAATTTATATCTTATTCCCATTACTCAGATACAGGCTAAACTGACATTTCGTTGTTCGCACATTGTTTTGCTGGAATGCAAGAGGAATGTTTGTTTTATATTACTTTTTTTTCTTTTTGTAACACTGTTTGATTATTTAAAAGCTATTGTGAATTCAGTCTGGTAAATAAAAAAACCGTAAAGATGCCATTAATGCCTATGTTAATTGTTTTGTATTCATTATTATCATCTTGGTTGTAATGAACACCTTATTAAAAACTGCTTTATATGGAGAAAATTGGGGTTTACTTTGGTATTCATTTTTTTTTTCATTTCTTCTCCAAAACATAGGTTGTGGGTACTTGTTGGAGCCATCTCAATGAGGCGGTTCTAACTATGTTTTAAATATTGATGAGTTTACTTTGACGAATTAACTGTTTTTGAGATATCAAAAATGCACTATGCAGCACGGATGTATTATCGTAATGTGATTATTATTATTATTATTATTATTATTATTATTATTATTAATCTAATGATTATTAGAAAATTCTCTTATTTATTTATTTCAACTGTTAAATGATTTAAGATAATGTGTGTACCCTTTTTCTGGTGTTCTTTCCATGATGCTGTGAAAAAGAATATACATGTAAACCAAACTTTATATAAAACAGTCGGGTTTTCAGGAATCAGTATGATTTAACACAAAAACATTGGTAGAAAGTACTTGTAAGAACCATATCAATTTGGCGGTTCTGTGCCCATATATTTTTTCAGCTCACTCAGTGGGGAAACATCACGGGTATTTAAGCTGAAGACAATTATCGCTTTTTTTTTATGACACACGTAATGTGTATTGTATGTCGGCTACTGACCGTCAGGAAGCCTGACGATTAATGGACAC
The DNA here is from genome assembly GCA_963580285.1 of Lucinisca nassula. Classification (NCBI taxonomy): domain Eukaryota; kingdom Metazoa; phylum Mollusca; class Bivalvia; order Lucinida; family Lucinidae; genus Lucinisca; species Lucinisca nassula. The sequence goes on from OY757014.1 coordinate 36,907,035, forward strand.
GCGCGCAATGTATACTGTATTACCGTCTTTCCGGAGAGATTAAAATTTATCGAATGACATTATTCATATCCATTAAGCTCTAAGCAGAATAGGTACTATTTAGATAATGATAATCTATTATAATTATTATTATTATTATATCTTGGATCCAAAATACATGTTTGTTTTGTTTGTTTGATTTGAGGTAAAACGACCCCGTCAACACTGTATAGGTCATTTTGGAGACACTGCTTCCAATTTTGTGGGACTTTTACCCGACAATGAGATGAAATGACATCTCAAACCCTGTCGCCCAATGAAACCAATAGGGTTTATAAGCATGGACGGTCCGACTCACACCGCTTTGCCTGGACAGGCTTAGATCCTCTAAGCGGTTTACCAGTACTGGTGTGTGGTCGGTTTCAGCTCAGCGTGGAAGCATCATGCAGCCCATCTATTTCTTCAAGCCCCGGTGGGCGGGGGCGCGAAATATACATGTATACTGGGTCCAAGTTACGAGAATACATCCGTTTGACATAGTACCTTCTTATAGGTTGTGGGTTATTGCTAGAACCGTTGCTTTAAAATTTATTTAAATTGCTTCAACAGACAAATACATATTATGCAAGATTTTCTAGAGCCGTTCTAAAGAGTACCCACAACCTATGTCTTGTACAGAAGAAAAGGTTTGGGATGATTGCTGGAAACGCTTCATTGACAACATACATCTTTATTTTGTCCCCATCAACACTGTATAGGTCATTTTGGAGACGTTGCTTCCAATTCCCGACATTAAGATGAAATGACATCTTAAGCCCTGCCACCTAATTACACTAATAGGGTTTATATGCATGAACGCCATGATCCAACTCGCATAGATATGTTGTAAATAAATATATTATCTAAATGCACGGCCAGTATTGTGGCCCAAAACAACAACAACAAAAAAGTCATATTCAGCATTTCAGCAGCCTCACTGAGGCGGTTGGTTCTAACTAGTACCCACAACCTATATCTTGGTGCAGAAATAAAGAAAATAATGTATACCACCGAAGCCCCACTTTTCTCTATATAAAGTTGGGGTTAGAGGGTTTTCATTACACGGACTTGCTATCGTGATGATAAATCGGTGATTCTTTCAAGCAAGAAGTGTAATTTCGGATGAGACCCGGAGTCTTAATTGTTCATTTTATCTGAATTATTTTTATTTACCGTCCCTAGGTTTATGATATTGCCACTTACTGGTCTAGTGACTACTGTGTTTAACGGCGCGCGTCACGATACTTGGTGATAATTCGATTATCGACAGGTAGTCGGAAGTGTGCTTACTCAATGCATTGATCGATTAACAATCCACCGTGAACGATTATATTGACGAGCGTCATCTACCTGAGCAGAAAGAAAGAAAGAGCGCATATGATGAAGTTATCGTCAAAGATGTATCGTCAGTTAAGATAAAAAGAAAGATTTACTCGTTTTGCATAAAAAAATAAGGAAGAGAAACATATAATCTAGCTAACAGACATTTGCGGCACAGGCCGCCACAATTACCTCTTCACGGGGAAAGGGAATAGTATAGTATTCTTATTGCTTGTTTAAAATATAGACTGTTGGACCTCATTCGAATCGCCTCAACGAGGCGTTCTTACGAGAGCTTAAACTCTGTGTTATCAGCATAAATGAGAATATAACAATATTTAATTTGTATAGTTCAAATAAATAAATAAATAAATAAATAAATAAATAAAGATGAATATTATTTGTGAACAACTAAAATCTAGAATTGTATTATGTGAAGTTGTTTATCAATGATGGCATGATAAGGCTTACTGAGTCACTAAATAGACAGCCATTATTGTGTCAAGACAGATTTATCCGCATTAAAATCAGTAAGAGTAACCCCTTTGCATTTCTATGCTCACAACTCAGACTGAAGGTTCTCGTCTTAATGGATACATTACGAAAACACGCCTATACAAATACATTGTAAATTTAACCACCAAACAATGAAAATTTTCAGATGAAAAAGTGTGGTATTTTTCGTATTTCTGCTCAAAACATAGATTGTGGGTGCTCGTTAGAACCGCCTTGGTCGAGTTCCGAAAATCTATGTTTTTGAGCAGAAATAAGAAAAATACTTTATGCGACCAGTAATATGTTTGGAAAACTTTTAATTCGAAATCTTCAGCAAAGCACTGTCTGTATTTTTGGCATACAACCCGATACTTAATAATTATTAAATGTTATGAATAAATATATTATCAATATGCATGGCCGGTATTGTGGACCAAAACAACAAAATAAAGTAACATTCAGCATTTCAGCAAATCAGCGTTTTAGTCACTTTCTGCTGATGCGCAGCCTGCTGAATTCAGCAGGTTTTTCAGCGTTTTAGACAGGCCCCTTTAAGATAGCATATCCGCGTGACATAGTGTTTTTTTTTTTTTTTTTTCGTATCTCCAAAATGGAAATTCATATCTCAAAAACGGTTATCTACTATGTCTTGCTGCAGATATTAGAAATTGTAATAGCTTGTGAAGTGGAGTGTTCATAACACAGACCTTTTAACATGTTGCGTTTCTATACAAAATCAATGTGTGGCAATTTTCTTTTACTTATACTCCAATCATAGGTCGTGGTGCTCGTTAGAACCGCATCATCAACGGGTTCTAACAACCTAGGTATAGGAGGTTTTAGGGATTCCGTTTATGACGTCATTCTTGCGCATGCGCAAAGCACTGGCCGTCAATTGAAACGGCCATCGCTATTCAAATGCATTGGCGGAACTAAAAATGCTAACAATATTCCGACATTTTGAAAGAAAATATACCCGTTTACATTGAAATAATGCCTCGAGAAGGAAAGCATGATAGTTTGCTTTTAGTACTGAAATTCATTTATCCTGGATCCGTTTTTAATTGACGAAAATCCGTCTTCGTGAATGACCCATTTGTAATACCGTTATTCACGAAAGCTTACTTATAAAATAAGTTTTTTACGTAACTCAGTTTCGTTTTATTCGCTATCCAAGTATAGCTATCACATATGGAAAGAACTTAAATTTATCTATCTATCTATCTATCTATCTATCTATCTATCTATCTATCTATCTATCTATCTATCTATCTATCTATCTATCTATCTATCTATCTATCTATCGATCAACATACTGACAGTCGAAATAAACTAATGAGTGGACTGACGGACGGGCGTCGAGTCAACGTTGGTTAGACGTCATGCCGTCGACACCCACTCCAACACACTCCAATGTCACATAACCGTTGGGATGAGAGAGAGACAGACAGAGAGAGAGACAGAGAGAGAGAGGTTTGACTGACAAACTGAAAGTACACAGATTGACGACAGACAGACCGACTGAATGTGACTGACTAACAGATGAACGGACGGACAGTAAGACAGAAAAATAAACATACTGACAGTCGAAAAAAAAAACAACTAATGAGTGGACTGACTGACGGGCGTCAAGTAAACGTTGGCTCGACGTCATGCGTCACCGTTGAGATGAGAGAGGTTGGACTGATCCCTGTATCCAAGAAGATATTGTAGAGCTAAGCTTATAAGCCATTAATCCTTTTTATACCAAATGGAATCTTCAGCAGGAGTCCATTTCAAAATTTAGGGGTGTCAGGTTGTGTTTCTTCAAAGTTTATTTGGAAAATGGCTAAACTTTTTGCAAATAGCGTAGGCCCTGATCAGACGCCGCGTTCTGTGGCGTCTGATCTGGGCCAACACTGTTTGCCAGGGTACCCGTTTTGGGGTTTCTGTTTTTTTGTTTTTGTTTGAGGTTTAACGTCCCCGTCAACACTGTAAAGGTCATTTTGGAGACGTTGCTTCCAATTTTGTGAGACTTTTACCCGACATTGAGATGAAATGACATCTCAAGCCCTGCCGCCCAATGAAACCAGTAAGGTTTATAAGCATGGACGGGCCGACACGCACCGCTTTGCCTTGGCAGGCTTAGATCCGCTAAGCGGTTTACCAGTTTTCGTGTGCGTGTCGATTTCAGCTCTGCGTGGAAGCATCATGCAGCCCATATATTTCTTCAAGCCCCGATGGGCGGGGGCCGTTGGGGTTTCTGGTACAAAATGGATTAATGTAAGGGCTGGGCAGGTTGAACAAATCTACAAACCTACCAGTTTTTACTGCAAAATCTTGCACTTGCGAAGGAGTGTTTCATTCTCATGCACTGAAAGGGTGTTCTATGTTTGTTTTGAACTTAATGTTCCAATCCCACTGAGTCTTGATGGGTCCGAGCACTGGGCAGATGACATCTTATTAAGCAACGCCGTATTATCCCCAACGCAACGTTCTGACGTTTCATCGACGTTGCAAAGTCAAATTCAGTGCAACGCTTTGATGTTGATTTGATGTAGACACGACGTTGTTGACACGTTACATTTCGGTTGACGTGGATTTATTTAACGACAAACTGTAAGTTACATTTACCTATGCTCGATAATTGCTGGTATGCTGAGAGAGAGAGAGAGAGAGAGAGAGAGAGAGAGAGAGAGAGAATGAGAGAGAGAGAGAGAGAGAGAGAGAGAGAGAGAGAGAGAGAGAGAGAGAGAGAGAGAGGGACAGACAGACAGAGAGAGAGAGAGAGACAGAGAGAGACAGAGAGATGAAGAGAGAGAGAGAGAGAGAGAACCCTGTTGAGTCGTACTTACAATATATCTTTAAAAGCAATAATTTAACACTTTGGATTTGCGGCGAAATTTCACACCTGGCAGCATATCAGTGTTTCTTCCATTATCTTACATTAGAATTCGCCAAAAGTTTAAAAGAATTCCACCTATGCTCGATAATTGCTGGTACGCTGAGAGAGAGAGAGAGAGAGAGAGAGAGAGAGAGAGAGAGAGAGAGAGAGAGAGAGAGAGAGAACCCTGTTGGGTCGTACGTACAATATATCTTTAAAAGCAATTTAACACTTTGGATTTGCGGCGAAATTTCACACCTGGCAGCATATCAGTGTTTCTTCCATTATCTTACATTAGAATTCGCCAAAAGTTTAAAAGAATCCCACTGTGTTACGCTTCAATTAACACTTTATCTGTCCCACTGCCTTGAAGCAATACGGCCGTTGACGGCCAGGGCTTTCCCCGTTCTATTTTTAGAACCGGAAGTACGTCACGAAAAAAGCTCCTATAGTAAAATGTAAATCCCTTTAAACCCCGGTTTTCTATATGTAAAGTAGAGTTTAAAGGGGTTTTCATTACATGGACTTGTGAATATGTGGCATTTCTAAACAATGTCAATTAAAATAATTCAACTGACACCCTCCATAAACAATTAAGTTTTTTTTCCTTCTTCTTTTGTGTAATATATAAAGTAGAAGATTTCATTCCAGCACACAAAAAAATAGGAGTTTTGAGAACCAATAATATTGTGTGTTAAGCACAAAAAAGGCTCACTTTTAAAAGAGTAATTTTCTCACGACAGAACAGAACAGAACTTTATTTGGAGATAAACTCAGGCCACACCAAAACAGCCAGTCCGAAATTAACTAGACATCAATAGACATGAGCGATTCTCGTTCAGTATCCCCCGGGGTCATAAAAGCGAAACTGATTTCACACACAGCCGGCTTATAACACAGTTGAGATAACACATCAGGTACATAGTACAGGCCTCAGTCAAAGGGAGACAATCCAATATTGACTTGTAGTGTGACTATCAGGGAACGGGTGAATAGATTAAATGTCAGATAAAGTTGGCCATGTCACAGTGTTCTTATTAAATTTCTGTCTGTTTGATTGTGCTACGTCGGATCCGCACAAATGTTTCAATTTTGAGGGCAATCTCATACGGTCTCTATTTGAGTATACATTCACTTTCAGCAATGGATGTGGTTTTCCGGGCTTTCACTGATGAGGCCTAATTGGCCGAAACTAGCTAGTCTGGCCCAGAAAACATGTACACTCCATATTTTTCACTTCTATGGTGTATTCCTTGCTTCCAAAGGATAACCCTTTTATAGAACATTGTAAATAAGTTCTGAATAGTAAGATCCTTTGGAAGCAAAGAATACACCAAATAAACGAAAATTCGCAGACTCAGTTTTATTGAGTCTGTAAAGCTGATAATTCAAATACGCTAGACTCTTGTAGAAAGGAACTAATGCAGTTATTTCTTCGTACCAGTACTCATTAACAGTTTTGTTATTCAATGTTTTCCACTGTAGCTTTGGAATAGGATTGTCCAAATAAAAAGCCAAATCTTTCAGATTATATTTCCACGTAATTTCTTGACGTCAATAAACCAGCTATAACTTTTTATTGTTTTAACAGAAAGTTGGCGATAGGCTAGAGTTTTTTTCAAGTGAATTCTCTTCTTGGCGACATACATTGTTGAATAATATTAAGACTGTCTTGTCAAGTTGTGTTTCACTAGAACTGGCAAAAGTCATGTTAGTATATAGATTGCTGGAGCTGCCGTCTTAGTTGGGACAGCAATAATTTGTTTCAACAGTTTTTTTTTCTGGTATACTTTAAGCTGATTCATGAGAGCCTTGTTTGGTGTTATTATTTCTAAACCGTACAATAAAACAGGGATGACGTATGTTTTCAACAGATGAATTTTGGTTTCTATGTCTAGTCCGTTATATCCATGTAAGCCACATGGCATACGACTACATGAGTTCATCTATGTTTATCTCTGTATTTCTCTGCTGTTTTTTTTTTTTTTTTTTTTTTTTTTAATGTTGTGGAGTGTTTCATACGAAGGTACATTGCCGATAGGGCCTACTACCTGCTTCATTTCACTGTCTTTAATTGTATTTTTTTTTTTTTTTTTCAGAACAGTAGGTTTTTCTGCTGCAAGACGTTTCAACAGACAGTAATTCACTTTTAGTTCTTTGCAAAAGATAAAGTTCCATATCTGAGTAGTCTACCGTCATGTTCGTTGGAATCTGGAGCTCAAGTGGCAAAGTAATGAATGAGATAGGCCTTGGGGCGAATTGTCGTTGGGCGAGTTGTCCTAATGTAGTGCTCTCCCTTTGAATACTCTTCATCCACATGTCAAACTTTTTTTTTCAAAATGGCGGACAAGTCAACTTTCGATTGAGTTTGGCGAGATATAACCTTGACATTTACCTTTTTAAGAATGTGAAGTAGATTTCAAAATGAACTAAATTGATTTTTCCTAGCATAAATAAAATCTGCAGTCATGGAGGCAGACGAAGACCACGTTCAAACTCTGTTGAGCATGGGATTTCCCAGCGAAAGGGATGTTCGAAAGGCGCTTCGACTTGCTAAAAACAGTCTAAATGACGCTGTAGCTATTTTAACAAATGACCATCCCACGACAGCCTTCGATACTCTGGATGAAATTGATGTTGAAATGAAGGATATTCATAAGGCGTCAACAATGCCTGAATACGGACCTAATTTACCACCTACCTATGATGAGGCAATTAGTTCAGAAGTAAGTGCTGTCTTTGCGGAGAATCCGGGACGTTTCGGTCCTGAGTCGTTTCGGCCGGGTCGTTTCGGCCTGGGTCGTTTCGGCCCAAATTTGGACCTGGGTCGTTTCGGCCTTTTTCGATGGGTCGTTTCGGCCCTGGGTCGATTCGGCCTGGGTCGTTTCGGTCCGATTTTATAGGAGGTTTTAGGAATTCCGTTTATGACGTCATTCTTGCGCATGCACAAAGCACTGGCCGTCAATTGAAACGGCCATCGCTATTCAAATGTATTGGCGGAACTTTAAATGCTAACAGTATTCAGACATTTTGAGAGAAAATATACTCGTTTACATTGAATTAATGCCTCGAGAAGGAAAGAAGAATGTTTTGCCTTTATTACTGAAATTCAATTATCCTGGATCCGTTTTTGATTGACGTGAATGACCCACGTCAATGGCGTGTCGGTTGGGATGAGAGAGAGAGAGAGAGAGAGAGAGAGAGAGAGAGAGAGGAGAGAGAGAGAATTTGACTGACAGTAGACAGACAGATGACAGAGAGACCGACTAACTGAATGACTGACTAATCAGTGGACTGACAGACGGGCGGCGAGTCAACGTTGGCTCGACGTCATGCCGTCGACACCCACTTCAACTTACGTCAGTGTCACGTGACCGTACCGCGTTGAGATGAGAGAGGTTTTTCCGATCCCTGTATCCAAGGAGATATTGTAGAGCAAAGCTGATATCCCATTAACCCTTTTTGTACCTAATGGAATCTTCCTCCTTTATATAGCAGGAGTCCATTTCAAAATTTAGGGGTGTCAGGTTGTATTTTCTTCAAAATTTATTTGGATAATGGCTAAACTTTTTTTTTGCATATAGTGTAGGCCCTGATCAGACGCCGCAGAACGCGGCCTGCACTGTTTGCCAGGGTGCCCGTTTTGGGGTTTCCGGTACAAAATGTGTTAATGTAAGGACTGGGCAGGTTGAACAAATCTACAAATCTATTAGATTTTACTGTAAAATCTTGCGCTTGCGAAGGAGTGTTTCATTCTTATGCACTGAAAGGGTGTTCTACGTTTGTTTTGAATTTAATGTTCAAATCCCACTGAGTCTTGATGGGTCCGAGCACTGGGCAAATGACATCTTATTAAGCAACGCCGTATTATCGCCAACGCAACGTTCTGACGTTTCATCGACGATGCAATGTCAAATTCAGTGCATCGCTTTGATGTTGGTTTGATGTAGACACGCGTTGTTTTCGGTTCACGTGGAGTTATTCAACGACAAACTGTAATTTACATTTTGGTTTTGGACGCTAAGAGAGAGAGAGAGAGAGAGAGAGAGAGAGAGAGAGAGAGACAGACAGACAGACAGACAGACAGACAGACAGACAGACAGACAGACAGACAGACAAAGAGAGAGAGATTAACTAAAAATTACACTTGGGATTTGTCATCATGAAAAAAATGCCTATGCGATTTTGACTCCCTCAAACCCCACTTTTATACAGTAAAACTGGGGTTTACAGGGGTTAACATTATTTTTGCTCAAAACATAGATTGTCGAGGCGGTTCTATCTAGTCCCCGCAATCTACGTTTTGAGCAGAAAAAATATCAATTTTTTTTCATCTTAAATTTCCATTTTTTTATTTTTTTGGCCGAAAAATGCATAATGTATTTGTTTAGGCAGGTTTTCGTAATGCAAAATTTCACACCTGGCAGCATATCGGTGTTTCACCCATTATCGTACATTAGAATGCGCAAAAAGTTTAAAAGAATTCCACTGTGTTATGCTGTAATTAACACTTTATCTGTCCCACTACCCTGAAGCAATACGACAGTTGACGGCCAAGGCTTTCCCCGTTCTATTTTTAGAACCGGAAGTACGTCACGAAAAAAGCTCTTATTAGTTAGCATTTTTTTCTGTATAAAATATATTGAATAGTAATTACTATTTAAATTTGGAATATTATTTCAACGACCTGTCACGTAAGCCATGGTTATGATAGCCCAAATAAAGTGTTTTAAAAGTTCTAAGTTAGCACCAACGAGGAGGTGTGACTAGGACTTGATTATTGTCTGAGAATGATCAGTATTTACAGTAACATTCCGCTATTAAGATCACTTTCTAGACTTCTAAAAAGTGGTCTTATTAGCGGGGTGGTCCGTTTCAATGGAATTGGTGAAAAAAAATATTGCTGGCAAGACTGATTTAAATATTTTTTATGTGCACTGTGCCTATTTTTTTGCTTTTTAGTAAATCTTGCTGTCTTTAACTTTACTGTTCTTTTCCTCACTATATGTAATTATAGGCAATATTACACCAATAAAAATCACATTAATGATAACAATTGTTCACAATAATCTTCTTTCTGAAGAAAACAGAGCTGCACATTACCAAATTATTAAAAAATATTTTTTTTCACCTAGCATAAAAATTCTTGTCAAAACAACACACCGATTAGTACAGGTAAACTGCTGTTTTTCACACCTTCAGGGAAATGTGTGAACATTACCAAGATCTGTTGTAATGATGAGGAATCCAGCAAAAAATTATATTGACCAATGGACTGAGAGATACAAATTAACTTGACTTGGCCAAAGTGGTCTCAATGAAGAACGGTAATGGTAGATTCGGTCTTTTGAAAGCGGTCTAAATACTGAATAGCGGGGTGGTCTTATTTAATTATGTAAGAAATAATTTGGGTCTGGCGAAAACCGGTTTTAATAGCGGAGTGGTCCCAATATAGGAGTGGTCTTTAAGCGGAATTCTACTGTACTAGTATCAATGACACGCACATTTTGAGAACAGCATGCGAAATATTTGCTAAATGTAGCCTAATTATTTTATATGATCAGCCTGCATTTGTCGTTGAAACCTTCAAAGACTTAATAACCTATACATATGTTCATTGTGATCATATTCTACACAGTTTCTATCTATCTATCTTCTTATACTGAGTCGGTCACATCTGGCCATTACCTCAGTTGATTGGGTGGCTTAATTTAGAATTTAGCTGAAAAAAAAAAAAAAAAAAGAAAAAAGAGAGGCACTGGATGCGTCCTTAAAACTATCTACAATCTGCATAACAGAGGTATCCTAAAACGCATACCTCTGAGACCCAATCTTACACTGTGCGGGCTTTGAACTCTTCTGCGGACTTGGCATTCACCGCAGAGGAGGGAAGACTATTCCATTTGGGAATAGTTCTAGGAAAAAACGAGTTCTTCAGGGCATCACTATAGGACTGGTATCTACGATATTGTGAGTCGTTTAATTTTGATGCCCTTGTTTGGGTCGACAGTGTTACAGGGGTCAAGTACCTATCTTTATCAATAGACACTGAATCAGAGTGTATCTTGTAGAAGAAGGTTAAAGAGGACTGCTCACGACAGGCCTCCAGGGACGGCCACTCTAGCTCATTAAGCATGTCACCGACGCTACTTCTATTTCGCCATCGCCTACAGGTCCATCGAGCAGCTGTCCTCTGCACCTTCTCCACCTGCTGAGTCTGAGTTTTAACATAGGGGTGCCAAATGGGTGATGCATATTCGAGTTGAGGGCGAACCAATGTTTTATATGCAACATCCTTTGTCTGCCTAGGTGCAAAAGCCAAGTTCCGTCTAAGGAATCCCAAAGTCCTAGTTGCTTTAGATGTAATCTCTGAGATATGTTGACCCCAATCAAGATCGTCAGTGATGGTGATACCAAGATATTTGGCAGATTGAACATGCTCCAAAACTTGCTGGTGAAGAGTATAGTCAAACTTAATTTGCTTGTCCGGAGGGTGTCGTGACACTCTCATTGAGTGACATTTGGCCACATTGAACTTCATTTGCCAATCGGCCTCCCACTGTGCAAGTTGATCCAGGTCATCTTGTAAAATAAGACAGTCAGAAGGAGAATATATGTTCCTATACAGGACACAATCATCAGCAAACAAACGGACCGATGACCTGATATTATCGGGGAGATCATTAATGAAAACCAAGAAAAGGACCGGTCCAAGGACCGAACCTTGGGGGACTCCAGATAAAACAGGGACTGGATCAGACGCTTGGCCATCAAGTACAACTTGTTGTGAGCGCCCAGAGAGCCATGAGCTAATCCACCTATGCGTGGATCCTCTTATCCCATAGTACTCCAGTTTATGTAATAGCCTTCTGTGAGGTACCTTGTCAAAGGCCTTAGCAAAGTCCATGATGATCAAGTCAGTCTGTTTGTGGCCACGATTTATGGCCCCATCCAGATTGCTCACAATGTCATGGTAAAATTGAACAAGCTGCGTTTCGCAAGACCTTTGACTCCGGAAACCATGTTGACAGTCAGCAAGAATGCTCTCAAAGGATAAGTGCTTGTTGATGTTGCTTACTAATATATGCTCCAAGGTTTTGCAACAGATGCATGTTAGCGACACTGGTCTATAATTTGCTGCATCATATTTTTCCCCTTTTTTATAGACCGGGGTTACATTTGCTTGTCGCCAGTCATCTGGTACAGTGCCCTGGGCAAGTGATTGATTGAAGATAAAGGCCAACACAGGAGATATTTCAGCACTACATTCCTTAAGTACCCTGGCATTCAGGTCATCGGGCCCAGATGCCTTATGTATCTTGAGCTTACCTAACAGTTTAGCGACCCCATTGGGGTCAACTGTTATGTCCCCCATAGAGGGGAACGGACTTGCACCTTTAGATGGTAGCTCACCATCAGTATCACGCGTAAATGCTGATTGAAACTGTTTATTGCAAATATTAGCCTTATCGCGCGCATCTGTTTTTAGAATTCCATTTTCCCTTAGCGAAGTGATCCCAAACGCATCCTTTTTCAGGGACTTTACGAATGACCGAAACTTTTTAACTTTACCATTCTTTTGGGGACTATCGGGATCTATATTGTCATCTTCAAGTTTGAAAAAGCCATCTGTTTTCTGAGCTATTAAAAACTGAACGATGTAATTATTTTTTATGATCAGCCTGCATCTGTCTTTGTGATACTTTCGAAGACTTAATAACCTATAAATCTGTTCATTGTGATCAGAGTCTACACAGTTTGAAAAAGCCACCTGTTTTCTGAGCTATTAAAAACTGAAACGATGTTATTATTTTATATGATCAGCCTGCATATGTCGTTGTGATACCTTCAAAGACTTAATAACCTATAAATCTGTTCATTGTGATCAGAGTCTACACAGTTTGAAAAGCCCTCTGTTTTCTGAGCTATTAAAAACTGAACGAGTGAAGATAGCAAAAGCATAGGCTGATCTCCGAGTCTACGCATTTCAAAAAGCACTCTGTTTTCTGACCTATTAAAGGCTTAAAACGAGTGAAGATAGCAATAGCACAGGCTGATCTTCGACAAACAAAATATATACATGTAAATAAAGTGGTAGAAAAATCAGGCCGAGACGACCCACCAATTTGGCCGAAACGACCCACCCCCGAAATTGGACCGAAACGACCCAGGCCGAAACGACCCGGCAGAAACGACTCAGGACCGAAACGACTCAGGACCGAAACATCCCGCGAGCTTTGCGGATAAAGATCGGCATAAGTTTTATTTGTGAGTTTTAAGTGGTTCTCGTACCTTTATAGTGATCTGAAGTAGATAACATTATTGGTATCAAAAATTCAAAATAAACATGCACATCTTATCATTGAGACCCATTTGTCTTTTCTAAAACATGAATTTTTGGCACCAGGGCAACTAGAGTACCACTAGGGTCAGCCGAATTTCTTTCTTTTTTTCCTTGGAATACTGCCTAAACCCTCGCGAGCATTTTCGGCAGGTGTACATTACATACATTCCAGATTTGAAGGGTGAAAGCCTACACACTAACACAGTAATCATTGATGCAACCATCAAGTCTGTAAACTCAGTTTATCTGTCTTCTAACATTTGCTTTTTCAAAAGTTTTCCATCTTTTAATCAAATGCTGTTGAGGTCGTTTATATACAGTGACATAACTCTCGGGTTCAAAACGTGCTCTTTGACGTCATGTTATATTAGTACCTGTCGCTGTGTGATTAGTTCTGAGATTCTTGCTCATGGGATTTATCGAAGTATAAAACTTTTATTTCAACCAATCAAATCGCTTGAAAAGAACTGGAATTATATAGAGATGAGACCACATTATTTAGGAAAATGATAAATTCATGGAAAAGAAAAAAAAGCCTGGGCTGAAGGAATGTGGTCTCAATAATTTGGTCACCCATTAAAAAGCTCGAGGTGATCCCTATTATTTATTAACGTGCTACATATATACGGAATGAATCTATCGATAATTTTGGTATTAATTATGACCCAATTAATCTGTATGTTAATTATGATATAACTGTGCATGCCTTTAAAATGAATGAAAAAATCGGATTGGTGGAAGCTAAAAATCTTGTTATGCTTTGGAACGCTTACTATGCCATTCTTATTTTATGAATGAATGGTCATATTGTCTCTATGTTAGTTGAAGCTTACATGTTTGTAATGTTCAGAGAGCTAAATTTTACATTAAATTGTTAACTTTTGACATTTTGAAGAATTTACCGTCATCAATTGGAAATCACAATGAAATCTGGCTGCCAAGTCATCAAAATAAAAAAGAAAAATAGTTGCTACCCCCTTGCGTTAGAAAGCAAATATTCCATTTTGCTTGCTGAAGCTGAAAAATTTTCATACTCTACTTCGGTTCATTCGATTACTGTGTAGACTTTTATCCTGAAATCTCGAGTAATGCTCAAATGTGACTGATCACAGTAACAAAGTAGATCTATAGAATATAGATGTATTGTTTACGGGCTACTGCCTACTGGCAATACCCATAACAGATAATGTATGCCAGAGTTCTCGGAAACGCCGAATCCGGCGTATTTTTACGCCTGTTTTTGCTTTTGTACGCGTAAAATCTCCTTTCGTGGATTCTTAATTACGCCAATTATTTTTCGCCTGACGCGTCCGTAATCCCGTGTAAAAATGACCTCAATCACATCAAACGATGACAGCGGGTGTCCAATTGATCTCCGAATTTAGCTACCGCTTTCGGACCAAAAGTTTACCGTTAATCGTCGCCGCCAGGCTTGTTCAAGCATTACCTGGCAAGGACAGTCGTCTGTATTTTTCTGTCGGCCAATCAGAGCGTCACGGCTAGAAGATTTGCAGGTCAGTCTAGCGGTTTGCAAGATGCAGCAATCTCGTGGCTGATTAACATTAATTGATTGTATTGTGTCCGGATACTTGTATACACAGTTTGATTATCGGTAATTTGACTGTTGAAAAAAATGTCGGAGGCATAATTAAAGGATGCGATAATCTAGTGTATATATCGTCTTTATTACGATTAAGGAAAATTATGACTTGAGTTTGTCGCATTATCAAGTTACCTTGATTAGGCCTATTTGAATGAAAGAAATTAATTATCAAGTGTTGAACTGCCTGCTAATAGTGGAGGTCCGGAACAGACACCTGTGGCATCTGATCTTGGCCTGCACTTATTTTTTTTTTTTTTCCACGTGGGGCTATTGTAATGGTCTTTGTTGTACGTCTGTCCGTCTTACCGAATAACTCCTAGAAACTTGAAACTTTGGGAACTGACAGATCTTTGGTCTGGGGGGTGCATGACACTTTCGGAATTTTGATCACGCCCTAGGGTTGGGCCCATAGGGGTAGGGCCTGCGGGGGTCAAAAATCAAAATTTCCAGCACATGGTCATGTAACATATCAAAGAATCCAAAAGTTTCATATGCCATTTTATGTACTAGGATGTAGTGCATGGCCTGAACAGACTTGTCCTGTTGGTGAAGCCTGATCAGAGCTTGTACTACTGTTAACTGCTCACACTCAATTTAAACCCATATCCTGATGAATAAATTAATTTACCCAGTCCACCTATGACTTTCAAAGCCTAATGTAATATATCCATTCAAATTCACAATCTGAGTGACAGTGTAAATCCTGATTAAATGGAAGCCATCTGATCTGGATCTCCACTGCAAGAAAAGGGTTTGTCATGTTAAGCAGAATAAGGGTTCAAGCCCCAAAGTCTTTTGGATTCACACTCTACAGCCGTACGCATTTAGCCATAATTGACACACGTTTTTAGGGTCAAACTCCAACTTTTCAAAATTTGACTCCAACTTTTCAGATTTGAATCCAACTTTTTCCATGGATGGATTCTTAAACTCCTGTTTTCAAAATCCTAGTGAGAACTCTGTATGCCTCAAACATGGATATCTAAAAATTGCCACTCCATGACTTTCAGTCAGGTCCACACTTACAGGAACTTTTAAAAATACTCCTTCTTGCCACTGGCCATTGTCGAGTGGAATGCCTTTCTTGATTCACTTATGTTTGCCAACCCTTGATGCATTCAAGGATGGTGTTGGTAGACTGCACCACTCCCGCCCCTAGGTCCTGAATGTGTTATTTTTAAAGTTGTTTTTCTATTTCACCAACTTATTTCAACCTATCACCTTTTAAGCCCTCACTATCCCCTCTCTTTACTTTTGTCTTTTATTTCCATCTTTCAGCACTGACAGCACAACCTGCCTAAAATGCCTGCAAGAACATGAGGCAGTATAAAGATATAGATAGTGTTGATAAGTGTTTCCATTTTGTGAGACCCCACTTACATGTACCATACCTTTTTAGCTCACCTGACTGAAGGTCATGGTGAGCTTTTGTGACCGTGAGATATCCCGCGTCGTCATCCGTCGTCTGTGGGTAAATTTTTCTTGTGAACACACTAGGGGTCACAGTTTTGGGCCAATCATCATCAAACTTGGTCAGAATGATCATCATAACAGTATCTCGGACCAAGATATTGACCGAAATTTTCGTACAAGTTCGAATATGGGTCATGTTGGGTCAAAAAGTAGGTTAGTAGGTCAACACTAGAGGCCACAGTTTTGATTTGTTTGTTTGATTTGAGGTTTAACGTCCCCGTCAACACTGTATAGGTCATTTTGGAGACATTGTTTCAAATTTTATGTGACTTTAACCCAACATTGAGATGAAATGACATCTCAGTCCCTGTAGCCCAATGAAACCAATAGGGTTTATAAGCACTGGACAGTCCGACTCACACCTGGGCAGTCTTAGATCCTCTAAGCAGTTTACCAGTACTTGTGTGCGGCCGGTTTCAGCTCTGCGTGGAAACATCACACAGCCCATCTATTTCTTCAAGTCCCGATGGGCGGGGGCCGCCACAGTTTTGATCCGATCGTCATCAAACTTGCTCAGAATGATCATCTTGACAATATCTCAGTCAAGTTTGAATATGGGTCATGTCAAGTCAAAAAGTAGGTCAGTAGGTCAAATCATAGAAAAACCTTGTGAACACACAGTTTTGGTCCGATCATCATCAATCTTGCTCAGAATGATCATCTTGACAATATCTCGGTCAAGATGATCATCCTGACAATATCTTGGTCAAGTTCGAATATGGGTCATTTCGGGTCAAAATGTAGGTCAGTAGGTCAAATCATTGAAAAACCTTGTGAACACACCAGAGGCCACGGTTCTGGTTCAATCATCAAAAAAACTTGCCCAGAATGATCATCTTGACAATAACTCGTTCACGTTCGAATATGGGTCATGTAGGGTCAATAAGAAGGTCAGTAGGTCAGATCATGGAAAAACCTTGTGAACACCCTAGAATGCCAAACAGTGTAGATCCTGATCAGATGGCTTCTTCAGAAGCTATCTGATCTGGATCTACACTGTTTGCAAAGATAGGGGTTGTCGTGAACAGCAAGATAAGGGTTAAAATGATAGATTTTAGAGCATTTACCATATATTAGCAGGTTGAGGCCCAGGCTACAGGTGAGGCCAGTACCTCCGAGATGGTTCAAGAGGACAGTAATCCTTATGAGTTTCCAGTGACCAACTTGTATGAGTTAGAAGGAAGGGTGTTTGCTGAGCATTGGTCAATACCTTACAAGAAGGAGGAGTCCCTGGGAAAGTGTTTAATTGCTGCTGCAAGGCTGGCAGAAGAAGGTACCTGTAGTAGTCATTTACTCCAGATAAGGAGTACTGAGGACAATACAGTGATAAGTTTTCTTATATTGCCCCCAACTTTGAAAAAGTTGGGGGCATATTGCTTCTGGCTTGTGCATTAATTCGTACGTTCATCACACTTTCTTGTGCATAACATAACTTTATAACCATGTATCCCAGGGTTTTGAAATTTCATATATGGATTCCTTATGAAAATATAAATGACCCATATTTTTTCCTTATCCGCATTATCTCCCCTTTTCGAGTTATTTCCCTTTTAATTAAATAACATAGACATTTCGTTAGCAAGATATCTGAAAAAGTATTTGAGCCAAAGCCTTGATATTTGGTACACTGATTGGGACTCAGAATGAGATTACCTGATTAAATTTTCAAGCAATTTGATGGAATTTTGATGGAGTTATGGCCCTTTGAAATTTCTTGACATTTAATTGTGTTGCTTTCTTGTGAATAGCATATCTTTAGAACCATGTATCCTAGTGATTTGAAATTTCATATATGGATTCCTCATGAAAAAATAGTTAACCAATAATTTTTTTCTTATCCAAATTATCTCCCCTTTTCACGTTATTTCCCTTTTAATTAAATAACATAGAAAGCTTGTTAGCAAGATATCTCAAAAAGTATTTGAGCTAGAGCCTTGATATACTGATTGGGACTGCGGAGGAGATAACCTGATTACATTTTCAACAAATTTCATAAAATTTTGTTAAAGTTATGGCCCTTTGCAATTTCTGGCCATTTAATTGTGTTGCTTTCTGGTGCATAGTATAACTTTATGACCATGTATGCTAGTGTTTTGAAATTTCATATATGGATTTCTCATGAAAATGTAGTTGACCCATTTTTTTTCTTTTCCGCATTATCTCCCCTTTTTGAGTTATTTCCCCTTTAATTAAATAACATAGAAATCTCGTTAGCAAAGTATTTGAGCTAGAGTGAGTGAGTTTTAGTTTTACGTCCCACCAACAGCTAAGGTCATACGGAGACGGGACCTCGGTTTAAAGACTCATCCGAAAGTCTTGAAAAGCCCGGGATCGATCCTGCGATCCCTGGTTTACAAGGCGAGTAGCGTAACCACTGCGCCACGGAGGCTTCTAATATTTGAGCTAGAGCCTTGAAATTTGGTATACCAATTTGGGCTGAGGAGGAGATTACGTGATTAAATTTTGAACCAGTTTAATTAAATTTTGTTGGAGTAATTGCCCTTTGCATTTTCAGGTCATTTAATTGTGTTTCTTTCTTGTTGCAAGATATTTAAAAAACTATTTAAATGGTTGCCTAAAAACTTGACAGGCTGATTTGGAATGACTAGTACATCACCTGATTAACATTTGAAAATCTGATTTTTTTTTTTTGCCATAATGGCCTTTTGAAAATTTGGGCATTTATGGACAAGCATATGGTTGGGGGCATAGTGTTTTACAAACACCATTTCTTGTTTTTCCATTTAAATTTATGTTGTTGGTAATTGTTAGAATAGTGTTATTGAGGGAATTCTAACAATAGTGGTTCCCCTAGCCCATTTAGCATGGTGTCAAGCCATGCCCCTTTTCCATTGTGCCCCTTTTCCATTGCCCTTTTTCAAACACATATAGCAACAGATGAGGTGCATATTCTGTGATAACGGAAGGAGAATTGACAAAAACTTCAGTTATCTACAAAATACCAAACTTATTTGTTGCAAGCAAACAGTACATTCAAAGCCATACAATTTGGTGAAAAAAAATCATGAAAATCTGACCAAAAATAACTAAGTTACACAATTTTATTTGGATGATAAAAATTACCTTTATAAAGCAAACTCTGTTTAACCCATTTAGTACCAGAAACCCCAAAACGGATACCCTGGAAAACAGTGCAGGCCCAGATCAGACGCCGCAGAACGCGGCGTCTGATCAGGGCCTCCACTGTTTGCTAAAAGTTCTGCCAGTTTCCAAATAGATTTTGAAGAAAACACAAGCTGACACCCCTAAATTTTGAAATGATCTCCTGCTATATATAGGAAGGAAGATTCCATTTGGTACAAAAAGGGTTAATTGTCACTTTCTGCTCAAGAACCATTAGTCTTGAGTCTGTTGACAATAATCACACGTCATTAATGAAGGTGTAAAAATACTAGCAGTATTTCCATAGAATGAAAGTAAAAAGTCAATGAATAATAGCTGTTTTGTTTGATTTGTGGTTTAACATACCCGTCAACCCTGTATAAGTCATTTTGGAGACCTTTCTTCCAATTTTATGGGACTTTTACCCGACATTGAGATAAAATGACATCTCAAGCCATGTCTCCCAATGAAACCATTAGGGTTTATAAGCATGGACGGTCCAACTCACACTGCTTTGCCTGGGCAGGCTTAGATCCTCTAAGCGGTTTACCAGTACTCGTGTGTTGTCAGTTTCAGCTCTGCATGGAAGCATTGTGCAGCCCATCTATTTCTTCAAGCCCTGATGGGCGGGGGCCGGAATAATATTGGTATAGGAAGGAAGGAAAATTCAGATGAATTAGCCTCAGAATGATCAGGCACCAATTGGATTGACAGTGGATAGGTCATCATTGTAGCAAAACATTTGCCACTATTTCAATTAACATTTCTGAAGACTAAGGCAGGGCTGCTTTTAACCATCAAAATGAAACAAACTTTAATATTTTATCGGTACAAAAATGGCCTGGAAAAAAGCTTATTTTTAGCTCGTCTGTTTTTTGAAAAAAAACTTTCGAGCTATTGTCATCACTCCGTCGTCTGCGTAGACGTCCTGCGTCGTTCCAAAAAAACTTAACCTTGGCTATAACTTAAAAAGTATTAGACCTAGCCTCATGAAACTTCATACACACACTCATCATCACAAGAGCTACATTTTGACCAAGGACCATAACAACATTGTTGATTTTGGCTGAATTATCTCCCCTTTTCCAATTTTTTTCTGAAACACATTTTTTGCTCTCATTTTAATACTATTCACAACAGAGCCTTCAAACTTCACATGAATGTTCCTTGGGACAAGACCTTTTCAGTGATACCACACTTTTTGATCTGTGACCTTGACCTTTGAACTTTGACCTATTTTTCGAAAATTTAACCGAAAACCTTAACCTTGACCATATTTCCAAAAGTATTTGGCCTACCTTCATGAAACTTCATACACATACTCACCATCACAAGAGCTACATTCCCTACAAGTTTTATAACTCCATCTTGCAATTTGATTGAATTATCTCCCCTTTTCTCTCCGTTTTTTTTAAATTGTTTTTGTCTCTTATTTCAATACTATTCACAACAGAGCCTTCCAACTTCACATGAATGTTCCTTGGGACAAGACCTTTTCAGTCATACCAAGCTTTTTGACCTGTGACCTTGACCTTTGAACTTTGACCTATTTTTCGAAAAATTAACCAAAAAACTTAACCTTGACCATATTTCCAAAAGTATTTGGCCTACCTTCATGAAACTTCATACACATACTCACCATCACAAGAGCTACATTCCCTACAAGTTTTATAACTCCATCTTGCAATTTGATTTGACTTAGAACTTTTGTTTTCTAAAAGAAACTGCAGACGAGCGTTGGCACCCGCTTGCGGTGCTCTTGTTTTATTGGAGTATATCTTTAAAAGTGCCCTTTAATTGGAGTTCACATGTATAGTGTCCTTTTTATTGGCATACACAATGTCATGTAAAATGTGGCCCTTTTCAAAATCATTACCATGCCCTTTCCGAATTTTGGGGGAAATGCTAAACAAATACCCACAACTTGATTCTAATAGGAGATAAGAAAAATTATCCTTATATTATCCTGGTTAATCCTTATCTGGAGAAACAATGTACCCTATGTATATGACACTAGGAAAAGTGTGGTTAGGTAAACTGACTGCTCAAAATATCACTTAACCCTTCTCTTGCTGAATATTCAGATTAGCCACACCCATTTCTGACTTTGAACCAATCAGATTACTTGATATTATTTATTCCTACAAATTCATAAATTGAATGTCAAACAGTGTAGATCCTGATCAGATGGCTTCTTCAGAAGCCATCTGATCTGGATCTACACTGTTTCCAAAGATAGGGGTTGTAGTGAACAGCAGGATAAGAGTTAAATAGTATTGACTGATCTGTTTTTGCTCCAAACAAACAGTGACATTACTCCATGGTACCACAGCAAAATCTGTGTACAATGTATATAGCTAAATAACAGGTGAAATCCTGTATTAACTAAACAGTCAAATGAGAAAGAATAGAATAGAAAGAAAAATGGCATTTTATGCCATCGTCATGAAATTTATACATCAAATGTGAATTTATATTCATCTTCCAACAATAGTATACATGTATGAAAAGCTATGTTATAATGAAGTATTTTTCTATCAAACTTAAGCAAACATTTGTACATGTATTTTGTAGGTTTGCTGGATAATGACGAAAACTGTATGAGGTTTGTGGAAAGATGTATGCCAGAATCATTTCAAAAGGTGGGTGAAATACCAAACACAGTTAATTTAGCTTCAAAGTATTTAATCGATTAAACTCTGTTGACACTAAATAGGTTTTTGATTGATTTGAGGCTTAACGTCCCCATTAACACTGTATAGGTTATATTGGAGATGTTGCTTCCAATTTTGTGGGACTTTTACCCGACATTGAGATGAAATGACATCTGAAGCCCTGTCGCCCAATGAAACCAATAGGGTTTATAAGCATGGACAGTCCGACTCGTACCACTTTGCCTGGGCAGGTTTAAATCCTGTATTAAGCGGTTCACCAGTTCTAATGTGCAGTCGGTTTCAGCTCTGCATGGAAGCATCATGCAGCCCATCTATTTCTTCAAGCCCCGATTGGTGGGGTCTGACACTAAATAGGACATGGACAGACAGTATAGAGCCAGATCAGCAGCATCTAATCAGGGCCTTCATGGTTTGCCTTTACCCTTGACCTGCTGAATATTCATATATGCCACACCCACTACCATTTATCAACCAATCAGATTACTTGATGCAAATTATTACAACAAATTCACAACCTGAATGACAAACAATGTAGATCCTGATCAGATGGCTTCTTCAGAAGCCATCTGATCTGGATCTACATTGTTTCAAAGAAAAGGCATATCCGGGCTCAGCAGGACAAGGGTTAAGTACAGGGACTTAGTAGTAAGGCTAATTTGAGTCTTCCCTGAGTGCATTTCTGAACATTAATTTTTATCACCGTACCTGCTTCATTAGCCTTATCCTGCTGAATATTTGAATTAGCCACACCCATTTCTGACTTTGAACCAATCAGATTACTTGATGCAAGTTTTTCCTTCAAATTCACTAACTGAATGTCAAACAGTGAAGATCTAGATCAGGTGGCTTCTGAATGTCAAACAGTGTAGATCATGATCAGATGGCTTCTTCAGAAGCCATATGATCTGGATCAACACTTTTTGCAAAGGTAGGGGTTGTCGTGAAGAGCTGGATATGGGTTAAGCATGATGAGATATAGGAGTGTAGTTTTTGTCATTTGTTTGTCTGTCTATGCCTCAATGTTTGCATCAATCCAAGTGTCAGCCCAAATGCTCAGGTCAATTTCTTGGGGTGCATGGGTGAGGCGAAGGCGTCCAGCTAATAATGCCTTACAGTTGGGCAAGGCTGGCTGTCCTTGCAGCAGGTATGTGTAGAGGGGTAATTTTTGTTATTTCTTCTGTTTCTCCACTTTTTATTTTCTTCATGTGGCAATGTTCTTGTTGTTTAATGAGGCTCTGACATTCTGGGGCCAGTTGTTCAAAACTAAAGGCGTCGTTAGTTAACGTATCGTTAAAACTTTGATCATTTATTATGGACAATATGCTAATATTTTTGCTCACAAAAGCTGCTCACATTTTTTTCAGCGAAAAAACCCAAAATTTATATATTAAACATGCTAGAAGAGTTAACAATATGACCACTTACGAGCTCGTTAAGCTAACGATGCTTTCAACAACTGGCCCCTGTGCTTTTAAAATGTGTGCAAGACACCAAACCCATTAAAACACAGTATTGGATATATCATGGTTTAAAGATGGCTCCCAAGTATATATTTTTGTTTGAGTATAACACAGTTGCTTAACAAACCTTGCTTTTCCTTTGGACCCCAATAATAGTGTTAAAGAGAGGTTATGTGTAGTCCTTTTTATCTGAAAATTAATCCATTGTGTTTTCCTGCAGCTGATGACATCCACAGCAGTACACCGGTGGAACACAGAAATCCAGGAAGGAATAAATAACATGCTACAGCTGCTGATTGACCTGGTGGCGGCCAGACTCAAACATCAGCCTGTACCCCAGGTACTCATGGATGTCCTCACAATGGTTAGTACTGGGATAATCTGGACCTGAAACATAGGGACAGCATACCTTCCTCTCTTATGTCCCTAAACCAGAGGTGAGGGGGAACATATGGAGGACCCTCATTTTAATGACAGTTTTTATTCCCAAACACTTTACCATTATAAAGATTTTGTCACTTTAAAGAATTCCAATAAGGAGTAGTGTAATAGGTAATAAAGGGCCCTTTCCCTCAGTTACAAATGTTGTGGACATTTTAAGCTAGAATCACCTCACCAAGTTAGAATCACCTCACCAAGGTGATTCTAACAAATATCCATAACTTTTGTTTTTGGAGTAACAAATAATTAAATATTCTTGAGTAACCCCTCCCATCTTGAGCTTGTGTTTCATTGTAATAGTCATTGTAACATGTTTACTTGTACTATAAAATGTTGGTATAAAGTCTAAGAGGGTTGTCTGTATTGTTTTTTTTTGCTGATCATGTCTGTTTGGTGTCTCCTGTGCATGACATAACTTTAATGAGAGAGTACATTTCATGAGACTTGTCTGGATATATTGCACATGCCATCAGGGTGATTACATTGTATGACCATGACCTCATTTTCAAGATCAACACTCAGCAAGATAAATCGAATTATAGTCAGATTAAGTTCAAAATTATTGTTAAAAATGTTATTAACCCTTATCATGCTGTTCACAACAACCCCTATCTTTGCAAACAGTGTAGATCCAGATCATATGGCTTTTGAAGAAGCCATCTGATCAGGATCAACACTGTTTGACATTCAGTTTATGAATTTGTAGGAATAAATTACATCAAGTAATCTGATTGGTTCAAAATCAGAAATGGGTGTGGCTAAACTGAATATTCAGCAAGAGAAGGGTTAAAAAAAAAAGTGCAGATATGGAAAATTAAAAAAAAAAATTGCTCGTTCTGCATGACTTAAGTGCATGTAGGTTTTGAAAAATGTTGTAGGGACCACTTCTGACACCAAATGTTACATGTGGGTTTACGGCGTCCCGCAACCCCCCATGCTGACAAGACAACCGAGCGTGATCTCTGACAGGTGTACGGGCAGCTGTGGGATAAGGCACAAGAAAGATATCAAATGAATGACAAGAATTATTTACACTATCTGTATACAAGGATACTTACACAAAACATCACATTTATTTGCTTCTGTAGCCCACTCACAACGTCGACCCCGAAGGCAGAAACAATGTTCTGTGCTCGGAACGGGGTGACGTGAATGTCTACAGAAGCAAATAACAAAAACAACAATAAAATAAGAAAAGAAACACAAAACGCGACTGGCCAGATTAAATGTTCACTTAGGGTGAACCACTTCTCGCGCACTGCTGAAAACTAGTTTGTCGACCACAAGTTGATTTACCGGCCCCGATAGCTCAGTTGGTAGAGTGTCCGCTCCGGGGAACGGGAGGTCTCGGGTTCGATCCCGGGCCGCGACATACCAAAGTCGTTAAAAATGGTACTAGCTGCTCCTCGTTTGGCACTCAGATTTACGGGGTAGAGCTAGGACTGGTCGATCCAGTGTCAGGATAATGTGACTGGGTGTGGTATCATGTAATGTGTCTGGGACATGATACTTCAGTGAGGCAGCACTATAAACGTGAGCAATGAGCTCCCTGTCGCAACCAGACACCGTCGTGATATGACTGAAAAATTGTTGAAAGCGACGTTAAACCCGAATTCACACACACACACACACACACACACACAAGTTGATTTATATTATTTATCGATTCGTATTCATACCAACTTGAAGTCCCGGTAACTAGGTTGTTTTCCACAACCTGTCTAATATGGTCTCGACGGTCTGATATTGGGTCTGTCCACCCTTGCTGGACACTAAACAGACAGCGTCGCACCAGTACCTGCTCCTATCTGGCAGGGAGCAGCAGGTCACCACACATTGTTGTGCCTGCAAATTACGATAATTCGACTAAGATACAGTTCACGAAACATACATGCTATGTCATGATCACCCTCCAGGAGAAGTAAGAATATGTTCATGCATATACCGTTATTGCGCATGCGCCGACCAGATACACAGGCTGATCAGTGCATGTTACAAATAACTGCACAGAAGAACTCAACTTGACTGTGCATCAAATTATCAGCACCCAGCGCTTGACACAAGAATACTCAAAGTTTATGTTTCCTTACTGAGCATTACAGAAATCAATTAACGCTCACTACTTCTGAGCATAATACCCATCAAATTCGTGCTCACTACATTATCACAGGTAAGAGGCAATTGAACAGACCACGCCTTTGCGCTACTTGGTCACCCGCCAATTACAGGAAACATAACAAACTATTTCATACCCTTCTCCGCGACACGGCTCACAAATATAGCTATTCACAAATTCATTACATTAACAACAGCAAGAAACTAAAAACAGGAAGATTTTCATCTATTCTCCACAACATTTGTTAGTGTCTTATAAGGACCAACACTGTTTGCCGTAAATTCTTTCTGTATTTGGTAGGCACCACGTCACAGCTGTCCTCGTGACGCTGATGACGCAGCTGACGTCATCCACGCCGCTCAGGCCGTTATAACTTGTGGCGACCAAATACTCTCACTTATCATCATCACGTTCTTTTATTAGCTCGCCTGTACGAAGTACATGGAGAGCTATTGTTGTCACCCCGGATGGCGTGTGCGTGTGCGTTTGCGTTCCCGTCACACTGCGTTAAAGTTTTTCAAATGCTTATATCTCAACAGTCACTCATCACAGACCACTCATATTTGGAACTTAAGTACCTGGGAGGGTCCTCTGATGTTCAAAGAGAACAGACCCCGGGTCAAAATCTAGAACACCTTTGTAATTCTGTGTTAAAGTTTTTGAAATGCTTATATCTCAACAGTCACTCATCACAAAGCATTCATATTTACAACTTGGATACCTGGGAGTGTCTTCTGAGATTCCAAGACAACACACCCCTAGGTTCATGCCTGGGAGTGGGGATGGGGTGGGGCTAGGGGTCAAAATCCAGGACACCTTTGTAATTTGTTGTATACCTTTCCATTATACTTACAAGTTATAGACACAATTGGAAATACATCAGCAGCCAATCAAGTGACATTGGTTCAAGTGTGAAAGGGTGAAGGTCATGGTGACCTACATTTCATGGTCCAGTGATTTTGCCTTATATCTTGAAGTCTATTTGTTGGAGAAATGTCATACCTGGGATATTAGTTCCATGTGACTCCAAGATTGACCTCAGAATATATCTAGGTCACTGTGACCTATATTTCATGGTTCAGCGATTTTGCCTATTATCTCGAATACTATTTGATGGAGAAATGTCATACTTGGATTATTAGTTCCATGTGACCCAATAATTGACCACAAAATATATCTAGGTCATGGTGACCTACATTTCACGGTCCAGTGATTTTGTCTATTATCTTGAATACTATTTGATGGAGAAATGTTATACCTGGGTTATTAGTTGCATGTGACCCCATTATTGACCTCAAAATATATCTAGGTCACCGTGACCTATATTTCATGGTTCAGCGATTTTGCCTATTATCTCGAATACTATTTGATAGAGAAATGTCATACCTGGATTATTAGTTCCATGTGACCCAATAATTGACCGCAAAATATATCTAGGTCATGGTGACCTACATTTCACGGTCCAGTGATTTTGTCTATTTTCTTGAATACTATTTGATGGAGAAATCTTATACCTGGGTTATTAGATGCATGTGACCCCATTATTGACCTCAAAATATATCTAGGTCAGTATGACCTATATTTCATGGTTCAGTGATTTTGCCTATTAGCTTCAATGCTATTTGATAGAGAAACGTCATACCTGGATTATTAGTTCCATGTGACCCGATAATTGACCGCAAAATATATCTAGGTCAGTATGACCTATATTTCATGGTTCAGTGATTCAACCTATTATCTTGAACACTATTTGATGGAGAAATGTCATACCTGGATTATTTATTCCATGTGACCCCATGATTGAGCTTGGATTATATCTAGGTCAGTGTGTCCTATATTTCATGGTTCAGTGATTTTTCCTATTTTCTTGAATACTATTTGATGAAGAAATGTCTCACCTGGATTATTTGTTCCATGTGACCCGATGTTTTACATAGAAATATATCTAGGTCCTTGTGACCTATTTTCATGGTTCAATGATTTTGCCTTATAATTCAGACACAATTTGATTCTGAAATGTAATATCTGGAATATATGTTCCATGTGACCTGATTATTGAGTTCAAATATATCAAGGTGAGTGTGACCTATATTTCATGGTTCATAGATTTTACCTTATATCTTGAAGTCGCAAAACAGGCGAGCTATGCTGTCATGCGACAGCTCTTGTATATACATACATGCACAAACCGAGTTCTCAAACAAAAACGGCATCATTACAAAATGAACTCGTAATTCTTCTTGAACAAAATTATTTCTACTCAACATGAACATGCTTGTAAAATCCAATTCATCACGGTTCATCATCATGGATAACCCGACAGGCTCTTGTAAGAGTTTGCCCTGTTGATGAAGATATGGTTAAACGCGTCTTAATTTTACGTCCCCTGTTAACCAAATATCATATAGAGACGGGACCACGGTTTTCTAACCACTACTAGTCAAAAGTTATGGATGGAACAAGTGACCTGGCGTTTATTAATTATATTCTACAAAAGGGGTCTATAAAAGCCTAAATGAATCTAGGCTGAGCGGGTTCCAAACTTTATGTCTCACCAACATCTAGGGTCAGAATGAGACAGGACCTCACTTAAAAGACCCATTCTACTGCTGGAGAAGCCTGGGATCGATCCTGCGACCTCTAGCTGGCAAAGCTAGTAGCCTAATCACTACACCACAAAGGCTTCAAAAGTGAATCCAGAATAGGCTTCAGAAAGTTGGGGTTTACTAGAAGTAAACCCCTTCAAAACATACAAGAATGTTCATACAAAAAATAATAAAAACATAAATTTAACATACTGTTCTATATTCATTCTCTGTCCCGCCATGTTGTGTGCATTTATTCGCACTTGACCTGCTGCTGAATAACGTTCGTTTTTCAGGGTTTTTATATCTATGAATACTACCGGAAAATCATGCATACTCATATAAGCTCGCTAAAATCGTGGCAAGGTGAAGATACCGTCCTCAATCAAAGCCAGATAGCAAAAATCAAGTAGATAATGGATTTGCGTTCAAATAGTATTTCCCCTAGGGAAAAAATGATGAAACGTCCCTACAAATCAATGGTATAACTCCCGTCAAGAAGAACACACACAACATCGTGACTGGAATGAAAATTATATACGGCACAATTTGGAGGTTGGCGATTTTTAGGCAAATTTTATAGAAATCGGCCTTATAGCGGCCAACTGTATGGTAAAAAAAATCTCCATAAACCACTCATGCATTCATCTTATGATATGTGCATGACTTGTGCATGGAGCAGCACATTCTGCCTACCGTTTTTCACCCAAAATATTTCACTCGCACCGCCTTGCCATATACCTACTAAAATAATTTAGATGTGCATAAGCACCAGAGAGGTTTCATATTCCATCTCGTAACATAGACAAAATTTCCTTCAGCAGTAGGCACTCGTCATGGTGAGTGTATTTTTCCAGCTCTCCTGTGTACATGTCTGTCATGATGACATTCTGAGACAACTTTACTCTCAAAATGGACTCCTGCTATTTATATGGCAGAAGATTCCATCCAGTACCACATGGGTTAATGTCATGTAAACAAATTAATTATCATTAATACCGCAAAGCGGGGATTATAGGAATGGCCTTCGCCTGTCTGTCCGTCTGTACATGCCCAAGATATATATTTAAATGGGGTTTATGTTCTGTAAATTGATACTAATGAGGTTTATTCCGTAAAAAATTGTGTTATGGGGTTAAAATTTGAGTGATTTTTTTTTTTTATCCCCTCGCACAACATAGTTGTGAGGGGGGATATAGCATTTGCCCCGTACGTACGTACATTTGTCATCGCTCTAGCGCCTACATTTCTTGACCGATTTTAATATAACTTCACACCAATTTTTTTTTTTTTTTGGTTTGGGTTTTACGGCCCTTTCAAGATTATTTCACTCATATCGAGCCGATCGTTAATCAGAGGTGGGCGAAAACCGGAGTACCCGGAGAAAAACCACCTGACCTTCCGTTGCAGAACTTGGCGTCTCACACGTGGCCCGAGCGAGGCTCGAACCTACGGCGGTGAGAGACCTAATGACTAAGAGTCAGCGCTCTTATCCACTAGGCCACGGAGGCCCGTAACTTCACACCAATGTTCCTTATGACAATATCTTGAGCGAGTTCGACGTACGTACATTTGTCATCGCTCCAGCGCCTACATTTCTTGAACGATTTTAATATAACTTCACACTAATGTTCCTTATGACAATATCTCGAGCGAGTTCGACTTTCAAGGTCATGACCTCAAGGTCAAGGTCACTGTGGCTATTTTTAGGAAAACTTTGTCATCGCTCTAGCGCCTAGATTTCTTTACCAATTTCAATATAACTTCACACAAATGATCCTTATAAAAATATCTCGAGCGAGTTCAAATTTCAAGGTCATGACCTCAAGGTCAAGGTCACTGTGGCTATTTTTAGAAAAACTTTGTCATTGCTCTAGCGCCTATATTTTTTCACTGATTTCAATATAACTTCACACAAATGATCCTTATAAAAATATCTCGAGCCAGTTCGACTTTCAAGGTCATGACCTCAAGGTCAAGGTCACTGTGGCTATTTTTATAAAAACTTTGTCATCGCTCTAGCGCCTACATTTCTTCACCAATATCAATATAACTTCACACAAAAGTTCCTTATAAAAATATCTCAAGCGAGTTCGACTTTCAAGGTCATGGCCTCAAGGTCAAGGTCACAGTGGCTATTTTTAGAAAAACTTTGTCATCGCTCTAGCGCCTACATTTTTTTTACTGATTTCAATATAACTTCACACAAATGTTCCTTATTAAAATATCTCGAGCAAGTTCGACTTTCAAGGTCATGGCCTCAAGGTCAAGGTCACAGTGGCTATTTTTAGAAAAACTTTGTCATCGCTCTAGCGCCTATATTTCTTCACTGATTTCAATATAACTTCACACAAATGTTCCTTTTGACAATATCTCGAGCGAGTTCGACTTTCAAGGTCATGACCTCAAGGTCAAGGTCACTGTGGCTATTTTTAGAAAAACTTTGTCATCGCTCTAGCGCCTACATTACTTCACCAATTTCAATATAACTTCACACAAATGATTCTTATAAAAATATCTCGAGTGTGTTTGACTTTCAAGGTCATGGCCTCAAGGTCAAGGTTACTGTGGCTATTTTTAGAAAAACTTTGTCATGGCTCTAGCGCTTCCATTTCTTCACCGATTTCAATATAACTTCACAGAAATGTTCCTTATGACAATATCTCAAGCCATTTTGACTTTCAAGGTCAAGGTCACTATGGCTATTTTTAGAAAAACTTTGTCATCCCTCTAGCGCCTACATTTTTTCACTGATTTCAATATAACTTCACACAAATGTTCCGTATGACAATACCTCGAACGAGTTCGACTTTCAAGGTCATGGTCACTGTGGCTATTTTTAGAAAAACTTAGAAAAACTTTGTCATTGCTCTAGCGCTTACATTTTTTCACCAATTTCAATATTACTTCACACAAATGTTCCTTATAACTATATCTCTAGTGAGTTCCACTTTCAAGGTCAAGGTCACTGTGGCTATTTTTAGAAAAACTTTGTCATGGCTTTAGCGCTTACATTTCTTCACTGCTTTCAATATAACTTCACACAAATGTTCCTTATGACAATATCTCGAGTGATTTCGACTTTCAAGGTCAAGGTCACTGTGGCTATTTTTAGAAAAACTTTGTCATCGCTCTAGCGACTTCATTTCTTCACTGATGACAATATTACTTCACACAAATGTTCTTTATGACAATACCTCGAGCGAGTTTGACTTTCAGGGTCAAGGTCACTGTGGCTATTTTTAGAAAAACTTTGTCATCACTCTAGCGCTTTTTCACCAATTTCAATAAAACTTCACACAAATATTTTATTGATGGATTTTTAAACAAACTTTACACAAATGTTGCATATGATAATATCTCAAGCAAGTTGGACTTTTGCCACTTCAGTGTTTTCCACACACAAAGTTGTCTAGTGCGAGGGGATTTGTATCGCATGCGATGCCTTGTTTTTTTTGTTTTGGTTTTACGTCCCTTTCAAGATTATTTCACTCATATCGAGCCAATATTTAATCAGAGGTGGGCGAAAACCGGAGTACCCAGAGAAAAACCACCTGACCTTCCGTTGCAGAACTTGGCGTCTCACATATGACCCGAGCCAGGCTCGAACCACAGCGGTGAGAGACCTAATGATCAAGAGTCAGCACTCTTAACCACTAGGCCACGGAGGCCCATTAAAATTTGAGTGATTGTCGGGTTAATGGCTGTACAATGCTACATTATAGGGTTAAAATCTCCATAGACTTAATATTGTACGTCTCGTAAGAGTGTTTGTCCTTCTGTCTGTCTGTCTGTCTGTCTGTCTGTGGGTGAACATGTCAGGTTTAGCGGCGAGTGTCCAGATTAGACAACAATAGAAAATAATAGAAAATGATTGGTAAATAATAGATTTATTCTGTAAATAAAAGATTAAGGAGGTTAGCCCCTAAACCAAACAAAAGAAAATAACAAAAGCCGGACATGTTAGAACGTCCATCTGTTTGTCCATAACACTTTATAGTCTGCACCATATCTCATGAACCCTTTAATAGATTTTCATTAAACTTTGGTTAATTATTCGTCTCCATGAGTTGATGTGCAGAACCCATATATGAACCATGCCAAATCAAGGTCAAGGTCACAGTTGAAGGTCACTAGTTTGAAACTAGGAATTTTGTGTCCGTTCGATATCTCCTTTACCCTGGAAGGATTTTCATTAAACTTTTGTGAAATATACCTCCTCAGTGAGGTGATGTGCAGTATCCATAAATAAACCATGCCATCTCAAGGTCAAGGTCACAGCTGAAGGTCACAAGGTTGAGCCTTGATACAAAGTGCAGTGGGGGATTTGGCTGTCCCTCAGACTGCTTTCTTGTTAATTTCAGGCTTTTAATCCTGAAACAGAATTCCACTACAAGAACAAAGGTCGGAGAGACAGGACAGCTTGGGAAGAGAAGTTTGAGGGGAGAGAACCTTTCTCAGTGCCACCATCGGGGAATTTTAGCAAGGTAAGTTCGAGGTGTTTTGATTATTTGCATGGATATAGTCAAACATTGAAAAAGTTAATCATTTGAGTCATATCATGCGTAATAATGTCTTTACTATTTCATTGAAACAGATAAATAGGGTATTTTGAGATAATAAAAGGATAAATGGTCAATTGTCCATAAAAGCCTACTTTGTGGGTACCGTTATGATCCTAAGTATTGAGACATATGGGCCTGAGCAAACAGTGCAGACCCAGATCAGACTGCTCCTGAAGGAGCAGTCTGATCAGGGTCTACACTTTTTGCCATTCCCTCTGCACCTTTCGGACTTCTTGCTGCAACGTGAAACAGATTTGTTTGATTTTTATGAGAATTACAGCAAGTCCTCCAGGTGTCTGAATTTTTAGGCTTCTTACGGTATTCATTTGAACCACCTCGCCAGGACCTCGGTGAGGTGGTTCAAATGAATACCCACAACTGCTACCAACAACATAGGTTTATCGGGAAAGAATGGAAAATTATATTTCAGTTATCACCAGATACCCACTATAGCTGTTGCTGTGCATTTGCAAACAATAAAGGTGCAGATCAGCCTGTGCATCTGTAGAGTCTGAGCAGCATATTTGTAAGAACATGCAGTTGAACTTCGATGGCTCGAACACCGATTGCTCGTTTACCATGGATGCGTCTAACCCATTCTTGAGCCCCTAGCGAAATCCTCTACATAAAAAAAAGTGGGGATAATTAAGGAGATTTTAGTCTTGTATGCTGTGTGTACTCATTAGAATCGCCTCAATGAGGCGATTCTAATGAGTACACACAGCATACATGTTCATTATAAAACACCGAAAAGATATCCAAAAGTATATTGTATACCTCCTGGCAGCCCCCCTCAGTGGCTCGAACTACCCCTGTCTCGAAAGATTTTCGAGGTCCCAAAGGTGTTCGAGCCATTGAAGTTGGACTGTACTTGCACACCAGATAAGGAAATCCACTTTTAGCTTGGGATAGAAATTCTGTTCTAACCCTGGTGTTCTTACCCAGAATTGAATATTCCCATGTGTTTGATAAATGCACTGGTTGAATACGACCTTGTATGCGCCGTCGTTAAGGTTGACGTCACAGCATGTTATGTCACTAAACATCACTGTAGTGTCATCACAATATGACAGACGTCCGCAACCAAAGTGACTGCAGTATTCAAAATCCGTGCTCAGAAATGGAAGGGTTGCAAGAAAAAGAATCCTAACTGGGTATGAGGGGTGGATAGAAAAATTCATCTCTCGGGATCACTGCCCTGCATCCCGGAAGCCTTGTGATGCCGGACAGTGACCATGGGGATGGATTTTTCCATTCACTCCTCACACCCATGTAAGATTCTTATACTGTAGTTGCTGCTGAGCAGGATGATTTGTGTCTTAATGGTGAGAAACCCCAAAGACATATTTTCTTGTCACAGGGCACATACATGTAGTTTGTTAAGAATAAAAAAAAAACAAAGAAAAAAAAACAATAGCACATTAAGTTTGCTTTGCTATTGATCGTATTTTAAAATGGCCTTCAAGCGGGACTGAGCATGCTGACTCTTGAGCTTTATATCCATTGCTGTCATGTGTTTGTTTTACATCATACATGGTTGGTTGGTTGCTTGATTTGAGGTTTAGTGTCCCCGTCAACACTGTAAAGGTCATTTTGGAGACGTTGCTCCCAATTTTGTGGGACTTTTACCCGACATTGAGATGAAATGACATCTCAAGCCCTGTCGCCCAATGAAACCAATAGGGTTTATTAGCATGGACGGTCCGGCTCGCACCGTGGTTCCTGGACAGGCTTAGATCCTCTAAGCGGTTTACCAGTACTAGTGTGCGGGCCGGATTCTGCTCTGTGTGGAAGCATCATGCAGCCCATATATTTCTTCAAGCCCGACATCATACATGGATTTTACACATATGTTAGAAGCATTCTGTCCTGTTTGAAGAAAGTTGGTGTGTTCATCCCAGTGTGTGCATTTGGTATTTATTGTTGAAAATTAGTGTGAATGAATGGTAATTTAAAATAAATACAGTTTCTGATCAAAAATATCATTCTGAGCCCAGTTGATCAAATCATCATTAGTTTAACGGGCCCGTTAATGGTCAAAATATTAATTGTAATATCAAGTTCAATATCTAATACTCTGGTATTTTTGCTGGAAAAATGTGAGCAGCTTTTGCATTTGCAAAAGCTGCTCACATTTTTTCAGTAAAAATACTAGCAGATTTGCCAAATTAACTGTTCAAAGTTTTAATTATACGTTAACTAACAACGTCGTTAGATTTGAACAACTGGACCCAGATTGTTAACTGTAATCAAACAAGTACAATATCTAATACTCTGGTATTTTTGCTGAAAAAATGAGAGTAGATTTAGCATTTGCAAAAGCTACTCACATGTTTCAGCAAAAATATTAGCATATTTGTCATATCAAATGGTTAGAGTTTAACGCTATGTTAACTAATGACATTGTCAGTTTTGAAAACTGGACCACTTCTAGTATGTGATATCTAGGTTCTTGCTCCATTTTACGAGATGTTTCAGTCTGGTTTGTTGGAAAACAACCCCATACCCTCAGTAAATATTTCTTGTAATTTGTTCTTTCAGGATCCACATGGCTGGCTAACACATTTGATAAACAGAGTAAGTTAAACTTGCATGTTTCTGGCTAAGTTTGTGGTTGCTTAAGTTTGCCATAGTTTAGGTCTTGCAATAGAATAAACACATTTGATAAACAGAGTAAGTTTAACTTGCATGTTTCTAGCTAAGTTTGTGGTTGCTTAAGTTTTCCACAGTTTAGGTCTGTCAATAGAATAAACACATTTGATAAACAGAGTATTAAAGTTTAACTTGCATGTTTCTAGCTAAGTTTGTGGTTGCATAAGTTTGCCACAGTTTTGGGTCTGGCAATAGTATAAACACATTTGATAAACAGAGTAAGTTTAACATGCATGTTTCTGGCTAAGTTTGTGGTTGCATAAGATTGCCACAGTTTAGGTCTGGCAATAGAATAAACACATTTGATAAACAGAGTAAGTTTAACATGCATGTTTCTGGCTAAGTTTGTGGTTGCATAAGATTGCCACAGTTTAGGTCTGGCAATAGAATAAACACATTTGATAAACAGATGAAGTTTAACTTGCATGTTTCTGGCTAAGTTTGTGGTTGCATAAGATTGCCACAGTTTTGGGTCTGGCAATAGCATAAACACATTTGATAAACAGAATAAGTTCAATTTGCCTGTTTCTGGCTAAGTTTATGGTTGATTAATGATTGCTGCAGCTTTTGGTCAGACCATAGCTCCAGGTAGAGAGGTCTGGTAAGGAAAATTAGGGGATAATTTTCCGTATTTCTTGTTTAAAACATGTTGTGGGTACTTGATAGAATCACCTCAACCCACAGCATACATTTTTATGGACAAATAAGAAAAATAGTCCTCATTATGCCTCCTAATCTAGAGCTATTATCAGATGCTCTTTCATTTAAAAATTCTAAATGCTTAAATTATAATAAAATTTCTTGCACTTTCAACATTATCATAGCACCAGATAAGGTGCTGTTTTTATCTTAAAAGTACTCATATTTTTTCTTATTTCTGCAGGAAAACATATGTTGTGGTTACTCAACAGAAGTGCGCTTGATGAGTACCCAAAACATGTGTTTTCATGCAGAATTGAGTAAAATAATAGTTGGATACCCCTCATATCTGGGGCTATGATATAATGGTTTGTGGTTTTAATCAGAGAACACATAACATTTATATTTTTCAAGATAAAATAAAAACAAGTATCCCTAAATCATCCCCAAGAAGTTATCTGGATCTATGGGAAAATCTCAATGTCTGAAAAAAAAAATCAGCTCAATCATGATAAACAAGCAGTTGGTGTTTTGAAGTTTCACTATGTTGTAATTACAGTTTGCATACAAAGATGGATTTGAAAATATCAAGGCTACCTTGGAGAATGAAGAATTAGATGCTCCTGTAAGTTAACATTGGCCAGCAGTATATTGTATTAGCCCCGCCAAGCAAATTTGTGTCTTCGAGCATTCCGTCATGACAAATTTTAACTGCACATGCCCAGCCATTCAGAGGGGCAAGGGATATGGCTTTCTGTCTGAAGGTTCCTCTTGATTCACTGCTTGTATGAGCGAGCAGCGAAAGGTTCTGGCGAGACTGCGTGGATGCGCAGGCTCGTCTGAACCTGCACTGCTCGCATAGGCGATAAGTACCAAAATCACTTGACAGGGCCCGTATTAAAACCACCTTTGAGACTTTGAACAGTCCCAAAGGTTGTCTCTTATCAGAAGACACTGGGTGTAGAAAACACAAAGAAAGAATAACTGAAACCGTCTCAATAAGCTTTTAAAAGCAGATTGTCTTTATATTAGGTGGTCTTATTAGTGGAATTTTACTGTATATAGAGCAAATACTGCCTGATTTTATGCCTCACTATCTAGGACAGTGTAACCCCTATTAAGCAGCCACTATTAGGGAAAATGCTAAACTGACTGGTTTAAGGAGATAACTGTTCAGTAGAGGGAAATATCTGAGACGATGTATGACCTGATATAGACAATGAAAATGTGATAAATGAAGGTGCTGCAACATGGGTGTACAGAAAGAAAATGTCAGATGGCTATACTCATCTGACACCTCTCCCCCATTTTATTTATACTGACAACAAAATGTTAGTATTGCTATATATAAACACACCAGGAAAGACTTCATTCCTATTTTTACATCCAGTTATTTTGGCAATAGAGTTGGCCAGTAAAGTGGCTGCTGGCTGGAGAAGAGAGGTGGCTGCTCAGTGGCAGCAGTGGTTAAATATATAGGAAAACGTTTTGATGTAATGATTGTGGCTGCTGAAGGGAGGTGGCTGATAAAGAGAGATGGCCATTTGTGGAGATTCTACTGTTTATAAGTTTGTTGATGTTGCCTATCTTCATACGTGGATATACATATAATATTACAAGAGATGGCGTTGCTTCTGATAAGGAATACTATTTTAGAAGATTTGATTGACAAGAGCATTGAACAGCTGGCCTTGGTAGCTGAGTCAGATGCAGGTGGTGATCAGGAGGTTGTGGTTGTCAGCAACATTCTTTTGTGGAGATTGATCATGAAATCTTTCAATTGAATCTACTTTAATAAAAAATACAAACACACAAGCAAAAAAAAAAGAAACATTGAACAAGTGATATTCACTTGCTGAACAAGTGATACACACTTCACTTCCTGATTAATAGCAGCAATAATAATGATAAACTGTTGTGCCTAAAGACCTGAAGTAAAAAAACAAACAACAAAAAACTTGCAATTTGAATGAAAGCTTCTTAACTGGTTAGTGGTACAACTGAATAGTACATGTAATTTAGCTTTTAAGTTAAAATTTTAGGCATATGCCTTATTCTGATTTTATTCATGTTCGCTCTAATTGCACCACTTCATGAGAAAACCTGTTTTGCCAATCATCTAAGAGGCAGATCAGCCTTCGCAGATGTGCAGTGTGATCAGTACCTTGGTGTTCACTGCTTGGATAGTACAAAACCATCATGTCTACAATTTCAAGACCATTATGAAAACACCCCTTTTCAAATATTTGGAAAGTTTTGCCACCAAGACTGAAAATTTATTTTTTGATAAAAAATCTGATACTTTCATATATCTGCACTAAACATAGATTGTGGGTAATCGTTAGAACTGCCTCGGCGAGGCAGTTCTAACAAGTATCCACAATCTATGTTTTTGAACAGAAAAAGATAATGTTTACCCCTGTAAACCCCAGTTTTACTCTATAAAAGTGGGGTTTGAGGAGGTCAAAATTGTATCGGTGTGTTTTCGTGATGTCTTTGCTAGACTGTATAGCTGAGAATGTTGGTTTGTTACCTAGTCTGTCAAAAATACTGAAGACAGGTTTTCTCATGATGGGCCAAATTTGTGTCTATTCCAGTCTATAGCAGCGTTGCTGAGACCATTTGGTATGTGTGCGGAGTTTCTCAACCCAGAAATTATTCGTAGTGTTCTGGCCTCGGGGATGGAAAGAGCTATCAAATATGTTCAGAATCTAGAGGAAAAAGATTTCAAAGAGAAGGTTGGTTAATTTGTAGACTAGGACGTTTAAGATCATATAATTTAATTGTCACAGCAATTCAAAGAAAGTCTTCAAAATTTCACTATAGAGAAATCAAAATTTACAGGATTGCCACCATCATGGAAAAGTCAGGTCATTTTGAAATTTGTTTGCTGTTAGTGAAAAGTCGGGGAATCTTGAAAGAGGTCAGTGAAATTTAAATTTCAGGGAAATGTCAAGGAATTCTTATAATTTTAAGACAAACAGCTGGATTAATGTTACAATTTTGAGGTTATATTTCATGGGCAAAACCTTACCTCGCTACTGAAATAAGGGGAATTAGTCATTTATCAATGCTTTTCTATAAATTAAAAGACATGGTCATAAGGTTGCAGCTTTATGTTAAAGTCTATAAAATTAATCTTTTCAACCATCAAGAAAGTCCAGAGAATGCTGCAAATGTCACATTGTGAAGGTCATTAGTTTTGGACCATATGGTCTGACATTGAAAATGAGAATTACATCAGGGAAATTCAATTTGATGTGATTAAGACAACCCTGAATGATTTTCATGTCATTTAACCCATTGCATGTGGTAAACCACTAAAGGGGTTCCTTGGCAAACAGTGCAGGCCCAGATCAGTTGCCGCACATTGTGGCGTCTGATCACTATTTGCCTGCACTATTTGGTAACAGAATTTAAAACGGAAAAATAGACCTGACACCCCTTACATGACATATGGACTTGTCCAGTATATATAAACCACTAGTATATATATCCACTAGTACACAATGGGTTAATGATATTCTTGGGTGAATGAATAAACCAAAGTATAAAGGCTGATCTGGAATTTCTCAAAGGGAGCTACCCAGAAAAAAAGAGAATTATGTGCTTAGAGTTCAAATGAAAGTAAATATGTATGTGGGACCATGAAAATTTGTTCAAGATAGTTTAAGCCATTTTGCCAGGTCAGAAGACATTATGGGGTAGTCTTAGGGATATATTTTCCCCCTTGTTGAGGCAAATCAAATGAGTACAGACAACATACCTTTTCAAGATAAGACAAAAAAAAACTCCCTGAAATATACTAAATATATGGACATCTTGAGCTATAGGATTTGTTTGATTTGAGGTTTGACGTCCCCGTCAACACTGTAAAGGTCATTTTGGAGACGTTGCTTCCAATTTTGTGGGACTTTTACCCGACATTGAGATGAAATGACATCTCAAGCCCTGTCGCCCAAAGAAACCAATAGGGTTTATAAGCATGGACGGTCCGACTCGTGTGCACCGCTTTGCCCGGGCAGGCTAAGATCCTCTAAGCGGTTTACCAGTACTCGTGTGCGGGTCGGATTCAGCTTTGCTTGGAAGCATCATACAGCCCATATATTTCTTCAAACACCGTTGGCGGAGCTATAGGAAGAATTCTCTAGGGACTCAAGAAGGAGTTAGAATTAGCAATCTTTTATGTCTGTTTGTATTGAGGTTTTACGTCCCAATTAACACTCCTTTGTTCATTTTGGAGACATTGCTTCTAGTTTTGAGGGAATTTTATCTGACATTTAGATGAAATGACATCCCAAGCCCTGCCGCCAAACAAACCAAAATAGTTTATAGCTAGTGACAGTCCGACTCAGACCACTTGGCCTGGGGAGCCTCAGACCCACTGGTTTACCAGGACTCATGGGGTCAGTTTCAGCTCTGCTTGGAAGCATCATGCAGCCCAATCCATTTCTCCAAGCCCTGATGGGCATGGGGCTCCTCATTAGTCATAGTAAATGAACCATTAGTGTTAAAGTAATTGAATTTCACTGTATGTGACATTTAGCCATTCCTCTGATATTATTTTAATACCTGCCGTGTTTGAAACATTATTTCATGGAGATTGATCATGAAATCTTTTCTGTGGTCATTCTCTTCCACTGATTCAAGTAGAGCAGTTGTCAACTTTTTGTGAAAGAATATGCATCATTTCCTTATTTCAGCCATTAAAGGTACTCTGAACTTAACTCTTGTCCTGCTGTTCACGACAACCCTTTTCTGTGCAAACAGTGTAGATCCAGATCAGATGGCTTCTGAAGAAGCCATCTGATCTGGATCTACACTGTTTGACATTCAGTTTATGAATTTGTAGGAATAAATTACATCAAGTAATCTGATTGGTTCAAAGTCAGAAATGGGTGTGGCTAACCATAATATTCAGCAAGAGAAGTGTTAAAATTTGTGACTCCTTTTATTCTCCATTTACAGAAAGTAGGTTGTGTATCTGACCTGCTAGCCTCTATGAAACTGCTGTGTATGAACATCTGGCCTACCGATATCGATGCCTTGGATGATCTCAGGCTAGACGTGGCCCTGAGAATGTTGAAGTCGCCACATTTCAATGCTAAAATGAACTCCCTGAAAGAGGTAAGATACAGATCACATTTACACTAACATATTTATCCTAAATATCCGGACACCTGGCCTCCTTACAATACTTTAACCCTTTTTGTACCAAATGGAATCTTCCTCTTTATGTACACCAGGACTCTATTTCAAAATTTAGGGGTGTCACAGTGTTTTTTCTTCAAAATTTATTTGGAAAATGGCTTAACTTTTCACAAACGGTGCAGGCCCTGATCAGACGCCGCAGATCTGGGCCTCCACTGTTTGCCCTGGTACCCATTTTGGGGTTTCTGGTACTAAATGGGTTAAACTTTGAACAAGTAAAATTTACTACAGGATTTTGTTTTGTTTGTTTGATTTGAGATTTAACGTCCCCGTCAACACTGTAAAGGTCATGTTGGAGCCGTTGCTTCCAATTTTGTGGGACTTTTACCCGACATTGAGATGAAATGACATCTCAAGCCCTGTCGCCCAATGAAACCAATAGGGTTTATTAGCATGGACAGTCCGCCTCGCACCGCGGTTTCTGGACAGACTTAGATCCTCTAAGAGGTTTACCAGTTCTAGTGTGCGGGCCGGATTCAGCTCTGCGTGGAAGCATCATGCAGCCCATATATTTCTTCAAGCCCCTATGGGCGGGGGCTGTACATGATTTTGTGGCATCTTGTCTGGGTCTAGACTGCTTGCTCAGGCTTATCTCTCTGATTATACTTATTATAAATATGGTAACACTATAAGCCTATCTTGATCAGTATCTAAACTGTTTGCAAAGTTACGGCTTATCATGTTCAGCAGGATAAGAGTTAAATGAACTCCCTGACAAAGATAAGAAACAGATCTTATTAGGGCCCCGCACTGAAAGTGTTGGTGCCCTATAGTAATCACTCTGTCCGTCCGTCTGTCTGTCTGTCTGTCTGTCCGTCCACAAATTTTCCTACTCCTCTGATAGCGCTGCCGGGGCCCTAGTCAGTTTCACTGACAGCTCTAGTTTACACTACAATGTAATTATGCCCCTGCGTATTCGGAGAATACCGGAAGGGCATTAAGTTTTACCCCTGTCCGTTCGTCCGTGCGTTAGTTCGTTCGTCCTGTGTCCGGGCCATAACTCCTAAACCATATAGAATATATTCATGAAACTTCACAGTTGCATTCATCACACTGAGACGATGTGTCATGAACAAGGAAGACAACTCTTGCTTTTTTGGTTTTTGAATTATCTGCCCTTGACTTAGTACCATATAGTAAACCGTGTCTGGGCCATAACTCCTAAACCGTATGGAATATATTCATGAAACT
The DNA here is from genome assembly GCA_963580285.1 of Lucinisca nassula. Lineage (NCBI taxonomy): Eukaryota > Metazoa > Mollusca > Bivalvia > Lucinida > Lucinidae > Lucinisca > Lucinisca nassula. The sequence goes on from OY757014.1 coordinate 36,949,809, forward strand.
TCACAGGTGCATTCATCACACTGAGACGATGTGTCATGAACAAGGAAGACAACTCCTGCTTGTTTAGTTTTTGAATTATCTGCCCTTGACTTACATCCATATATAGTCAAATGGTATGTCGTGTCCGGGTCATAACTCCTAAATCGTATGGAATATATTCATGAAACTTCACAGGTGCATTCATCACACTTAGACGATGTGTCATGAACAAAGAAGAAAACTCTTGCATTTTTGGTTTTTAGCTCACCAGAGCCGAAGGCTCCGGGGGAGCTTATAAGATAGGCAGTTGTCTGTCCGCGTCTGCGTCTGCGTCGTCGTGTGACGTGAACACTTTTAAACGACATCTTCTCTGAAGCCGCTAGGCCCATTGGGCCCAAATTTCATCTGTAGCATCCTTGGGTTGGGGGATTGAAAGTTTGTGTTTTTTATGAAATTCGGCTTATTAGTTTGGTTGCTATGGCAACTTAGAGTTTCCATAGACTTATAATGGGGAAAATTGAAAAATGGCATTTACTGCTAAGCCGCTGCAGATATTTTGACAAAACTTTCATAGAAATATTCCTTAGGCAAACTACTATCTGCCATATGATTTTAGGCCTACTGCTCATTTGTATTGGTTGCCATGGAAACCAAAATGAAAAAAATAGAAAAAAAAATACTTAAAAAATCATCTCCTCAGAAACCGTATGCTCTATGAGGCTGAGAGTTTATGGAAATATTCACCATATTTGCCTTTACAGGTTTTGTGTTTTTTGTGAAATTCGGCTCTTTAGTTTGGTTGCTATGGCAACTTAGATTTTCCATAGACTTATAATGGGGAAAATTGAAAAATGGCATTAACTACAAAGCCTTTGCAGATATTTTGACAAAACTTTCATAGAAATGTTCCTTTAGCAAACTTCTCTCAGCCATATGCTTTTATGTCAACCTGGGGGTCCAGTAGGTTGTTCCGGGGCCATGCGCCGCCCCCCAGTACTTCATAAAATGCCTTATATCTCAGAAACCTTACAGATCCCCACCCCTAAACCATATATATTCTTGTTTCTATTGATAAGACGCATTCATTGACACCAACCTGGAGGTCCTCCGGGATGCGCCGAGGCCATGCCCCACCCCCTCCACTTCATAAAAGGCCCAATATCTCGGAAACCATTCAGATCCCCACCCCTGAACCCTATATACTCTTGTTCCTTATGATAAGACCCATTCAGTGACATCAAACTGGGGGTCCCCCGGGATGCGCAGGGGCCATGTCCCGCCCCTCCATTTCATAAAAGGCCCAATATCTCGGAAACCTTACAGATCCCCACCCCTAAACCATATATATTCTTGCTCCTTATGATAAGACACATTCATTGACCCCAAATTGAGGGTCTTCCGGGGTGCACCGGAGCCATGCCCCACCCCTTCACTTCACAAAAGGCCATATATCTCAGAAACTGTTCAGATCCCTAAAGCATATATGTTCTTGTTCATTATGATGAGACACATTCAGTGACACCAACCTGGGGGTCCCCAGGGATGTGCTGGGGCCATGCCCCACCCCCTCCATTTAATAATATCACAATATCTCGGAAACCTTACAGATCTCCACCCCTAAATCATATATATTCTTGTACCTTATGATAAGACACATTCATTGACACCAACCTGGGGGTCTCCCTGGGCCTTGCCCCACCCCTGCACTTCACAAAATGCCTTTTATCTCAGAAACTGGTCAGAGTCCCACCCCTAAACCATATATATTCATCTTCCTTATGATAAGGCACATTTATTAACACCAGCTTGTGAGTCCCCGGGGCATGCCCGGGCCTTGCTCCACCGCTTGACTTCATTAAAAGCCACATATCTCAGAAATAGTTCAGATCCCCACCCCTAAACCATATATATTTATACCCCCGGCATACGAAGTGTGCTATGGGGGTATATAGTTTTCGTCCTGCCGTTCGTCCGTCCATCCGTGTTTCTGTCCTTCTGTCTGTCCGTCCGTCCATCCTTCCGTCCGTCCGTCCGTCCGTTAACAGTTTGGTTAAAGTTTTGCGTTAAAGTTTCTAAGAGGTTGTATCTTCTGAACCCTTTGATAGATTTAGTTGATACTCACACTGAAGTTACATACTGGTCTAAAGATTTCATTGATGCATGTCCCACCCCCCACAGTGACCTTGAGGTCAAGGTCACAGACATAGAAATTTTACATTTTGGTTAAAGTTTTGTGTTAAAGTTTCTAAGATGTATCTTCTGAATCCTTTGATAGATTTAGTTGATACTTACACTGAAGTTACAGACTGGTCTAAAGATTTCATTGATGCATGTCCCACCCCCACAGTGACCTAGAGGTCAAGGTCAGGGACTTAGAAATTTTACATCTTGGTTAAAGTTTTGCATTAAAGTTTCTAAGAGGTTGTATCTTCTGAACCCTTTGATAGATTAAGTTGATACTTACACTGAAGTTACATACTCGTCTAAAGATTTCATTGATGCATGACCCATCCCCCACAAAATACCTTGAGGTCAAGGTCACAGACTTAGAAAGTTTACGTTGGTTAAAGTTTTATGACCAAGTTTATAGATGCCTGTATGTTGTAAACTCTAAAAGACAAATTCAGTTGATACTTGCATCAATGTTGCATACCAGTTCAAAGATTTCATTGATTCATACCCCACCCTGCTGCTTCAGTAACATTGATGCCCCCACCCCTTCAGTAACTTTGATGCTCTCACTCCCTTGGTCCATTTAGAAAGATTATGTTTGGTTTAGAATTTATTAGCAGATTATAGATTCTTATAGCTTCTTCACTCATGTTACATACAAGCTCGAAAAATATATCAGAGGGTGGCACTGGCCGGGGGTATACTGTGACCCACTGGTCGCTTTCTCTAGTCTTGTTCCTTATGATAAGACTCATTCAGTCACACCAACTTGGGGGGTCTCTTTGTGCTGAGGCAATGTGCCCCGCCCTTCCACTTCATAAAAGGCCATATATTTTAGAAACCATTCAAATCCCCACCCCATATTCATATATGTTCTTGTTCCTTATTATTAGCACACCTACTGTAGGGGTGTCCGCAGGGGCCAGTCCTCTCCTTTCCACTTCATGATAGGAGATCTTGGATACCGTTCAGATTCCCACCCCTAAACCATATATATACTTGGTCCTTATGATAAGACACATTTAGGGACAACAATCTTGGGCTTTCCTGGGAATGACAGGGCATGCTCCAACCCCTCCACTTATATCTCCAGCCATGCAGATCCCCACTGCTAAACCATATATATTCTTGTTCTTTGTGATAAGACACATTTAGTGACACCAACCAGGGCTCCATTGGGTCCATGCCCCACCCCCTCTACTTCATAAAAGGCCTAATGTGTCATATACAGTTCAACCTGTATTAAGCAAGTGCCTAAGGGATAGTCAAAATATGCTTGCTTAAGACAGGTTCTTGCTTAATACAGGTGAATTTAACACATCTGCCTTTCTTGGGAAATTCTGAATGCCTGCTTGCTTAAGACAGGTTGCTTGCTTAATAGAGGTGGCCACTAAGACAGGTTTTACTGTACTGAGTCCACATGGGTGCTCATTTTTCACCAATTTCATTATAACTTCACACAAATGTTCCTTATAAAAAATTCTCGAGGTGTTAGACTTTCAAGGTCATGACCTCAAGGTCAAGGTCACTGTGGCTATTTTTAGAAAAACTTTGTCATCGCTCTAGCGCCTACATTTCTTCACCAATTTCAATATAACTTCACACAAATGTTCCTTATAAAAAAATCTCGAGCGAGTTATACTTTCAAGGTCATGACCTCAAGGTCAAGGTCAGTGTGGCTATTTTTAGAAAAACTTTGTCATCGCTCTAGCGCCTACATTTCTTCACTGATTTCAATATAACTTCACACAAATGTTTCTTATGACAATATCTTGAACGAGTTCGACTTTCAAGGTCATGACCTTAAGGTCAAGGTCACTGTGGCTATTTTTAGAAAAACTTTGTCATCGCTCTAGCGCCTACATTTCTCCACTGATTTCAATATACTTTCACACAAATGTTTCTTATGGCAATCTTTCAAGCGAGTTTGACTTTCAAGGTCATGACCTCACGGTCAAGGTCACTGGCTATTTTTAGAAAAACTTTGTCATCGCTCCAGCGCCTACATTTCATCACTGATTTCAATATTACTTCACACAAATGTTTCTTATGACAATATCTCGAGCAATTCGACTTTCAAGGTCATGACCTCATGGTCAAGGTCACTGTGGCTATTTTTAGAAAAACTTTGTCATCGCTCTAGTGCCTACATTTCTTAACTGATTTCAATCTAACTTCACACAAATGTTCATTATGACAATATCTCTTGCGATTTCGACTTTCAAGGTCAAGGTCACTGTGGCTATTTTTAGAAAAATTTTGTCATCACTCTAGCGCCTATATTTCTTCACCGATTTCAATATAACATCACACAAATGTTCCTTATGACAATAACTCTAGCGAGTTCCAATTTCAAGGTCAAGGTCACTGTGGCTATTTTTAGAAAAACTTTGTCATCACTCTAGCGCTTACATTTCTTCACCGATTTCAATATAACTTCACACAAATGTTCCTTATGACAATATCTCAAGCCATTTCGACTTTCAAGGTCAAGGTCACAATGGCTATTTTTAGAAAAACTTTGTCATCGCTCTAGTGACTACATTTCTTCACTGATTTCAATATAACTTCACACAAATGTTCCTTATGACAATACCTTGAGCAAGTTTGACTTTCAAGGTCAAGGTCACTGGCTATTTTTAGAAAAACTTTGTCATCGCTGTAGTGCCTATATTTATTGATGGATGTTAATAGAACTTCACACAAATGTTTCTTATGATAATATCTCGAGTTGCTTTGACTTTCAAGGTCATGACCTCAAGGTCAAGGTCACTGTGTCGCTCTACCGCCTACATTTATGATTTTTATATAATTTATGATTGATTTGAAGTACATTTGTAATATTTTTTATGAATGGCATTTGGCGGGGGCATCCTTGTCCTATGGACACTTTTTCTAGTTGTCATCTGCTTTGTTGTCTGCTGGTTTCATGGGCCCCCACCCATTGGGGCTTGAAGAAACAGATTTGGCTCCATGATGCTTCCATGCAGAGCTAAAACCGACTGCACCAGTAGTAGTAAACTGCTTAGAGGGACTAAGCCTGCCCAGGCAAAGTGGTGTGAGTTGGACCCTCCCTACACATTAACTCTTTTGGCTTGTTCGGGCAACAGGGCTTGTGATGTCATTTCATCTCAGTATCGACAAAATTGGAGGCAGCATATCCAAAATGACCAAAATAGTGTTGATGGGCATGTAAAACCACAACTCAAGCAAGTCTGCTGGTTTCTTTAAAAGTCACTGTTGCAAACATTGTGGGCCCAGGTCTGACTGCTCCTTTTGCCGCAGACGACACTTAAAAGATTTTGAATGTTTATTTATTGACTGGTCAGATGTCATGAATACCAAGGTTGATATGTTTGTTTGTTTGTTTTTGATGGGGTTTTCTGTCCCGGCCAACACTAGTTAGGTCATTTTGAAGAAGTTGCTTCCAATTTTGTGGGACTTTTAACCCATTCAGTACCAGAAACACCAAAACGGGTACCCTGGCAAACAGTGCAGGCCCAGATCAGACACCGCAGAATGCGGCGTCTGATCAGGGCCTCCACTGTTTGCTAAAAGTTCAGGCATGATGAAAACACAGCCTGACACCCCTAAATTTTCAAATGAACTCCTGCTATATATAAAGAGGAAGATTCCATTTGGTACATAAAGGGTTAACAGATGTTCAGATAAATGACATCTCAAGCCCTGCCGCCAAAAAAAAAAACAGCTTGGGTTTAAAGGCCAGTCTAACGGTATCCACTTTTCATGGGCAGGCTTAGGCCTTCTAAGCAGTTTACCAATACTCAAAAGTTTGGTCAGTTTCATTGCTGTGCTGGGAACACCATATAGCCCAATCTATTTCTCTAAGCCCTAATGGGAGGTGTGCTCAAATCTGAAATAAGACTAAATGCTGATGTGATGTCTTTAGTGAACATGCAGGGCCCTACATATTGTTTTATTAGCTCACCGTCACGTAGTGACGAGGTGAGCTTATGGGATCACTTTTCGTCCGTCGTGCGTCCGTGCGTCAGTGCGTCCGTGCGTCCGTAAACAATTTCTTTAAACGACATCTCCTCCTAAACCACTGATCGGATTTTGACCAAACTTCACAGGAATGATCCTTAGGTGGTCCCCTTTCAAAGTTGTTCAAATGGTTCCGGTCCGTTGCACATCTTGGTTTTTGGGGCCAAAATAGACTTTTTTCACCAAAAACTTAAAAAATCTTCTTCTCTGAAACCACAAGGCCCAGGTCTTTGATATTTGGTATGAAGCTTCATCTAGTGGACCCCTACCAAGATTGTTCAAATTATAGTGCTCGGGCCAAAAATGCCCCCGCTCCGGGGCCCTTTGGTTTTACAGGGGCTTATATAGGGACAATCTTTAAAAATCTTCTTCTCTGAAACCGTAAGGCCCAGGTCTTTGAAATTTGGTCTGAAGCTTCATCTAGTGGACCCCTACCAAGATTGTTCAAATTATAGTGCTGGGGCCAAAAATGCCCCCGCTCCGGGGCCCTTTGGTTTTACATGGGCTTATATAGGGAAAATCTTTAAAAATCTTCTTCTCTGAAACAGTAAGGCCCAGGTCTTTGATATTTGGTCTGAAGCTACATCTAGTGGACCCCTACCAAGATTGTTCAAATTATAGTGCTGGGGCCAAAAATGCCCCCGCCCCGGGCCCCTTTGATTTTACATGGGCTAATATAGGGAAAATCTTTAAAAATCTTCTTCTCTGAAACCACAAGGCCCAGGTCTTTGATATTTGGTATGAAGCTTCAACTAGTGGACCCCTACCAAGATTGTTCAAATTATAGTGCTGGGGCCAAAAATGCCCCCGCCCCGAGGCCCTTTGGTTTTACATGGGCTTATATAGGGAAAATCTTAAAAAATCTTCTTCTCTGAAACCGCAAGGCCCAGGTCTTTGATATTTGGTATGAAGCTTCATCTAGTGGACCCCTACCAGGATTGTTCAAATTTTAGTGCTGGGGCCAAAAATGCCCCCGCCCCGGGCCCTTTGGTTTAACATGGGCTTACATAGGGAAAATCTTTTAAAATTTTCTTCTCTGAAACCGCAAGGCCCAGGTCTTTGATATTTGGTATGAAGCTTCATCTAGTGGACCCCCACCAAGATTGTTCAAATTATAGTGCTGGGGCCAAAAATGCCCCCGCTCTGGGGCCCTTTGGTTTTACATGGGCTTATATAGGGAAAATCTTTAAAAATCTTCTTCTCTGAAACCGTAAGGCCCAGGTCTTTGATATTTGGTCTGAAGCTTCATCTAGTGGACCCCTACCAAGATTGTTCAAATTATAGTGCTGGGGCCAAAAATGCCCCCGCTCCGGGGCCCTTTGGTTTTACATGGGCTTATATAGGGAAAATCTTTAAAAATCTTCTTCTCTGAAACCGTAAGGCCCAGGTCTTTGATATTTGGTCTGAAGCTTCATCTAGTGGATTCTTACCAAGATTGTTCAAATTATAATGCTGGGGCCAAAAATGCCCCCGCCCTGGGCCCCTTTGATTTTACAAAGGCTAATATAGGGAAAATCTTTAAAAATCTTCTTCTGAAACCGCAAGGCCCAGGTCTTTGATCTTTGGTATGAAGCTTCAACGAGTGGACCCCTACTAAGATTTTTCAAATTATAGTGCTGGGGCCAAAAATGCCCCCGCTCGGGGGCCCTTTGGTTTTACATGGGCTTATATAGGGAAGATCTTTAAAAATCTTCTTCTCTGAAACCCTAAGGCCCAGGTCTTTGATATTTGGTATGAAGCTTCATCTAGTGGACCCCTACCAAGTTTGTTCAAATTATAGTGCTGGGGCCAAAAATGCCCCCGCCCCTGGGCCCTTTGGTTTTACATGGGCTTATATAGGGAAAATCTTTAAAAATCTTCTTCTCTGAAACCGCAAGGCCCAGGTCTTTGATATTTGGTATGAAGCTTCATCTAGTGGACCCCTACAAAGATTGTTCAAATTATAGTGCTGGGGCCAAAAATGCCCCCGCTCCGTGGCCCTTTGGTGGTTTAACATGGGCTTACATAGGGAAAACCTTTTAAAATTTTCTTCTCTGAAACCGCAAGGCCCTGGTTTTTGATATTTGGTATGAAGCTTCATCTAGTGGACCCCCACCAAGATTGTTCAAATTATAGTGCTGGGGCCAAAAATGCCCCCGCTCCGGGGCCCTTGGGTTTTACATGGGCTTATATAGGGAAGATCTTTAAAAATCTTCTTCTCTGAAACCGTAAGGCCCAGGTCTTTGATATTTGGTATGAAGCTTCATCTAGTGGACCCCTACGAAGATTGTTCAAATTATAATGCTGGGGCCAATAAATGCCCCCGCCCAGGGGCCCTTTTGTTTTACATGGGCTTATATAGGGAAAATCTTAAAAAATCTTCTTCTCTGAAACCGCAAGGCCCAGGTCTTTGATATTTGGTATGAAGCTTCATCTAGTGGACCCCTACCAAGATTGTTCAAATTATAGTGCTGGGGCCAAAAATGCCCCTGCTCTGGGGTCCTTTGGTTTTACATGGGCTTACATAGGGAAAATCTTTTAAAATTTTCTTGTCTGAAACCGCAAGGCCCAGGTCTTTGATATTTGGTATGAAGCTTCACCTAGTAGACCCCTACCAAGATTGTTCAAATTATAGCCCTGGGACCAAAAATGCGCCCACCCCGGGGCCCTTTGATTTTACATGGGCTTATATAGGGAAAATCGTTAAAAATCTTCTTCTCTAAAACCGCTAGGCCCAAGTCTTTGATATTTGGTATGTAGCTTCACCTAGTGGACCCCTACCAAGATTGTTCAAATTATAGTGCTGGGCGAAAATGCCCCTGCTCTTGGGCCCTTGGGCCCTTTGGTTTTACATGGGCTTATATAGCGAAAATCTTTAAAAATTTTCTTTTCTGAAACCGTAAGACCCATGTCTTTGATATTTGGTATGAAGCTTCACCCCACAAGGCCCAGGTTCCCCCCCCCCCCCCAACCACGCCCCAGGGCCTTTTGGTTTTACATGGGCTTATACAGGGAAAATCTTAAAAAAACTTCTTCTCTGAAACCGCAAGGCCCAGGTCTTTGATATTTGGTATGAAGCGTCACCTAGTGGACCCCAACCATGGTTGTTCAAATTAAAGCCCTTGGGTCAAAAATGCTCCCGCTCCGGGGCCCTTTGGTTTTACATAGACTTATATATGGAAAATCTTGAAAAATCTTATTCTCTGAAACCGCAAGGCCAAGGTCTTTGATATTTGGTATGAAGCTTCACCTAGTGGACCCCAACCATGGTTGTTCAAATTAAAGCCCTTGGGTCAAAAATGCCCCCGCTCTGGGGCCCTTTGGTTTTACATGGGCTTATATAGGGAAAATCTTTAAAAATTTTCTTCTCTGAAACCGTAATGCCCTTGTCTTTGATATTTGGTATGAAGCTTCACCCCACAAGGCCCAGGTCCCCCCCACAACCCCCCCCCCCCCCCCCCCCACCCCAGCAGGGCCTTTTGGTTTTACATGTGCTTATATAGGGAAAATCTTTAAAAATCTTCTTCTCTTAAACCTCAAGGCCCAGATCTTTGATATTTGGTATGAAGCTTCACCTAGTGGACCCCTACCAAGGTTGTTCAAATTATAGCCCTAGGGCCAAAAATGCCCCCGCTCTGGGGCACTTTGGTTTTACATAGACTTATATATGGAAAATCTTGAAAAATCTTTTCTCTGAAACCGCAATGCCCAGGTCTTTGATATTTGGTATGAGGCTTCATGTAGTGAACCCCTGCCAAGATTGTTCAAATTATAGTGCTGGGGCCAAAAATGCCCCCGCCCCGGGGCCCTTTGGTTTTTACATGGGCTTATATAGGGAAAATCTTTAAAAATCTTCTTCTCTGAAACCACAAGGCCCAGGTCTTTGATGTTTGGTATGAAGCTTCATCTAGTGGACCCCTACCAAGATTGTTCAAATTATAGTGCTGGGGCCAAAAATGCCCCGCTCTGGGGCCCTTGGGTTTTACATGGGCTTATATAGGGAAGATCTTTAAAATCTTCTTCTCTGAAACCGTAAGGCCCAGGTCTTTGATATTTGGTATGAAGCTTCATCTAGTGGACCCCTACGAAGATTGTTCAAATTATAGTGCTGGGGCCAATAAATGCCCCCGCCCAGGGGCCCTTTTGTTTTACATGGGCTTATATAGGGAAAATCTTAAAAAATCTTCTTCTCTGAAACCGCAAGGCCCAGGTCTTTGATATTTGGTATGAAGCTTCATCTAGTGGACCCCTACCAAGATTGTTCAAATTATAGTGCTGGGGCCCTTTGGTTTTACATGGGCTTACATAGGGAAAATCTTTTAAAATTTTCTTGTCTGAAACCGCAAGGCCCAGGTCTTTGATATTTGGTATGAAGCTTCACCTAGTAGACCCCCTTCCAAGATTGTTCAAATTATAGCCCTGGGACCAAAAATGCGCCCACCCCGGGGCCCTTTGATTTTACATGGGCTTATATAGGGAAAATCGTTAAAAATCTTCTTCTCTAAAACCGCTAGGCCCAAGTCTTTGATATTTGGTATGTAGCTTCACCTAGTGGACCCCTACCAAGATTGTTCAAATTATAGTGCTGGGGCGAAAAATGCCCCCGCTCTTGGGCCCTTGGGCCCTTTGGTTTTACATGGGCTTATATAGCGAAAATCTTTAAAAATTTTCTTTTCTGAAACCATAAGGCCCATGTCTTTGATATTTGGTATGAAGCTTCACCCCACAAGGCCCAGGTTCCCCTCCCCCCCCCCCCCCCCAACCACGCCCCAGGGCCTTTTGGTTTTACATGGGCTTATACAGGGAAAATCTTAAAAAAACTTCTTCTCTGAAACCGCAAGGCCCAGGTCTTTGATATTTGGTATGAAGCGTCACCTAGTGGACCCCAACCATGGTTGTTCAAATTAAAGCCCTTGGGTCAAAAATGCTCCCGCTCCGGGGCCCTTTGGTTTTACATAGACTTATATATGGAAAATCTTGAAAAATCTTCTTCTCTGAAACCGCAAGGCCAAGGTCTTTGATATTTGGTATGAAGCTTCACCTAGTGGACCCCAACCATGGTTGTTCAAATTAAAGCCCTTGGGTCAAAAATGCCCCCGCTCTGGGGCCCTTTGGTTTTACATCGGCTTATATAGGGAAAATCTTTAAAAATTTTCTTCTCTGAAACCGTAATGCCCTTGTCTTTGATATTTGGTATGAAGCTTCACCCCACAAGGCCCAGGTCCCCCCCCACAACCCCCCCCCCCCCATAGCCCCCCACCCCCCACCCCAGCAGGGCCTTTTGGTTTTACATGTGCTTATATAGGGAAAATCTTTAAAAATCTTCTTCTCTTAAACCTCAAGGCCCAGATCTTTGATATTTGGTATGAAGCTTCACCTAGTGGACCCCTACTAAGGTTGTTCAAATTATAGCCCTAGGGCCAAAAATGCCCCCGCTCTGGGGCACTTTGGTTTTACATAGACTTATATATGGAAAATCTTGAAAAATCTTTTTCTCTGAAACCGCAATGCCCAGGTCTTTGATATTTGGTATGAGGCTTCATGTAGTGAACCCCTGCCAAGATTGTTCAAATTATAGTGCTGGGGCCAAAAATGCCCCCGCCCCGGGGCCCTTTGGTTTTACATGGGCTTATATAGGGAAAATCTTTAAAAATCTTCTTCTCTGAAACCACAAGGCCCAGGTCTTTGATGTTTGGTATGAAGCTTCATCTAGTGGACCCCTACCAAGATTGTTCAAATTATAGTGCTGGGGCCAAAAATGCCCCCTCCCCGGGCCTTTTGGTTTTACATGGGCTTATATAGGGAAAATCTTTAAAAATCTTTTTCTCTGAAACCGCTAGGCCCAGGTCTTTGATATTTGGTATGAAGCTTTACCTAGTGGACCCCTGCCAAGATTGTTCGTATTATAGTGCTGGGTCCAAAATGCCCCCGCTCTGGGGCCCTTTGGTTTTACATGGGCTTTTATAGGGAAAAATGTTTAAAAACTTCTACTCTGAAACTGTAAGGCCCATGTCTTTGATATTTGGTATGAAGCTTCACCCCACAAGGCCCAGGCCCTGGGGCCAAAAATGCCCCCACCCCGGGGCCTTTTGGTTTTACATAGACTTATATAGGGAAAATCTTTAAAAATTTTCTTCTCTGAAACTGTGAGGCCCATGTTTTTGATATTTGGTATGAAGCTTCACCCCACAAGGCCCAGTTACCCTCCCCCCCCCCCCCCCCCCCCCCTTATATAGGAAAAATCTTTAATAATCTTCTCTGAAACCGCAAGGCCCAGGTCTTTGATATTTGGTATGAAGCTTCATCTGGTGGACCCCTACCAATATTGTTCAAATTATAGTGCTGAGGCCAAAAATGCCCCCACCCTGGGGCCTTTTGGTTTTACATGGGCTTATAGAGGGGAAAATCTTGAAAAATCTTCTTCTCGGAAACCACAAGGCCTAGGTCTTTGATATTTGGTATGAAGCTTCATCTAGTGGACCTCTACCAAAATTGTTCAATTATAGCCCTGAGACCAAAAATGCCCCCGCCTCAGGGCCCTTTGGTTTTACATAGACTTATATAGGGAAAATCTTTAAAAATCTTCTTCTCAGAAACCACAAGGCCTAGGTCTTTGATATTTGGTATGAAGCTTCATCTTGTGGACCTTTACCAAGATTGTTCAAATTATAGCCCTGGGGCCAAAAATGCCCCCGCTCCGGGGCCCTTTGGTATTACCTAGACTTATATAGGGAAAATCTTGAAAAATCTTCTTCTCTGAAACCAGAAGGCCTAGGTCTTTGATATTTGGTATGAAGCTTCATCTAGTGTACCTCTACCAAGATTGTTCAAATTATAGCCCTGAGACCAAAAACGCCCCTGTCTCGGGGGCCCTTTGGTTTTACATAGACTTATAACTTATAGAGTCTAACTGTTGGTTTTCTTTTGCTCCAGCATTTCAGTGGTTTCTTGCTGTTGAGTCCTCACCGTTGTCTCACCTCTGTGGTTCTTTGATTATTTGTGTTCACGGAGATGTTGCACTGATGAGTTGGGAGGCCTTCATGCGGACTGAACAAATTATTTGTCTAAATCACGGGGGAAGTAAGGGTGAGGATTGTGGCCATGTAAAATAGATTTAAGCCCCCCAGTGGAAATCTTTCCACTGACCATTCCAAGGCGGTTCTTCTGTGGCGATTTATTCCTGTCCTTATGGCCTTCTTTTGTTTAGGTTTCCATTATGGTCTGGTCGCTTAATGTTTGTATTTCTTTCTCTTTGGTGTCTTTGATGGGTGGAGTAAGTTAATTGTATCGATTCCTGATCTTTGTTTTACTTCTACTTTATATAGGGAAAATCTTTAAAAATCTTCTTCTCTGAAACCACAAGGCCTAGGTCTTTGATATTTTTGGTGTGAAATTTCATCTAGTGGACCTCTATCAAGATTGTTCAAATTATAGGCTATTAGCCCTGGGGCCAAAAACGCCCCCGCCCCGAGACCTTTTGGTTTTACACAGACTTAAATAGGGAAATCTTTAAAAATCTTCTTCTCTGAAACCACTAGACCCGTGCCTTTGATATTTGGTATGGAGCTTCATCTAGTGGACCTCTTCCAAGATTGTTCAAATTATAGCCCCCACCCCGGGGCCCTTTGGTTTTACATAGACTTATATATAGAAATAATCTTTGAAAATTTTCTTCTCTGAAACAGCAAGGCCCAGGTCTTTGATATTTGGTGTGAAGCTTCATCTAGTGGACCTCTATCAAGATTGTTTAAATTATGGCCCTGAGGCCAAAAATGCCCCCGCTCGGGGCCATTTGGTTTTACATAGGCTAATGTAGGGAATATCTTTAAAAAATCTTCTTCTCTGAAACCCCAAGGCCCAGGTCTTTGATATTTGGTGTGTAGCTTCATCTAGTGGACCTTTGCCAAGATTGTTCAAATTATAGCCTTTGTTGATATTTGGTATGAAGCTTCACCTCTTTAGACCTCCCTCAACATTATGCACATTGTAGCCCTGGGGTCAATAATGGCCCTCCCTGAGGCCCACTTGTTACTCTATCATATGGATCAGGTGAGCGATCCAGGGCCATCATGGCCCTCTTGTGTTTTATATTAGGATCACTTTTTGTCTGTCATCCGTGCGTAAACAATTTCTTCAAATGATATCTCCTCCTAAACCACTGATCGGATTTTGTCCAAACTTCACAGGAATGATCCTTATGTGGTCCCCTTTCAAAGTTGTTCAAATGGTTCCGGTCCGTTGCACATATAGGTCACAGGAGCCAAAAATAGATTTTTTCACCGAAAACTTAATAAATCTTCTCCTCTGAAACCGCAAGGCCCAGGTGTTTGATATTTGGTATGAAGCTTCCTCTAGTGGACCCCTACCAAGATTGTTCAAATTATAGTGCTGGGGCCAAAAATGCCCCCGCCCCGGGGCCCTTTGGTTTTACATGGGCTTATATAGGAAAATCTTTAAAAATCTTCTTCTCTGAAACCACAAGGCCCAGGTCTTTGATTTTTAGTATGAAGCTTCATCTTGTGGACCCCTACCAAGATTGTTCAAATTATAGTGCTGGGGCCAAAAATGTGCCCGCCCAGGGGCCCTTTGGTTTTACATGGGCTTATATAGGGAAAATCTTTAAAAAAACTTCTTCTCTGAAACTGCAAGGCCCAAGTCTTAGCTATTTGGTATGAAGCTTCATCTAGTGGACCACTACCAAGATTGTTCAAATTATAGTGCTGGGGCCAAAAATGCCCCCGCCCCAGGGCCCTTTGGTTTTACATAGGCTCATGTAGGGAAAATCTTTAAAAATCTTCTTCTCTGAAACTGCAAGGCCCAGGTCTTTGATATTTGGTATGAAGCTTCATCTTGTGGACCTCTACTAATATTGTTCAAATTATATCCCTGGGGCCAAAAATGCCCCCCCCCCCCCTCCAGGGCCCTTGGGTTTTACATAGACTTATATAGGGAAAATCTTGAAAAATGTTCTTCTCTGAAACCACAAGGCCTAGGTCTTTGATATTTGGTATGAAGCTTCAGCTAGTGGACCTCTACCATGATTGTTCAACTTATAGCCCTGGGGCCAAAAATGCCCCAGCCTCAGGGCCCTTTGGTTTAACATACTTATATAGGGGAAATCTTTAAAAAATTTCTTCTGTGAAACCACAAGGCCTAGTTCTTTGATATTTGGTGTGAAATTTCATCTAGTGGACCTCTATCAAGATTGTTCAAATTGTAGCCCTGGGGCCAAAAATGCCCCCGCCCTGAGACCCTTTGGTTTTACATAGACTTATATAGGGAAATCTTTAAAAATCTTCTTCTCTGAAACTGCAAGGCCCATGTCTTTGATATTTGGTATGGAGCTTCATCTAGTGGACAATTATAGCCTTTGTTGATTTTTGGTATGAAGCTTCACCTTTTTAGACCTCCCTCAACATTATACACATTATAACCTTGGGGTCAGTAATGGCCTTCCCTGGGGCCCACTTGTTACTCTATGGATCAGGTGAGCGATCCTGGGCCATCATGGCCCTCTTGTTAATTTTTGATGTGACACCTTTAGTTTTTCTTTACTTAAGGGGAATGGGAACACCTTCAGGGAAGGCAACTCATGCAAAAGTATTTTTGTCTCCCATGTCAACAGGGGTCAACTCCTAAAGGAAAGAATTTGCTCCTGAGGAGCAAATTTTTTTCTTTTAGAGTAGATCCCTTTTTCAGTGGGACAGGGCTTATAGAATAGCGAACAGAAAGTTCCAAAAGTTGTCGCCCTTTAAAAATGGCGGAAAAATCTGCCAGATGTTCCCATTCCCCTTAATGAAGCTAGTCAGTGTGTGTATTTGTTTGTTTTACAAGGTGACAAAGCTGATAGAAGATTCTACTAGTATTAAAACCCCAAGACAGAAGATAGCTATATCAATTACTAAGATACAGGAGTGGTTAGTGGAGAACAAGGTCTTGTCTATAGCACTTGAAGGTAGGTACTCTGTCATCTTACATAGAGGGCTTCTTCAGGAAGTGCATTAACCCTAAATGTACCAAATGGAATCTTCCTCCTTATATATAGCTGGAGTCCATTTCAAAATTTAGGGGTGTCAGGTTGTGTTTTCTTAAAAAACTATTTGGAAATTGGCTGAAAATTTTGCAAACAGTGGAGGCCCTGATCAGACGCCGCGTTCTGCGGCGTCTGATCTGGACCTGCACTGTTTGCCAACTACTCGCTTTGGGGTTTCCGGTACTAAATGGGATAACCCTGAAGATGCCAGTCACAACAATTGTTGTTTGCTATGTTGTCTGCTGGTTACCTTTAAAAGTTGTTGTTGCAAACAGATTGGACTGAGATCAGACTGGTCCTACATCAGACAGAAGCCTCCGTGGTGTTGTGGATAAGCTACTCACCTCATAAATTAGGGGTCACGGGTTTGATCCCGGGCTTCTCCAGACTTTCGAGGTCCTGTCTCTGTATGACCTTAGCTATTGGTGGGACGTGAAACCCAAACACACTCAGTCACTCCTAGATCAGACTGCTCCTCTAGGAGTAGTCTGATCAGAGTTCTCACTGTTTGACTGCATGCAAAAATATGTTTGAAAAAGGTTGCAAGAAGATTCAGCAGATGACATGAGCAGACAATTTTTTAGATGCGGGTTTACCTGGTGTCTTGGTTAATAGAAGTTGAGGATAATTTTTTTTATACAGTGCATAAAATCACACTTTGTATACTCATTGAGGTGTTCTACTCTTTTTAACACTTCATTATAGAGACAACATAAATGTAAAAATTTAAATGTGTAAGAAAAAGGTTGTTTAAACTAGAATGCTCAAAAACAAGACAATCATAACTTTCCTCCATGTCAACCTTAAAGGCATTTATTCTTGATTATTGAGGACTATCATTTCATTGCATAATATTATGTAGCCCTCAGTGCTGACTGAAGAGAAGTCCTCTGTCTTCAACAGGTAAGGGGTCTCCTTGGGGAAAATCAATAATTTACTACCTGTTGACTGGAGTGTACATTATTGATTTTCTCTTAAGTGCCTCAGTCAGGGGATTCAACAAGAGCTACTAATCACCCTATTAAGGGCTGCCTTTGATCTGCTATAGACAGTATACCACAGGGGGCAATAAAACAATTATGAGCACACAGTGTGTCCTTCTGTTACAAGAATAAATGCCTTTAAACCTTTCACCCTAAATTTCTGAATTGATCTCTTTCAAATTGGACACATCCATTCTATTAAATAGGGTGTTAATTCGATAGTTAATAAGAGGATGGTAAGCAGTGAATATCTTATTAATTGGCTCATTAGGATCTACATTGTAGTTTCTGTTCTGGACTACAGAGTTGTAAGAAGCCTCCATGGTGTAGTGCTTAGGCTACTTGCCTCATAAACAAGTTGTGGGGGATGGTAGTGGGTTAGAGTCTTTTAACCAAGATCTTGTCTCTGTATGGCCATAGTTGTTGACAGGACATTAAACTGAAACACACACATATTACAGGTTGAAAAGATTAGTTAAATAATGGTGTCTTTTTTATATTTGTTCAGGCAACATAGACCAGGCTCAGTACTGTGATAAAATCAAAGGGATTGTAGATTTCCTCGGAACTGATCTCTCATCGGATGAGCTGACCATGATATGGAAGATGCAGGTTTGTAAAAACATTTGTTAAAGGATGGTTGTATAACTAGAGCTTCACATAGAGGATCTTACACAAGTGGTCATTTCATATGGACTTTATGAGCTGGCGAGTTTCATACCTTTAATAGAAAAATCATCTCCATTGCAACAGACTATGCTGCCCATAATTATCTGTACCTCAACCTGAAAAATTCAGAAATCAAAATTCTTTAAAAAAAATATATCATGTGGAAATACAGTTGAATTCTGCTTTTAACCCTTGTCCTGCTGAATATTTTAATCTGCCACACCCACTACTGATTATCAACCAATCAGATTACTTGATGCAAATTATTGCAACAAATTCACAATCTGAATGGCAAACAATGTAGATCCTGATCAGATGGCTTCTTCATTGTTTGGAAAATAGGCATATCCGGGCTCAGCAGGACAAGAGTTAAGATCAGTTAAAATGAAGACCAATTCTGCTTTTACAATGTTTAAAAGGTCAAGTTTGCACATCCCAATGCAGGGTAATCTGAGCATTTTCTTCTTTTTCTTATTACATGTGAGAAACGAAGCAATGGAATGTCAGATGGTTTTTATCGCAACTGCTTAAGTATGACACAATATAGAGTACTATGTTTGTCAACCTGTCAACATTTGCTTCAAACCAGTTGTTCAAGTTCATTGGCATGACATGGCTATCAGTGGAATTCTTGTTCTCCTTGTTGCACCATCTCTGATTAACCTTTGTCCTGCTGAAAATTTAAATATGCCACACCTATGGAACAGGATTTAGGTAAAAACTCAATTATGCAACATTGAGATTGCAATATGCAATTTTGATATTCTATTATGCTATATTCAGTTACAGTTGTGCAAAATATTCCGCTTCTGCTTCTTCTAGTTCTCATTATTCTCGTTAAGTGGCGCTGTGATCGTTTTTCCGTAAACGTCCGCCTGTATTCGGAAGATACCAAAAAGAATCTGCAAGCGTATTGGTGACACGGAGGAGTGAAAGAAACGAGAGAACTATATTTGTGGCATAAAACGGACGATTTGGGGACATTACACCCTTCCCGATAAAATCATTTACACATAATTTTTATTTTATATGTCAGACCAGGAATCAGCTTTGCTGTGTTTGTTTTGTGTTCAAGTTTTATCTAAATATATCGCAAATGTGTTCAGGCCATTGCACCTCTAAAATATAAATTTGTTGTAAATACTTATAATAATTTTGTATGGCACAGAAAGGCTCCTGTCCAATGTCGTGTAGACCTTGGTGAGACTGCTCCTTTATGATCACCTGAAGCAAACATAGTCACAACTCTCTTTTGTGAAAATGCTTTCAGATGAGAAATGACTTACGTTCCCTCTAACATTTATTTCTGATTTAGGGCATATCCAACGGAATTCTAAAACTAGGCATTTTGGTTCTGTTGTTTGAGTTGATGTTTAACGTCACCTTCAACACAGTATAGATCATTTTGGAGACGTTGCTTCCACTTTTGTGGGACTTTTACCCGACACTGAGATGAAATGACATCTCCAAGCCCTGTCGCCCAATGAAACCAATAGGATTTGTAAGCACCGCTTTGGCTCGGTAGACTTAGATCCTCTAAGCGGTTTACCAGTACTGGTGTGCGGGTCGGTTTCAGTTCATGCAGTCCATCTATTTCTTCAAGCCCCAATGGCCGGGGGTCTGATTCCCAGTTTGTTTTGTCACATGTTTATATAGATGTTTGTAACTGTTTGTGTTAAATGCATTCATTAATTTATAAGAAAATAGAAAACTATCTGACTTTTTATACTAGATTTTTGGCTTCAAGTGACAAAACACAAAGGTTTCCACTTTTAAGCTCACCGTCACGTAGTGACGAGGTGAGCTTTTGGGATCACTTTTCGTCCGTCGTCAGTCCGTGCGTCCGTGCGTGCGTCCGTGCGTCCGTAAACAATTTCTTCAAACGACATCTCCTCCTAAACCACTGATCGGATTTTGACCAAACTTCACAGGAATGATCCTTAGGTGGTCCCCTTTCAAAGTTGTTCAAATGGTTCCGGTCCATTGCACATCTAGGTCATAGGAGCCAAAAATAGATTTTTTTTTCACCAAAAACTTAAAAAATCTTCTTCTCTGAAACCACAAGGCCCAGGTCTTTGATATTTGGTATGAAGCTTCATCTAGTGGACCCCTACCAAGCTTGTTCAAATTATAGTGCTGGGACCAAAAATGCCCCCGCTCCGGGGCCCTTTGGTTTTACATGGGCTTATATAGGGAAAATCTTTAAAAATCTTCTTCTCTGAAACCGTAAGGCCCAGGTCTTTGATATTTGGTATGAAGCTTCATCTAGTGGACCCCTACCAAGATTGTCCAAATTATAGTGCTGGGGCCAAAAATGCCCCCGCTCTGGGGCCCTTTCGTTTTACATGGGCTTATATTGGGAAAATCTGTAAAAATCTTCTTCTCTGAAACCGCAAAGCCCAGTTCTTTGATATTTGGTATGAAGCTTCATCTAGTGGACCCCTACCAAGATTGTTCATATTATAGCCCTGGGGCCAAAAATGCCCCTGCTTGGGGGCCCTTTGGTTTTAAATGGGCTTATATATGGAAAATCTTGAAAAATCTTCTTCTCTGAAACCGCAAGGCCCAGGTCTTTGATATTTGGTATGAGGCTTCATCTTGTGGACCCCTACGAAGATTGTTCAAGTTATAGTGCTGGGGCCAAAAATGCCCCCGCCCCGGGGCCCTTTGATTTTTCATAAGCTTATATAGGGAAAATCTTTAAAAATTTTCTTCTCTGAAACCGTAAGGGCCATGTTTTTGATATTTGGTATGAAGCCTCATCTAGTGGACCCCTACCAAGATTGTTCAAATTATATTGCTGGGGCCAAAAATGCCCCCGCCCCGGGGCCTTTTGGTTTTACATGGGCATATATAGGGAAAATCTTTAAAAATCTTCTTCTCTGAAACCGCAAGGCCCAGGTCTTTGATATTTGGTATGAAGCTATACCTAGTGGACCCCTACCAAGATTGTTCAAATTATAGTTCTGGGGCCAAAAATGCACACGCCCGAGACCCTTTGGTTTTACATAGGCTTATATAGGGAAATCTTAAAAAATCTTCTTCTCTGAAACAACATGTCCCAGGTCTTTGATATTTGGTATGAAGCTTCACCTAGTGGACCCCTATCAAGATTGTTCAAATTATAGCCCACGGGCCAAAAATGCTCCCGCTCCAGGGCCATTTGGTTTTACATTGACTTATATGGGGAAAATCTTGAAAAATTTTTGTCTCTGAATTCACAAGGCCCAGGTCTTTGATATTTGGTATGAAGCTTCATCTAGTGGACCTCTACCAAAATTGTTCAATTATAGCCCTGAGACCAAAAATGCCCCAGCCTTGGGGCCCTTTGGTTTTACATAGACTTATATAGGGAAAATCTTTAAAAATCTTCTTCTCTGAAACCACAAGGCCTAGGTCTTTGACATTTGGTATGAAGCTTAATCTTGTTGACTTCTACCAAGATTGTTCAAATTATAGCCCTGGGGCCAAAAATGCCCCCGCTCCAGGGCCCTTTGGTATTACATAGACTTATATATAGGGAAAATCTTGAAAAAGCTTCTTCTCTGAAACCAGATAGCCCTGGTCTTTGATATTTGGTATGAAGCTTCATCTAGTGGACCTCTACCAAGATTGTTCAAATTATAGCCCTGAGACCAAAAACGCCCCTGTCTCGGGGGCCCTTTGGTTTTTAGCTCACCTGTCACGTAGTGACAAGGTGAGCTTTTGTGATCACTTTTCGTCCGTCGTCCGTGCGTGCGTCCGTGCGTCTGTGCGTAAACAATTTCTTGTCCGCACGATAGCATCTTCATTTATGATTTGATTTTAACCAGACTTGCATACAACTTGTACCACCATGAGATCTTGGTTCCTTTCTTGAACCAGCCATATCCCATCATGTGTTACGGAGTTACGGCCCCTGAAAGGGCAAAAATTGCCTATTTTGGTCTTGTCCGCACGATAGCATCTTCATTTATGATTTGATTTTAACCAGACTTGCATACAACTTGTACCACCATGAGATCTTGGTTCCTTTCTTGAACCAGCCATATCCCATCATGTGTTACGGAGTTACGGCCCCTGAAAGGGCAAAAATTGCCTATTTTGGTCTTGTCCGCACGATAGCATCTTCATTTATGATTTGATTTTAACCAGACTTGCACACAACTTGTACCACCATGAGATCTTGGTTCCTTTCTTGAACCAGCCATATCCCATCATGTGTTACGGAGTTACGGCCCCTGAAAGGGCAAAAATTGCCTATTTTGGTCTTGTCCGCACGATAGCATCTTCAATTATGATTTGATTTTAACCAGACTTGCACACAATTTGTACCACCATGAGATCTTGGTTCCTTTCTTGAACCAGCCATATCCCATCATGCGTTACAGAGTTACGGCCCCTGAAAGGGCAAAAATTGCCTATTTTGGTCTTGTCTGCATAATAGATGTTTCATTTATGATTTGATTTTAACTAAACTTGCACACAATTTGTACCATCACAAAATCTCGGTCAAGTTCGAATTTGGGTCATGTCGGGTCAAAAAGTAGGTCAGTAGGTCAAATCAGAAAAAAAACCTTGTGAAGTCACGAGAGGCCACAGTTTTGGTCCGATCATCATTAAACTTGCCCAGAATGATCATCTTGACAATATCTCAGTCAAGATCGAATATGGGTGTTGTCGGGTCAAAAAGTAGGTCAGTAGGTCAAATCATAGAAAAACCTTCTGAACACACTAGAGGCCACAATTTATGTGCAGTCATCATCAAACTTGCTCAGAATGATCATCTTGATAATATCTTGGTCACATTCGATTAAGAGTCATGCCGGGTCAAAAAGTAGGTCAGTAGGTCAAATCATAGAAAAACCTTGTGTATACTCTAGAGGCCGCAGTTTTGGTCCAATCATTATCAAACCTGCCCAGAATGATCATCTTGACAATATCTCGGTCATGTTTGAATACGGGTCATGTCGGGTCAAAAAGTAGGTCAGTAGGTCAAATCATAGAAAAACCTTGTGAACACACCAGAGGCCACAGTTTTGGTCCGATTGTTATCAGACTTGCCCAGAATGATCATTTTGACAATATCTCGGTCGAGTTCGAATATGGGTTATGTCGGGTCACAAAGTAGGTCAGTAGGTCAAATCAAAGAAAAACCTTGTGAATACACTAGAGGCCACAGTTTTGGTTTGATCATCATGAATCTTGCTCAGAATGATTATGTCACGGGAAGGATTTGCTGTCACGGGATGTTTGTATCCTCGATCGGGTTGATGAATGAATTAAGGTGGTTGTGGCCACATGATGAGTTGTTGATGTTGATACAACGTTAGAACTTCTCCCGCTTTCTCGAGGGGGTTCGGGGTTCAAGAAATGACAACTAAGTTGTGTGATTCCATGTTTTTGAAGCTAGGAGAACCTTCTCCCTCTCGACCTCGTCATCTGAATAAATATTATGAATATCCTAAGTAATTAGGAATTACATAAAGATTGTGTCCGTCAGGTGGTCGTGAGACCTACCTTCGCCAGGGACAAAGAAAGACTGACCCCGAGGTCGAGAGATCGAAATGCAAGATACGAATATTCATGAAATAATGACAATTATGATAATTTACAAATGTTCAACAAGATAATGAAATAAAGTAAACGCATACCTGAATAAATATTATGAATATCCTAAGTAATTAGGAATTACATAAAGATTGTGTCCGTCAGGTGGTCGTGAGACCTACCTTCGCCAGGGACAAAGAAAGACTGACAAAGGCTGAGGTAAGAATGTGCGCATGCGGTGTTAATCAGTGAAGTGAAAAGCGCGCGAGCCTTACATAAGGACACCGGAAGTTGATATACGCTACTCAGGAATGCTTAATGCTTAATGAAATATGAAATATATGAGTATATGAAGTATGAAAAACGACGACCAATAGGGGAAAATAACTGGAGACGACTAGAAAGTCCTAAACGCAAGCGCTCCTCCAGTTTCCATAATTTCACCCTGTGACATTCTCCCCCTCTTCGGGAAATGTCGTCCCGACATTTAACTTAACAAATTACTTGAATGAGTTTAAACACAAGTTTAACTTCACCTTTCCATTTAATAATTTACCAGATGTATATTATGTTTAGAGATATCAATCTGGTAATAAAATAGGAGCCGAAGCTATTGCTTCCAATGTTAGTCGAGCTAGTGAAGTTAACATATCTAACACTTTACCAGGTAAACCCTTATCAAAATGCGCTGTCATAAATGCTGCACAGTATGCACAGCGCAAAAGATAAAACTTTATATACAGAACTTAGACAAAAAAATCTTTTATTGATAGCGCGTAATAGGACACTCCTTACTGGTTTAGCTTCAAACGGCTAAACATTAAAACCAGGCTAAAATTGCTTATCCTAAAACACAGCCAAAATGGAAGTGTCATATAAAAATACATTATTTACGCGCTGGACTGGAGAGAGGAAATATAACAGAACTGTTCAATTCTTACGAAATTATTCACCCTTCCACGAAAGCACAAGCCAGAAGCACGAACCGGCCACGGTCTGATTGGGATAGCCCCCACTTAGGTTGTAACCAACCCATGTCCAAGCAAGCACGAAATCATGTCAAGGCGAAATTTTCAATAATACAATTTTCCTACTAGAACTTTCTCGCTAGTTTGCAGTCAAGTGCACCACGTATCAACGGCACTCTAACAACACACAGGCTCTCTAGAGACGCCATGATAAATCATGCACCGTCAACCAACTGCAACCAAGCAGAAGCTGAACTTAAGAAAAAACAAAGGGTCAGCAGAATTGCATTCCAGTGCGGCACGTGCCAAGAGCACTCTGACAACATACAAGCTCTCCAGAGACGCCATGACAAGCCATGCATCGTCACTCGACTGCAACCCAGCAACCCGTTTAAATGAAAACTTTTTGTTCCGAAGCCTCTCTCCAGAATATATTTAGCGTAATTGTCACACGCTCCCCTCCCCCTCTGTGAAAAAATGTCGTCTCGACATTTCAAATAAAAAAATAAAACACACGCACAGGAAACCAGGAAACCATGTCAGCTGTTAAGGCAGTTTAAAATATACGAAAATTTAAAATAACCAGTCCCCTCCTGTCTGCCACCTTGGTTTCTGCCTATGCCTTGTTGGACGTGTTTGGGGTCGCAATTCTGGTTGAGACCCCGGAGCAGGACTGAAGGGTTTCGCCAAAGGATTCAATGACGATCTCTCTGGGGGTATCACCACACTAGGCGATACCGGTGCATCCAGCATGTTCGCACTATCTGGAACTGCAGAGTCTGGTGCAGGTGAGGCTGCACTACCTGCCGCTCCACCCGGAACATTGATATCACCGGCAGTTATACCCTCAACCGGTGACGGTTGAGAACTGCTATTTGGTGATATATCTGTATCCGGGGAGCGTTGTTTGGATGCTGGAAGGGCCATGAATGGAAGAAGGAGATTCCTGTGCAGCATCCTTCGGATGCTCCTCCCATGTTCACGTTTGACAACGTACACAGGAACCTCTGTATTTGGCTGTTCAACAACCAAGTACACTTCTTTCTCCCATTTATCTGCCAGCTTGCACTTTCCCCTCAGTCCGACGTTGCGCACCAGTACACGGTCACCGGGCAAAAGCTGGGCATCCCGAGCTTTGAGGTCATAAGTTTCCTTATGCCTTCTGCCCTGGCGACGGGCCTCCTTGGTGGCTGTCTTATAGGCAAAGTCGAGCCTCTTTTTCAGATCGGCTGCAAACTTTGTCTGGTTAGCATGCCTACTGTCTGGATTTATGCCTAGAAAGGCATCAACCGCCAGTCTAGGGTGTCGCCCAAACATTAAATAATGCGGGGAAAATCCAGTGGTCTCATGACGGGTTGAGTTGTAGGCATGAACCAAGGGCGCAACGTAGGACTTCCAGTTAGATTTCTGGTCATCCTCCAAAGTACCCAACATATTGAGCAGAGTCTGGTTAAAGCGCTCAGGCATTCCATTACCCATGGGATGGTAGGGTGTAGTCCTAGACTTGTCAACGTTAGCAATGGAACACAGCTCTTTAATAACCTGGCTCTCAAAATTGCGGCCCTGGTCACTATGTAAACGGGATGGAAACCCATAGTGACAGATGAAGTTTTCGAAGAGAACTTTGGCTGTTGTCTTGGCCGTTTGATTCTTGGTTGGTATGGCCTGAGCATAGCGGGTGAAATGGTCTGTGATTACTAAGATGTTTTCGTAACCACCCGCTGATGTCTCAAGAGACAGAAAATCCATGCATACCAAGTCCATGGGATAAGTGGACTCTACAGTCACAAGTTTTGCTGGAGCCCGCTCTCGAGACTTTCTTCGGATGCATCTGGGACAGTTTCGGACTTTCTTTTCAATGTCACCATCCATCCCAGGCCAGTAAAACCGAGATTTTACCAGGGACATAGTGCGGTCTCTGCCTTGATGGCCGGCCTCATCATGCAGACCATTAAGTGATATCTCCCGGAAAACCTCAGGCAATACCAGCTGGTTTACAGAGGTGCCATGTAAAGAGTGACGACGGTAAAGTACCTCGTCTTTGAAAAATAGACTGTCCCAATCCTTCAAGATTTTCTGACATTCTGTCTCCTCAAGAGCAATCTGTCTCTTGGTAGGTTTATGTCCAGAGGCAAGAATGGTCTTCACTCTGCTCAACGTGCCGTCAATGGTTTGTTCAGCACGCCAGTCAACTTGACTGAAATCTGAACCAGAGTCAGAGCCAACCTCTTCACCAGTGAGGTCAAAATGCTGTGCAACCAATACACATTCAACTGCTGGCGCCTCCTCTTTAGGGGCTAATACCGCCTGGCAGATGGCCTTAATAGCGTCATTAAACAGGACCCCTTTATCAGTAGATGGTAATCTACTGAGGGCATCGGCATCTTGGTTTTTCTTGCCGGACCTGTAAATGAGCTTAAAATTATAACTGGACAGTGCGGCTAGCCAACGATGGCCTGTGGCATCTAGCTTAGCCGTTGTTAGAACATACGTCAATGGATTG
The DNA here is from genome assembly GCA_963580285.1 of Lucinisca nassula. Lineage (NCBI taxonomy): Eukaryota > Metazoa > Mollusca > Bivalvia > Lucinida > Lucinidae > Lucinisca > Lucinisca nassula. The sequence goes on from OY757014.1 coordinate 36,976,629, forward strand.
TTGTCTGTTCTAACAGTGAATTTATTTCCATACAAGTAATCATGGAATTTATCACACACTGCCCATTTCAAGGCCAAAAATTCAAGTTTATGTGCAGGGTAATTGCACTCACTGGCTCTAAGACCTCTGCTAGCATAGGCTATGACACGTTCTATACCATCTTGTTCTTGGTATAGAACAGCACCTAGCCCATCACCACTAGCATCGATGTTCAAAATGAACTCTTTGCTATAGTCTGAATATGCTAAGACTGGTGGTGATGTAAGCTTTTCGATTATTGTATCGAAAGCTGTTTGTTGATCAGGCCCCCAAGACCAAGGAACTGCAGACTTAGATCGCTTGGCTTTCTTGGTTGTTGGGTGTCCTACTAACAGGTCATTGAGAGGCTTCGCAATTTTGGAGTAATTACAGACAAAGCGCCTGTAATAACCCGCAAAACCGAGAAAACTACGCAATTCTTGTATATTGGAAGGGGCAGGCCATTCTTTTAACGCTGCAATTTTGTCAGGATCTGTCTGGACACCCTTATCACTGACAATGTGGCCTAAGTACTGCACTTGGGTCTTGAAAAACTCACACTTGGAGGCTTTGAGCTTTAAGCCGTGCTGCTCAAGCTGTTTGAACACGTTTTGCAGCCTGGTGATGTGTTCATCGAATGTCTTACTGAAGATGATTATATCATCTAAGTAAATGAGACATTCCTTCAAGTGTAGGTCCCCCATACAGCGCTCCATAAGCCTCTGAAATGTGCTAGGTGCATTAGTAAGGCCGAAGGCCATCCTATTACATTCAAAGAAGCCTAGGGGGCCGGCAGAGAATGCAGTCTTATGTTTATCCCCTTCTTTGATTCCAACCTGCCAGTAGCCAGATCTCAGATCAAGTTTGGAGAAATATTTCGAGCCAGACAATGTGTCAATGGTCTCTTCTATTCTTGGCAAGGCATAGGCATCCTTAATAGTCTTGTTGTTAAGTTTCCGGAAGTCAATACAAAAGCGTAGGCTATTGTCTTTTTTCCGGACAAGAACAATGTTGGAAGAAAATGGGCTTTGAGAATCTCTAATAGCCCCTGCATCCAACATTTCCTTTAAATGTTGGCGTACCTCCTCAAACATTGCAGGAGGTATGCGCCTGTAAGGATCCTTAAAAGGAGTAGGATCGCTTAAGTTGATCTCGTGCTCCACCAGGTTGGTGAAACCAAGATCTGTAGGGCCAGTGGAAAAAATATGTTTCCATTGGCTAAGTAAATTTGAAGCCTGTGTGTGCTGTTGAGGAGTTAAGTTCTCCGCTGACAGATCTACTTCGATTTCCTCAGCGTGACCATCACTAGTACTAGCCCGCTGAGAAAATGAAGTAGAAAACGGATTTACATTTTCAATAACTTTAACCTCGTGCAAATCACACAGCTGACTTCTGGGTTTAATGGTTATAGGCCTGGCTGAAAGATTACAAATTCTTACTGGAATTCTAGCTGTCTTTGTGTTTGGTTTGACTGACACCAAACGAGGACAAACATTAAAATCCGAAGTTAAAATATTATTTTCTGTAACACCATTTTCCATGGTGGAAGTATTTCTAACTAAACCCGTTAATGTACGAGTTTCATTAGGTTTTAAAATGACTGGTGTTTTGTTTGTAGATTTAACAAACCTTGTCTGGGAATACGAAAGAGCAGAAAATGCATTATTCCATGCAGACGAAATATTTGGGTCCGATGCAACATTATCCCTGAGTGAACCAATAATATTTGTACCAACTATCAGAGGAACTTGGCCAGAGTATCTGGTAGTCGGCACAACTAGAACTGGAACAATCAAAGGAACATGTTCTACTTCAGGAATTTTTATCTCTGCCTCAATGTATCCCAAATAAGGTATTTTTGAGCCACTTGCTCCACTTATATTCAAATTAAAATCAGACATATCTTTCAGCTCAGGCCTTGGGTCCATTTGTTGATAAAAGTCATCACAAACTGTTGTGATCATGGACCCAGAGTCAATAAGGGCTAAACACGTCTGACCATTAATTAAAATCTCTGATTCATTTGTTGATCCAACCATACGTGAAAATAAAGTTGGATCATTGTTGGAGCTATCAGAGTTCACAGTGGAGTCCTTATTTTGCTCCGCAATAAAGACCCCTTCTAGTTTGACGTGTTCAAACTATAGTCAGTTTGTGTGTCAGCACTTTTGAAATTGTGCTGATCAGCCCCTTGTTGAAAATGGCCTCTGCCAAACGAGCCTCCACCTCTATGGTAAGAGCCACCTCTTCTCCTTGGAAAAGAAGAGCCCCTACCACGAGGAAAAGAACCCCGCTGGGCAGAGAACCCACGTTGAGAGAAGGAACCACGTTGGGCAGGAGGGGTAGGTGGTATACCTTGACTAGGTGAAAGAGTGGATGGGCCCGGCGAGTTAGAAGCAAGGCATGCCTCACTAAATTTCTTCTCAAGCCCATCCATCCTTTCTCTAAGCAGTTTCATCTGACTGGCAATATTGTCTAACTTCTGACCAGTAGTGTCAGAAGAAGACTGTGCCATCTGTTTAGACTGTTTGTCAACCTTGACATGCTGGCTGTCACTGACAGATGATGTCAAAGTTGACATCTGCTTTGTAATGGCAGATGTACTCAGATCTTGTTCTATTGATCTGATTGACTTCAGCAGGCTGTTGAAGTTTTTATCAGCTTCAAACTTAAACCTGCTGGAGTTCTTTAAAAGTGGGTCTTTCAGGCCATTCCAAAGTTTTGAACACAGCATTTCATTTTTGATATGCTGGTCAATAACTCTGTTTCGAGTGGCTTGCCTCAATAAATTTTCAATTCTAACACTGAAATCAGCAACTGATTCATTGGGCAGTTGTGATTCCAGGTAGAATTGTTGAAGTAAAACTTCACAGGAGGAAACATTGCCATATATCCCCTCAAGTTTGGTTAAAATATCTGTAGGTGAAGAAGTTTCACCAACTGTGAGTAAAATCTCTCTGGCTTTGCCTTTTAAAGATTTTCTCACAGCCTGTAAAATAAAAGACTCAGGGTAAACTGATTCCCTGATCAGGCAGTTGAGTTCGAACTTCCAAACTTCAAAGGAAACATCCCCTTTCTGATTTTCACCAGAAAAGAATGGAAGTTGCGGAACCCGCATGCCTGCTAACAAAGAGTTATTGAGGGTACTATTAAAAGAATCTTGACCCTGTAATGAATAACTTGAGGGTGGCAAAGTATTTAAAGAAGTAGAATATTGCTGACTTGGGAATGGTTCCTGTTTTATTTCCACAGGGGGAGGTCGTGTAACATAATCGCATTTTGCAGATTTTATATTTTGTTTTATATTTTTAGTTTCTGGATGCGAAAATGTTTTATCAAATGGCGGAGGAGAAATATTGTGTTCCTCTTTCACCACTCCCGTATTAGGGACATTATATGCTTCCCTTCTTGAGTGGTGAAAGGGAAGCTCAGGGCTAAAAGTCACCCTGTGGCCCTGCCTTTTGGGATACCTGGGCTCATCTCGGAGAGGATTGGGAGGGGGCATGTTCAAACCATCATTATTGTCTAGCTGAACAGATGGGCCTAGCCTATCATGGTAATCCCCAAATTGGGGGTTAGGGTTGTACTCCTGTTTAATGTTAACAGGAGAACGAAGTATACCTGCAGGCTCTTGTCTGGGCAACAGGTGTTGGAACTCTTTAGGGTAAGGGGGTCTTGCAGGTGGGCTGGGAGAGCGTTTGCCAATAACAGGTCCTTGGTTTGACTCCTGATATTTAAGTGGGGATTCTTGGGGTAGGGCTGGGGTTACTGGGGTCATTGGTTTGGGTGTGGGTGGGACAACTAGGTTGATTTGTTTGGGTGGGGGAGGGAAAACAGAACTCCTTTGTCTGGTTGTGGGCGGGGCAATTGGAGACATTGGGTTGGGCTGGGGTTGAATATGATACCTCCGTATGGGTGTGGGTGGGTGAACAACTTTAAATTGGGGCTGGGTGGTAAAAGCAGGCACCACAGGTGTGCTAGAAGCCCCTATGTATTCAAGCTCAGTAGCTTGAGTTTTATCTTCTTCTTCTTCCTCTTCTATCTCTTCTCCTTCCTCTTCTTCTTCTATTTCCTCTTCATGGCGAGGAATTATGTCGTACCGGCCTGTGCGCCGCAACATTTCGACCATGAAGTCTATGTCCTTTTCAGGCCATATTGATCTAAAATCTATTTCTTTGCTTCCTTCTGCCATGATTAAACACTATGAACTATTGAAGATAAGTAAACAAAATTGAACAAGTCAAAATATAAAAAAAAATCAGAAATAATTTATTTTTATGATGACAAAATTTCAAAATATCAGGGTTACCTGTATTCCATGGACATCACCATAGAAAGTCTTCGTCCAAAATGGCAGCAATGCAAAATAATTTCAAAATACCGAAAGTACATCTGGTACCCACAACATTCCATACAATATACCAATATTCTATGGATTAATGCCCTACAGTTCACTGTGTGACAAAAATGTATATTCAACACAAAAAATGCACAAAAATAATCACAGGCAGTTATATATAGCTGTGCTAAACTAATAACACAACATTACATGGACTTGTCCACATAATAATTTGCCTGTCACAATATGTACCACTAACTATATAAATCCACAAAATATTCAGAAGTGACAGGGTTCTTCACTTATATTAATGTAAGTATACTCATAAATAAAGAAGATCTAACTAATGTGAAATTTTTCACAACAGCAAGAAAGTCTATGTACTACAATGTATGTCACACAACTATAGAGCTGGGTACCAGAGCAAAGAGAAAACAACAATACATTCACCTAATTTGCACAAATGAATTAATTTTAAAACAAAAACACTGCATTTGCACAATACATGATGATAGCATACAATAATACTTGTTTGGTGAAGACGGAAACTTGAGTAAGTGAGGCTTGCATGGGCTTGCATGAATAAGCCAACTTTTTTTTTTTTTTTTTTTTAATGGCGGAGACAACACGAGTACCCGAAGAAAAACACCAGACGGACTTTCATATCTGATTCAGGGGTGTGCTTTCCAAGACAATGACCATGACTAATGAATAGATGGGAACATGTACAATGATGCAAAATAATGAATATAAAAATATGGTATAACTAGTCTTACCAGAAAGCAGTCTTCATGATCTTCTAAATGTGCAGTTACAACAAAAGGAAAGTACCAGTGCTAGTAAGGTGAGGTTAGGTGTTACCTTGTCTTGTGCGAAGAAGATAAATCACCAACTGAAAAATGTATGAAAAAGTATCAGGAAAATAGAAAAAAATCTAAGATACATGTACATAAATAGCAAAATGTCACACAAAAAGCTTAAATCTCAAGTAAAGGTATGCATTTTGCCTATGAATGGCTTTCTGATGTTCACGTCATCTGTTAGAATATCCGATACATTAAAAATAATTAATGACACATAAGTCTGATCAGGGACCACACTGCATGATCCGAGTCTTCACTGTTTGAAACCGAACTCTTCGGACAGATGCCTTGAAAATGTGTCTCAGAAAGACGGAATGAGAACAGCAAACAGACATGGACACATGTACATTACAAAAAGGGTACACACTGTTTGCCTTTCCATTATATTGTAAAAGGGGTTCACACTGTTTGCCAAAGAAATTTTAACATAATAAAGCTACACAACACCGAAAATACTGCTTCTGCTGGTTAGTTTTAAGAATATTGAGAAAGAGAACTAGATCAAAACATTTGGCAGGTCTACACTGCATAAGTCATGTAAGTTTATCTACATGTACATTCTATGTACATGTAAACAAACTATACATGTAAACAACAGAGGCAATTTTTCAGATAAAGGAAGAAAGAGAGTCACTGAGCACTGTCACTGTTTAAATACATCTGTCTTATGTGAAGACAGAAAAGAAAGTCACTTTATATTGTGTTAAAGTAATGAAATGTCAATGATAAATTTCCATAACAGGTAAGTCAATACACGAGCGAAAACGAAAGTAGAAAATACATGATGACCTAATTCGGTGTTACCGATAAACAGACAGCTAATGCACAGAATGTATGAATAAATCAAGAAAGAAGCACTAAATAAAAGTCACACTGGTACATACCATGATGCAAAGTCACATATATAAAAGAAAAATACTTATAAAAAGTGAGTCCTGGCACACATGTTGACAACGAGATCTTGTGACGTCACCGAAAGTGGGTAGCTGGTACTCGGTCTTCAGGGGGTCACTAAAGAGGGTGAACCTATAGCTGGGCGCCAGTGTCACGGGAAGGATTTGCTGTCACGGGATGTTTGTATCCTCGATCGGGTTGATGAATGAATTAAGGTGGTTGTGGCCACATGATGAGTTGTTGATGTTGATACAACGTTAGAACTTCTCCCGCTTTCTCGAGGGGGTTCGGGGTTCAAGAAATGACAACTAAGTTGTGTGATTCCATGTTTTTGAAGCTAGGAGAACCTTCTCCCTCTCGACCTCGTCATCTGAATAAATATTATGAATATCCTAAGTAATTAGGAATTACATAAAGATTGTGTCCGTCAGGTGGTCGTGAGACCTACCTTCGCCAGGGACAAAGAAAGACTGACCCCGAGGTCGAGAGATCGAAATGCAAGATACGAATATTCATGAAATAATGACAATTATGATAATTTACAAATGTTCAACAAGATAATGAAATAAAGTAAACGCATACCTGAATAAATATTATGAATATCCTAAGTAATTAGGAATTACATAAAGATTGTGTCCGTCAGGTGGTCGTGAGACCTACCTTCGCCAGGGACAAAGAAAGACTGACAAAGGCTGAGGTAAGAATGTGCGCATGCGGTGTTAATCAGTGAAGTGAAAAGCGCGCGAGCCTTACATAAGGACACCGGAAGTTGATATACGCTACTCAGGAATGCTTAATGCTTAATGAAATATGAAATATATGAGTATATGAAGTATGAAAAACGACGACCAATAGGGGAAAATAACTGGAGACGACTAGAAAGTCCTAAACGCAAGCGCTCCTCCAGTTTCCATAATTTCACCCTGTGACAATTATCTTGACAATTTCTCAGTCAAGTTCGAATATGGGTCATGTAGGGTCAAAAAGTAGGTCAGTAGGTCAAATCAGAAAAAAAACCTTGTGAACACACTAGAGGCCACAGTTTTGGTCTGATCATCATCAAACTTGCTCAGAATGCTAGTCTTGACAATATCTCAGTCAAATTCGAATATGGGTCATGTCGGGTCAAAAAGTAGGTCAGTAGGTCAAATCATAGAAAAACCTTCTGAATACACTAGAGGCCACAGTTTAGGTCCGATCATCATCAAACTTGCCCAGAATGATCATATTGACAGTATCCGGGTCAAGTTTGAATACGGGTCATGTCGGGTCCAAAAGTAGGTCCATAGGTCAAATCATAGAAAAAGTTTGTGAACACACTAGAGGCCACAGTTTTGGTCCAATCATCATCAAACTTGCCCAGATTGATCATCTTGACAATATCTCAGTCAAGTTGAAATATGGGTCATGTTGGGTCAAAAAGTAGGTCACGGTTTTATATAGGCTTATATAGGGAAAACCTTTTGAAATGTTCTTGACTGAAACCAGAAGGCCCAAGTCTTTGATATTTGGAATGAAGCTTCATCTAGTGGACCTCTACCAAGATTGTTCATATTATTGCCCTGAGGCCAAAAATGGCCCAACCCCGGGGCCCACTGATTTTACATAGGCTTATATAGGGAAAACCTTTAAAAATCTTCTACTCTGAAACCAGAAGGCCCAGGTCTTTGATATTTGGTATGAAGCTTTATCTAGTGGACCTCTGCCAAGATTGTTCAAATTATAGCCCTGGGGCCAAAAATGCCCCCACGCCGGGGCCCACTGGTTTTACATAGGCTTATATAGGGAAATCCTTTGAAAATCTTCTTGTCTGAAACAAGGAGGCCCAGGTCTTTGATATTTGGTATGAAGCTTCATCTAGTGGACTGCTACGATGATTTTTTATTATATATTATAGCCCTGGGGCCAAAAATGGCCCCACACAGGGGCCCGATGGTTTTACATGGGCTTATATATGGAAAACCTTTAAATCTTCTTATCTGAAACCAGAAGACCCAGGTCTTTGATATTTGGTATGAAGCTTCATCTAGAGGACCTCTACCAAGGTTGTTCAAATTATAGCCCGGGGGCCAAAAATGCCCCGCGCCGGTTTGCACTGGTTTTATGCAGGCTTATATTTTGGGAAAACCTTTAAAAACCTTCTTGTCTGAAACCAGAAGGCCCAGGTCTTTGATATTTAGTATGAAGCTTCATCTAGTTGTTCTCTACCAAGATTGTTCAAATTATAGCCCTGGGGCTAAAAATGCCCCCCGCACCGGGGCCCACTGGTTTCATATTGGCTTACATAGGGAAATCCTTTGATAATCTTCTTGTCTGACACCAGAAGGCCCACGCCTTTGATATTTGGTATGAAGCTTCATCTATAGAACCGCTATGAAGATTGTTCAAATTATAGATGTGGGGCCAAATATGGCCTCACACGGGGGCCCACTGGTTTTAGATAGACTTATATAGGGATCGAAAACCTTTAAAAATCTTCTTGTCTGAAACCAGAAGGCCCAGGTCTTTGATATTTGATATGAAGCTTCATCTAGTTGACCCCTACAAAGATTGTTCAAATTATAGCCCCAGGGCCAAAATGCCCCCGTGCCGGGGCCCACTGGTTTTATGCAGGCTTATGATATGGAAATCTTTAAAAATCTTCTTGTCTGAAACCAGAAGGCACAGGTCTTTGATATTTAGTATGAAGCTTCATCTAGTTGACCTCTATCAAGATTGTTCAAATTATAGCCCTGGGACCAAAAATGGCCCTCTCGCTTTACATAGACATATTAGGGAAAAACCTTTAAAGTCTTGTCTCAAATAGGTCACTGGGGCACGTGCAAAACTCTTAGCTCATAGCTCAGGTGAGCGATATAGGACCATCATGGTCCTCTTGTACATAGACTTATATAGGGAAAATCTTTAAAAATCTTCTTCTGTGAAACCACAAGGCCTAGGTCTTTGATATTTGGTGTGAAATTTCATCTAGTGGACCTCTATCAAGATTATTCAATTTATAGTCCTGGGGCCAAAAATGCCCCCGCCCCGAGACCCTTTGGTTTTGCATAGACTTATATAGGTAAATCTTTAAAAATCTTCTTCTTTGAAACCACAAGGCCCATGTCTTTGATATTTGGTATGGAGCTTCATCTAGTGGACCTCTACCAAGATTGTTCAAATTATAGCCCCTGCCCTGGGGCCCTTTGGTTTTACATAGACTTATATATAGAGATAATCTTTGGAAATCTTCTTCTCTTAAACAGCAAGACCTAGGTCTTTGATATTTGGTGTGAAGCTTCATCTAGTGGACCTCTATCAAGATTGTTTAAATTATAGCTCTGAGGCCAAAAATGTCCCCGCCCCGGGGCCATTTGGTTTTACATAGGCTATGTAGGGAATATCTTTAAAAAATGGTCTCTGAAACCGCAAGGCCCAGGTCTTTGATATTTAGTGTGTAGCTTCATCTAGTGGACCTTTGCCAAGATTGTTCAAATTATAGGCTTTGTTGATATTTGGTATGAAGCTTCACCTTTTTAGACCTCCCTCAACATTATGCACATTGTAGCCCTGGGGTCAATAATGGCCCTCCCAGAGGCCCACTTGTAACTCTATCATATGGGTCAGGTGAGCGATCCAGGGCCATCATGGCCCTCTTGTTTGAGAAAAACACAACGCGCAGCAAATTCTTTCATACCGGAGTGCAGGTGGAAAACCCGCACCTGCTACAATGTAACATATCAAGCGCTGGAAGCCTCTGTGGTGTAGTGGTTATGCTACTCGCCTCATTAACCAGGGATCGCAGGATCGACCCCGGCTTCTCCAGAATTTCGGATGAGTCTTTAAACCCAGGTCCCATCTCCGTATGAATTTAGCTGTTGTTGAGACGTAAAACTAAAAACGCACTCACATACCAAGCGCATCCCACCATAAAATAACATCTTTATAATTCTTACCCCCCCCCCCAACACACACACACTTGATCCCCACTTTTATAGGGTAAAACTGGGATTGACAGGAGTAAACATTATTTTTCTCATTTCTTCTCCAAAATATAGATTGTGGGTACTCATTAAAACCGCATCGAAGAGGCGCTTCTAACGTGTACCCAAAATGTATATTTTAAGCAACAGTCAGAAAAATATCATCACGACTTTTCATCTTTCAATTTTTGTTGTTGTATTTTTCGGCGGTAAAATGTACAAATCTAATGCATCAAAAACAATTTTTTTTTTTTTCTAGATTCTGTAAACTTTAATAATAAGTAAATAAATAAATAATGTCGTTAAGTTCCGCCAGGTAAACCTGGGTACGCTGTACGTGGTCTAACTGTAATAAAACAAGAAGAAAAAAAAACTTTGGTGTAGACCTAATACATGGAAATACATGTAAGTACAAAATGGTTTGGATTCAGCCACTCCATTTGCCAAATCGTTACATGTAGAACTTGAAGAAATATGTAGGCTGGTTAAGACAGTCGCGACACTAGCTCAGCAAGGTTTTGCTGGCTGAAGACAGACGGACGAACTGACAGACAACCAGCTAATATTTTCGCGTTGTGATTCTGTTGGATGAAAGCTATCCTGCCCCAGTCTAACTTATGAAGACAGACAGACGGACATATGAATAGGACAGCTGTCATTGTGACCACAGGTGCGTTTCTATGGTTGCGGGTCGGGGCTGAGAATGAGTAAGTACTGTTCATGTTAATGGATGAAGTATTTACATCAGAATTACAATGGGAATTGGGGAACTAGTTGTTGTTTTCCAAATTCCCCGTGTGGTCAGCTGGTGAGGTCCCAGGGAACGAATCTCCGTTGCCGGTGAACAGAGAGACAAACTGGTTTTGAAGGTAAACGGGCGTCTTAAGCACATAGAGGTTACCCCACCGCTCGGCGATACGCCGTGCGGACATATACATACTTCTATAATATCCAAACATTTGAGTTTTGAGTGAGGTTGCAATTAGTAAATAATATCTTTATAAGTAACACCTCAGAAGGATCAGATTTATGAAAATTGTATGAATTAATCAATTTTAACAATAATTGCTCATTTCAAATCCACGGATTCGGCACAGACTAATCCCTCATGGTAATTTATTTTAGTAAATGTTCAACGATAGAGTATTTTCCCCTTCGTCAAACAAGTATTAACTTTTAAATAAAAATCCTGTTTCTCATAAATAAGGAACCGCGCTGTCATATATAAAATTTATTTTAAAGATGCAAATGTACACATTATTGTAAATATCCGAATTATTGAATAGCTGGATAAAATTTATCGCTGCTGGCTTGAATTTGGCCCCTGGAAAAGCGAATGTGATCTTCTCAAACGGACGCTTGTCATCGGAAAAAATACGGCAAATCCACGGACATTACCGAACGTTACCGTCACATCAATGACTGGTACCCCGTCTAACCACAGCAGAATCGAAACTGAATAATGCAAAATAGGACGTCCAAATGCCATATTTAAATACAAAGGTCTCAAATTAGAATGTGCATCTTGCATATTCGAATAAAGTAGTAAGATATGGAAAGGTTCATAATGCAAAGTGCGGTTTCAACAATTCATATTGTAATTGCACATTGCATAATTGAGTTTTTACCTTAATACTGTTCCATACACACCCACTACTGATTATCAACCAGTCAGATTACTTGATGTAAACTATTGCAACAAATTGAATGACAGTGAAGATCCTGATCAGATGACTTCTGATCTGATCTTGAAAGGGCAGTTAAACAAAAAAACCCAAAATAAAATAAAATCTTTTTCTTTTTCAGATCTCTCAGACCAACAATGTGATAGACAACATACATTCTATAATTGCTGCTGCTGCTGTTAAGTTTGATCACAATCAGTTAGAACATCTAGTCTTACTCATACAAAAGGTGGGTATAACCAAAAGTGCACACTGCATCCCATTATTTCATAGAAGACACAAATGTCATCTTCATTATGCCTTCTGATTTTGTGCTTTATTAACCCATTTAGTATCGCCAGAAACCCCAAAAGGGGTACACTGGCAAACAGTGCAGGCCCAGATCAGACGATGCAGAACACGGCATCTGATCAGGGCCTCCACTGTTTGCTGAAAGTTCAGTCATTTTCCAAATAAATTTTCATGAAAACACAACCTGACACCCCAAATTTTGAAATGAACTCCTGCTATATATAAGGAGGAAGATTCCATTTTAAACCCTCAGTAGTTAAAACTACTCTTGGAATAGATTATCATATTCCTAGTGGTGTTCGAGTCATTAAAGACTACTGCTCTCTTTTGTTTTGGAATTTTGCTGCCAACAGTATTTTGTCTAACCCGTCATTTTGCCTACTGACACCAATAGCAATAGTCACACAAATGACTTTAATAAATCAATAGAAAGAGAGAAGGACCCGTAAAATGCCAATCAAGACAATTGTAGTCTGCTTTGTCGTCTGCTGGTTACTTTAAAAGTCATTTTTAGCTCGCCTGTACGAAGTACATGGAGAGCTATTGTTGTCACCTCGGATGGCGTGCGCATGCGTGTGCTCGTGCGCGTGCGCGTTAAAGTTTTTCAAATGCTTATATCTCGACAGTCACTCATCACAGTGCACTCATATTTGGAACTTTAGTACCTGGGAGGGTCTTCTGATGTTCAAAGAAAACAGGTCCCTGGGGTCGTGCCCCGGGGTGGGGCTTGGGGTCAAAATACTGTGTTAAAGTTTTTGAAATGCTTATATCTCAGCAGTCACGCATCACAAAGCATTCATATTTACAACTTGGATACTTGGGAGTGTCTTCTGAGATTCCAAGACAACACACCCCTGGGTTCATGCCTGGGAGTGGGGATGTGGTGGGGCTAGGGGTCAAAATCTAGGACAACTTTGTAATTTGTTGTATACCTTTCCCTTATTCTAACAAGTTATAGACAGAATTGGTTATGCATCAGCCAACCAAGTGATATTGGTTCAAGTGTAAAGGGGTGAAGGTCATGGTGACCTATATTTCATGGTCCAGTGATTTTGCCTTTTATCTTGAAGACTATTTGTTGGAGAAATGTCATACCTGGGATATTAGTTCCATGTGACCCCATGATTGACCTCAAAATAAATCTAGGTCACTGTGACCTATATTTCATGGTTCAGTGATTTTGACTATTATCTCGAATACTATTTGATTGAGAAATGTCATACCTGGATTATTAGTTCCATGTGACCAGATAATTGACCGCAAAATATATCTAGGTCAGTGTTACCTATATTTCATGGCTCATCGATTTTGCCTATTATCTTAAATACTATTTGATGCAGAAATGTCATACCTGGATTATAAGTTCCATGTGACACGATAATTGACCCCAAAATAGAACTAGGTCAGTGTGACCTATATTTCATTGTTCAGTAATTTTGTCTTTTATCTCGAATACAGTAGAATCTCGGTGATTCGAACACCGATTTTTCGAAACTACCGATTTTTCGAAGACGACTGGCGGTCCCGACATTTTTCTGTATAAGTTATTGCAAAAATATTACCAATTTTTCGAATTTCGATTTTTCGAAAAATTCGATTTTTCGAACAGTTTCGTCGGTCCCAATCAAAGCAATTCTTATTAAAATCCCCTGTTTAATTCGAAATATTACTTGGCTAATCAAGGTCACACATCGCAATTTTGCGGCGAGTTCGATTGTTACACTTCACACCCGACTGACTTCAAGAATAAGTAGATACAGGTAATTAACACCGGATTAACGGCCACACTACAGGTGATGATCCTTTATTGAGTAATTTGGTTTGGGTGTTTCAACATACCAGTGGTTACAGCGAAAATTACAATTCTGATAAAACTGAAAGTAGACGAATTTCCTGAACACTTATGAACTTTTTTGAGAGTGAATATAGGGGCAAAAAGCGAAACAAAATTGACTAGAAACCTGAAGTTAGGCCTTTTCGATTTGTATCAGCAAATTATTACAGACTGATACAAATCTTCGCTAGCTGTCAGTGTTTGTCAGTTCTGTTGTTCTTTTTGCGGGGTTAAATATTTCGTCATTGAAATGGTTTAGTAATTTGCATTCAACCTTCATTTTTGTTATTGTTGATGGCTGTAAATAAAATTGTAAGTTCAAGTTTTATTATTATTTCCTGCTTTCGTAGCCCTGTCAAGCATAAAAGACGATGAGATTAACCTTCACGTACCTCATTTTCTTTAATGCTTTGGCAGTTATTACCGTTTCTTTATCATAGCGCCGAAATGAAGTTCGAATTATAGTCATTTGAATTGCATTGAATAAAAAAAATCCGAACATATCCGAAAATTGCCGATTTCGATAATTCGAACTCTCGATAATTCGAAGGAATTCCTGCGGTCCCTTGCACTTCGAATTATCGAGGTTTGACTGTACTTTTTGATGGAGAAATGTCATACCTGGGTTATTAGTTCCATGTGACCCCATGATTGACCTCAAAATATAGCTAGGTCAGTGTGACCTATATTTCATGGTTCAGTGATTTTGCCTATTATCTTGAATATTATTTGATGGAGAAATGTCATACTTGGGTTATTAGTCCCAGGTGACCCCATACTTGACCTCAAAATATGTCTCGGTCACTGTGACCTATATTTCATGGTTCAGTGATTTTGTCTGTTATCTTGAATACTATTTGATGAAGAAATGTTACACCTGGATTATTTATTCAATGTGACCTTATTATTGACCACAAAATAAATCCAGGCCATTGTGACCTATATTTCATGGTTCAGTGATTTTCCCTATTATCTTTATTACTATTTGATGGAGAAATGTCATACCTGGGTTATTAGTTCCATGTGACCCCATGATTGACCTCAAAATATATCTAGGTCACTGTGACCTATATTTCATGGTTCAGTGATTTGCCTATTATCCTGAATACTTTTTCATGAAGAAACATCATGCCTGGATTATTTATCTCATGTGACCCCATGATTGACCTCGAAATTATATCTTGGTCAGTGTGACCTAAATTTCATGATTCAGTGACTCTGCCAAATTGAATACTATTTTTTTTTTAGAAACTTTAGTCCTGAATTATAAGTTCCATGTGACCAGATGATTGACATAGAAATATATCTAGGTCAGTGTGACCTATTTTCATGGTTCATTGATTTTGCCTTATAATTCATACACATTGTGATTCTGATATGTAATATCTGGCATATATGTTCCATGTGACCTGATCACTGACCTCAAAATGTATCTAGGTGTGTGTGACCTATATTTCATGGTTCATTAATTTTAACTTATATCTTGACGGCGTGAAACAGGCGAGCTACGCTGTCTGGCGACAGCTCTTGTTGCAAACAGTGTGGACCCAGGAGCAGTCTGATCAGGATCCACACTGTTTGCCTGTATGCAAAAATATTTTAAAAAAGTTTGCACAAACAGTCAGCAGACGACATAAGCAGGCAACATTTTCAGATGTAGTTTTTCTTGGTGTCTTAAGGGTTAAAAGCCCTTTCTTGGTCAGTCCATATATTTTATAGGCTGCAAAAACTTCAGCTTGAGAACCCAGCATTTGCAGTTATATGGGCTGCTATCTGCACTAGGGAGCCCGGCTAATTATGTCTCCCCCGAAAAATTTTTTTTCGGAGACATATTGTTTTTCCCCCAGGCGTCTGTCTGTCTGTCCGTCTGTCCGTCTGTCACACATTTGTGTCCGCTCTGTAACTTGAAAACCGTTAGAGCTATCTTCTTCACGAAACTTCATATAAATATTAATCAGCATTAGACGACGTGCAGTGCCCAAGAACTATAACTCTTGCATTTATACTTTTTGAATTATCTCCCTTTGAAGTTTGTTGGTATGTATATATGTATGGGAAAATCGTGTCCGGTCAATAACTTTCTTATTTTTTGATGGATTTTAAAATTACTTGGCAGAAATATTAACAACCATAAGACGATGTGTGGTGCGCATAAGGCAGGTCGGTACCTCAAAGGTCAAGGTCATACTTAGAGGTCAAAGGTCAAAAAAGGGGCCTTTTTTTCGTATTTGCTCAATAACTTTCTTATTTTGAGATGGATTTTAAAATTACTTGGCATAATTATTAACAACCATAAGACGATGTGTGGTGCACATGAGGCAGGTCGGTACCTCAAAGGTCAAGGTCATACTTAGAGGTCAAAGGTAAAAAAATGGGCCTTTTTTCGTATTTGGTCAATAACTTTATTTTGAGATGGATTTTGAAATCACATTGCAGAAATGTGAACTTTTATAAGGCGATGTGTTGGGCGCATGACCCAGGTTAGTACCTCGAAGGTCAAGGTCATACTTAGAGGTCAAAGGTAAAAAAAGGGGCCTTTTTTCGGGTTTTGTCAATAACTTGCTTATTTTTAAATAGAATTTGAAGTTACTTGGCAAACATGTTAACTATCATGGGACGATGTGTTGCATGCATGATTCAGTTTGGTACCTAAAATGTCAAGGTCATACATAGAGGTCAAAGGTAAAAAAGGGGCCTTTTTTCGTGTTTGGTCAATAACTTTATTATTTTTAGATGGATTTTGAAATTGCTAGGCAGAAATGTTAACCACCATGAGATGATGTGATGCACGCATGACCCAGTTTGGTACCTGAAAGGTCAAGGTCATACATAGAGGTTAAAGGTAAAAAAAGGGCCTTTTTTGTGTTCTGTCATTAACTTTCTTATTATGCCCCCAACTTTGAAAAAGTTGGAGGGGCATATTGGTTCTGGTTCGTTCGTCCGTTCGTCCTTTAGGCTTTTGATGCATAGCGTAACTACGTGTATGCTAAGGTTTTGAAATTTCATATATGAATTCCTCATGGAAAATAAGCTGACGCGTATTTTTTTTCTCGTCCGGATTTTTCCCCCTTCAAGAGTTATTGCCCTTTGAATTTTTTTTTTAATAAAATCTTGTCAGCAAGATTTCTCAAAAACTATTGGAGCTAGAGCCTTGAAAGTTGTTGAATATATTGGTGGTGATGAGTAGATGAACTAATTAACTTTTGACAAAATTCCGAAAAATACTTTGTGAGTAATGGCCCTTTGTCATTTTGGTAATTTGTGCCCATTGTAATGTATGCTAAAAGTGATGCATAGCATAACTAAAAAACCGTGTATGCTAGGGTTTTGAAATTTCATATATGAATTCCTCATGGAAAATTAGCTGACGTGTATTTTTTTTCTCGTCCGGATTATGCCCCCTTCAAGAGTTATTGCCCTTTTAATTTTTTTTAATAAAATCTTGTCAGCAAGATATCTAAAAAATATTGGAGCTAGAGCCTTGAAAGTTGGTGAATATATTGGTGGTGATGAGTAGATGGACTGATTAACTTTTGACAAAATTCCGAAAAATACTTTGTGAGTTATGGCCCTTTGTCATTTTGGTAATTTGTCCCCATTGTAATGTATGCTAAAAGTGATGCATAGCATAACTTTAGAACCGTGTATGCTAGGGTTTTGAAATTTCATATATGGATTCCTCATGGAAAATTAGCCGACGTGTATTTTTTTTCTCGTCTGGATTATGCCCCCTTCAAGAGTTATTGCCCTTTGAATTTTTTTTAATAAAATCTTGTCAGCAAGATATCTAAAAAGCTATTGGAGCTAGAGCCTTGAAAGTTGGTGAATATATTGGTTGTGATAAGAAGATGAACTAATTAACTTTTGACAAAATTCTGAAAAATACTTTGTGAGTTATGGCCCTTTGTCATTTTGGTAATTTGTCCCCATTGTAATGTATGCTAAAAGTGATGCATAGCATAACTTTAGAACCGTGTATGCTAGGGTTTGGAAATTTCATATATTGACTCCTAATGGAAAATTAGCTGACGCTTATTTTTTTCTCGTCTGGATTATGCCCCTTTCAAGAGTTATTGCCCTTTGAAATTTTTTTAATAAAATCTTGTCAGCAAGATATCTCAAAAACTATTATAGCTAGAGCTTTGAAAGTTGGTGAATAGATTGGTTGTGATGAGTAGATGAACTGATTAATTTTTGACAAAAGTC
Organism: Lucinisca nassula; assembly: GCA_963580285.1. NCBI lineage: Eukaryota > Metazoa > Mollusca > Bivalvia > Lucinida > Lucinidae > Lucinisca > Lucinisca nassula. The sequence goes on from OY757014.1 coordinate 36,994,721, forward strand.
CGAAAAACACTGTGAGTTATGTCCCTTTGTCATTTTGGTAATTTGTGCCCATTGTAATGTATGCTAAAAGTGATGCATAGCATAACTTTAGAACCGTGTATGCTAGGGTTTTGAAATTTCATACATGGATTCCTCATGGAAAATTAGCTGACGCGTTTTTTTTTCTCGTCTGGATTATGCCCCTTTCAAGAGTTATTGCCCTTTGAAATTTTTTAATAAAAATCTTGTCAGCAAGATATCTCAAAATTTATTGGAGCTAGAGCCTTGAAAGTTGGTGAATAGATTGGTTGTGATGAGTAGATGAACTGATTAACTTTTGACAAAATTCCGAAAAATACTTTGTGAGTTATGGCCCTTTGTCATTTTGGTAATTTGTGCCCATTGTAATGTATGCTAAAAGTGATGCATAGCATAACTTTAAAACAGTGTATGCTATAGTTTTGAAATATCAAATATGCATGTCTGATGGAAAATAGGCTGACACATATTTTTTTCTTGTCAGGATTATGCCCCTTTCAAGAGTTATTGCCCTTTGAATTTCTTTTAATAAAATCTTGTCAGCAAGATATCTCAAAAACTATTGGAGCTAGAGCCTTGAAAGTTGGTGAATATATTGGTGGTGATGAGTAGATGAACTAGTTAACTTTTTACAAAATTCGGAAAAATACTTTGTGAGTTATGGCCCTTTGTCATTTTGGTAATTTGTGCCCATTGTAATGTATGCTAAAAGTGATGCATAGCATAACTTTAGAACCGTGTATGCTAGGGTTTTGAAATTTCATATATGGATTCCTCATGGAAAATTAGCTGACGTGTATTTTTTTTTCTCATCCAGATTATGCCCCTTTCAAGAGTTATTGCCCTTTGAATTTTTTTTAATGAAATCTTGCCAGCAAAATATCTCAAACACTATTGGAGCTAGAGCCTTGAAAGTTGGTGAACATATTGGTGGTGATGAGTAGATGGACTGATTAACTTTTGACAAAATTCCGAAAAATACTTTGTGAGTTATGGCCTTTTGTCATTTTGGTAATTTATGCCCATTGTAATATATGCTAAAAGTGATGCATAGCATAACATTAGAACCGTGTATGCTATAGTTTTGAAATTTCATATATGCATTCCTGATGGAAAATTAGCTGACAAGCATTTTTTTTTCTCATCCGGATTATGCCCCTTTCAAGATTTATTGCTCTTTGAAGTTTTTTGAATAAAATCTTGTCAGCAAGATATCTAAAAAACTACTATAGCAACAACCTTGAATGTTGGTGAATACACGTAGATTGGTGTTGATGAGTAGATGACCTGCTTAACTTTTGACAAAATTCTGAAAATTACTTTGTGAGTTATGGCCCTTTGTCATTTTGGTAATTTGTGCCCATTATAATGTATGCTCAAAGTGATGCATAGCATAACTTTAGAGCTGTATATGCTACTGTTTTGAAATTTCATATATGCATTCCTGATGGAAAATAAGCTGATGCGTATTTTTTTCTCATCCGGATTATGCCTCTTTCGAGAGTTATTGCCCTTTGAAAATTTTTTTAATAAAATCTTGTCAGCAAGATATCTCAAAAACTATTATAGCTAGAGTCTTGAAAGTTGATGAAAAGATTGGTGGTGATGAGTAGATGACCTGATTAACTTTTGACAAAATTTGATTTATGGCCCTTTGTCATTTTGGTAATTTGTGTCTATTGTAATGTATGCTAAAAGTGATGCATTCCATAACTTTAGAACCGTGTATGCTATTGTTTTGAAATTTCATATATGCGTTCCTGATGGAAAATAAGCTGACAAGTATTTTTTTTTTTTCATCCTGATTAACTTAAGAACCCTGTAAGCTAGGGTTTTGAAATTTCATATATGGATTCGCTATGGAAAATTAGCTGACACATATTTTTTCTCATCCTCCAATGTCAAGGTTATTCTTAGCAGTCAAAAACGGGGGAGACATCTGTGTTTTTGTAGAAAAACAAATTCTAGTTACTCATTTGCATATGTCCTTGAGGTGTGAATCTGATGTTACTTTGAAGATGATTTTTGTTTCTCCTTAAAAACATGCAAGTTTTACATGTACAAGTAATGTTTCCATTGCGAAGCGAAAAGAAACTGCAAAAAATATTTATCAACAGATGCTGCCTATTAAAGCCTTTAATTCATTTTAAATGTATTGTATTGTTTTCTAGAAATGGGAAGAGGATCGTGACAAGATGCGAGAAAAACTGTTGAGTTTGATTGGCAAGATAGGCAGAGATGCTAAAATACCAAGAACCACCAGTCAGGTAAGTTGTATTTTCTCGTTTTGTATGTTGGTTTGCTGTTGTAAAATCTGTGAGTGTCGTCATAGGCTGTACATGTAAAATTCTGAAAAATAAATACAAACACTAAATAAAAGAACTATCAATTTTCGGGAAGAGGTTTTTGTGTACTTGAAGATTTTGCTTCATTTTGCAGGTACTTCAGTTGCTATGGGACCTGTCTCATCTACCAGCCCTCTCCACTCACCTGATAGAACTGGCTCTCGAGGAACACCTGGCCATTCTCAATGACTCTTACACTGTGAAAGATCAGGTGAAGAGGCAGTATGTCTCCAAGTGTGTTGAGGACATTAAGAAGGGAGCTTGTGTTCTACCGGCCTTGAAGCAGCTTCACCAACTCAGCAAGAACATTTTGAAACACAGCTTTAAACAGGATAAGGTAATACACCACAACTTCATTATAACATGGTTCATTATAACACGGTTCTGGATATAACACGGTTTCAAGATGGATAAACAAATATACAGATTACAGTAGAACTTCGATGGCTCGAGCTTCGATGGCTCGTTTACCATGGATTTGTCGAACCCATTCTTGAGCCCCTAGGGAAATCCTCTACATAAGAAATAGTGGGAGATAATTAAGGAGATTTTAGTCTTTTATCTTGCAAATGTATGCTGTATGTACTCATTAGAATCGCCTCAATGAGGCGATTCTAATGAGTACACACAGCATACATTTTCATTATAGAACACCGAAAAGATGACTAAAAGTATCTCGTTATGCCTCCTGGCAGTAACCCTCAGTGGCTCGAACTACCCCTGTCTCGAACAGATTTTCGAGGTCCCAAAGGTGTTCGAGCCATTGAAGTTTGACTGTATATAGAAAAATGACCATAAATGGTCTAATCTATACATTTTTGTTTGGATATAACATTTTTGTTTAACTAACACGGTTTCTGCTTTGGACCCAATTAAAAGTGCTATAAAGAGTTTGTGGAATGCTATGAAATTTTGCTATTGAGACCAGCTGAAATGAAGACAAGTTCTTCTTTAAAAAATATACCTAAAAGGTTTCAGTTTTTCTGTGGTTTTCTACAGCAATTGTCCTTTGGTAAGTGACCACATTTGGGAGTGATCAAGGACTTAAAGACCATTTTTGAACAGTGCGAAAGATGGTCTAAATATAGAAACTATACTGTATTTATATCATCTTATCAAGTGCAATGTAAACTGAATAGTCCTTTTCATACCTCTCACACACCATGTATAACTGAGAATAAATGCCTGCACTCATGTCCGTAACTTTAAAATATTGAAAACTTAATGATGACTCCATAGTGCAGTGGTATCCTACTACATGTCATGTAAATTTGGTATTGGACATCTGATGGTCGGATGAAATTTCAGAGTTTGTCAGGCCTTGTGGCTTGGAGGGATGCCTGCCTAACTGGTGACCCGGGGCCAGTTGTTCAAAACTAACAATGTTGTTAGCTTACGTTTTGTTAAAACTTTGATATTTCTGGTGAAAAAATAGGAGCAGCTTTTGCAAAGCTGCTCATTTTTTTTTTTCAGTGAAAAAATATGAACAGCTTTTGCAAAAGCTGCTCATTTTTTTTCAGCAAAAATACCTATGTATTAGATATTGTACTTACTAGAACAGTTAACAATAGCCCATGGGCCGGTTGTTCAAAACTAACGACGACGTTAGTTAATGTATCGTTAAAACTTTGACCATTTATTATGGCAAATATGCTAATATTTTTGCTGAAAAAATGTGAGCAGCTTTTGCATTCACAAAAGCTGCTCACATTTTTTCAGCAAAAATACCAAAATTTTAAATATTAAACTTGCTAGAACACTTAACGATATGACCATTAACGAGCTCGTTAAGCTAACGATGCTTTGAACAACTGGGCAATGACTGCTAACAAGCTCTTCAAGCCCAGGAGGTTACAGGATCTATCCTGCCATGTCTTGCAGTATTTTCTATGCTCATTCACTCCATTTGATTCAAGAAGTGCAGTTGTCAGATACTGGCAAAAGTATGTGCATTGCATTGGTTAACTTCTTAAAAAGATAAAAGTGTGGCAAGATTAACCCTTGTCCTGCTGAGCCCGGATATGCCTTATTTTCCAAACAATGAAGATCCAGATCAGATGGCTTCTGACGAAGCCATCTGATCAGGATCTACATTGTTTGCCATTCAGATTGTGAATTTGTTGCAATATTTTGCATCAAGTAATCTGATTGGTTGATAATCAGTAGTGGGTGTGGCAGATTAAAATATTCAGCAGGACAAGGGTTAACTGACCAGCTTGACTTGACATTTCCTGTGTTGATTTGGCCATCAAAATTCAAAAACAGACAAATTTTACCAAAGTCTGGTTCTATATGACCAAGTTGTTGGTGGGACATTTAACTAAAAATACAGACAATGTTAAAAAATCACCATTCAATGTTTGCTTTCATTCTTATTTTAAAAGTCAGACAAAGTTAATGCCTAGTTTCACTGTTATGTCTGTTTTGAAACCTTATCGTGGCTTGCAAAATTCTTCAAAATTTTACCCTCCTGCCTGACCAAGGGCATGCAGGCTTTTGTAAATTCTATAGGGACTAGACAAAATTTTTACTCATTCTCCTCAAATTTGACTTGGCATGGAGAATGGACCATTGAAATTTTCCAGCCCAGATTTGTTTGTTTGGTTTGAGTTTTATGTCCCGCAAACAACTATGGTCATATGGAGATGGGACCTTGGTTTTAAGACTCATCCTCAGCCTTGATAGCTCAGTGGTTAGCTTGTTCTCTTGTGATCGAGAGGTTGTGGGTTCGAATCAGGCCACCGGAGGGGAGGCCTGTCCTCGGGCAAGACATGTAATGCCACTGCCCCACTCCACCCAGGTGTAAATGGGTAGCACTGGTGATTAAGTCACTGCCTCTATCTTGCGCGCATGATAACATCCAAAATGAGTGTTCAAGAGCGATTAAAATAAGTTTGAAGCTTTCATCGAAATCGAACTAAAACTAGTATAAACTAGAAAGATGGTCCCTGCCCATCGGGCTTGAAGAAATAAATGGGCTGCATGATGCTTCCAGTCGAGCTGAATCCAATCGCACACAAGTACTGGTAAACTGCTTAGAGGATTTAAGCCTGCCCAGGCAAAGTGGTCCGGGTCCAACCGTCCATGCTTATAAACCCTATTGGTTTCATTGGGCAACAGGGCTTGAGAGGTCATTTCATCTCAATGTCGGGTAAAAGTCCCACAAAATTGGAAGCAACGTCTCCAAAATGACCTATATAGTGTTGACGGGGATGTTAAACATCAAATCAAACAAACATACATAAACTAGAAAGACTCATCTGAAAGTTTGGAGAAGCCCGGAATTGATCCCACGACCCCTGATTTGAGAGGCGAGTAGCTTATCCTTAACACCACAGAGGCTTCTTTCAGCCCTGATTGCTTGAATTAATCAGAAGGGTTCAGTATTGTGCCCTTTCCTTCCGATTAGAACTTTTGTTATAGAGGTCTTTTCTGTTCTGTTTTCATTTGCATCCGTGATAACCAGGCTGTGCTAATCATGACTAAAGGAAAAAATAACAAGGGAAATTAGGTTGTCTGCTAAAGAATTTTCCTTGGCACTTTTGAGGGTTAAAATTTGCCATATTTAGCCTAAATATTCAGACACCTCAACTCCTTATCAAACTTGTTCTAAAATTTGAACAAGTACAATTTAATACCCTATGCTGTGTCTAAAATTAGCTGTATGAGTGGCCCAACGAGACATCATCTGGGTTTGCACTATTTGCTCAGGCCTGTCTGTCTGAATACATACCTTAAATACTTTTTCTATTATCAGGGTATCTTACATGAGTTGAACAAGAACTATGACATCATAAAACTGGTGACCCAAAGTTTGGTGAAATGTCACAAACAGGCGGCTACGTCACTAGGAGATGGACAAATGCTAGAGCCGACCACACTGGTGGATGGCAGATACCCTCACTCAGAGGTAAGCTATTTCTCCAGATTGTCTGTTAATTCTGCAATAAAGCCTTAAATTCTATGTCAGCGTAAGACACCTCAAGATATTGTAAGCCTATCGAGTGGCCTTTTCACGAGATTCGACCTTTAGTTGGAAAATGAACCAGAAAAGACTAAAGCTTGAACTGGATTTTCCTCCCTTCCATGGGTCACATTGCTATGTGCAATCAACCGGGAACCAATGTACTGGTTCCTTGGGAATCAGTGCACTGGTTCCCCACATACAGACCACTCTAAGCCAGTCTATGGGATGACGACAGGTGACAATACCTGTGCATGCACAGGGGGTGCAAAGCGCCCAGTAGGCTTATATAAGCTTACACTGATAGGTACACGTCATTATTTGATTGGTCGCTGTGCGGTTCAGACCTTTTTTAGCTCACCTGTCATGCAGTGACGAGGTGAGCTTTTGTGATCACATTTTGTTGGTCATCCATGCGTGCGTGCCTCCATAAACAATTTCTTCAAACGACATCTCCTAAACCACTGATCTGATTTTGACCAAACTTTACAGGAATGATCCTCAGGTGGTCCACTTTCAAAGTTGTTCAAATGGTTCTGGTCCATTGCACATCTAGGTCACAGGAGCCAAAAATAGATGTTTTTTACTGAAAACTTAAAAAATCTTCTTCTCTGAAACCGCATGGCCCAGGTCTTTGATATTTGGTATGAAGCTTCATTTAGTGGACCTCTACCAAGCTTGTTGGGGCCAAAAATGCCCCCACCCTGGGGCCCTTTGGTTTTACATAGACTTATATTCGGAAAATCTTTAACAATCTTCTCTGAAACCCCAAGGCCTAGGTCTTTGATATTTTGGGTGAAGCGTCATCTAATGGACCTCTATCAAGACTGTCCAAATTATAGCCCTGGGGTCAAAAATGCCCCCGCCTGGGCCCTTTGGTTTTACATAGACTTATATAGGGAAAAATCTTTAAAATTCTTCTTCTCTGAAACCTGAAGGCTCAGGTCTTTGATATTTGATATGAAGCTTCATCTGATGGACCTCTATCGAGGTTGTTCAAATTATAGCCCTGGGGCCAAAAATGTCGCCTCCTTGGGGCCCACTGGTTTTACATAGACTTATATAGGGAAAATCTTTAAAAGAAACCCCAAGGCCCAGGTCTTTGATATTTAGGGTGAAGCGTCATCTAGTGGACCTCTATCAAGATAATTCAAATTATAGCCCTGGGGCCAAAAATGCCCCCTCCTTGGGGCCCACTGGTTTTACATCGAGTTATACAGGGAAAATCTTTAAAAAACTTCTTCTCTGAAACCCCAAGGCCCAGGTCTTTGATATTTGGGGTGAAGCGTCATCTAGTGGACCTCTGTCAAGATTGTTCAAATTATAGCCCTGGGATCAAAAATGCCCGTGCCCTGGGGCCCTTTGGTTTTACATAGACTTATTAGATATCCCTTTCTAGAACTTATATAGGGAAAATCTTTAAAAATCTTCTTCTCTGAAACCAGATTGATATTTGATATGAAGCTTCGTCTGGTGGACCTCTATCAAGGTTGTTCAAATTATAGCCTTGGGCCCACTGGTTTTACATAGACTTATATAGCGAAAATCTTTATAAACCTTCTTGTCTGAAACCAGAAGGCTTAGTTCTTTGATATTTGGTATGAAGCTTTGTCTATTGGACCTCAACCAAGATTTTTCAAATTATTGCCCTGGGGCCAAAAATGGCTTCGCCTCGGGGCCCACTGGTTTTGCGCAGGCTTAGGGAAACCTTTAAAAATCTTCTTGCTTGAAACCAGAAGGCTCAGGTCTTTGATAATTGGCATGAAACTTCATCTTGTGGACCTCTAACAAGATTGTTCATATTATAGCCCTGGGGCCAAAAATGGCCCCTCTCCGGGGCCCACTGTTTTAACATAGACTTATATAGGGAAAACCTTTAAAAATCTTCTTGTCTGAAATCACAAGGCCTAGGTCTTTGATATGTGGTATGAAGCTTTGTCAGTAGACCTCTACAAAGATTGTTCAAACTATAGCCATAGTGCCAAAAATGGGCCCACCCTGGTGCCCACTGGTTTTACATAGACTTATATAGGGAAAACCTTTGAAAATGTTCTCGTCTGAAACCAGAAGGCCAAGGTCTTTGATATTTGGTATGAAGCTTCATCTGTTGGACCTCTACCAAAATTGTTCAAATTATAGCCCTGGTGCCAAAAATGGGCCCACCTCTGGGGCCCACTTGTTTTACCAAGACTTAGATTGGGAAAACCTTTGAAAATCTTCTTGTCTGAAACCAGAAAGCCAAGATCTTTGATATTTGGTGTGAAGTTTTGTCTTGTGGATTTCTACCAAGATTGTTTAAATTATAGCCCTGGGGCAAAAAATGGCCCCAGTCCGGAGCCCACAGATTTTATATACACTTATATATAAGGAAAACCTTTAACATTCTTCTTGTTTGGATTCAAAAGGCTCCGGTCTTTGATATTTGGTCTGAAGCTTCACCTTTTAGACCTCCCTCAAGATTGTGCAAATTATAGCCATGGGGCCAATAATGGCCCTCTCTGGGGCCTACTTATTACACTATGAATCGTGTGAGCGATCCACTGCCATCATGGCCCTCGTGTTCATCTTCCATGTTGGATTGAGTCAGGTTTGATCATTTAATATGGCAAATATTCTAATATTTTTGCTTGAACAATGTATTTTTTCAGCAAAAATATCAGAATTGTAGATATTATACCTGGTAGAACACTTAAGAAACAAACTCGTTAAGCTAACAATGCTTTGAACAATTGGGCCCAGGTCATTATAGTCTAGTGAATCCTTTATTCTGTTACTGTTTATTTATTTCAGTTTGTTACAACCCATCTGTCTTTCCTACAATATGTGTTACAAGAAGGTGTGCTGTATTTACCCTGGAACAGAGCTAGAGAAATCTGGGGGACACTTGTAGCATCAACAGAGGCCTGTGACTGGGATAAAGAGGTCTGTCGTGTTTAACTTTGCATGTAGCTCAGTTCAGTGGATTTGTTTGTTTGTATTGGAGTTTAATGGCCCAGTCAACGTTATTTCAGGTCATTTTTGAGCTGGTCAGTTTACCTATCCACACTTTTACGTAAGCGGTTAACCAATACAGTACACATTCTTTCGCCAGAAACTGACAACTGCCCTTCTTGAATCAGCCTAAGAGAGAGAATGACCATAGAAAAGATTTCATAATCAATCTCCACCACAGAAAGTTGCCGACTCCGGTAGGTGTCGAACCCGTATCCTCCTGATCACCAGTCAGACGCGCATCCGACTGAGCTACCGAGGCTGGCATCAGTTCAAAGAGAGAATTATCGTAGAAAAACTTCACCTATCTTTTGAAAGAGACACCACTCTCTTAGAAAGGAAGTTGGTTGCCTTGTTTTTTAATCACAACTTAAAAGGAACGAGTACACCTTCAGGGAAGGCAACTTCTGCAAAAGTATTTTTGTCTCCCATGTAAATAGGGGTCAACTTGGAAAGAACTTGCTCCTGAGGAACAAATTATTTCCTTTAAGAGGTGACCCTATTTTCCGTGGGACAGAGCTAAAAGAAAAGCGAACAGGAAGACCCGAAAGTTGTCACCCTTTGAAAATGGCAGAAAAATGTGCTAGGTGTTCCCATTCGGATTCCCCTTTATGGAAGGGTATTCTTGTCGGAAACATAAATTACTTTCTTGTATGAGCATACGAGAGGCAAAAAAATCTCCAGTTAGAACTGTTCCAAATACCGTTCACCACTGTTGATTAACCCTTAAGATGCCGAGAAAAACTATAGCTGAAAATGTCGTCTGCGTATGTTGTTTGCTGAATTTTTTTCCAAGCATTTAAAAAAAAAATTTTCATACAGGCAAACAGTATGGACCCAAATCAGACTGCTCCTAGAGGAGCAGTCTGATTTGGATCCACACTGTTTGCAAAAATGACTTTTAAAGTAACCAGCAGACGACAAAGCAGACTACAATTGTAGTGATTGGCATTTTATGCGTTAAGCCAGGTCGGACATTTAAAAAAGAAGAGATTTACTACATAGATAAGGCTGATGGACTTACATGTCTTTGAGCTACTGAGAATAAAAATATAGAAAAAACTTTTTCTCAGGTTTTGACTTTGGTCTGAATGATATTAATTCCATTAATGTTTTCACATGCGTGATAACCCATCTGAAAAAGGAAAACATTAACATGTTTGGTACCTGGAAGCCCCAAAACGGGTAATTGGCAAACAGTGCAGGCCCAGATCAGCATCAGCAGAATACAAAAAAGGTCAGCCATTTTATCCAAATAAATTTTGAAGAAAACACAACCTGACACCCCTAAATTTTGAAATGGACTTGCTGTGTAAAAAATGGAAGATTCCATTCAGTACAAAGTGGCTTAATGCAGTTGATTTCATTTTGACCAAACTTAAAATGATATAAATGTTTTTATATACTATTTCAGACTTGTTATGAATGGTTTACCAAAGGTATACTGGACTTGGACACAGAGACTCAGAGCAAATTGTTCCAGAATGAACTTCTGAGAATTGATCCATCAAAAATTACTGAAATGGGTAGGCTTTTTCATCCTATATGCTTGATATTGTTATCCCGGATACCCCTAAAGGGGTAAATGGCAAACAGTGCAGGCCCAGATCAGAAGCCACAGAATGTGACATCTAATCAGGGCCTACACTGTTTGCAAAAAACTCCATTAATCCAAATAAATTTTGAAGGAAACACAACCTGACACCCCTAAATTTCCATATGGACTTCTGCTGTATATAAGGAGGAAGATTCCATTTGGTACTAAAAGGGTTAATCTTTGAGGGAATGGATAGCCTTCAAGGGAGACAATACCTTTGTCTCCTTTATCAATAGGAGTCCACTCTCAAAGTAAATCTGCTTCTTCAAGGTTAGAACCATTTTTAGGTGGACTTTATGTGCAGGAAACATTGTACATGCGTACTTATACGATACTGCCCAAGGGTATGCAATGAACTAGAAGCGGCCATCCTGGTTCTTCAGTTATCTGCTCTTGATGCATCTGAAAAATTGTTTCTTGTTCCTTTGATAGATTGCCATCAAACCTTGTATACTTGTACACGATATACTGTAATACAAGAACGTTCATAATGCAAGAAGGACACTCAGGCCATCTAAGTGCTTAAGTTATCGGCCCTTGTTGCATTTGAAAAATAGATATTGGGTCATATCAAAGCCTGTATACTTCACACTGTTGCAGAAGAAGGTGCATAGTGCAAGAATGGCACTAGGCCATCTAGGGTATTGAGTTATCTGCCCTTTTTGCATCTGAAAGAAAAAAAAAAATGTTTTTGGGGTCATATCTTCATGTTCCTCCAACAGAGTTTCATCAAACATTGAAAAGTTATACACTCTTGTTCAAGTGTGTGTATAGTCCAAAATGACAATTGTAAAATGCATGAATGACACTATCAGTAACCATGTTTTAAATTCTAGAGAATTTTACTGTTCAATAAAATATATATGGATATACTATTTGTCGAGGTGTCGTGGGTTAGATTGCAGACTTTCGGATGAATCTTTTAATCCAAGTCATGTCTCCTTATCACCTAAGTTGGTGGTGGGATATAAAACTCAAATACACACACGTACTACTTGAGATAAACTATAAGAATAAGCATAGTAATAATATTGGTAAAAATTCCATGATTAACCCTTAAAACACCCAGAAAATCTACATCTAAAAATGTTATCTGCTTATGTCGTCTGCTGAATCTTTTTAAAAATAGTTTTGTATACAGGCAAACAATGTGAACCCAGATCAGACTGCTCCTAGAGGAGCACTCTGGCTTTGGTCCACACTGTTTGTAAAAATGAGTTTTAAACTAACCGGCAGACGACAAAGCAGACGGCAATTGTCGTGATTGGCATTCTTGGGTTAAAAGTAGAAATAAGAGGATGAATAAATAAGTGGATGAATAAATAAGAGGATGAATATGCTAGAGTTTCTTTTCAGTTGCCATGGGAGGCAAATAGATTACTTGCCTTGGCAGAGAAGATTATTTGAGACAATGGAGAAATACTGAGCTTCCTTTACTGAAAGTTTCCAAATTATTGAAAGTTAACAGATATGCACAATACTAGCTCATGTCACAAGCTCCTGCTTATTTTTCTACATAATACAATCAAACTTTGATGTCGCGAACGCCTTTGGGTCCATGAAAATTTTTTCAAGATAGTGGTAGTTCGTGCCATCAAGGAATATTTGTGTCATACCTGGAGGCATAACGGAGATAATTGTGGGATATCTTTTCAGTGTTCTATATATGAAATGTGTTGTGTGTACTCATTAGATTGAGATGATTCTAATGAGTACACACAGCTTACATTTGCAAGATAAAAGAAGGAAATCTTCCTACACTATCCCTATATTGTATTTGGCGGAATTCCCTGCGGACTCGAGAAATGGTTCAACTCATCTTCGGTAAACGAGCTATTGGGGTTCGAGCCATTTAAGTTCTACTGTAGTCCTCTTTGTGTGCAGTTTATTCAGTTCTAGTGATGTTTCTATTTTTATAGGATTTGGTTGTTTCAAGACGTATTTTGAGAGTGTGAATAAGAATGATCACAGGTTAAAGAAAGATAACACAGGACAACAGGTCAGTACGGCCATTCAACAATGTCACCCCTAGTTTCTGAAGTGCACTCTTCCATCTGGGCCCCGTCAAGCGATTTTGGTACTTATCGCCTATGCGAGCAGCGAAGGTTCAGGCGAGCCTGCGCATCCGCGCAGTCTCGCCAGAACCTTCGCTGCTCGCTCATACAAGCAGTGAATCAAGAGGAACCTTCAGACAGAAAGCCATATCCCTGGCCCCTCTGAATGGCTGGGCATGCGCAGTTAAAATTTGTCATGACGGAATGCTCGAAGACCCAAATTCGCTTGGCGGGGCTCATCTGATCTCGACAGAACCATTGTTCCAGATCCAGATGGGATTCAGTTGAAATTCAAAACAAGCAGTCAGTGTAGATCCAGATGTCTCATTATGAGCCATCTCATCTGGATCTGCACTGTTTGCTAAGGATCAGGGGCCATTTGTTCAAAACTAACGATGTCGTTAGTTAACGTATCGTTAAATCTTTGATCATTAAATATGGCTAATATGCTGAAATTTTTGCTGAAAAAATGTGAGCAGCTTTTGCAGACGCAAAAGCTGCTCACATTTTTTCAGCAAAAATACCAAAATTTTCAATATTGTACTTGCTAGAAGAGTTAACAATATGACCACTAACGAGCTCGTTAAGCTAACGATGCTTTGAACAACTGGCCCCAGATTTAGTCTACAAAGCTGAAAGAATTTACTTCTTGAATTCATCCTATTATATAGAACAGTCATATTTGGGCATAGGCTAAATCTGGATAAATCAGTTTGAAGGAAAATGATAAATTTAGGATTGGAGCCCACAGGAAGTAAATGGCTGTACACAAGTTTAAGAGGCATAGTCAGATGTGCACCCTATTGGTGTTCAGGAGGTCACAGGTTTGATCTCCACTGGGAACAGCAACCTTATTGCGTGGAGATTGATTGTGAAATATTTTCTGCAGACATGAAATATTTTCTGCAGTCATATTACCCATGGTCCTTCTGCTGATTATAGAAGGGCATTTGTAAATTTCTGGCGAAAAAAAGTGCACTGTATTAAGTTTTTGGGTATAAGACTGTCCAAGAAAGATGTTAGTTGGTCGACTGACTGGCTCAAAAAACCTTAATGGTGTTGACTGGGCCATCAAATCCCAAACCAAACCAAATCCTGTACTATACTTTATAAAGTTTCTGCAGAATTTAAGAAATTGTAAAATTGTTGTATAGCAGAAGGAACAAAATTAAGGCATATACTTCTGATTTCAAGGAAATGATTTTAGCCCTTGTTAGTTACTTGCATTACACATAATTCAAGAGAAATTGAGAAATGATCTGCTTTATATCTTATCAGAACATGTGTCAGTAGCAGCATAAATGATACTGCCATGGAATAACTGATTTATACACCTTCAGATGTCATATGTTTATTTGTTTTTATCCCTTCTAGCACTAATAGACAGCATTTTCCAAGTATTTTTTTTTTCTTATTTTTCAGAGAAAGTAAAGCTTGACATATATGAATTGTCTGGAGGAAATAAGCCAAAAAAATTTGATTGTCAACTGCTAAGAATTTACCATAATGCAGAATGAAGGTGAATTGAATCACCTACAAGTATGTTTACCTTGAATTGGAAAGGTTTGTAAAAACTCACATCTCAACGTTTTATCATCTTTAGGTGGTTGAGAAGACAGACCTACTGGGGAGAGATTTTCTATGGGAGATTTGTCTCAATATACCAGATGAGGCCATAGCTAACAGTGCCATCCAGTTGCTGCTTGGCATATCCTACACCAACCTCAACTCAAAACTGAAAAAGGTATGTTTTTAAGGAGGGGCAGTGTATTTTAGCTACCTTAAAAATCCTAAAAATTCAGACGCCTTGAGGACTTGCTGTAATTCTCCTATAATTTTAAAAAATTTGTTTCACAACACTGCAAGGGGTCCAAGAGGTGCGAACGGAATGGCAAATAGTTTAGACCCTGATCAGACTGCTCTTTTAGGAGCAGTCTGAGCTGGGTCTGCAATGTTTGCTTACACCTGTCTCTCCCAATACTTACGATCATTACGGTATGTCATGAGAAACTTATGACTTGCACTGTTACACTCAGCTATGACTTGGACCTGCAGTCTTATTAAAGCCTTACATGCCCCTGTCTGCTTGAAGAAGCCTGTCATC
Source organism: Lucinisca nassula (assembly GCA_963580285.1). NCBI lineage: Eukaryota > Metazoa > Mollusca > Bivalvia > Lucinida > Lucinidae > Lucinisca > Lucinisca nassula. The sequence goes on from OY757014.1 coordinate 37,009,794, forward strand.
ACCATCTATCTGCACCCCTGCCAATCAGGCCTTGAAGAAATAGATTGGGTAGCATGGTGCTTCCGTGCATAGCTGAAACCACCAAAACTTGAGTACTGGTAAACTGTTTAGGTCTAAGCCTGCCCAGGAAAAGTGATGCGTATTAGACTGCTCCTTAAACCCTAGTGGTCTGTATCAGTGGTAGGGCTTGAGATGTCATTTCATCTCATTGTCAGATAAGTCCCACAAAATTGGAAGCAACGTCTCCAAAATGACCTAAATAGTGTGGATGGGGATGTAAAATGTCAAACAAACAAACCACCAACTGTCTAATCAGCTTAAAGGAAAGCTGTAGAGACTGCCTTGATATACACGTCTGGGCTGTCACTGTTATGTCAGGGGCAAAATTTACCCATCCACTGCTGTGGTGACAAAGTTTTTCAGTTGTTGCCCTGAACTGAATCTGACTTGAGACCAAGCCCCAGAACGGAAGGTCAGATGGTTTTTTCTCTTGGTACTCTGGTTTTTGCCCACCTCTGATTAATAATCTGCTTGATATAAGTGAAATAATCTTGAAAGGGCCGTAAAACCAAAACCAAAAATAAAAAAAAAAAACAAAGATCAAAGATTGAGTTGTATTATGATAATTTTATTGTGATATGAAATCTTTAAAATATATATTATTTAACAGTTTTTCCATAAAGCTTAGATTTTAACAGGGTTGATTTTACAGCCTTACAGTCAGCAAAATACATAACTTATTTTCAACAAACTGCCACATTGTAAAATTAGTACATCTGTATTCTGATTAAACATGTACTGTGATTTTGGTACAAAGTTGAGGTGATCCAGTTCACTATTATGAGTGAATTTAGCCAGTCAAGAATAATTCCTTATTATCTCCAATATTATGACCACCTGAATAATAAGACCATTTATAAGCAGGCACACTGTTGCTCTATATAGCAAAGTTTTACTCCTTATTATGGTACTTCAACCAATCAGAACCCATCTCTATCCATACCTTGTTATTTTTCAGGATTCTGTGAATCTACACAAGAAGTTTATAGAAGAATGTGAGGCAAGACTAGAAGTAAGTAGTTGAAACTACTGTAAACTCTAGAAAAAATGATACTTGGTCTACTCTTAAAGGAAAGAATTTGCTCCTCAGGAGCAAATTCTTTCCTTTAAGAGTAGATCCCCATTGAGGAGCAAATTCTTTCCTTTAAGAGTAGACCCCCATTGACATGGGAGACAAAAGTGCTTTTGCAGGAGTTGCCTCCCCTGAATGTGTTCCCGTTCCCCTTAAGAATATGACATATGGGAATGTATACTCCTTCAGGGGTGGGCAAGTCTTTCAAAATTATTTTCATCTCTACCCTTTGCCCGCCACTCGCAATTTTTGTCATGCCGTACATCACTTACTGGTAGTGCCAAGTAAGACTATAGTCATTTTGTGGGAACTCCCTCTTTTAAATAAACATACAGGGCATGTGGTGCTAAAAACAGATATAGCTTGATATGAAAACAATTTGTGATTGATTAATTTAAATATGTAATGCATTTCTATTTCAAGAATTAGCAAAAATATATCATATTTTGACCTTCACACTGTGTCTTACATCCAAAACTTAGGAAACACAGTGGTGGACATAGAGGATATTTATTTTTTTGAGAAGAATATAAAAAATATTTCATTGAGTGTGTTGAGAATAACAGAATTTTCATGAGTGCGAAGCACGAATGGAAATTCTGATATTTTCAACACACAAGTTGAAATATTTTTGATATTTATCGAAAAAAATTAAATTTTCTTTTATAACATTTTTGGACACTTAATGTAATTGATCAATCCAATCTTACGTCACAAGTTTCGACTTGACTATGACGTATAACTGTCAGTTGCAAAACAGAAACAGATCGCCATTTTTAATACAGCATTTTTACAGTTCAAAGAAAGCTTTTTCAAGGTATTTTAAAGAATTATTTTATCGATTACTTATGACTTTGGCAAAAAAAGTAGACCAGGCTGCTACTGTGGAAATAACAATCACACTGTGAAAATATCACTTATATTTTCACACTGTGAAAATATCACTTTTATTTGTTTCAGATATGCATTGATTTCACTGCTATGTATAAAATAAATCATCTTTCTTAACAACAGTGCGGTGTTGAACTGCTGACGGTTAATCGTTTGAAGGCTTGGAAGAGGCTGATATTGAGAAGGGATAAATTTTTGAAAACTATTATAATGAGTGATTTATCTCCTGCAAATGATAGCGAACTTGAAAGCAGATTAGACATTCAAAAGAATGCACCATTTCATTCAGAGGCTCAAATGAACATATCTGTCCATGATTGTAATTGGTAACTGGTCAAAAACTGACACAAGTGTTCTGAAAATGGTATAGAAATATGAAATGGAGAATTCTAAGTACAGTTAAATTCCTATATTAAGACCACCTTTGGGACTGTTCAAAAGTGGTCTTAAAGACCACTTTTGAATAGTCCCAAAGGTGGTCTTTGACCAGAGGACACAGTATGCAGAAAACACTAATAAAGAATAACTGAAACTTTCTAAATAATTTTTTTAAAGCAGAATATGTCTCAATTTTTGGTGGTCTTAATAGCGGAATATTACTGTAGTTTTTATATAAGTTTCATTTGTATTTTTAAGTGTATATGTTCCTTTTAACCTTTTACCTTACAGGGAGCTATGATCAGTATTGGAGGTACAGTGATAGCCCAGGCAATATCTAGTGCCACAAGGACCTTGACAGCTCCTATAGTTCCTGAGGTGGCTAATGTTGCTCTACCATCCAGGTAATTATTCACATCCATTTAAGCCTATTGAATGGCATACCTGTGATAATTTTTCGAATTGTATGAGGGAGATCTGCCATTGTGATGAGGGAGATGTAAAAATATATAGGGAAATTCTCAGTTCAAATGAGGGAGACTCCAAAATTTCACTAAAATTTAGCATAAATTGGGCAAAAATTAGCACCAAAATGAGGGATTCTGTCTCCTGATGAGGGAGGTATCAATGGTTTAATTACCATAAAAATCCTAAAAATTGGACGCTTAAAGATTTGCTGTATTTCTCTTAAATTATTAGAAAATTTTGTTTCGCAATCCAGCAAGGAGTCCAAAAGATGCAGAAGGAATGTCAAACAGTGAAGACACTGATCAGACTGCTCCATCTGCTGGGTCTGCACTGTTTGCTTAGGCGTATCTGTTTCAATACTTAGGATCATTTTGGTGTAATAATCACTAAAGGAACAGTCTCATGCAAGTCTAGGCAAAGTCTACCTCAGTTTCTGGGCTGACCTCAAGGGCTCTGTCTAATGAACATCTGGCCAGTGATCAGGTTACAGATTTGATCCTGGCCTAGTCAGGCAACACTCTTTGTGGAATATTTTCTATAATTATTTTGTACCCTCTCCAGAAGGGCAGCTGCCAGGCTCTTGTTAAAGAATGTGTATTGTACTGGTAAACTGCTAATATACTAGCCTGCCCAGAAAAGGTGTTTCTAAGTAATATGACCAGCTTCCCATGACCTTAATAGTGTTTATTGGGCTGTAACCAAACCAAAATACGCCCCCGCCCATAGGGGCTTGAAGAAATATATGATGCTTCCACGCAGAGCTGAATCCGGCCCACACACTAGTACTGGTAAACCGCTTAGAGGATCTAAGCCTGTCAAGGAACCGCTGTGCGAGGCGGACCGTCCATACTAATAAACCCTATTGGTTTCATTGGGCGACATGGCTTGAGATGTCATTTCATCTCAATGTAGGGTAAAAGTCCCACAAAACTGGAAGCAACGTCTCCAAAATGACCTTTACAGTGTTGACGGGGACGTTAAACCTCAAATCAAACAAACAAACCAAACCAAAAATTATTCAATAAAGTTTTTTGACGTGCCTCATTTAAGCATGGCACGATATAGATTTATGGTTTTCCATCCATTTTGTTGTTAAGCTGTCAACATTTACGACAACCCTAGCTTTCACCTTAATGTTCAAGTCCATTTCTCAAGAGCTGTAAGAGCTTCATTAATGATACTTGGTAGGAACTTGCATCTTGGAATAGCAACTTTGATGCAAGCATCTGTGTTTTATTTTGACCTACATTATATGAGCCCCGCCAAGCGAATTTGTGTCTTCGAGTATTCCGTCATGACAAATTTTAACTGCGCATGCCCAGCCATTCAGATGGGCCAGGGATATGGCTTTCTGTCTGAAGGTTCCTCTTGTTTCACTGCTTGTATGAGCGAGCAGCGAAGGTTCTGGCGAGACTGCGCGGATGCGTAGGCTCGCCTGAACCTTCGCTGCTCGCATAGGCGATAAGTACCAAAATCGCTTGACGGGGCCCAAATGGTTCACTGAAGATTTTGCTGCCACATGAGCGACATAGCCTTCGGGTTTTTCTTGTTACAACTTTAACAAGTCCAAGATAAGTTACACTGGCCTCAGGATGGCTGTATTGGCTAAAATACCTGATTCAAGAAGGGCAGTTATTTGTCAGTTGAAAAAAATATGTACTGTACTGGTTAACTATAGGAAAATCCTATATTAAGACCACCTTCAGGAGTGTCCTAAAGTGGTCTTTAAGCGCTGACGTTTAATCATTAGGTCTCTCACTGCTGTGGTTCACGACCTACCTGTGAAATGCCAAGTTCTGCGAGGGAAAATCAGGTAGTTTTTCTCTGGCTACTCTGGTTTTCGCCCATTTCTGATTTTTCGCCCACCTCTGATTAACAGTCAGCTCGAAATAAGTGAAATAATATTGAAAGGGCCATAAAACAACAACAACAAAAAAAAAACTTAAGAGCCAACCAGATGAAACCCTGTAGACTTGTTTGAATTCAGTTCCAGAAAAGTCTACTGTTTATTCTTAACCCTTATCTTGCTGTTCACGACAACCCCTATCTTTGCAAACAGTGTAGATCCAGATCAGATGGCTTCTGAAGAAGCCATCTGATCAGGATCTACATTGTTTGACATTCAGTTTATGAATTTGTAGGACTAAATTAAATCAAGTAATCTGATTGGTTCAAAGTCAGAAATGGGTGTGGCTAAACTGAATATTCAGCAAGAGAAGGGTTAAAAATGATATAATTAACTTTATCTTTTCAGATCAATCACCTTGCTCAATATAGAGAGATTGTTGTGGATTGCGGAGATGTATGTTTTGAGTGTTGAAGAGACACACCACAGCCCGCGTACCATCCTACCACATGGGGCGTCATTTCAGGGATATCAGATTAATCTGTCTGTTTCATGTGAGGCTCCAAAACACGAATTTATGCTTGTGGTAAGCACTTGTACATTACGACAATGTGATGGATGCTTAACCCATTGTATGCAGGAAACCCCTAAGGGGTACCTTGGCAAACAGTGCAGGCCTAGATCAGACGCCACAGAATGCGGTGTTTGATCAGGGACTGCACTATTTGCTAACAGAATTTTCCATCAAAAATAGAATAAAAACGAAAAGAATAGGCCTGACACCCCTTATAATGGACTTGTCCAACACATAGCAATGGAAGATTCCACTAGCATATAATGGGTTAAAAGAAAGACTTGGGTATCTGTTCATCACAGTAGTGAAGTTGTTTGTGTCTGATGATACTGCCTTTCATGGATTCTTTGTCTTAAGATGTCTGTAACTGAACCCAAAATCAGTGCATATGAGCCCCGCCAAGCGAGTTTGTGTCTTCGAGCATTCCGTCATGACAAATTTTAAATGCCCATGCCCAGCCATTCAGAGGGGCCAGGGATATGGCTTTCTGTCTGAAGGCTCCTCTTGCTTCACTGCTTGTATGAGCGAGCAGCGAAGGTTCTGGCGAGACTGCGCGGATGCGCAGGCTCGCCTGAACCTTCGCTGCTCGCATAGGCAATAAGTATCAAAATCATTTGACGGGACCCATATAATGTCCATATTACATAAAGATAAATTAGCTTTATTGAACCCATTGTATACTGATGGACTCTTCAAGTGTTATATGTTGGACAAGTCCGATTTTCAAATGAGGGGTGTCTATTTTTCCAATAAAATCCTGTTAGCAGTGTAGACCCTATCAGTTGCCATGTCATCCAGCATCTGATCTAGTTCTGCACTTTATGCCAATATGCCTTTTACAGATTTCCAGGTAAGCATGGGTTAACCCTTCTCTTGCTGAAAATTCAGTTTAGCCCAACCCATTTCTGACTTTGAACCAATCAGATTACTTGATGTAATTTATTCCTACAAATTCATAAATGCAATGTCAAATAGTGTAGATCCTGATGAGATGGCTTCTTCAGAAGCCATCTGCTTTGGATCTACACTTTTTCTAAAGATAGGGGTTATTGTGAACAACATGATAAAGAGTTAACATCCATTTAAGAAACATAAGCTCTGTAGAGATTTTATAAGCTCACCTTAGCAAAAGGCTCATTGATGAGCTTATACTTCGGTAAGGCTCTGTTGTCTGTTATCTGTCAACATTTTCCTTTGAAACCACAGGGCTGATACAGTCAAATTCCATGTAGAGCATCCATGGGATGGGGAATGAAAGTTTGTGGGGTCCAGGTCACATGAATAAATGAACAAGTCAAAAACATGTGTTATTTTGGAAATTATTGCAGCCTGTGATCAATGCAGTTAACTATATGACTAAATGAAACAACGAGATTCAAGGTCATTCCTTGACATTGCCCAGAGGTCTTGACCCAAGGTCATTCAGATATGAAAAAAATTAAATTTGTTTTTCTCAGAAACCACTGGGCCATTTGTGACTACATTTCATATGAAGGAACATGGAAATGAATATTAATTAATATGAGATTTGTCACATGACCAATATGGCCCATATATGGTAAGAAACACTTCAAAACCATCTTCTCCTGAACCAATGGGCCAATTGCATTGAAACTTGGTATGTAGCATTGGGGATCATCATATTTTTTTCGAAATTTCATATGGATCCCTTATGGGATGGAGGAACAAAAGTTTGTTCAAATGGTATAGATAACAATTTACATGACCAAGATGGCTGCCATCAGAAACCAAATGGTTCCATGTACACTTAGCATTCAGGTGAGCAGTTCAGAACCATTGGTCCTCTGGTTTGAAGAAAAAAGTACAATTTTTTTTTTTAACAAATAATTATATGAGCCCCGCCAAGTGAATTTGTGTCTTCAAGCATTCCGTCATGACAAATTTTAACCGCGCATGCCCAGCCATTCAGAGGGGCCAGGCATGTGGCTTTCTGTCTGAAGGTTCCTCTTGATTCACTGCTTGTATGAGCGAGCAGCGAAGGTTCTGGCGAGACTGCGCAGATGCGCAGGCTCGCCTGAACCTTCGCTGCTCGCATAGGCGATAAGTACCAAAATCGCTTGACGTGGCCCATATGTCTATTTATCTTCCTAGGACTACCCTTGATAATGCAATCATACACTTTTAGTATGGCTTGGCTAAGTATTCACAAAACTACTGATCCCATACTGGAAACTCTGCCACTGAGCTATAGAGGCCATTAACCCTTATCTTGCTGTTCACCAGTGACATGACGCCAAAATTATGTCTGTTTAGGAAAGACATACCGGAGTGTTTATTCCCACCAGAACCTTTCTCTCTTTGCAGGCACAATAAATGAACCAAGAGGGACAAACAGCATCCATATTTGTTTGTTTGATTTGATGTTAAACGTCCCCGTCCACACTGTAAAGGTCCTTTTGGAGACATTGCTTCCAATTTTGTGGGACTTTTACCCGACATTGAGATGAAATGACATCTCAAGCCCTGTCGCCCAATGAAACCAATAGGGTTTATTAGCATGGACGGTCCGCCTCGCACTGCGGTTCCTGGACAGGCTTAGATCCTCTAAGCGGTTTACCAGTACTAAAGTGCGGGCCGGATTCAGCTCTGCGTGGAAGCATCATGCAGCCCATATATTTCTTCAAACCCCTATGGGCACAGCATCTATGTACATGTATGCATGTGAACATTATGTAGAGGATCTTACATGAGTGTTCATGTATTATTGAATTTATTAAACGAGTTGAGGAAAAGGAACAAAATGCGAGGCTTTACCGAGCATTTTATCCCTATACTTCAACGGGTTTAATAAATTTAATAATACATGAGCACGAATGCAAAGTTCTATTTATCATATGCCATTTTAAACGCATTTTGTTCACGATTGTTTACAATAATGCCTATATTCCACTGTTAGTAAACGCGATGTCGTCAAGGACGTCGTACATGTAACGTTACACTCTCAGACGCGACGTCATATGATAAAACAACTTCTGTAATGTTCTTAAGTATTGGGGACAGACAAGCCTAAGCAAACAGTGCAGACCCAGATCAGACTGCTCCTGAAGGAGCAGTCTGATCAGGGTCTACACTGTTTGCCATTCTGTCTGCACTTTGTGGACTCCTTACTGGATAATGAAACAAATTCTTTAAAGTTTTAGGAGAATTACAGCAAGTTTTCAGGTTGTCCAAATGTTTTGGATTTTTATGGTGTTAATTCTTGTATATTTTAGTGTCACAGCAATGAGACCCTTGGCAGTGTAAGACAGAAGATAGCAACCCGATTGACGAAAACACCAGACCATATACAAGTCGTTTCTCATGATAAATTAGTGGTAAGTTTGTGTAGCATATACAGTAGAACTTCGATGGCTCAAACACCGATGGCTCGTTTACCATGGCTGAGTCGAACCCGTTCTTGAGCCCCTAGGGAAGTTCTCTACATAAGAAATGGTGCGAGATAATTAAGGAGATTTTCGTCTTTTATCTTGCAAATGTATGCTGTGTGTACTCATTAGAATCGCCTCGATGAGGCGATTCTAATAAGTACACACAGCATACATTTTCATTACAGAACACCGAAAATATGTCCAAAAGTATCTCGTTTTGCCTCCTGGAAGTATTCTCAGTGGCTCAAACATCCCGTCTCGAACAAATTTTCATGGTCCCAAAGGGGTTCGAGCCATCGAAGTTCGACTGTAAGTATTTTAATGTAATAGTTATCAGACCCTGCATTGCATAAGACAGAAGGTAGCAGTTAAACTGTCTAAACCATTCAGGGCGCAAAGCATCATTAGCTTAACCTTTACCCTGCTGTTCACGACAAGCCCTATCTTTGCAAACAGTGTAGATCCAGATCAGATGGCTTCTGAAGAAGCCATCTGATCAGGATCTACACAGTTTGACATTCAGTTTATGAGTATGTAGAAATAAGCTGCATCAAGTAATCTGATTGGTTCAAAGTCAGAAATGAGTGTGGCTTAATTGAATATTCAACAGGTTAAAGGTTAACAAGCTTGTTAGTGGTGAAAATATTAGCTGTTCTAGTAAATATGTTCATTCTCAGTTCTATTACACGAAACCGGTGTAGTCAACCATCTGAACACAATGTTGTTCATACCTCAGTGAATACATTGATTCACTCAATAAATGTCATCAAACTACAACATGGTTCCCTCCAGTATATTTGCATGATGGCGACATTATGGCGTCAAACATGCTCTTCCGCTGTTAGCAGGAAATCTGCCAGCATCCGTTTTCTTGTTACAGTTTGAGCCCTCAAACCAACATTTTTTGTCAATGATTACCAATGTCAGTGCATTGGTTCGGAGGGAAAATATTGAGATAATCAACAACAATAAATTGATAATGTTTACATCCTTTTTGGGCCAATTGTTTTGTCAGTTGATCCAAAATTATTAAGCAAAGAAGCTCTTCAGTGCTGATTTTGTTTGTTTGTTTGTATTGTGGTTTAACGGCCCAGTCAACACTATTTAGGTCATTTTTGAGCCGGTCAGTTTATTTCTCCACACTTTTCCTGGGCAAGCTTATATGTAAGCGGTCAACCAGTACAGTGCACATTCTTTCGCCAGAAACTGACAACTGCCCTTCTTGAATCAGGGGAAGGGAGGGAATGACCATAGAAAAGATCCTTTAGTGCTGATATCCATGTGACTGATTGTAGGAAATCCGGGTAACAGCTATTTATAGAAAAATTTGCACTACTTTTGTCATTGTGACTTCATGAATGCTGCATAAACGAAAGGTTCTTGTACAACATTGACTTGGGGCATGTACTGGGACTGGGACAGGTGCAAACAGTTTAGATCCAGATCAGATACAGCATAATGTGGCATCTGATCAGGGTTTAAACTGTTTGTTTAAAGTGTGGGAATTTAAGGGTTAAATAGAACATTCCAATTCTTTGTTCAGGAACACTTTCCCAGCTCATAAACGATTGACTCTGCACACGTGCTGCAACACTGGCAAACAGTTTAGACCCAGATCAGATGCCGCATAATGCAGCATCTGATCAGGGTTTAAACTGTTTGCTTAAAGTATGGGAATTTAAAGGTTAAAAACAACAGCCCAATTCTTTGTTCAGGAACACTTTCCCAGCTCATAAACGATTGACTTTGCATACGTGCTACGACACTGGCAAACAGTTTAGACCCAGATCAGAAACCGCATAATGCGGCATCTGATCAGGGTCTAAACTGTTTGCTTAAAATATGGGAATTTAAGGGTCAAACAAAACAGCCCTATTCTTTGTTCAGGAACACTTTCCCACCTCATAAACAATTGCCTCTGCACACATGCTACGACACTGGCAAACAGTTAAGACCCAGATCAGATGCTGCATTATGCGGCATCTGATCAGGGTCTAAACTGTTTGCTTAAAATACAGGAATTTAAGGGTCAAACAAAACAGCCCAATTTTTAATTCAGGACCATTTTCCCAACTCATAAATAATACCGTCAGTGCTGTCAGTTCTTTGATGATCTCTGTGTTTTACCATCAGATATCTCAGAGTAAAGACCAGAAGCTGCTACACCAGTTAGATTTTGAAGACAATCAGATAGTACAAGTTAGAGTTGTCACCCCTTCTTCTAGCTCAGGCTCATCACAGGTGAAAGAGGTGAGTCATCTTGTTACCATGGTAATTTTTGTCCTCCATGACATATACTGTACAAATTGGATACAAAAACAAATGGCAAATTAGCCCTTAACCCGTATGCTAGTGGACTCTTCCATAGTATATGTCGGACAAGTCCATTTGTCATATAAGGGATGTCATGCATATATTTTTGTTAGGGCCCCACACTAAAAGTGTGGGTGCCCTATAGTAATCACTCTGCCCGTCCGTCCGTCTGTCTGTCCGTCTGTCCATCCACAAATTTCTGATAGCGCTGCCGGGGCCCTAGTCAGTTTCACTGACAGCTCTAGTTTTTATTCTATTTTTGACGGAAAATTCTGTTGGCAAATAGTGCAGGCTCTGATCAGATGACGCATTCTGCAGCGTTTGATCTGGGCCTGCACTGTTTGCCAAGTTACTCATTTAGGAGTTTCCCCGCATACAATGGTTTAAGATGCCAAGAAAAACTGCATCTGAAAATGTTGTCTATTTATGTTGTCTGCTACATATTCTTGCAAACGTTTCAAACCTATTTCTGCATACAGGCAAACAGTGTGGGCCCTGATCAGACTGCTCCTATAGGAGCAGTCTGATCTGGGTCCACACTGTTTTCAACAATGACTTTAAAGTAACCAGCAGACAACAAACCAGACTACAATGGTTGTGATTGGCATCTTAAAAAAAACTGCATCTGAAAATGTTGTCTGTTTATGTCATCTGCTGCATATTCTTGAAAACTTAATAAACCTATTACGCATGCAGGCAAACTGTGAATCCGGATCAGAAGTCTGATCAGACTGACCTGGATCCATACTATTTGCAACAAGACTTTTAAAATAACCAGCCGACAACAAAGCAGATGAAAATTGTTGTGATTGGCATCTTAAAGGTAAAAGCAACAAATATGCTAAACAGATGACAGTAAAAGATTATTTCTCATTTTCAGAGACAAATTGAGCTTGACATTTTGTGTGAATTGTCTGCCTAAGCCTTGTTTTCTTTGAAAAAGAAGAAAAAAAAAAATCAAAAGGCTGCATGCTGTAGCTGTGTTGGATGGTGCAAGGGTTAATAACTACAGCAAAATCATATATTCAGACCCCTTTGGGGTCTCCAATTCAGACCACCTTTGAGTCTGTTCAAGTGTTTGTTAAGACCTATTTTGAACAGTTCCAAAGGTGGTCTCTTAAGAGTGGACACTGTGTGCAGAAAACACAAAGAATAACTGAAAAATTTTAAAAACGCTTTTAACCCTTGTCCTGCTAATCCCGGATATGCCGTATCTTTTAAACAATGTAGATCCAGATCAGATGGCGTCTGACGAAGCCATCTGATCAGGATCTACATTGTTTGCCATTCAGATCCTGAATTTGTTGCAATAATTTGCATCAAGTAATCTGATTGGTTGAAAATTGGTAGTGGGTGTGGCATATATGAATATTCAGCAGGACAAGGGTTAAAAGCAGAATTTGACTTAATTTTAAGTATTTCTATACAAACTGAAGTGATGTGAGAGATTTAGCATAATTTGACACATTCTCGGATAGTAAAATTAATATAAGATTGTAATAAATTTGTGTTGACTCATTATTATGTCTGAATAATTGTTACCGCATCTACTTTGAGCATGGCACGATATAGCAGTCTACGTTTGTCCAGCCATTTCTCAGTCTGTCAACATTTGCACCAACCATATGGGGTCAGTTGCTCAAAACGGACAACGTAATTAGTTAACAAATTATTAAAACTTTGATCATTTATTATGGCAAATATACTAGTATTTTTGCTGAAAAAATGTGAGTAGCTACTCATTTTTTTTCAGCAAAAATACCAAAATTTTAGATATTGTACTTGCAAGAACAGTTAATAATATGACCACTAACGAGGTGGTTAAGTTAACGAGGCTTTGAACAACTGGACTAAAAGTGCCAACCCATATGTTCAAGTCAATTTCTCAGAACTACAACAACAGGTGTGACATAGCTTTTGGAGGAATTCTTGCTAGAATTTCACTGCTGAAGTAAGATTTAAGTTGAGCCGGCCTCGGTAGCTCAGTCGGATCTGACTGGTGATCAGGACGCAGGTTCGATACCTGCAGGGGTCGGCAACATTCTTTTGTGCAGATTGATCATGAAATCTTTTTTCCGCTGATTCAAGAAGGGCAGTTGTCAGTTTCTGGTGAAGAAGGCAAGAGCGCGCTCAGGTACGAGTCAGTTTTTGCACTGTTAATGATACAATCCCCTATTACGACTTCACTTCAGTATAACGCAATACTTACCTCTGAAGAAGATCATGAAACCTTTTCTACGGTCATTCTCTCCCTTCCGCTGATTCAAGGACAGTGGTCAGTTTCTGGTGAAAGAACGTGCACTGTACTGGTTAACCCCTTACGTACAAGCTGCCCAGGAAAAGTGTGGATAGGTAAACTGACCGTCTCAAAAATGACTTGGTGTTGAGTGGGCCGTTAAACTCCAATACAAGCAAACAGATTTAAGTGAAACAAAATGTTCAGAAAGCTATTCAGACAAAACACTTGAACAAATCATATAGACCCAGACCAGTAAGGTTCATCTTGCACAAAGATGCACAATCTATTAGTCATGATAAGCCTGACCTCCATTGCTGGTTTCTGTTTATTTATTCTACTATTTGCTTGACAGATACAAGATTCACTACGAGTGGATCAGGTATAAATATCACAGATGCATTGTGGGTGATAATGTGGGCCTTATCATAAGAAAACCTGTAGTCAGTTCTCAACCCTTTTCCTGTTGAATATATTAATTAAGCCACACCCATTTCTGACTTTTAGCATGTCAAATTACATAATACAATGTATTCTTGTATTTCACAAAATGAATGACAGTGTAGATCCAGATTATGCGGCTTCAGATGCCGTCTAATCTGGATCTACACTGTTTGCAAAACTTAAATAGGCATTGACGTGTTCAGCTGGATATGGGTGAGGAATTGTCAAAGCTTCCTGTTTAGAAAGACCAGGGTCCAAAGAAGCCTCACAGACAAAAACGACTGATCAGACTCCATAGGTGGGCCAGTTGATCTGAACTTTTGCTGGCTGTACTGCTACATGTTATAAAAATGAGCTGGAACTTGCAGTCATTACTTCCAGTGTTAACTTTTAACCCTTGTCCTGCTGAATATTTATATATGCCACTCCCACTACCGATTATCAACCAATCAGATCACCTGATGCAAATTATTGCAACAAATTCACAATCTGAATGGCAAACAATGTAGATCCTGATCAGATGGCTTCATCAGAAGCCATCTGATCTGGATCTACATTGTTTCAAAGATAAGGCCTATCCGGAATTAGCAGGACAAGGGTTAAGATGCCAATCACAAAATTTGTTGTCTGGTTTGTTGTCTGCTGGTTACTTTAAAAGTAATTGTTGCAACAAGTGTGGACCCAGATCAGACTGCTCCTTAAGGAGCAGTCTGATCAGGGTCCACACTGTTTGCCAAATGTGCAAGAAGATGCAGAAAATGACATAAACAGATGACATTTTTAGATGTAGATTTTCAGGCATCATTTGAGTTAAATTGGCAATCTCTGAGTAGCCCAGAGGCTATAGAAAGCTCATGGGAAGAGCAAAGACTGATCAGACTGCGCAGATACACAGGTTGATCTGAGTCTTCACTGGTTGCACAGGTCTTGTTGTAGGTTTTGTTGTGCACCAGCTGAACACTTAACAAGTGGTGAAGACTGACTGAACTGGTTTTTTAAGGTAACCGGGCGCTATAAGCACATAGGGGCTACCCCAAGTGGTGAAGATATTAACTGTTGTTCTAAGTGCAATATCAATATCAAATTTTTGCAGCAAAAATATTTGCATATTTGCCATATTAAATGACCATAGTTTTAACAATAAGTTAACCCATTACCACTCAGGGATTTTGTGAATTTCGCTGATTTTCACAGTGTTGCACCTGACAGCAACTTCAACTAGCCATTGTTTCATAATGGATGGTCTGTTTTACACCAAACTTGGTATGAATGTTCATTGGGCAGTAGCCTTTCAAATGCAACCTTTCATGACTGGATCATTGTTGTCATGGCAAAGAGGGGGCATCTCAAAGTTGGCAAAAAGTGTGTTTTCACATGAATTTTTGACCACATTTTAATCTTCACACAGCTGTCAAGGCAACAATTAAGGTGTTTGGCACTGGCCATTTTCACTATTTGCAGCATGTTTTATCAGCATCAGTTTTCAGGCATTTTTGACCCCAGATACCCTCAGATATAAATTTTATCGGCCGGTTGGGCCATACACCCAAAATTTTTCGGGATGTGAGGGGGGCAACACCGCCCACCACCCCCCCCCCCCCCCCCCCTTCAAGCCCGCAAGAATATTTTTAGTGGGGAGGTGCGCGAAAAAAACAGGTCACTTTTTTGCCCAACAAATCCTAAAGCAAACATAACTATCCAGGGGTAGAAATGCAGATTTTAGGTGCTTCTGGGGCTTAAAATAGGGTGGGGGGGGGGGTGCAGACACGTAAAAACACGTATCTGCGTGGGAAAGGGTTAACTACTGATCTAGTCCGGTAGGAACCACTGGGCCCAGGTTTTCTTATGATACCGCTTGTTTTTTATATGTAGCGGGATGCTTATTTATAACATTAACATGTGTGCCATATTTTACTGGTACCAACTAACATCAGTATATATTGTATATATATTTATGTAGCACAATGGTTTGTAACCCTTTCAATCCAGTAGACAAGTACAGATACCCAGGCAAACAGTGTAGATCCTGATGAGACGGCTCTTAATGAGCCATTGAGACCGTTCTTAATGAGCCATCTCATCAGGATCTGCACTGTTGGCCATTCTGTTAATGATTTTGGCTGAACACCCTATTTACAAGAATGGATGACCGGCCCCGATAACTCAGTTGGTAGAGTGTCCGCTCCGGGGAACGGGAGGTCACGGGTTCGATACCAGGCCGTGACATACCAAAGTCATTAAGAATGGTACTAGCTGCTCCTCTCTTGGCACTCAGATTTATGGGGTAGAGCTAGGACTGGTCGACCCAGTGTCAGGATAATGTGACTTGGTGTGGTATCATGTAATGTGTCTGGGACATGATACTTCAGTGAGGCAGCACTATAAAAGTGAGCATTGAGCTCCCTGTCGCAACCAGACACCGTCGTGATATGACTGAAAAATTGTTGAAAGCGACGTTAAACCCGAATTCACACACACACATACAAGAATGGATGTGTCCAAATTTAGAGATGGAAGAGTCCTCTTCAGAAACTTCGGGGTGAAAGGGTTTATAGGAATAGATAAAATCGGCATCTTTTCTGTCAGTTTTAACAAGGGAAACAACTTTTGGGACTTCCTGCTGAAGAAAGGGGCCTGGGAGTAGCTTTCCTAGGAGCCAAATTCTTTTCTTCAAGAGAACTGATAGGTCCCTGTTTATATAGGAGACAAAGCTACTGTAATGATCCTAAGTCCTTGGGATAGACATGCCTAAGCAAACAATGCAGTCCCAGATCAGACTGCTCCTGAAGGAGCAGTCTGATCAGGGTCTACAATGTTTGTAAGAGTTGTGTTCCCTGTAGCTGTTTTATTAACCCTTGTCTTGCTGTTCACGACAACCCCTATCTTTGGAATTAGTGTAGATCCAGATCAGATGGCTTCTTCAGAAGCCATCTGATCAGGATCTGCACTGTTTGGCATTCATTTTATGAATTTGAAGCAATAAATTACATCAAGTAACTTGATTGGTTGATAGACAGAAATGGGTGTGGCTTAAATGAATATTCAGCAAGATAAGAGTTAAGACCTGGTATATTTTGGAAGAATGATGAATCAGTAGGTTGTGTGGGACTTTGATGTGTATTCATATAAACTCTATAGTGAGTATAGCCCCAGATAAGGAGGAGAAAAAGGGATAATTAAGGGATAATTTTCCTTATTTCTTGTTTATTTGGTGCGGGTACTAGTTAGAATTGCCTCATTGAGGAAACATACTTTGTGGGTACTTGTTAGAATTGCCATTGTGTGTACTTGTTAGAATTGCCTCATTGTGGAAACATATGTTTTGGGTTCTTGTCAGAATCCCCTCATCGAGGAAACATACTTTGTGGGTACTTGTTAGAATTGCCTCATTGAGGAAACATACTTTGTGGGTACTTGTAAGAATTGCCTCATTGAGGAAACATACTTTGTGGGTACTTGTTAGAATTACCTCATTAAGGAAACATATTTATGTTGTGAATAATTGTTAGAATCAACTCATTGAGGAAACATGTTGTCGGTACTTACTAGAATTGCCTAATTGAGAAAACATATGTTGTGGGTACTTGTTAGAATCACCTCATTGAGGAAACATTTGTTGTGGTTACTAGTTAGAATTGCCTCATTGAGTGTTGTGGGTACTAGTTAGAATTGCCCTAATTGAGGAAACATGTTGTGGGGTACTTGTTAGAATTGCCTCATCAAAGAAACGTGTTGTGGGTACTTGTTAGAATCGCCTCATTGAGGAAACATGTAGTGGGTACTTGTTAGAATCGCCTCATCAAGGCAATTCTAACAAGTATCCACAGCATACATTTGTATGGCAAAAAAAAATACAATGCCCAAATTATCCTCAATATTCCTCCTTATTTTGAGCTGTATAGTGAGATAGTTTTGTTCTATTGCTGTGGATCTCAAATTATTTTTATTTAATAATAAGAGAGCTTTTAACCTCGGAAAACTTGAAAACACACTTCATTTTTGTCTTAGAAAGCCTGTGCTTTACTACAGCTTCAATACTTGTGAAATATGGATTACACATCTAATCAGATTATTACTGGTATTGGCTGCTACATCTTTTTCAACTTGATAACATTTTCTACATTCTACATAAACTTCAATGAACCCAGAAAATTTGTTCAAAATTGGTGTAGTTTGAGATTCTGGGAGATACTCATTATGCCACTGGGACCAGGCCAGGAGGCATATTGGGAGCATAATGGGAATATTCAATCATTTGGGTACAGGTATATCTTTTGGATGTTCCATAAAATAAAGGTAACACCAGGCCAGGAGGCATAATATTGGCCTATTCATTCATTTTGATACATCTTGTCCATACTCTATAAACTGGCCTCTGTGGTCTAGTGGTTAAGAGCACTAAGTCTCCCACCGCTGTGGTTCGAGACTTGCTCGGGTCACATGTGAGATGCCAAGTTCTGCAACAGAAGGTCAGATCTTTTTCTCTAGTTACTCCATTTTTGCCCGCCTGATTAATGATTGGCTCAAAATAAGTGAAATAATCTTGAAAGGGCCGAAAACTCTATCAAAAATACTCATCTAATGTACTTAATTCTTGGATAAATGTGAACTATTGCCCTGAAATTGCATATTAGACCCAAGCCTCTTGGTAACCATGAGGTCATCCTCAAGACCACAGATTCAGAATCTTGCATTAATGTTTATGAAGTCCTATTCCTGTATAGTCAAACCACAGAATAAATATTCACTGTATACCTACAACCTTAGTTGTTGGCCTCAAGTTTCACATGGTACCAATTCCTGTTTCCCTCAGACATGTTGTTCAGGGTCACAGACTTGGAAATTTTGCATTTATGTTTTGGTTTGAGTTTAATTTCACAAAGCCTCAATAGGTTTACCATATTTACCCCAAGTTTTTGGATGCCTCCTTACCATACTTGGTCTAAAATTTGAAGAAAAAAAAAAATTTCTACCCAATGTTGTGTCTAAAAATACCTGTTTTGATGGCAAACGGTGTAGCTCCTGATGAGATGCATCTCATCTGAATCTACACTGTTTGCTTTGGCCTGTCTGTCTAAATACAAATGTGTTTGTTTGATTTGAGGTTTAATGTCCCCGTCAACACTGTAAAGGTTATTTTGGAGACTTTGCTTCCAATTTTGTGGGGTTTTTTACCAGACGTTGAGATGAAATAACATCTCAAGCCCTGTTTAATAAAACCAATAGGGTTTATATGCATGGATGGTCCGACTTGTACTGCTTTGCCTGGGCAGGTTTAGATCCTCTAAGCGGTTTACCAGTACTTGTGTGGGGGTCGGATTTAGCTCTGCGTGGAAGCATCTGCGTCCATCTATTTCTTCAAGCCCCGATAGGTGGGGGGCGGTCTGAATACAAATACGGTAGTTATTGTTATATTGGTCCGAAGTTTCGCACACTAACTTACACACATCCCCCTAAATAACATGAGATCAAGATCACACCAACTTTTCCTGGCAGGCTTCTGCATAACACGTTGATCAGTACACTGTACATTTCCTACTTTGTTACCAATACGAAAACACGCCTATACAAATACTCTGTAAATTTTTCCACCATAAAAATGAGAAATTGAAGATGAAAAAATGTGATTCTTTTCTTATTTCTGCTAAAAATATAGATTGTGGGTACACGTTAGAACTGCCTCATCGAGGCAGTTCTAACTAGTACCCACAACCTATATTTTAGAGGATAAATAAGAAAACTAAGGTCTACCCCTGTAAATCCCCGTTTTACTATATAAAAGTGGGGTTCAAGGGGGTGAGAATTACAGGCATGTTTTTGTGATGTCGCTGGTGAAAGAAAGTGCTCTGTACTGGTTAATCGCTTACATATAATCCTGCTCAGGAACAGTGTAGTTGGATAAACTGACTGGCTCTACATGACAAATAGCGTTGACTAGGATTTTAAACTCCAAGCCAAACCAATCCACAGATGAAATTTTACTCCTGACTTTTTTCCAGTCCTGCAATCCTACTTGTGTGTGGTCAGTGAAAGTCATGTGAACAGCAGCAATATAACTTTGCTTGTACATTGTATATCTAAAAAAAATCAATCCCCAAAAGTACCCATTGCATTGTTCATCACGTGAACAAGTCCGTGAAATAAAGACCCCCCTAAACCCCACTTTATACAGAGAAAACTGGGTTTGCGGGGGTATACATTATTTTCCTTATTTCTGCTCCAAGACATAGGTTGTGGGTACTCGTTAGAACCGCCTCAATGAGGCAGTTCTAACGAGCACCCAAAACCTATGTTTGGAGTATAAATACGAAAAATGTCACTAATTTTCACCAGAAAAATTGCCTTTTCTGAGGTTTGAAAAATGTACAAAATCACACGGATGTGTTAGCGTAATGTGAGCTCGTGTGTACATGACAGGTGATAGAAACTGGTATATTTTACATATAGCTGATAACATGTAAACTGGTATATTTTACATATAGCTGATAACATGTAAACTGGTATATTTTACATATAGCTGATAACATTTAAACTGGTATATTTTACATATAGCTGATAACATGTGGTATGAACCATCAGGAATGATATTTATAGAAACAATATGTTAGTTCCGTGACAGAAGTTTTGGTATGCAGATTTCTCTTAACTCTTCAAAATGTCAATCACAGTCGAAGCAGTCGGCACTTTGACATTTGTTTTCATATCTTTTAGAGAAAATCAGGCTTGGCATCTCCTCAGAAAGTCCACAGGAAATGTTGAGTGTGATTTCCTGGCCTATGATTCACAGGAAATGTCTGATTTCCTCTGAAAAATGAAAAGAAAAATTGAATATCTGCTCTGCCATTTCTGCTGGCAGATGATTCACAGGAAATGTCCAGTCTCATTACGCAAGCACGCCTATACAAAGCCACCTTTATCACTGAAAAATGAAACTTTTATGATGAAAAATTGTGATATTTTTCTTATTTTTGCTCCAAATATAGATTGTGGGCACTCGTTAGAACCGCCTCATCGAGGCGGTTCTAACGAGTACCCACAGTCTATATTTTAGAGCAGAAATAAGAAAATAAGGTATACCCCCGTAAACCCCAGTTTTACTATATAAAAGTGGGGTTCAAGGGGGTCAAAATTATATAGGCGTGTTTTTGTGATGTGATTTCCTCTGAAAATGAAAAGAAAATTTGGAATGATCGCCAATTTTGCCTGGAACTTTAAATGGTTAAATATGAAGAGATTGTAGCAGCTGTTAGTTGAATAGCAGATTCCTCTCTTTTCTGAAATCCTTCAAGTGCTAATCAACCATAGCTGACAACATTTTTAACCCACTTCATACCTAATGGAATCTTCCACCTTATAAATAGCAGGATTTCATTTCAAAATTTCATTTCAGTAGGTTTTGGTAGGTACTGCTAGGTATCACTTCCCTACAAAACGGCACAAAATTAACATAGCTCAATATGTGATGGTGAGACAGGGGCCTTAATGAGATTCAGGCGAAAAATAAGCTTGACACGCATTATATTTAAAAAAAATCTTTCTAAAAAATAGAAATCAATGGAATCAAATCTTTGAAAATTAAAGTTTAGAAGTTTCACTAAAATTATTTGGGCTATGCTTATTTGGTTTTCTTGCTCCCGTAGTTTTGATGAAGCAATAAGTTCTTTGTGTGTTCAAATGATGAAGATTAATACTTGTTCAGTCATAAATATTACTTATTTGTTATACTGCAAAGAAATTTATGGGCTTTTCAATGGATAGCACAAGGGCGATTATTTTCAATGTTAGGAAAATGTTACCCTCTTCCTCTTGCCTTTCAATCTAGTGCATGCAGAAGGTCGCACTTGATGATGTTGCATGTAAATATTCATTTTCACAAAGTTCGTTGCAAAAGGTTTCTTTTCGAAATCATTGCTACAATTTATTAATTGATTATCCTGTATTACACCAAGAAAACCAATATTCAAAAATCATAAAATATGTTTTTAATTGCGTCAATTAATAAAATTGTCATTAATCAAGTAATTTCGTATTGGCCAAGTTACAGGTCCTCGGTCAGCTGTATTGGCCTCGCCCTTCGGCCTCGTGCCAATACAGCAGACCTCGGACCTGTAACTGGGCCAATACGAAATTATTTGATTAATAACATTATAGTACAAAATGTTTTTGAAAGGCTTTGCAGTATAACAAATATGATGATGGGAAATTAGGATTACGAACCCTACCAGAAATTGATATTTGTCCTTGTCTATTGGCTCAGGCAAATATCGCTAAAATTAAAATGATCCAATTTTCCCCTGTCAAGAATCAAAATAACAACTGTCATTTTTGGCAGCAATTATGCTTTGAATATGTTTACCTTTTTGGTGGTGGGATATATCTTGCTCACATTTAACAAAAAATATATACTTTTGGGTTCGTCGTGGGATTAAAAAAAAAATTGCTCATTATACTATAAAAGTGATACCCAGAATCTCGTTTTAGTTAATAAAACTACAGCAGTTGTGTAATTTTGTATAAACGTACTCATTTCCAAATTCAGTATAGTTTGTACCATTAACTTACACTTTTTTTTTTTTGTTTCCAGACCCCTAGTACACCAATATCAAAACAGTCATTTGACCTTGAGCAGGAGAAAATGTTACCCGGGGTTGTCATGGCAGCAGGAGGTCAAGTGTTTGAGATGTTGTATCAGTTATCAGAACTTGGGGAAACAAAGTAAGTTAGTTTATTAGCTCACCTGACAGAAGGTCATGGTGAGCTTTTGTGACTGTGAGATGTCCGGCGTCGTCTTTTTTCGTGCGTCAGTAAACTTTTCTTGTTAACACTCTGGAGGCCACAGTTTTGATCCAATCGTCATCAGACTTGGTCAGAATGATCATCATGACAATATGTCGGTCAAGTTCGAATATGGGTCATGTCGGGTCAAAAAGTAGGTCACCAGGTCAAATCAAAGAAAACCTTGTTAACACTCTAGAGGCCACAATTTTGGACCAATCATCCTCAAACTTGCTCAGGGTGATCATATTGGCAATATCTCGGTCAAGTTCCAATATGGGTCATGTCGGGTCAAAAAGTAGGTCAGTAGGTCTAATCATAGAAAAACCTTGTTAACACTTGAGGTCACAGTTTTGGTCCAATCTTCCTCAAACTTGGTCAGAATGTTCATCCTGACAATATCTCGGTCAAGTTTGAATATGGGTCATTTCAGGTCAAAAAGTAGGTCAGTAGGTCAGATCATAGAAAAACCTTGTTAACACTCTAGAGGCCACAGTTTTGGTCCAGTCATCCTCAAACTTGCTCAGAATGATCATCCTGACAATATCTCTGTCAAGTTCCAATATGGGTCATTTCGGGTCAAAAAGTGGGTCAGTAGGTCAAACCACAGAAAAACCTTGTTAGCACTCTAGAGGCCACAGTTTTGGTCCAATCATCCTCAAACTTGCTCAGAATGATCACCCTGACAATATCTCGGTCAAGTTTGAATATGTGTCATGTCAGGTCAAAAAGTAGGTCAGTAGGTGAAATCATAGAAAAACCTTGTTAACATTCTAGAGGCCACAGTTTTGGTGGTATCATCATCAAACTTTTTCGGCATGATCATCTCTACAATATTTAGGTCAAGTTTGAATATGGGTCACGGGGGGTTATAAAGTAGGTCAGTAGGTTAAATCATAGAAAAACCTTGTGAACACACAAAGGCCACAGATTTGGTCCGATCATCATCAAACTTGCTCAGAATGATCATCTTGACAATATCTTGGTCAAGTTTGAATATTTGTCATGTTGGTCAAAAAGTAGGTCAGTAGGTCAAATCATAGAAAAACTTTGTGAACACACTAGAGGCCACAGTTTTGGTCCGATCATCATCAAACTTACCCAGAATGATCATCTTGACAATATCTCAGTCAAGTTCGAATTTGGGTAATGTTGGGTCAAAAAGTAGGTCAGTAGGTCAAATTATAGAAAAACCTTGTGAACACTAGGCCACAGATGTGGTCCAATGTGATCAAACTTGCTCAGAATGATCATTTGACAATATCTTGGTTAATTTCGAATATGGGTCATGTCTTGTCATTAAGTAGGTCAGTAGGTCAGATCATAGAAAAACCTTGTGAACACACTAGAGGCCCCAGTTTTAGTCCGATTATCATCAAACTTGCTCAGAATGATCCTCTTGACAATATCTGGGTTGAGTTTGAATATGGGTCATGTCGGGTCAAAAAGTAGGTCAGCAGGTCAAATCATAGATAAACGTTGTGAACACTCTTAAGCGGCCACAGTTTTAGTCCAATCATCATAAAACTTGCTCAGTATGATCATCTGGACAGTATCTCAGTTAAGTTTGAATATTGGTCATATAAAATCAAAAACTAGATTAGTAGGTTATTTTGTCATAACTTTTAAACCGTTTGAGATAGAGCCTTCATATTTGGCATGTAAGTTCTTTGTGACAAGGTTTTCCCAACCATTCAAAAATTTTGTCCCATCACCCTGACCTTTGACCTACTTTATCATAACTTTTTTAAGGATTTGAGATACAGCCTTCATATTGGCATGTAGGTTCCTTGCGACAAGAGTTTCTTATTCATACATAAAATGATCTGTGACCTTTACCTTGACATTTGACCTACTTTATCATAACTTTTGAACCTTTTGAGATAGTGCCTTCATATTTGGCATGTATGTTCCTTGTGAAAAGATTTTTCCACCCATACAAAAAATTTTGTCTTATGACCTTGACCTTTGACCTACTTTGTCATAAGTTTTGAAGCATTTGAGATAGTGCCTTCATATTTGGCATGTAGTTTCCTTGTGTCATACAGAAATGACTTGTGACCTTGACATGTGACCTACTTTATCATAACTTTTTAACCATTTGAGGTAGAGCCTTCGTATTTGGCATGTATGTTCCTTGTGGCAACGTCTTTCACCCTTACAAAATTTTGACCTGAGACCCTGACCTTTGACCTTCTTTCTCATAACTTTTGAACCCTTTGAGGTAGAGCCTTCACATTTGGCATGTATGTTCCTTGTGGCAAAGATTTTCACCCATACAAAAAGATTGACCTGTGACCTTGACCTTTGACCTTCTTTCTCATAACTTTTGAACCATTTAAGATAGAGCCTTCATATTTGCCATGTAGGGTCCTTGTGACAAGGGCATCCCAACCGTGCACAATTTTTGACCTGTGACCTTGACCTTTGATCATTTTTGTCATAACTTTTGAACCATTTAAGGTAGAGCCTTCATATCTGTCATTTATGTTCCTTGTGACAAGGTCTTCCCACTAATGCAAAAAAAAAATTGACATTGACCTTGATCTGTGGCCTACTTAATCATAACTTTGGAACCATTTGCTATAGAGACTTCATATTTGGCATGTATATCCCTTGTGACAATAGCTTCCATCCATACAAAAAGTTTGACCTTGATCTTTGACCTACTTCGCATAATTTTTGAACCATTTGAGATGGAGCCTTCATATATGGCATGTATTTTCCTTCTGACAAGGCACCTTACTGTATTACCTACCATTTCATTGCTACAGTGTGGATCAGGTGAGCGATCCAGGGCCATCATGGCCCTCCTGTTTTACCATATGTTTTTGGACAGACAGGCCTGAGCAAACAGTGTAGACCCGGATGCGGCATCTCATCAGGGTCTACACTGTTTGCCACTCATCCAGCTATTTTTAGACACAACCTGGGGTAGTAATTAGAACTTGCTTAAATATTAGAAAAAGTTGTGTATTGTGTTGAGGTGTCCGATATTTAGGGTAAATACATTATTTATTTATTTATTAGAAGCACAACAGTATCCTTAGATAATCAATCTGGCCCAGGGGCCAGTTGTTCAAAATTAATAATGTTGTTAGTTAACGAATCATCAAAACTTCATTTAATTTGGCAAATATACTAATAATTTTGCTGAAAAAATGTGAGTAGCTTTTGCACTTTTGCATATGCAAAAGATACTCACATTTTTTTCAGCAGAATTAACGAAAGTTTTGATATTGTACTTGCTAGAACAGTTAACAATTTGACAACTAATGAGCTTGTTAAGCTAACAAGGCTTTGAACAACTGGACCCTGTTGTTCAACACTAACAATGTCGTTAGTTGAAGTATCATTAAAACTTAGATCATTTAACACGGAGGAAAGGCAACCTCAACCGAGCTCATTAGTGGTCAAATTGTTAACTCTTCCAGTAAGTACAATATCTGTTAATCTGGTATTTTTGCAGAAAAAAATGTGAGCAGCTTTTGCATTTTCAAAAGCTGCTCACATTTTTTTCTGGAAAAATATTAGTATATTTGTCATATTTTATTATCAAAGTTATACCGATACATTAACTAACGACATCGTTTGTTTTGAATTTTTTTTAACAGAATTACAACCCGAGTACGGAAGCTATTGATGTTGATACCGACTGATCCTGCTGTTATTGAAGCCTTGGACTCCATCTCAACTAGGGTGAGAATTCATTACATAAATGCAGTGAAGTTTTGAATATTGTAACAGGAATGGCTTGTTTACCACGGCTCATTTGAACTCGTTCTTGAGTCCCTAGGGATTTTTTCCTATACCTTCAGACATGTATGATACTTTATTGAGGTTTTGCTGATTTTATCATGAAAAGGTATGTTATGTTTACTCATTAGAATCGCCTCAAGGACTCTTAATCAATAGGTCTCTCACTGCTGTGGTTCGAGCCTGGCTCGGGTCACATATGAGACGCCAAGTTCTGTCAGGTGGTTTTTCTCCGGGTACTCCGGTTTTCGCCAACCTCTGATTAACGATCTGCTAGATATGAGTGAAATTATCTAGAAAGGGTCGTTAAACCAAAACAACGGCCCCCCGCCCATCGAGGCTTGAAGAAATAAATGGGCTGTATGATGCTTCCATGCAGAGTTGAAACCGACCCGCACATGAGTACTGGTAATGGCTTAGAGGATCTAAGTCTGCCCAGGCAAAGCGGTACGAGCAGCCCGTCCATGCTTATAAACCCTATTGCTTTCATTGGGTGACATGGCTTGAGATGTCATTTCATCTCAGTGTTGGGTAAAAGTCCCACAAAATTGGAAGCAACGTCTCCAAAATGACCTTTACAGTGTTGACGGGGGCGTTAAACCTCAAATCAAACAAACAAACCAAAACCAAAAAAAAAAAAAAAGAAGAAAAAAAACTGACAGGTACATTAGAAGATTTAAATCAATTTAAAAATTATAGGTTCTTGACATGCGGCAGTAAATTTAAATGCCTTCGTTTCACCAAATATGAAATTTCAATTGTAAAGAATTTAAATCGGCACAAGGAGAGAGGATGAGGTGTGTGACATAAAATGTTGAAATCATCTTGATTTTTTTAAAAACTTAACTTTTCTTCTAGAAATTTATCCTGTTTCATTCACAGCTTCCGACCCTTGGCTCCTCAGATGACCTCAGTCCAAGATCAAGCCCTCGAGCAAGCCCACGGAAGTCTGTGGCAACAAGTCCCAAACAGGCCCCACAAGATATTCTCAAAACCTTGTTTGACTCTAGCAGCCAAGACATGTCAGCATTCAGAGTACTATACAATCTAGAGGTTAGTTTGGTTTTCTCTATTAACCCTTATCTTGCTGAATATTCATTTAAGCCACACCCATTTCTGTCTATCAACCAATCAAATTACTTGATGTAATTTATTGCTACAAATTCATAAACTAAATGCCAAACAGTGTAGATCCTGATCAGATGGCTTCTGAATTCTTCAGAAGCCATCTGATCTGGATCTACACTGTTTGCAAAGATAGGGGTTGTCGTGAACAGCAAGATAAGGGTTAGAGTAAAATAATCCTCTTTATAACACTGTTCATTTACAACACATGTATTCAGTATAACATGGTTTTAAAGATGGATACCATAAATATGATATAGACTATAGATCATAAATGGTCATTTTTTAGCTCACCGTCACGTAGTGACGAGGTGAGCTTTTGGGATCACTTTTTGTACGTGCGTGCGTCTGTGCATCCGTCCGTGTGTAAACAATTTCTTCAAACGACATCTCCTCCTAAACCACTGATGGAATTTTGACCAAACTTCACAGGAATGATCCTTAGGTGGTCCCCTTTCAAAGTTGTTCAAATGGTTCCGGTCCGTTGCACATCTAGGTCACAGGAGCCCAAAATACCTTTTTTTCACCGAAAACTTAAAAAATCTTCTTCTCTGAACTCACAAGGCCCAGGTCTTTGATATTTGGTATGAAGCTTCATCTAGTGGACCCCTACCAAGATTGTTCAAATTATAGTGCTAGGGCCAAAAATTTCCCCGCCCCGGGGCCCTTTGGTTTGATATGGGCTTATATAGGGAAATCCTTTAAAAATCTTCTTCTCTGAAACCACAAGGCCCAGGTCTTTGCTATTTGGTATGAAGCTTCATCTAGTGGACCCCTACCAAGGTTGTTCAAATTATAGTGCTGGGGCCAAAAATGCCCCCGCCCTGGGGCCCTTTGGTTTAACATAGGATTATATAGGGAAAATCTTTAAAAAATCTTCTTCTCTGAAACCGCAAGGCCCAGGTCTTTGATATTTGGTATGAAGCTTCATCTAGTGGACCCCTACCAAGGTTTTTCAAATTTTAGTGCTTGGGCCAAAAATGCTCCCGCTCCAGGGCCCTTTGGTTTTACATGGGCTTATATAGGGGTAATCTTTAAAAATCTTCTTCTCTGAAACCACAAGGCCCAGGTCTTTGCTATTTGGTATGAAGCTTCATCTAGTGGACCCCTACCAAAATTGTTCAAATTATAGTGCTGGGGCCAAAAATGCCCCCGCCCTGGGGCCCTTTGGTTTTACATGGGCTTATACAGGGAAAATCTTTAAAAATCTTCTTCTCTGAAACCGCAAGGCCCAGGTCTTTGATATTTGGTATGAAGCGTCATCTAGTGGACCCCTACCAAGATTGTTCAAATTATAGTGCTGGGGCCAAAAATGCCCCTGCCCCGGGGCCCTTTGGTTTTACATAGGCTTATATAAGGAAAATCTTTAAAAATCTTCTTCTCTGAAACTGCAAGGCCCAAATTCTTTGATATTTGGTATGATTCTTCATCTAGTGGACCCCTACCAAGATTGTTCAAATTATGGTGCTGGGGCCAAAAATGCCCCCGCCCCGGGCCCTTTGGTTTTACATAGACTTATATAGAGAAAATCTTGAAAAATCTTCTTTTCTGAAACCACAAGGCTAGGTCTTTGATATTTGGTATGACGCTTCAGCTAGTGGACCTCTACCAAGATTCTTCAAATTATAGCCCTGAGACCAAAAATGCCCCCGCCTGGTGGCCCTTTGGTTTTGCATAGACTTATAACTCTTTAAGAAGCTTCTTCTATGAAACCACAAGGCCTAGGCCTTTGATATTTGGTGTGAAATTTCATCTAGTGGACCTCTATCAAGATTGTTCAAATTATAGCTCTGAGGCCAAAAATGCCCCCCTCCCAGAGACCCTTTGGTTTTACATAGACTTATATAGGGAAATCTTTAAAAATCTTCTTCTCTGAAACTGAAAGGCCATGTCTTTGATATTTGGTATGGAGCTTCATCTAGTGGACCTCTACCAATATTGAACAAATTATAGCACTCGGGCCACAAATGCCCCCGCCCTGGGTCCTTTGGTTTTACATAGACTTATATAGTGATAATCTTTGAAAATCTTCTTCTCTGAAACAGCAAGGCCCAGGTCTTTGGTATTTGGTGTGAAGCTTCATCTAGTGGACCTTTATCAAGATTGTTTAAATTATAGCCCTGAGGCCAAAAATGCCCCCGCCCCGGGGCCATTTGGTTTTACATAGGCTTATGTAGGGAATATCTTTAAAAAAATCTTGTTCTCTGAAACCGCAAGGCTCAGGTCTTTGATATTTGGTGTGTAGCTTCATCTAGTAGACCTTTGCCAAGATTGTTCAAATTATTGCCTTATAGACCTCCCTCAACATAATGTACATTATAACCCTAGGGTCAATAATGGCCCTCCCCGCGGCATACTTGTTGTGTGTGTGTGTGAATTCGGGTTTAACGTCGCTTTCAACAATTTTTCAGTCATATCACGACGGTGTCTGGTTGCGACAGGGAGCTCAATGCTCACTTTTATAGTACTGCCTCACTGAAGTATCATGTCCCAGACACATTACATGATACCACACCCAGTCACATTATCCTGACACTGGATCGACCAGTCCTAGCTCTACCCCGTAAATCAGAGTGCAAAGCGAGGAGCAGCTAGTACCATTTTTAACGACTTTGGTATGTCGCGTACGGCATACTTGTTAGTCTTTGGATCAGGTGAGCGATCCAGGGCCATCATGGCCCTCGTGTCTATATAATCTATACATTTTTATTTGGATATAACCTGGTTGTTTAACTAATATAGTTGCTGCCTTGGACCTGAACATTAATGCTATAAAGAGGTTGTGATGTATGTTAGCATAGGTGCGTGGTTTGTTGATAACATATAAATATTATAAATTTGACTGATATGAATTGCTCTATTCCAGTAAGAAATATCCACCAATCAGATTATTTATACAAATTATTGCAACAAATTCATGAGCTGAAAGACAAACAATGAAGATCCTGATCAGATGGCTTCTTCAGAAGCCATCTGATCTGGATCTTCATTGTTTGAAAGATAAGACATATCTGGGCTCAGCAGGACAAGGGTTAAGAGGTTGTTTTATAAATGGGATGTTTCAGGAAAACCCATAAAATCTCCATTACACATTACAGTAGAAGTGTAGGGATTACATGTGTCTTTGTGTCTGAAAATGGTTCAGGAGCAAATTCTTTCCCCTTTTGACATGGGACACAAAATACTATTGCAGGAGTTGCCTCCCCCGAAGGTGTACCCATTCCCCTTAAACTTCAAACCAAACCAAACACATTGTAATGACTGTCGGTAGGAATTCAGTTTCCTTTAATTTGTTTAGTTTTAATTTGTTTGCTGATGTTTCTTTGATTTTAAGCTAAAAGGCACTGTAACTGGAAGACACAAAAATATTGTAAAACATGGAGTTACGTTTTTATCCTCTCCAGGTGCTGAGCAGTAAATTGATGCCCTCATCCCAAGATATGGGGACCAAAGTTAGCTCCCAGGCCTTCTTTGAAGACTTCCTGAACTGTGGGGGTCTCTCTGTGGTGGTGAATGTGTTACAGCCCGAGGCATTACAGCAAGATACCAACTATCAGACCAGACAGGGGTGTTACTCTGTATGTCTGCAGTTAGCCAGGTTTGTGAGATTCTCCACTATCAAGTTAATCCTTAACCCATTTAGTACACGAAACCCCAAAACGGGTAGTTGGCAAACTGTGCAGGCCCAGATCAGACACTGCAGAATGCAGCGTCTGATCAGGGTCTACACTGTTTGCAAAAAGTTTAGCTATTTTCCAAATAAATTTTGAAGAAAACACCACCCGACACCCCTAAATTTTGAAATGGACTCCTGGTATACATAAGGAGGAAGTTTCCATTTGGTACAAAAAGGGTTAACATACCACAGAAATGTTAAAATCAGATGAAAATTTTTGTAAGTATTTTTCAGAGAAAGTAACATTTGACATTTCATGTGAATTGTCTGCCCTTTCTGTTTATATGTAATTGTTCTTGATAATATTCATGATAGGTTTCTGCTGTGTGGACAGACAGTGACTGGGGATCAATCTTTTACACCAGTTAAAGAATCATCTCGGCCCTCCTCTGTTCATTCTGCTGCCGGGGCAACTGTTGTCGCGGCAACTCCACCCACTAACAACCCTGTGATATTGGTGTCTGGTGTCAGCACAGAGACAAGGACTGCAGGCAGTCATGCTGTACAGGTAGGTAAATGCACGACAACCTGTAACTCCTGATAAGGAGAAATAACAAAGATAATTGAGGGATGATTTCTTTCTTCATTAAAACATATGTTGTGGGTACTTGTTAGAATTGCCTCATTGAGGAAATTCTAACAAGTACCCACAACATATGCTTCTGACAAGAAATAAGGAAAATTATTCCTTAATTATCTTTGATACACCTGCTTATCTAGAAATATGCACAACCTCTTTGGTTGGGGTCCAAAGACCAGTTGGGTGAGATGAAGGTGTCTTGTATCTTGCATCGCTTTGGCGTCAAACTGGTATTGGCTTACAGTTGGGAAATGCCTACTGTCCTTGCAGCAGGTAAGGTTGAAGGGGGAATGTTGTTTTATCTTCAGTGTCTACTCTTCCATTCATTTTCCTGTTTCTCCTCCGTCTTTCACTTTCATTTCCTCTATTGTCTCTTCTATCTCTTTTCTCCCTTTCTCTGAGAGATGACACAAAAAATGACTCGCAAGGGTTGATGTAATGTTAAACCCCCAACACAATCAATCAATTAGTGGGTCCAAAGCAGAAACCATAAGTTGAACAGTTATGTTATATCCAAACAAAAATGTATTAGATTACATGTATATATAGAAAAATGACCATTTATGGTCAGTTTTCTATAAAATTAATTACATTTGTGGGATCCATCTTTAAATCATGTTACATAAAAATGAACGGTTTTATAAAGAGATTTATGCATATTTACTTATACTCCAATGAAGGAACCGTCATGTCCCACCTGAGTTTATTCTGTTTATGGTCAACTGTGGTTATTGCAACTCCACATACTAAAATTTCTTTGCTAATGGTGTCTTGAATCTGTTAGTATGAAGACAAGGACTGTTGACACTATGTTGCACAGTTTAGTTTGCTCTAGTGGAAGATGAACACACAGAGAATTCTAATCAGTATTGAGAATATCAAGCCAGAAATATTGTCAGCACTGTTTGAGTTGAAAAAATATGTGCAACTGAAAATGTTCCATTGTCCAAAGAGCAAATTGCCTGTGTAGAGTCAAGGATAATTATGCCAACTGTTGAAACTGTTCTGATATTAAACTGGTTGTTGCCATAGGCCTTTGGAAATAACAAAATTTCACTTGTCGGAAAAAAAAGGACAAGAATGGTTTATGAAGAATTGAAAGGCTGCATTCAGAGACTTATGGTGAATGAGCATTACTAATGAGCATGAAGGGAGAAACTATTTCGAAACCAAAAATGACTTCCTTAGAAATGGAGGTTACCCTCAAAGGAATGAATTTGCTCCCATGGGAGCAAATTCTTCCCTTTAAGAGTAACCCATCTACTAAGAGAAATGATGCAAATTTTATATGTCCTTTAAACAACCATCTATACGCCTTAAGAAGACTAGCTGCAAATCTTGAATCATTGAACACACTGTCAATAAAGTCCTTTGTTGGTTGTTTTTTTCTTTTATCCTTGATCTTTTGATATTCTTTACTTGTCTCAGGTCAAAAAGACTAAAAT
This sequence comes from Lucinisca nassula, assembly GCA_963580285.1. Taxonomy (NCBI): domain Eukaryota; kingdom Metazoa; phylum Mollusca; class Bivalvia; order Lucinida; family Lucinidae; genus Lucinisca; species Lucinisca nassula. The sequence goes on from OY757014.1 coordinate 37,042,822, forward strand.
CTTTCACTTATTATGGGTGAAATAGGATGAGCCTGGTATTAAAGTCGGGCATAGGATATCCTGGTGTTATTTATCTACTTTTTTCTCATTACAGACAATGGGTGTTCATGATTTTACGGAGACAGTATCCTGTTTTATGAGAGTGGCGTGGGCGGCAGCTGCTGGAAAGCTCCACCTCCTGAGTACTCCTACACCAATCAGAGAAGCAGCTACAGCATACAGTTGTGGTAGGCGGAGTAGACAGAGCAGTACATGTAAGATCCAATCCTTTATTACACTCTAATCAGTGCTCATTGTGGGTAATTGTATCATTATTGGAGGAATTTGGGACTCAGAGAGAGCACTTTTGGGACTGTTCAAGTGTGGTCTTAAAGACCGCTTTTGAACAGTTTCAAAAGTGGCCTAAATATGGGGGTTTTATTGTGTATTTATTGTTCCATGAGTATGGCATAGGTGGGAACTGTTGGCAGAATATTACAAAATATATCATGTGATATGCACTTCCAAGACTACTTACAGGTTATTTAAATGCTATAGATGCCATCGGAGCTTGAAGAAATAGACTGGGCTGCATGGTGCTTCCATGCATACCTAAAACTGAGCTATTACTGGTAACCGCTTAGAAAGTCTAAGCCTGCCTAAGAAAAGTAGTGTTAGTTGGACCATTCCTTATACCCTAGCAGTTTCTTCGGATGGTAAGGCTTGAGATGTCATTTCATCTGAGTGTTGGGTAAAAGTACCACAAAATTGGAAGCAGTGTCTCTTAAATGACCTAAATGGTGTTAATAGTGTCGTACAACCTCAGCACAAACAAACAAATGCTGTAGATGTTTTACTGCTCTTGATATGTTCTATGACTTTCCTATGACCAGCAAGCAAATATAGCACTTCCTTGGTATGAATCAGTTTTGACTGTTGTTAAAAGTATTGTAATATTCAAAATGGTCTCATAATTCTTTTGAACTGTAAAAGTCAGACTTCAATGGCTCAAGCACCTTGAGGTCCATAGAAATGTGTTAAGAGTTGTATAGAAAGAGCCACTGAGGATTCATTATAATTCATACTCAGGAAAGTTCTGTTTTGTGAAGTGACCGAGCTTTTGAAAGAATTGCCTAGGGATTTAAGAACAAACTCGATTCAGCCATCAGTTTTTCAGCCATTGAAATTTCACTACACATCGTGTGAATGCAGTGGTATGTGGCGTTTTTGGGTATTCCTGGTATTGACTTCTACAGTGATACTTAAATGGCTCAAACACCTTTGGGACCATAAAAATTTGTTTCTGACAGGGTAGTTTGAGCCACGGAGGGTTAGGTATAGCACCATAATTGGGATATTGTTGTAATTTTCTGTTAAATAAAGGTATGTTGTGTGTACTCATTAGTATCGCCTCACTCTCATTAGTATTGCTGAGCCTCACTCTCATTAGTATCGCCTTAGTGAGGCGATACTAACAAACATACACAATGACATGTTCAAAATAAAGTAAATTATCCTAATATCTGCAGTAATTGAATGTTTTTTCAAGGGACTCAAGAATGCACATGAAAAAGCCATGACAAATGAGACATCTGTTTTGGAGCCGTCTCACTGTATTTTGAAGGCTCTTTTTGTTGCACCTTCTTTAGCAGGAAGACATAGGCGTGCAAGTTTCCGTCCGTCCATCTGTCCGTCCATCTGGACGTACATACATGAGATACATAATGGGGTTTATAATCTGTACAATCTATACTTAAGTTTATTATACCCCCGGCATACGAAGTATGTCAGGGGGTATATAGTTTTCGTCTTTCCGTCCGTTCGTTGGTTCGTTAGTTCGTTCGTTCGTACTTCCGTCTATCCCGCCGTTCGTCAACCTTTACGTCAAAGTTTTGTGTTAAACCTTTTTGACAGCTCATATCTCTGTTACCACATGTTAAATGCTATTCATATTTGGTAAAGGATATCTCTATAGCATTACCTTTCATATGAAACATCTAAGCCCCTGGGTCAAGCCCCTGGGTGGGCTGTCAGTCTGTCTGTTCATCTACTTTTACGTCAAAGTTTTGTGTTAAACCTTTTTCATTCCTGATATCTCTGTACCCACATGTTAGATTCTCTTCATGTTTGGTAAAGGATATCTCTATAGCATTACCCTTCATATGGAATATCTAAGCCCGTGGGTCAAGCCCCTGGGTGGGGTCTGTCTGTCCGTCTGTTCTACTTTTACGTCAAAGTTTTGTGTTAAACCTTTTTCATTGCTGATATCTCTGTAACCACATGTTAGATTCTCTTCATGTTTGGTAAAGGATATCTCTATAGCATTACCCTTCATATGGAATATCTAAGCCCCTGGGTCAAACCCCTAGGTGGGCTGTTCATCAGTTTGTCAACTTTTACGTCAAAGTTTTGTGTTAAACCTTTTTGATTGCTCATATCTCTGTCACCACATGTTGGATTCTCTTCATATTTGGTACAGGATATCTTTATAGCATTACCTTTCATTTGGAATATCTAAGCTCGGGGTTCGAGCCCCTAGGTGGGCTGTCCATCCGTCAGTCTGTCCATCCCTTCATCAACATTTACGTCAGTGTTTTGTGTTAAACCTTTTTGATTGCTCATATCTCTGTAACAACATGTTATTTTCTCTTAATATCTCTGTAACATTACCTTTCATATAGAATATCTAAGTCCCTGAGTCAAGCCCCTGGTGAGCTGTCCGCCCGTTTGTAAACTTTGACATCAAAGTTTTGTGTTAAACCTTTTTGATTGCTTATATCTCTGTAACCGCTGTTAGATTCTCTTCATATTTTGTAAAAGATATCTCTATAGCATTACCTTTCATATGGAATATCTAAGCCCCTGGGTGGGCTTTCTGTCCGTTTGTCAATTTTTACGTCAAAGGTTTGTGTTAAACCTTTTTGATTGCTCATATCTCTGTAACCTCATGTTAGATTCTCTTCATATTTGGTACAGAATATAGCTGTAGTATTAACTTTCATATGGAATATCTAAGCTCCTGGGTCAATGCCCTTGGTGGGGCTAGGGGTCAATAATTAAGACTTAGGCATTTTGATTACGTCCAAGTTTTGTGTTAACTGCTTTCATTATACTCCTTGTTGTTGAAATGCAATAGTTATTCTCAGTGGACTAAATGGTTATGGAAAGGTTCAATGCTACAGACAAATAGTCATTTCCACTAAAAGGGGATGGCACTGGCCGGGGGTATACGTGCCCCACTGGGCACTTTCTCTAGTTCCGTACAGTTTTAACCCCATATCACCATTTTTGAGTGATTGTGTGGTTAGTGGCTGTTCAGTGCTACATTATGGGGTTAACATCTCCATAGACTGAACATTGTGAACTCCACAACGTACCTCTCCTTCCTTCAACATTTTAAACTGGGTGTCTTGTCATTGCAACTCCTACAGTTTTATATCAATCATTTTGAAACTTTGCATTTGTTTTCGCCATGGTATGAGGATGTGCATGTGGTTTGGACATAATTCTTGGATCAATTTTTGTCACTTTTTCCACATTGTGAACTTAGTCATTTTTAACCTTCAATTGATATACAGTAGGTACCTCTTGTCATCGCAACTCCTCTTACAGTTTATACTAATCATTTTAAAACTTTGTACGTGTTTTTGCTATGGTATGAGGATTTGCATGTGGTTTGGATATAAATCTTGGTTGAATTTTTGTCACTTTTTCTTTCCGCATTGTGAACTTTAATAGTCCTTTTTAATCATCAATTGGTAGACAGTAGGTACCTCTTGTCATCGCAACTCTCATACAGTTTTATACCAATTATTTTGAAACTTGACATGTGTTTTCTACATGGTATAAGGAAGTGCTTGTGGTTTGGATATAAATCTTGGATCAATTTTTGGTCATTATTTTTTTACATTGCCTACTTAGTCATTTTTAACCGTCAATTGATAGGCAGTAGGCACCTCTTGTCATCACAACTCCTCTTACAGTTTTATACCAATCATTTTGAAACTTTGCATGTGTTTTCTACATGGTATGAGGATGTGCATATGGTTTGGATATAATTCTTGGATGAATTTTTACTACTTTTTGCATATGTGAACTTAGACAGTTTCTTACCTCAGATATATAGACTATGGATATAGTGCAAACAAATTGACCTGAGACTTGTAAACCCTATTAACATAATTTCACACCCGACTGAATGCATATATTTGTCTTCCTCGTTTTCTGAATATGGCAATATTGTTATACAATACTTAGAGGTCAGTAAATTGGTCGCTATTCACGAGATGATGTAAATTCACGAGAAGTTTACGTAAGCTGACGTATAAGGCGATAAGGTTGACTAATTTATTCCTTGCATAAAGGTCAGTCTCATGTCAAATTGTTAGAACTATACCTCTTGAAGTCCTATATTCATTTCTTCTGCCTTAAAAAAATATATATATATTTTGGGTGGGCCAGGTGGTGGCAGGTGCGACATCAACTTCACTGAAGTTGAATCTATTTTTACAATTCTACAGGTAGTACAGGCAGTACGGGCAGTGAGAGTGATTGTCAGAGTCTACACGGTGGTATCTGTGTACAACAAAACTTCATCTCTGTCAAAGATTGTAATATTGCCAATGAAGCCTTAGAGATACTTGTCACTTGTCTGCAGCTCCGCAGTGAACTCATTGGTAAGTCATCATTAGTAGCGTCAGACTACCATTATATCACTGAAAAGTAGAATTAAAGTGTCTGCATCATGACTTAACATTACACAGTTCATTGAGCAATGCATATATAGGGTTTTAGGGCCTCTGCCCTTCGGGGCTTAAGAAATAGATTGGGCTGCATGGGGGTTCCATGCAGAGATGACACTGACTGCACATGAGTACTGATAAACCGCTTAGAAGGTCTAAGCCTGCCCAGGCAAAGTAGTTCAAGTCGGACCATCCCTGCATATATACCCTATTGGTTTGTTTGGGTGGTAGGGCTTGAAATGTCATTTTATCTCAATGTCGGGTAGAAAGTCCCACAAAATTGGAAGCAGTATCTTCAAAATGACTTAAAATAGTGTTGAGGTGGATGTAAAACCCCAATTCAAACAAACAAATGTAAGTTTTCTGTGTTTGAATTTATGTTTATCCTTGACTTCTTTAATCTTAATTCATCAGCACTTAAGAAGGGTTAAACCCAGTATATTGTAAGACTTGGTATAATCATCTTTTCTCAGGTGATTTTCATTGATGAGCTTGATCTTGCTATGTTCACTTTTAAAGCATCAGTTGCAACTTTAGCAGAAAAAGATTTTCAAATTTTTATGCCCCCGGAATCTAAGAGATTCGGGGGCATATAGTTTTTGGTCTGTCCGTCTGTTTGTCTGTTTGTCCGTTTGTCCGTCTGCAAAAACTTTAACATTGGGCATAACTTTTGAATGGTAATAGATAGAGCTTTCATATTTCACATGTGTATACCTTATCACAAGACCTTTCCAGTGGTACCATAATTTTTGATCTCGTGACCTTGAACTTGACGTTTGACCTATTTTTTTCAAAAATTTTTAAAACATTAACATTGGCGCTGTCCGGGGGCATCAGTGTTTCACAAACACATCTTGTTTTTATTTTTTCTGCACAATTTTGCTTTGTTTTTAATGGGCTGATCAAACAGGCCTCCATGGCCTAGTTTCTAAGAGTGCTGACTCAAACATCAAATCTTCTCACCACTGTGGGTTCAGACCTTGCTAAGGTCACATGTGAGAAGCCAAATACTGGAATGGAAAATCATGTGGCTTTTCCATGGGTACTCCAGTTTTTGCCCACATGCCCACATAACAATCAGCTCAATATTGAAAGGTCTGTAAAACTAAACAAGAGGGCCATGATGGCCCTGTATCGCTCACCTGATCCATAGGGTATCAAGTGGGCCCCTAGAAGAGCCATTATAGGCCCCAGGCTATAATATGATTAATCTTGGTAGTGGTCTAAAAGGTGAAGCTTCATACCAAATATCAAAGAACGGAGACTTCAGGTTTCAGACAAGATTTTTAAAGGTTTTCCTTATATAAGTCTACATAAATCTTGGGGTCCCCGGGGCGGGCCATTTTTGCCCCCAGGGCTATAATTTGAACCATTTTGGTAGAAAACCACAAGACGAAGCTTCATACCAAATATCAAAGACCTTGGCCTTCTGCTTTCAGACAAGAAGATTTTCAAAGGTTTTCATTGCCACGACTTCTATTTCCCAGGGCTATAATTAGAACAATTTAGATGAAGCTTCACACCAAATATCAAAGACCTGGGCCTTGCGGTTTCAGAGTAGAAGATTTTTTTTTAATTTCCCTATATAAGTCAATCTAAAAACGAAGGGCCCCGGGGTGGGGGCATTTTTGACCCAAGGGCTATGGTTTGAACAATCTTGGTAGAAGTCCACTAGATGAAGCTACACACCAAATTTCAAAGAACTGGGCCATCTGGTTTTGGAGAAGCTTTTTAAAGATTTTCCCTGTATAAGCCAATGTAAAACCAAAGGGCCTGCAGGTGGGGGCATTATTCGCCCTAGGCCTATAATTTGAACAATCTTGATAGAGGTCATCTAGATGAAGCTTCACACCAAATATCAAAGAACTGGGCCTTGCACTTTCAGAGAACAAGATTTTTAACGATTATCCCTGTATTTTTTGCCCCAGGGCTAAAATTTGAACAATCTTGGTAGAGGTCCACTAGATGAAGCTTCATACCAAAATTAAAGACCTGGGCCTTGTGGTTTCAGAGAAGAAGATTTTTAAATATTTTCCCTATATAACCCATTTGTAAAACCAAAGGCACTTGGGGCGGAGGCATTTTTCTAGGGCTATAATTTAAACAATCTTGATAAAGGTCCCCTAGATGAAGCTTCACACCAAATATCAAAGACTTGGGCCTTGCGGTTTCAGAGAAGAAGATTTTTAAAGATTTTCCCTATATAAGCCTTTGTAAAAACAAAGGCCCCCCGGGGCGGGGGCATTTTTGGCCCCAGGGCTATAATTTGAACAATCTTGGTAGAGGTCCACTAGATGAAGCTTCAAACCAAATATCAAAGACCTGGGCCTTTTGGTTTCAGAGTAGAAAAGATTTTTAAAGGTTTTCCCTATATAAGCCTATGTAAAACCAAAGGCCCCCGGGGCAGGGGCATTTTTGGCCCCAGGGCGATAATTTGAACAATCTTGATAGAGGTCCACTAGATGAAGCTACACACCAAATATCAAAGACTTGGGCCTTGCGGTTTTAGAGAAGAAGATTTTTAAAGATTTTCCCTATATAAGCCAATGTAAAACCAAAGGCCCCCGGGGCGGGGGCATTTTTGGCCCAGGGGCTATAATTTGAACAATCTTGGTAGAGGTCCACTAGATGAAGCTTCAAACCAAATATCAAAGACCTGGGCCTTGTGGTTTCAGAGAAGAAGATTTTTAAAGGTTTTCCCTATATAAGCCTATGTAAAACCAAAGGTCCTTGGGGCAGGGGCATTTTTGGCCGCAGGGCGATAATTTGAACAATCTTGATAGATGTCCACTAGATGAAGCTTCACACCAAATATCAAAGACTTGGGCCTTGCGGTTTCAGAGAAGAAGATTTTTAAAGATTTTCCCTATATAGGCCTATATAAAACCAAAGGCCCCCGGGCCAGGGGCATTTTTGGCCCCAGGGCTATAGTTTGAACAATCTTGGTAGAGGTCCACTAGATGAAGCTTCAAACCAAATATCAAAGACCTGGGCCTTGTGGTTTTAGAGAAGAAGATTTTTAAAGGTTTTCCCTTTATAAGTCTATGTAAAACCAAAGGCCCGGGGCGGGGGCATTTTTGGCCCTAGGGCTATAATTTGAACAATCTTGGTAGAGGTCCACTAGATGAAGCTCCGCCCATAGGGGCTTGAAGAAATATATGGGCTGCATGATGCTTCCACGCAGAGCTGAATCCGGCCCGCACACTAGTACTGGTAAACCGCATAGAGGATCTAAGCCTGTCCAGGAACCGCGGTGCGAGGCGGACCGTCCATGCTAATTAACCCTAATGGTTTCATTGGGCGACAGGGCTTGAGATGTCATTTCATCTCGATGTCGGGTAAAAGTCCCACAAAATTGGAAGCAACGTCTCCAAAATGACCTTTACAGTGTTGACAGGGAAGTTAAACCTCAAATCAAACAAATTCATACCAAATATCAAAGACCTGGGCCTTGCGGTTTCAGAGAAGAAGATTTTTAAAATTTTCAGTAAAAAAAATCTATTTTTAGCTCCTGTGACCTAGATGTGCAACAGACCGGAACCATTTGAACAACTTTGAAAGGGGACCACCTAAGGATCATTCCTGTGAAGTTTGGTCAAAATCCGATCAGTGGTTTAGGAGATGTTGTTTGAAGAAAAAGTTTACGGAAGCACGCACGGAGCACGCACGGACGCACGACGGACGACGGACAAAAAGTGATCCCAAAAGCTCACCTTGTCACTACGTGACAGGTGAGCTAAAAAAGGGTTAATCTGTTTTTCAGCTACATTTTATTCATTACCATGTGTGACTGACTTCATCATTGACATCCTCGTTGGCTGTTCTGTGGAGGAGATTAGGAAATCTGCCCTCGACCAGTTCTACATCCTCAGTCAAACAGACGTTCCTCACATTGAGACGAGTAGTAACCCTCAGACACCACATCACTTCCTCTTACAAGTCTTGCTCAAGGCTTATCTCCCTTTCTGGGTGACATCATCAGCTACAAGGGGAACAAGCCAGAGGTATGTCAGGTCTGTTCATTGTTGATTCCTATCATGAGAAAACCAGTCCTCAGGGTAAAGGACCAGGGGCCAGTTGTTCAAAGTATTGTTAGCTTAACGAGCTCATTAGTGGTCATATTATTAACTGTTGTTCTAGCAAGAACAATATCTAATATAGTGTTATTTTTGCTGAAAAAAAGAGAGCAGCTTTTGCAATTGCAAAAGCTGCTCTTATTTTTTCAGCAAAAATATTAATATATTTGCCATATTAAATGATCAAAGTTTTAATGAGATGTCAATTAAGGACGTTGATTTTTAGTTTATACCAATTTATTTTAGTTCATTTGCGATGAAAGCTTCAAGCTTATTGAATCACTCTCGAACACTCATTTCGGGTGTTTTCATACGCGCCCGAGAGAGAGAGGCAGTGGCTTTTACACCACTGCTACCCATTTGCACCTGGGTGGAGTGGGGCAGTGTCATTACGTGTCTTGCCCAACGACACACCTCGATACCAGTGGTTGGACCCAAAAGCACAACCTCGCGACCATAAGTCGAATGCGTCAACCACCCCGCTATCGTTAATTTTTGAAAAACTGGCCCCAGGTAAGACACAATGCAGCCTGCTCAGCTACACAGACTAGCAAGAGTTTTGAAAAGTTAGATGGATTAACTAGGATTCTTGCATAAATACCAATGCGCATGGCTGTTTGAAGCCATTGTCAAATGGACCGAAAGCCGTGCTCAAACAACAAAAACCATTTTCAAATCATGAAATTCGCGTGCTGTTTGAACATGGATTTTGAGCTTCTGATATCACAAGACGGGCCTTGCTTTGTTTACATTACATTCAATGACGTTACGTTATCGCCATGAACGTAGCGTTTTAGAGTTCTATGATGAAGTCACTGCATGACAACGTCATTGTAAACAACATTCTGAACTGGCCACCATTTTGGTTTGCCTATCGCATTTGAAGAGTTTATATGGAATTTATATGGAGCTTTTGGGCGTTTTCGTCAAAATTTGCTTTCGGATTCGTAAGTTATGCAAGAACAACGATCACCCATGGTTATTTAATTGCATTAACATTTGCCGGATCCCTCGGAAGATATTTGAACATTCGGCCTAGTGGCCTCATGTTCAAACAGCTACCTCGGGATCCGGCAAATGTTAATGCATGAAAAACCATGGTTGATCCCCATAGTATTGTACTATACAAGCAGCATACATAAAGATGCTGACCGTCTCTACATAGCGTTACTGTTGTTGACTGGGCTATTAAAGCCCATCTCAAACCATTTGAAACTATAGACAGTTGCAGTTGTAATTTATTGTCCTTAGATGAGATTTGCATTTCCTGTGATATGTCAAAAGCACGGCTGGTAGAAGATGAACAATGCAGACCCTGATCAGACTGCTCCTTTTGGAGCAGTCAGATCTGGGTCTACATTGTTTGCTGAGGCACTTATACATGAATGCTAATCAAACAGACCAGTCTGATCGGGGCCTACATAGTTTGCTCAGGCTTTTGTATAGCAATGACAAACAATTCAGGCCAGTCTGATCTTGGCCATTATTGTTGTACCAGGTACTGATATACCCAAAAATTCAATGTTATTACTGGAAATACATTATGATCTTGATTTTCTCTTCCCTTTCAGACTGTTGACCCAGTGCTCTCAGTATTTTGATCTCAGGTGTAAACTGCTAGAGAATCTATCAGGTAAGTCTGGTTTTAACCCTTATCCTGCTGAATAAATTAATTTAGCCACATCCATTTCTGACTATCCACCAATCAAATTACTTAATACAGTAGAACGTTGATGGCTCGAACACCGATGGCTTGTTTACCATGGATGTGTCGAACCCATTTTTGAGCTCCTAGCTGAATCCTCTACATAAGAAATAGTAGAGGATAGATAATAAAGAAGATTTTAATCTTTATAGCCCCGCTTTGAAAAAGTGGGGCTATATTGGATTTGCCATGTCCTTCTGTCATTCCGTGATTCCGTTAATTTGTGTTGGCTCCATAACTTTGTATCTGCTTAACATATTTTCATGAAACTTCACACAAATGTTAAAGACCATAAGACAATGTGCAGAGCGAAGGAATTATAACTGTGGATTGCCTACTTTTGGAGTTATTGCCCTTTGAACATTGAAAAATGGCAATTTTAATTGTGTCCGCTTCATAACTCGAAAACCGTTTGAGATATTTTTAGGAAACTTCACACAAATGTTAAGCACTATGAGACGATGTGCAGAGCGCAGGAACCATAACTCTGCATTGCTTATTTTTGGAGTTATTGCCCTTTGAACATTGAAAAATGGCAATTTTAACAGTGTCCGCTTCATAACTCGAAAACCGTTTGAGATAATTTCATGAAACTTCACACAAATGTTAAGCACTATGAGACAATGTGCAGAGCGCAAGAATCATAACTCTGGTTTTCGTATTTTCTGTGTGTCTGTCTGTGTGTCTGTCTGTGTCTGTTAACAATTTTCGTGTCCGCTCCATAACTTTAAAACCCATTCACATATTTTCATGAAACTTCACACAAACATTAAACACCATGAGATGGTGTGCAGAGTGCAGGAACCATAACTCTGGATTGCCTAATTTTTGAGTTATTTCCCTTTGAATATTGAAAAATATCAATTTTAGCCGTCTTTGCTCGATAACTCAAAAACCGTTTGAGATAATTTTATGAAACTTCACACAAATGTAAAGCACCATATTACGTGTGCAGAGTGCAGGAACCCAAACTCTGGATTGTCTACTTTTTCAGTTATAGGCTTATGAATATTAAAAAATGGCAATTTTAACTATGTCCGCTCCATAACCGTTTCTGATATTTTCATGAAACTTCAAATAAATGAAAAGCACCTTGAGATGATGTGCAGAGTGCAGGAACCATAACTCTGGTTTGCCTACTTTATGAGTTATTGCCCTTTGAACATTTAAAAAGGCAATTTTGACTGTGTCGGCTCCATAACTCACAAACCATTTGAGATATTTTCATGACACTTCACACAAGTGTAAAGCACCATGAGACAATGTGCAGAGCGCAGGAACCCTGACTCTGATTTGCCTACTTTAGGAGTTATTACCCTTTGAACATTGAAAAATGGAAGATGAAATTTAGTATAAACATGGACATTCTGGTAATGTATCATGCTCATTGAAATGAGGGACAAGGGCTCACAACTCTTAGAGTTTTTCCAGAAAATGTAAAATTTTCAACAGTTATTTCTTGTTCATAACTGTTTTCTCTGCAGCTTAAATAACTTTCTTCTCTGACAGCGCTGAAGCGGGGCTATAGTCAGATCCTCTGACAGCTCTAGTTTTTCTTGCAAATGTATGCTGTTGTACTCATTAGAATCGCCTCGATGAGGCGATTCTAATGAGTACACACAGCATACATTTTCATTATAGAACACCGAAAAGATGACTAAAAGTATCTCGTTATGCCTCCTGACAGTTACCTCAGTGGCTCGAACTACCCCTAACAGATTTTCGTGGTCCTAAAGGTGTTCGAGCCATTCACATAGATTCTGTTCATATTGTTTCTTCAGACATCCTCTGATCTGGATCTATACTGTTTGCAAAGGTAGGGGTTGCCGTGTTCAGCAGGATAAGGGTTATGCCAACCTGGATGGACTTCTCTTATTTTCATTCTGTCGGATTGGTCTGATTCTCAAAATTTAGACTTGAAAGCTACTCGCAACCAAAGAAGCCAAGCCCAGTGTCTCAGTCGTATGCGGATCTGACTGGTGGCCAAGTGCTCCCAGATTTGATTCATTCCGGGCCAGATCATTTCCTTACATGGACATTGATCATGAGATATTTCGTTGTCATTTTCTTTAACTGATTCAAGAAGGGCAGTTGTTATTTATTGGTGTAGAATGTGATCCACTAAGAAGGAATGAACATGTCCAAGATAAATGTGGTTGGGTTAACTGACCGGTTAACAATGACCTAACTAAGGTTGACTTGGCCACAACAAACAAACAAACAACAGCCAAAAAACAAACAACTTAATTTCTTGGAATTTATATTGATAACAACTACTAAATACAGGGTGGTGGGGTGAGGCAAGGGTGTCATGTACCTTACATCTCCAGGGCATCCAACTGATACTGACATAGAGTTTTGCATGGCCTGCTATCCTTGCAGCAGGAAAGGGTAGGGGGGGGGGGATTTTTTCTCCTTCATTTGTTTTCTTCTTTCTCTCCTGACCATATCTTTAAAAGCCAATATTGTCTTTAACCCTTATCTTGCCACACCCATTTCTGTCTATCAGCCAATCAAATTACTTGATGTAATTTCTTGCTACAAATTCATAAACTGCATGCCAAACAGTGTAGATCCTGATCAGATGGCTTCTTCAGAAGCCATCTGATCTGGATCTACACTGTTTGCAATGATATGGGTTGTTGTGAACAGCAGGATAAGAGTTAAAAGCCAATATTGTCTTTTATATCTCTTGTTTCGCATTCTATGGGAGATGACACAAAATGACCCATAGGGTTGACATGTCATTAAACCCTAAAACAGTCAATCAATCAACTACTAAATGATTTTTTTTTCAATATTAAGCCTAATGAAGCATCTGAAAATGTTGTCTGTTTTTGTCATGTGCATCATCTTTTTTTTTTTTTTTAACTTTTCAAATATATTTTAGTAAACAGGCAAACATAACGGAGCATTCTGATCTGTGTCCACACTGTTAAAAGTGTTTGCAACAGTAGCTTTAAAAGGAATCAGCAGACACCAAAGCCGACTATACACTAAAATTCCGCTATTAAGACCACCTTAAATTAAGATTAATTCTGCTTTAAAAAGCTTACTTCGTAGGCTGCAGTTATTCTTTCTTTGTGTTTTCTGCATACAGTGTCTTTTGGTCAGAGACCACTTTTGGGACTGTTCAAAAGTGGTCTTAAAGACCACTTTTGAACTGTCCCAAACGTGGTCTTAATATAGGAATTTTACTGTAATTGTGATTGATGTCTAAAGGGTTAAGTGTCACTTCAACCTGGTAGTTTCTCTTTCCTATGTTGTGTTAAACCTGTTGAAAATATAGTAAGCAGTGTTGACCCAGAACAGACTGCAACAGACTGCTCCAACAAGGAGCAGTATGATCTTGATTTACTCATGTTTCCTGATACACTTCTGGGGCCAGTTGTTCAAAACTAATGACGTCGTTAGTTAACGTATCGTTAAAACTTTGATCATTTATTATGGCAAATATGCTAAATTTTTTGCTGAAAAAAAATGTGAGCAGCTTTTGCATTCGCAAAAGCTGCTCACATTTTTGCAGCAAAAATACCAAAGATTTAAATATTGAACTTGCTAGAACATTTGACAATATGACCACTAACAAGCTCGTTAAGCTAACGATGCTTTGAACAACTGGCCCCTGAATCAGAAGCTAGAGTCAGTTATGATATCTGCTCTGGTAGTATGCCTACAAGTGTGTAATATGAAGATGTCAGATTGTCTTCTGGAAAATGTTTAGACACTTCTGCATCTCTTTTTTTTCTTTGTGCAACATTCCAACCATCTTTGCGGTTATTTATTTATTTTTTTTTTTTGAAAGGTTCAAGTTAGCCATCTTTTTCTTCCAATTCACAAAATTCCAAGCATCTTTTTGTTTCTTTTTGAAGGTTCCGAGCAAGCATTATTACAGGTAGAAGTTGCATCAATGTTGGAAGACGAGATAGCCTGGTTGTCAAACTTTGTACCATCAGAGCATCATGAACTGAAGGACACAGACAACTGTTTACTGGCAGGACATCTTAAACTCATCAAAACACTCTTCACCTGTGAGGGGGTCAGCAAGGAAGAATATGGTAGGCTAAAAGTTGTTTTATCTGTGATTACTGTTGTAAAACTGAAAAGCCAGGGGAGTGTAGCATATTGAAATTTATCATATGATCCGTTGATAAGCAGTGGATAAAGTCATGTAATAAAAATCGTATGACCACACGTGTAACAAAACTTTGGCAGGATTAAGTAACGTCATGACGACGTTCATGTCAACCATGCATTTTTTGTGGAAACAATTTTCAAATTAAAGGCGATAAAATAGAGTTTAAAGTCATTTGATAAAAAGAATCTTACACTCGTAATTTCATATGAAATTTATGAATAAAAAATCAAAAATGAGTTCCTTTAAGAGCAATGAAAACATTCATAAGAAAGAAAATGGGTCATACTACGTAGTTTCGGCTAATAAAGCCTCATCAGTGACCCTGTAATGATCCGGCAAAGAAAGCCAGAGGAAACTTACTGCAATTTTGCGAATTTCGAATAGGCAGTCGATACAAAGACTGATATAAATCAAAATGGGGTCGAATTAATTAAAAACCTGTCTAGAATATGAGTCTAAACCAATAATTTATTTCTGATTTCTCAGAATATTCACGCTGATCTCAAAGGACCAAAAGTAAAATATAAACTGCACTATGGTTGATGTACGGGGAGACGTTTTACGGCCGCCACACGGCACAACACCAGCTGCAGTGAAGGCAAATAAAAAATCAAAAATGAGTTCCTTTAAGAGCAATGAAAACATTCATAAGAAAGAAAATGGGTCATACTACGTAGTTTCGGCTAATAAAGCCTCATCAGTGACCCTGTAATGATCCGGCAAAGAAAGCCAGAGGAAACGTACTGCAATTTTGCGAATTTCGAATAGGCAGTCGATACAAAGACTGATATAAATCAAAATGGGGTCGAAATAATTAAAAACCTGTCTAGAATATGAGTCTAAACCAATAATTCATTTCTGATTTCTCAGAATATTCACGCTGATCTCAAAGGACCAAAAGTAAAATATAAACTGCACTATGGTTGATGTACGGGGAGACGTTTTACGGCCGCCACCAAAGGCTTTTTTCAAAAATTTCATATGAAATTACCACAAGTGTTTTGTTTGTTTGGTTTGAGGTTTAACGTCCCTGTCAACACAGTATATGTCATTTTGGAGATGTTGCTTCCAATTTTAAGGGACTTTTACCCGACATTGAGATGAAATGACATCTCAGCCCTGCCGCCCAATGAAACCAATAGGGTTTATAAGCATGGACGGACCGACTCGCATCGCTTTGCCTGGGCAAGCTTAGATCCTCTAAGTGGTTTACCAGTACTTGTGTGCGGGTCGGTTTCAGCTCTGGGTGGAAGCATCATGCAGCCAATATATTTCTTCAAGCCCAGATGGGCGGGGGCCGTTACCACGAGTGTAAGATCCTTTATATTAAACATGGTGAGGGTTAAGTTTTATCATGATGTGGCGGATCTTTTTCTTGCAGGTAAATCTCTGGTATACGATCTCCTCCATGACTTCCTGTTCCCGGCCTCAAAGTTAATGATGGACAGTATGAATGAAGAAAACACAGACATTCTACTCTCAGAATTTAACCCCAAGTAAGTTGAAGAAAGCAGACCCTCTCTTGAGGGTTTACCCTGCACATGAGGGTATACAGTAAAATTGCAATATGAAGACCACCTTTGGGACTGTTCAGAAATGGCCTTAAAAACAACTTTTAAACAGTCCCAGTATCAAGACCACCCATTGGACTGTTCAAAAGTGGTCATAAAGACCACTTTTGAACAGTCTCAAAGGTTGTCCTTTACAGGAGGACATTAGGTAAAAGAAGACAATCTGAAACCTTTTGAATACATTGATGTTTAAAAGAAGAATTGCTCTTGATTTTTAGCTCACTTGTCACGTAGTGACAAGGTGAGCTTTTGGGATCACTTTTTGTCCGTCGTCCATCGTGCGTGCGGGTGTCCGTGCGTCCGTGCGTCCGTAAACAATTTCAAATAAGTATATCTCTAATACCCAATGGTCAATCCTGATCAAATTTCATGAGAAGCATCATCAGGTTGGGGGAAAGGCTGCATAAGGTTTTTGGGCTGATCAGATTGGAATTCTGGTTGCCATGGCAACATATAGCTCCCATAGACTTACAATGGGAAAAAATTAAAATATCTTCTTCTCTGAAACCACAGGGCCCAGAGCTTAGATATTTAGCATGTATTAACGGCCAGTGGTCACCTACATAATTCCTGCCAATCATGCCCCTGGGGTCCAAATTGGCCATGCCCAGGGGCCCCTTCGCTCCGATAGACTCATAATGGAACAAAAAGCTTCAAAAATCTTCTTCTCAGAAACCACAGGGCCCAGAGCTTAGATATTTAGCATGTAGTAACGGCAAGTTGTCACCTACATAATTCCTGCCAATCATGCCCCTGGGGTCCAAACGGGCCACGCCCCGGGCCCTTTAGCTCCTATAGACTTATAATGGAAAAAAGCTTCAAAAATCTTCTTCTCTGAAACCACAGGGCCAAGAGCTGAGATATTTGGCATGTAGCAACGGCAAGTGGTCACCTACATAATTCCTGCCAATCATGCCCCTGGGGTCCAAATTGGCCACACCCCGGGGCCCCTTAGCTCCCATAGACTCATAATGGAAAAAAAAGCTTCAAAAATCTTCTTCTCAGAAACCACAGGACCCAGAGCTTAGATATTTAGCATGTAGTAACGGCAAGTGGTCACCTACATAATTCCTGCCAATCATGCCCCTGGGGTCAAAACGGGCCACACCCCGGGGCCCTTTAGCTCCTATAGACTCATAATGGAAAAAAGCTTCAAAAATCTTCTTCTCTGAAACCACAGGGCCAAGAGCTGAGATATTTGGCATGTAGCAACGGCAATTGGTCACCTACATAATTCCTGCCAATCATGCCCCTGGGGTCCAAATTGGCCACATCCCGGGGCCCCTTTGCTCCCATAGACTCATAATGGAAAAAAAGCTTCAAAAATCTTCTTCTCTGAAACCACAGGGCCCAGAGCTAAGATATTAAGCATGTAGCAACAGCCAGTGGTCACCTACATAATTCCTGCCAATCATGCCCCTGGGTTCCAAATTGGCGACGCCCTGGGACCCCTTCGCTCCCATAGACTCAAAATAGAACAAAAAGCTTCAAAAATCTTCTTCTCGGAAACCACAGGGCCCAGAGCTTAGATATTTAGCATGTAGCAACGGCAAGTGGTCACCTACATGATTTCTGCCAATCATGCCCCTGGATTCCAAATGGGCCACGCGCCAGGGCCCCTTTTGCTCCCATAGACTCATAATGGAAAAAAGCTTAAAAAATCTTCTTCTCTGAAACCACAGAGCCCAGAGATTAGATATTTAGCAGGTAGCAATGGCAAGTGGTCACCTACATAATTCCTGCCAATCATGCCCCTGGCCACGCGTCGGATCCCCTTAGCTCCTATAACTCATAATGGAAAAAAAAGCTTAAAAAATCTTCTTCTCTGAAACCACAGGGCCCAGAGCTTAGATATTTAGCATGTAGCAATGGCAAGTGGTAACCTACATAAATCCTGCCAATCATGCCCCTGGGGTCCAAAGGGCCACGCCCCGGGGCCCCTTAGCTCCCATAGACTCATAATGGAAAAAAGATTCAAAAATCTTCTTCTCTGAAACCACCGGGCAGGGAGCTTAGATATTTAGCATGTAGCAAAGTAAGTGGTCACCTACATAATTCCTGCCAATCATGCCCCTGGGGTCCAAACGGCCACGCCCCGGGGCCCTTTAGCTCTTATAGACTCATAATGGAAAAAACAAGCTTCAAAAAGCTTCAAAAATCTTCTTCTCAGAAACCACAGGGCCCAGAGCTTAGATATTTAGCATGTAGTAACGGCAAGTTCTCACCTACATAATTCCTGCCAATCATGCCCCTGGGGTCCAAACGGGCCACGCCCCGGGGCCCTTTAGCTCCTATAGACTTATAATGGAAAAAAGCTTCAAAAATCTTCTTCTCTGAAAGCACAGGGCCAAGAGCTGAGATATTTGGCATGTAGCAATGGCAAGTGGTCACCTACATAATTCCTGCCAATCATGCCCCTTGGGTACCAAATTGGCCACACCCTGGGGCCCCTTAGCTCCCATGGACTCAAAATGGAAAAAAAAAACCTTCAAAAATCTTCTCTGAAACCACAGGACCCAGAGCTTAGATATTTAGCATGTGGCAACGGCCAGTGGTTACCTACATAATTCCTGCCAATTATGCCCCTGGGTTCCAAATGGGCGACGCCCTGGGGCCCCTTCGCTCCCATAGACTCATAATGGAACAAAAAGCTTCAAACATCTTCTTCTCAGAAACCACAGGGCCCAGAGCTTAGATATTTACCATGTAGCAATGACAAGTGGTCACCTGCATAAATTCTGCCAATCATGCCCCTGGGGTCCAAATGGGCCACACCCTGGGACCCCCTTAGCTCCCATAGACTCATAATGGAAAAAAAGCTTCAAAAATCTTCTTCTTTGAAACCACAGGGCCCAGAGCTAAGATATTAAGCATGTAGCAACGGCCAGTGTGTGTGTGTGAATTCGGGTTTAACGTCGCTTTCATCAATTTTTCAGTCATATCACGACGGTGTCTGGTTGTGACAGGGAGCTCAATGCTCACTTTTATAGTGCTGCCTCACTGAAGTATCATGTCCCAGACACATTACATGATGCCACACCCAGTCACATTATCCTGACACTGGGTCGACCAGTCCTAGCTCTACCTCGTAAATCTGAGTGCCAAGCAAGGAGCAACTAGTACCATTTTTAATGACTTTGGTATGTCGCGGCCTGGGATCGAACCCGTGACCTCCCGTTCCCCGGAGCGGACACTCTACCGACTGAGCTATCGGGGCCGGTAGCAACGGCCAGTGGTCACCTACATAATTCCTGCCAATCATGCCCCTGGGTTCCAAATTGGCGACGCCCCGGGACCCCTTAGCTCCCATAGACTCAAAATGGAACAAAAAGCTTCAAAAATCTTCTGAGGTATTTGGCATGTAGCAACAGCAAGTGGTCACCTACATAAATCCTGCCAATCATGCCCCAAGGGTCCAAATGGGCCACGCCCCAGGGCCCCTTAGCTCACATAGACTCAAAATGGAAAAAAAACCCTTAAAAATCTTCTTCTCTGAAACCACAGGGCCCAGAGTTTAGATATGTAGCATGTAGTAATGGCAATTGGTCACCTACATAATTCCTACCAATCATCCCCCTGGGTTCCAAACTGGCCACGCCCCGGGGCCCTTTAGCTCCTATAGACTCATAATGGAAAAAAGCTTCAAAAATCTTCTTCTCTGAAACCACAGGGCCCAGGGCTGAGATATTTGGCATGTAGCAATGGCAAGTGGTCACCTACATAATTCCTGCCAATCATGCCCCTGGGGTACCAAACTGGCCACACCCTGGGGCCCCTTAGCTCCCATAGACTCAAAATGGAAAAAAAAGCTTCAAAAATCTTCTCTGAAACCACAGGGCCCAGAGCTTAGATATTTAGCATGTGGCAACGGCCAGTGGTTACCTACATAATTCCTGCCAATTATGCCCCTGGGTTCCAAATGGGCGACGCCCTGGGGCCCCTTCGCTCCCATAGACTCATAATGGAACAAAAAGCTTCAAACATCATCTTCTCAGAAACCACAGGGCCCAGAGCTTAGATATTTACCATGTAGCAATGACAAGTGGTCACCTGCATAAATTCTGCCAATCATGCCCCTGGGGTCCAAATGGGCCACACCCTGGGACCCCCTTAGTTCCCATAGACTCATAATGGAAAAAAAACTTCAAAAATCTTTATCTCTGAAACCACAGGGTCCAGAGCTTAGATATTTAGCATGTAGCAACGGCAAGTGGTCACCTACATATTTCCTGCTAATCATGCCCCTGGGGTCCAAATTGGCCTCGCCTCGGGGCCCCTTAGCTCCCATAGACTCATAATGGAAAAAAAGCTTCAAAAATCTTCTTCTCAGAAACTGTGAAGCACAGAACTAAGATATTTAGTATCTAGCAACATAAAATAGCCAGCTACATAAATCCTGCTAACCCTGCCCCTGGGGTCAAAATTGGCCACGCCCAAGCTCATCACCCCCAATAGACTTATAATGGAAAAAAACTTAAAAAATCTTCTTCTTTGAAACCATAAGGCCCAGAGCTTATATTTATAGTATGTAGCAACGTCAAGTGACCACCTATATAAATCCTGCCAGTTATGCCCTTGGGATCCAAATTGGCCCCACCCCAGGGTTCTTTAGCTTCCATAGACTTACAATTGGAGAAACTTCAAAAATCTTCTTCTCTGAAACCACAGGGCCATTAAATAATAAAAAAAACAAAAAAAACAAAAACTTAAAATGGGGAAAGAAAATCTTCAAAAATCTTCTTCTCTGAAACCATAAGTCCCAGAGCTTAGGTATTTAGCATGTAGCAATGTCAAGTGGTCGCCTACATGAATCCTGCCAATCATGCCCCTGGGGTCCAAATCCTGTGGCCCCTTAACTCCAACAAACTTATAATGGAAAAAAGCTTCAAACATCTGCTTTGAAACCATGAAGTACAGACCTTAGATATTTAGTATATAGCAACACAAAATGGTCGCCTACATAAATCCTGCCAACCGTGCCCTTTAGGTCGAAATTGGCCAAGCCCCAGGGCTCATTAGCTTCTATACACTTATACTGGAAAAAACTTAAAAAATCTTTTTCTCCAAAACCGTAAGGCACAGATTTTGTTTGATTTGAGGTTTTACATCCCCGACAACACTGTATAGGTCATTTTGGAGATGTTTCTTCCAATTTTGTGGGACTTTTACCAGACATTGAGATGATATTACATCTCAAGCCCTGACGCCCAATGAAACCAGTAGGGTTTATAAGCATGGACACTGCTTTGCCTGAGCTTAGCTATTTAGTATGTAGCAATGTCAAGTGGTCTCCTACACTAATGATTTTCTGATACACAGGTGAGCGATATAGGGCCATTGGGCCCTCTTGTTTGGTGTTTTTAACACATTTCAATGTAAATTGAACAGGTTAATTTCACAGTGCAGTATGGTGAGATAAAGGTCTTCTGGTGGGGAAAGCAGCAATGCTTCTTAGCCCGTAACTATCCCTGGTAGTTTATTTATTACTTGTACATAATTCTTCTCCGTTCTTCTCGTTTCTATATCTCTTGTTTTCCATTCATCCATTGTCTGATAAAGGACACAAGATACCCAGCAAAACAACTACCTGCTGGTGTTTGCAACATTCTTTTATGGAGATTGATAATGAAATCTTTTCTACGGTCATTCTCTCCCTTCCACTGATTCACGAAGGAGGACGAAAAACCTTTTGAAAGAGTTGCCTCCCCTGAGTGTGTGTTATCCTAATAAGCAGACTTGATATGTAGACTGACTAGCTATGATGATCTCATTTGCTGATTAAGTTTTGATGATCTACACAGTTCTCAAGGTCACAGGTGCAAAAATATTCTAATTTTGCCCCAAATAAGCTCTGTTACAAGTCTGATGGAAAGACATTCCTGATAATTATATCGTTTTTCATTTCCCATGCAACAGCACTGACTCAGTAACAGGAGCATATGATTTCTGATATGATACTTACAGAGGATCTTACATGAGTGTCCATGTATTATTGAATTTATTAAACTAGTTGAGGAAAATGAATAAAATGCGAGGCTCTGCCGAACATTTTATACCTTTTCTTCAACGAGTTTAATAAATTCAATAATACATGAGAAGGAATGCAAGATTCTATTTATCATATGACATTTAAAATGCAT
Organism: Lucinisca nassula; assembly: GCA_963580285.1. Classification (NCBI taxonomy): domain Eukaryota; kingdom Metazoa; phylum Mollusca; class Bivalvia; order Lucinida; family Lucinidae; genus Lucinisca; species Lucinisca nassula. Next base: position 37,065,173 of record OY757014.1, read on the forward strand.
TTATTCATGATTGTTGAACAAAAATGTTAATATTCTGCCATTAGTAAATGCAACATCGTTAAGGATGTCGTACATGTAATGTTACAGGGCGTATCTAGCTAATTTGCATATTTAATCCACTAGTGGATTTATTACTTGGCGTTATTACATTCTCTGACACGACGTCATATGATAAATCAATTTATCATGAAAAGTAAAGGGCATCCAGTTAATTGAGTTTCTGATATTATATGTATCAATTTATCGTAAAAGGTGAAGGACAGTTTAGATATATGAGTCTAACAAGATGCTTATCAATTTATCATGAAAGGTAAAGGGCAGGTCAGTTATATGTGTTTCTGATATGGTATTTATCAATTTATAATAAAAGGTACAGGTCGATGAATGTTTACTGAACATTACGTCACACGGGCCGGTCCATCTGATACCGTTATCTAGGGATGACAGTGTCATCAGTGAATGCAAACTTCTTAAATAAAAGCTGAAACTCATTCCCATGCGCAACAATAGAACGCATTGTTTGAATTATAAAAGATAGAAAATAAAAATATGACAAAAATTGACGAGAAGAACTAAAAACTTAAAAACAAATACCTTACGTAATAATTTGATGGTAGGCATGGTTTTGAAAGTAGGTTAACTGTACGTGAAAGTGCCTTTGAATAACAAATAGCCGAGTGGTTATAGTTACAGTTCAGAATCATAGAAGTCCTCGGTGTAATGAGGGCGAGGTCTGGAAGAGACAGTGTAATAATTTTTAAACATTTTTTCTTTTTTTCTGTATTATATATTTCCTTTGTTTTTTTTTTAATATTAGTATGTAATTCATTATTTTCAAATTTCAGCGATTCACATTAACTTGAATTTCATAATTTCAGAATTTCATATATCTAACTTGCATTACAAAAACAGTTTTGATTCTTCGGCAGTGTCGGCAGATTCATCACCCTCAGAAGCGCATCAGGAAAACACGCCTATATTATTTTGACCCCTTTGAACCCCACTTTTATATAGTAAAACTGGGGTTTGCAGGGTAAACCTTATTTTTCTTATTTCTGCTCTAAAATATAGATTGTGGGTACTCTTAGAACCGCCTCAATTAGGCGGTTCTAACGAGTACCAACAATCTATATTTTGAGCAGTTTTCTTATATCTGCTCTAAAATATAGATTGTGGGTACTCGTAAGAACCGCCTCTTTGAGGCGGTTCTAACGAGTACCCACAATCTATATTTTGAGCAGAAATAAGAAAAAGATCAAAATTTTTCATCTTAAAATTTCATTTTTTCGGCGATCAAGGTTACAATGTATTTGTATAGGCGTGTATTCGTAATGAGTCTCTGTACCTTCTCTCTAACGTCACTGTCGGAGTCCATGTATTTAATGATGACCCCATTTCAGCCTCAACAGCGATGTCAGTTTTACCATAGTCCTTTTCAGGCCCCCCCGCCCGTTTGGGCTTGAAGAAATAGATGGGCTGCACGATGCTTCCACGTGGAGCTGAAACCGACCACACACGAGTACTGGTAAACCGCTTAGAGGATCTAAGCCTGCCCAGGAGAAGCGGTGCGAGTCGGCCCGTCCATGCTTATAAACCCTATTGATTTCATTGGGCGACAGGGCTTGAGATGTCATTCCATCTCAATGTCGGGTAAAAGTTCCACAAAATTGGAAGAAATGTCTCCAAAATGACCAATACAGTGTTGACGGGGACGTTAAACCTCAAATCAAACAAAACAATAGTCCTGTTCAGCCTTTTCGACTTGTGTTAAGCACGCAGGCCATTCTTTTTCAACAATGCTTCCAATGTCTTCTTCGATCAGAGCCTGTATTTATACATCTATATATATGTCATGCGAAGCTGAAAATTTCCTTGGCCAATATAAAAATTTCCCCATATCATCATTTTGGCATTCAGATCAGGATGGTATGGTAAAAGCCGCAGAACTGTGTGCCCGTGTCTCTTCAAAGCCGGTCATCTCGATAAGGAGGAGCTGGTTTATTTCGTTTGCAAAGTTCCAAAAGCTCCGGCTTGAACTTTTCTTGCCACAGGCTGCATAAAACTGTATATTAAAGGAAACAAAAAGAACGAAAAATAAAAATGTTATTCAAAATTTGAGATTCGAACCTACGACCTTTGGGTAACTGGATGGTAAAACTTTGTTCATCTAACCAATACCGCCACATCGTATTCCTGCAACGCTGTCATATCAGAATAATATGCAGCAAAGATTTTGTGAATTAAGTGAGGAAAAAGTTGGTAACCCCCACATAACGGTTTCCGATGGAATGGTCCATATGACGTAGTGTTCAGTAAACAGTCATCGGTCTATAAAGGGCAGTTTAGTTACACGAGTCTAATAAAATATTTATCAACTTATCATGAAAGGTATAGGGCAGTTCAGTTTTGTGAAAGTTATCAGTTTCTTTAAAGATGCAAAGGGCTCTTCAGTTATGACCCCAGTTACAACCCTGCAGGCACACAATGTTGACTGAACATTGAAACAATGTTTTCAACATTGTTTCAATGTTGATTCAACATTGTGTGCTTGCAGGTATGTATATGCCTAATCTTATTTCAGGTGCAACAGTGCAGAGTCAAGAACTGCAGCTTATGACTTACTGACAGAGCTAGCTAACCATTCTCTAGCTAATCTCACAGACATGTGCCGCCAGTTATTAGAGATGCATCACTTACCAAATAGAGATAATGCCAATGAATGGGAGGTGAGTATTGAGTTAATGAAAAAAGCTATATATATGTGTCTCTGGTATACTGTTTGATAGTTTTGAAATACCGTAATGGTCCTAAGTATTGGGACAGACAGGCCTGAGCAAACAGTGCAGACCTGGAACAATAAAGGAGCAGTCTGATCAGGGTCTTCACTTTGCAAAAGCTGCTCACATTTTTTCTGCAAAAATATTAGTATATTTGCGATATTAAATGATGAAAGTGTTAATGATATGTTAACTAATGACATCATGAGTTTTGAACAACTGGTCCCAGATTGCATTCCAGTAGACTTAATTCCTGAAAACAGAGAAAGCTTTTCCAACAGCAAAGTCTTTGCTTTAAAGGGAACAAATGCTTCTGAAAGATTTACTCTCTGGAATGTGTACCTGTTCCTCTTATAAATTATTTTTTTTTTTAAATTAAAATATACTGAAGTTTTATTTGGGTGCTTTCAATCTTGGCTATCAGTAACATCAAAGTAAAACTACCATTATTGTTGCAGGGTAGGTTGAATTAATAAAGTTTTTAAGAGAAACTACAATCAAAGTTTAGCATAGTTAATTTGTATTTCCAGTATTTGCCACCTGTGGATGGTAGAGCAGTGTGTGGGTATGTAGGATTGCGCAATGGTGGCGCCACATGTTATATGAATTCTGTGATACAACAACTCTACATGATACCAGGGATACCAGAGGCTGTGCTCAGTGTGGATGAGGAAAATATTGAGGAGGAAAGGTAACAGTCCCACATTTACATAAAAGATGTTGAGAGCTCATATTTTCAGAATCATATGAGCCCCGCCAAGCGAATTTGTGTCTTCGAGCATTCCGTCATGACAAATTTTAACTGCGCATGCCCAGCCATTCAGAGGTGCCAGGGATATGGCTTTCTGTCTGAAGGTTCCTCTTGATTCACTGCTTGTATGAGCGAGCAGCGAAGGTTCTGGTGAGACTGCGCGGATGCGCAGGCTCGCCTGAACCTTCGCTGCTCTAATAGGCGATAAGTACCAAAATTGCTTGACTGGGCCCATATGAAGAATTTGGTTCCTATTTGGTTTAATGATGCCAGATAGTTTTGATTCAGCAGTTTCCCCACTTATTTGCATGACCTTAAGTAGGAGGTCATGGACTTAGAATTTTACTTGATAGTTTTACATTAATAATTATTTTAAAGACCTCATACCAAAAAGGTCATGGACTTAAAAACATCATGGTAAAGTTCTAAACTAAAGTTTGCTTGGACCCCAGATTGTCCAAAGTATGGGATGAAATAAGTTCATATTTAGTACACTGCCGGGCATAGGTCAAAAGTTATATTAAGAATTACTGCCACCTCTGCTCATGACATCTAGATCACAAACTAAGACATCTTTCCAAGTGTGCTGTGCTGTCTAATGTCAGCTTTTGTTTCTAATTTTCTGTAAAAAATAATAAACAATGATAATAAAATGAAAAAAAATTATCCCTTGACTGTCCTCATTTTTCCTCTTTTTCTGGAGCTATGTCAGCACAGCTATTACTGATATATACTGATATAGTCTCACATTTATCTTTACCACTCGCTTGGCTAATTCAGCAGACGACAAATTATTGATGTTTCTTTTCATTTCCCGGAAAACAGGATGTGACATCTCATGCAAATTGTCTCCTATGGAGACAATTTGCATAAAATGTCAATCCTGTTTATAGGAGACAATTTTCATGAGATGCCAAGTCCAGTTTTCTGCAAAAAATAAGAAGAATATTTCAAAAAAGTTGTCTGCTGAAAAAATACCCAGCATGCAGAGCAATACATGTAATAAGTTTTGAGATGTCATAATGGACTGTTTGTTTGTTTGATTTGAGGTTTAACGTCCCTGTCAACACTGTAAAGGTCATTTTGGAGACGTTGCTTCCAATTTTTGTGGGTCTTTTACCCGACATTGAGTTGAAATGACATCTCAAGCCCTGTCGCCCATTGAAACCCATAGGGTTTATTAGCATGGGCGGTCCGCCTCGCACCCCGGTTCCTGGACAGGCTTAGATCCTCTAAGCGGTTTACCAGTACTAGTGTGCGGGCCGGATTCAGCTCTGCGTGGAAGCATCATGCAGCCCATATATTTCTTCAAGCCCCTATTGGCGGGGGCCGCATAATGGACTGTGATAAGCAACCTAAGAAGAAGAAGAAAGACAAAGAAAATTTGGAAAACTTCAATAGTTAATTTATTTTGCAGTGTATTCTACCAGATTCAGCAGGTGTTTGGTCACCTGATGGACAGTCGGCTGCAGTATCATGAGCCCGAGAAGTTCTGGAAGGTTTTCAAGCTCTGGGGAGAGACAATAAACATCAGGGAACAACAAGATGCCTTTGATTTCCTTCAAGCCTTAATTGATCAGATAGATGAACAAATAAAAGTGAGTCTTGTTTTTTGATTTGAGGTTTAACGTGCCTGTAAACACTATTTAGGTCATTTTGGAGACGTTGCTTCCATTTTTGTGGGACTTTTACCCAATATTGAGATGAAATGACATCTCAATCTCTGCCGCCCAATGAAACCAATAGGGCTTATATGCACCACTTTGCCTGGACAGGCTTAGACCTTCTAAGCGGTTAACTAGTACTAGTGTGCGGTCAGTTTCAGCTCTGCGTGGAAGCATCATGCAGCCCAATCTATTTCTCTGAGCCCTAATTGGGGCTGGCAGAGGTTTATAGTTCTAGCTATATTTTGCTTTGATTACTCCAAAAGCTCATGCAAACTTATTTTTCCAATTTTGAAACACATAGAATCTTTCTCACTATGTTTTTAAGGAATACATTTCAAAATTTATGGGCATCAGGAGGAGTTATTCTTTTGATAATTCAAGTAGAAATTGGCTGATGTTTTTGCAGCCAGTGATGGCCCTGATCACACGCCACTTTCTGCAATGTTTGATCTAGGCCTCTTGTTTGCCAATGCCCCCTTTAGGGGTTTCCAATGTAACAAAGGCTTAAGCATGGCCAAGTTCACAGATATTGGTGTATTATGGCTTTACAAGGTGGATACAACCACCAACCTTGGACAGGCGACCTCAACCGTACCAGTTAACACTGGGTATCATGTCTTGGTTGTAACATTGGCAAGTGAGAAAAATACCCATAATGCTGTCCACACCACTGTCAGAGTTTCTTGTTACAAGTTTTAATGCCCCTCCTAACAGATAGTGCACAGAGTAATTGAAAGGGAATATTGCCTAGTGTCTGAGGGTGTATGGTTTGATTCAGCATCACACTCTAATGTCTTTGTTTCCAGCAATATGTCTAGCCAATATTTGCATACAGGCAAACTTCAGTGACTCAAACATCTTTTGGGCCATGAAAATTTGTTTTAGATAGGGATAGTGAGAGCCACTGAGGGTTAATTATTAAGGATGCTCACTCATACAACAAAATATATATAGATACAACTACTTTTTTTTTATCTCCTTTTTCACATAGCAATAAAACATTATTTCAATAATGTGTTTTAGTCTCTACAATATATGGCAGTATATGGACACCGAGTAGATTCAGGTCAAATGGGGGACGCAGTGACTGCATATAACCTTGCTCGCACGAAAACGGGCACCAAATTATTAATTTGTTTGCACTCAAAATATTGTGCAGTCCAATTTTGAATTTTGAGTATTCCAAAATATGCGCACACTCCAAATGTGTGCTCCAAGATTTTGTAACATTCCAAAAATTGCGCACTTCCTATAGTACGCTCCAAATTTTGTAACAGAGTATTCCAAATATTGCGTACATCCTGTTTGTACGCTCCACAATTTTTTAGCATTCCAAATATTGCGCACATCCTGTTTGTACGCTCCAAATTTTGTAACAATCCAAATATTGCGCACATCCTATTTGTACGCTCCAAGTATTCCAAATATTGCATACATCTTGTTTGTATGCTTTACAATTTTTAGCATTCTAAATATTGCGCACATCCTGACTGTACGCTCCAAATTATGTAACAATCCAGATATTGCGCACATCCTATTTGTACGCTCCACTCTATCCCAACTCTTGTGCACTCCAATTTATGCACTCCAACTAATCTTGACAGTGAGCACTCCGTAATGTGCACTCCAAAATGCATTCCATGACACGCATTCCATACCATCTTCTGCATTATGCAATGCATACCATGTAATCCATCCCATATTACATATATTCAAATAGCCCCGGCTGCACGTGCGAACCTTACTTATGACTTGCAATTTAGAAATTTTTTAGTATGACCCTGGGGGGAACACATCCTCAAGCTATGGCGAACCATTTCCATGAAGGAGACGCCACCCAGTTCAAGAAGTTCTGAAAGAAACAAGCCTCAGCTCTGCTCCCAGCAACCAGTACCCGGAATCTAGGCTCAAGAACAAATCTTCAGGCTATGGCGAACCACTTCCATGAAGGAGATGCCACCCAGCCCAAGTAGAAGTCCTGAAAGAAACAAACTTCAGCCTTGCCCCCAGCAACCAGTATTTGGAATCTAGGCTCAAGGCGTAAAGTTTCATTACAACCAAACAGCTGTCTAAGCAAAGCGTCCCCCCTATCGAATGCTGAATTCCGCCACAGCAAATTTATGATGCCCCACATAAATTTGTCCCCCAATTCAGCAAGTCAACATTTTTATGAATATAGCCTTTTGATCCTTGTCCTGTTATTCTAACTACATATTAGGATTTTACATTTGGGAAAAAGGGTCTGTAACAAATTGATTGACTACTTCCTCAAATGTATTTAAAAATAATATATTGCCCACAGCAGTGAGATGAACCCTATCCGTCTTAAATAGCCCTGTTGTATTGAAATCGAGCACATGCTTGATTGTTCGGTCACTACATTTAAAGCAGGCTGTCTACCCGATTGGTTTATACGCCTCCTTTGATCCAGCTTTTTAACCCTTCATGAGTGTTGTCCGCCCCCAGCCACGACTGACAATTAGGGAGGATGTCTGATCATACCGTTTGGGCTTCGGGATAGATAGAAGCCATGTATGCAAATTAGCTTTTAAAAGTCTTTAAGAAGTTTGCTTTGGGACCACTCAACAAGGTTGTTGCCCCCGAAGTGATTAATTATCATCACAAGGGTTGAATGAAACTGCAGCAACCATTGGAGCTCGGTGTCGTAGTGATACCAGTGCACCGCTTTACCCTAATAAAAATTTTAGCTAACAATCACTGCATTAGCTGGAGGTCTGAGAGCTGATAGATACACTGTCAGCAAGGTGTGAAACCAGGGAATCACCGATAAGCAATATATCTGTAACAGACAATTTAAAAACGTATGTACCATGTTACCGCCCCAGTTTTCCATCAACCAAGTTCTTTTATGGCTATACTAGAATACCCTTAGCTGCCAAATTAATAGCCCTTCCAATTCTAAAGGAATGTGCAGCATAAAGTCGCTTTGGAAGTCCTAATTTATTTTCTACAGCTGTCACAAGAATGCCACTGAGCTGACAGTGCTTTAATGAATAGCCATTCCGGAGGCAAAAGAAGTCTAGACTACCATCAGGCTTCCACATCATATATTGTTTGACAACCAAGGCAACATATAGATGCATTGATTGCAAGTGGGATGCACGATATTGTTGGAGGGCAGTTATGTCTAAACTAATTCTAAAGATGAAGTATATATTTATGCAGTTTATTTATCTGATTAGAACTATCTCATCCAACATTACCCTGCGTGAGTGGGTATGTGTGATTAGAATGTGGTGTACTGCAAAGTGCAGTGCTCAGTACTCTACATTTTAATAAATGCATAAATTAAAATAAATAAATAAATACATACATAAATGGAAATATCTCATTAAACATTACCCTCCGTGAGTGGTAAGGTTGATCCGTAGATTTGAAAAGATTGTTGTGTACTGCAAGGTTCAGTGCTCGGCACTCTACATTTAATATGTCATGGAAATATCTCGATTAACATTGCCTTCCGTGACTTGGTAAGGTTGGTCTGTAATTTTGAATAGAATGTGGTGTACTGCAGGGTGCAGTTCCCAGTACACTACTGTTGTTTTTTTTTTTTTTTTTTTTTATAAATCAAAAATAAATAACAGAAGATGCTCCAAAGATGGGAAAATTATCCACTGGACCACTGGTCTTATCTCATTACCTACAAAGTAGGCACCAAAACCGAGTTCAAACCCCTTGCACGAATGGTGCAGTGCTGTAAGTCCTCATTTGACATCCAGAACCGGTCATGAGAAACGGAGATACCATAATTTTTTTTTTTTTTTTTTTGAAAAATTGTACCCAAAGTTCAAATTCCTTCATATCTGCTGTGATGCGAAGGTGACAGTGTATCTTTGATAAACCACATGTAGCATTCATAAATTGCCCACAAAATGGACTCACCAGTACCAAGCAGGAAACTGTCAAGATAACACATGAATCGTCCCTCAGAAACATGTCTAGCTACCCAGAATTCCAAAAAAGTAGCGACAGTCTCGAAAGTCTGGCGTGCTATGCTGCAACCAAATGGCATTGCTTAAACAAAATAAAACTTCCCGTCAAGCTTGAATCTGAGCTGATCAGAGTCTAAAGGAGAGACGAGTAATAGCCCAAATTTTCCTTTTATATCGGAATTTACCAAAAGGCAACCACAGCCTTAAGCTTGTACCATTTGCACAATATAATATACAAGACCTAATGGTGATATGTGCAGAGTTCATAGCGGACAAGAGTCAAAAGGTCCAGCCACTCTGTCTGCTTTAACTTTTTTTTTTTTTTTTTTTTTTTTTTTTTTTTTTACAATGTCTGGCTTGATATTGGCAGACTCATATCGAATCAGATGAGGTTTGTGGCTTCAAATATGTTTTGAAAGTCAATAAAATTACCTTTAGAAATTATATATTGTTTGTGGTCATTGAATTCCCAATATATGTTTAATTGACAGGTTACTATCGATAATACCGGTATATCACACCTGTGATTCAAGCGGCTATGTCCGGCTCAAAAGTAGGTCGGGTTTTCATAAATAAACTAACATTCGACAACACATGGTCATTTGCATATTTAAAATTAACATAGCTGGTCAGCCGAGCCGTCAAGCTATCCCGCAATGCCTGCGCTGTTTAACAGTGACAACCCAAACTGACGCTATTATACCCGAAAGTCGAGGCATAATCCCTTCAAAAATATAAAGAAAATTCTAAAAGCGCATTTACTTAAAATATGGTATTTTAAGTTAATTTAGCGTTACACAATGAGTGCCAAAGGTCATGACCCCTGTGGAAATTCCCCAGTCAGTTTGTAAATATCGGCCACCATCTTGTCTACAATCTATCTACAGATAAATTCCCAAGATTTGCGCTCAAAATAAACAGATACCGGGCGTCCCTGTGGTACAAAATATATAAGGACGATCGGCGTGAAGTCACTTCCACTGAGGTCCGCCGTTTTCGGAGGTTCAAACAAAGGTATTCTGCTATATGACCTTACCAAATGTACACAAGAAATATTTTCAATCAGTCCCACACCTCTGGCAAAGATTTTGCTTTTAAAACTGTTCAAAAACGATCAAATTTTAGCAATAAAAACCGAAGCTTTCACCTCCACCAAATGATAAACTGGCGGGAAAGATATCCGTTCTTTGTTTCTTTTTACTGAAGAGTTCCCTGCCGACCGTCCTTATATTAGAAATCATATTTAGCCCTTTAATTTCTTCGCTGCATACTATTTATCTTCCATAATAACATTTTTTCCCAAGCTTTATAAGGTACCAAAAACTCGCAGGGCCACCATTGTCACCCATGTATATTTTGCAATTAAAATGGCGATTTTTATGCCTCCGTAGTGTCACTTTTCCTAATATTTTCGTAACGGTGAACTGTCTTAGTTGTTGCTTTTTCCCTATTTAGTTGTACCTCGTCACTAACGCATTTTATCATTTCCGGTTGCAAAACGAAAGTACCGATAATATTATTGTTGTTCGAGGTCAACCAATGGAAATTCTTATATTATAGCTAAAGGACACCCTCTTCTTCTTTTATTATGAAACATATCTCAACCGAGTCCCGACAACTTTCTCTTGCTGGATTTTTAGTTTTAGATTCCTCTTAAAAATACAACTTTCTTTTGCTGGATTTGAAACGGAAAAGGAAGGTTTCCCTGAGCATGCGCAAGACGCCAAACCATAGTTTGGCCCTTAAGACGCTTGACTGCTGAATAACAAACACGGTGCAAGCGTCCAGTAACCTGGACCAACTGTCATGGTGGATGACGAGATCGAAATTGCGATCAGACATTGTTTAAACCTAAATAATGAGAGGTCAAGCCACCCTGAAGCTGCAATCATGACACACTAATGACAGTCCATTCAATTTGTTCGCACCAAATAAATGGGATCATCATTTAGTTGATAATCCCTATTATAGCACCAGGTCATTTTAGGATATTTATATTCAATTTTGTTTCAAAAATAAATGTCAGTAGTGTGTACTGATAAAGAATCGCCTAGATATGTATGTAGTGTTTACTCATAAGGATCACCTCAATATGTAGGAAGTGTGTACCCATTAGAATCATCTCAATGAGGCAATTCTAATGTACATACTACATACATTAAGACAATTTTTGCTAAACCATCAAAAATATATCAATATCTACTGTTATGAGATTTTTTCCTAGGATTCAAGAATGGGTTCCAAACAGCCATGGTAAACAAGCCATCAGTGTTTGAGGCATCAAAGTTTAACTGTATGCTGTAAAAATCTGAAAACTTTGGAAAGCTTGAGGACTTGCTGTAATTCTCCTAAAATTTTAACAAATTTGTTTCATGATCCAGCAAAGTGTCCAAAACATGCAGATAGAATGGCAAACACTGCAGACCCTGAGCAGTCTTAACTGGGTCTGTACTGTTTGCTTTGGCCTGTCTGTCCCAATACTTAAGATCATTACAGTAATAATCAATGTGATTTGAAGTGCTCTTTAATTAATTTTGGTTTGTACATAGAAATTGGTCCAGAAATGACTTTAGTGCTGGGAAAAAGGGCCTACCATTTACATTTGTCAAATAAAACATCATCTTGAAGAGTTGTTTAATTTCATTGATATAAATATGCAATTTCAGAAAGCCGGTAAGGATGAAATCTTTAAGAAGAAGTTCCAGGGTATTTTCTCTGACCAGAAGATCTGTAAAGATTGTCCACATCGGTACGAGCGAGAGGAGGCGTTCTTTGCCCTGAATCTGACGGTGAAGAATGCAACATTACAAGATTCACTGGACCAGTTTGTAAAGGGAGAGCTGTTAGAGGGAGATAATGCTTACTACTGTGAAAAATGTGGTGAAAAGGTAAGATCTTGGCTAGAGATGCAATATTTTATGCTTACATCATGAAAGCCATAACAAAGGAAAGAAGCTGAAAAAAAATCCCTGCTTAAGGTGGGATTCGAACCCAGGGCACTCAGGTGAAGGACCAGCGCTCTAACCACGGGGCAAATAAGAGTCAACATTGGATTTACACCCAAGCAGCTCCGGTTCAAATGCCACAGGAGGCAGAAATTTTTTAGCTGTGCTTCTTTCCTTTGTTACAACTTTTGTGTCAGGAGTTCTATAAATAGGTAGTCCTTTAGAAGCAAGAAATACAACACAGAACTGAAATCTGTGAAGTGCCAATTTTCCCCTGGACCAAACTAGCTAGTTTTGGCCAACTATGCCTTATCAGTGACCCTCAAATATTTTCAAAATTCAGCAGTGGAATCAATGATCCCCAGGGACTAGGAAATATAACCCACACAATGATGAAAGGCAGGGAGACTTTTTACAGCTGCCACATTTCCTTAACACCAGCTGTGGCGAAGGCAAAGGTCTTCAGGGGAATGGATACACTTTAAAGGGAGACAACTACAAGTGATGACTTGAACACCTTTGGAACCATGAAAATACAGTTGAACTTCGATGGCTCGAACACCTTTGGGACCTCGAAAATCTGTTCGAGACAGGGGTATTTCGAGTAACTGAGGGTTACTGTGAGGAGGCATAACAAGATACTTTTGGACATGTTTTCTGTATTCTATAATGAAAATGTATGCTGTGGGTACTCATTAGAATCGCCACATGGAGGCGATTCTAATGAGTACACACAGCATACATTTGTAATATAAAAGACGAAGCTCTCCTGAATTATCCCCCCACTATTTGTTGTGTAGGGCATTTCCCTAGGAGCTAAAGAAATGGTTCGACTCAGCCATGGTATCCGAGCCATCGGGGTTCAAGCCATCAAAGTTTCACTGTATGTTTGAGATGACAGGTGTATGAGGTCGAGAAGACAGGTGTAATTTGAACCATTGAGGTTTAATCATAATGCCATGTCAGGTCCAATAACTTTGATGTAGGAATAAATGAGTGATCTAGAAAATATGTATATTTTGTGTATACTCATTGTAATCCCATCATCAAGGGGATTCTAATGAGCACACACAATCTACAATGGGGCTATCAGATAAATTTCTTGCAGACTAGAGAACAACTTCCCATCATCCATGGTAAGCAAGCCATTAGTGTTTCACTAGGTCTGTGTCTACACTATTTCCTTTAAAAAAAAGAAAAAGGAATTTGAGGGTTTTACAAAACACAGCCAACCCTCTTTATATCCACATTTGATATAACAATATCAATAATTATGACAGTTTTCAGTAGAACAAATTATTAGCTCAGGATGAGTCCAATTAAAATTGAAATTTATGGATATCTAATTGATACTTCTGAAATATACAGTTCACAAAAATGTAAATACCCATTTCATGGAAAGAGGATGGGCAAATACCCAGTGCACCTAAATCATTATCTGGAGCTATGGGTTAAAGCATATTTTCAAAAGTTTTGAATTTATCCTTAATTATTAAGGGGAATTGGAACACCTTCAGGGGAGGCAACTCATGCAAAATTATTTTTGTCTCCCATGTCAATAGGGGTCAACTCTTAAAGGAAAGAATTTGCTCCTGAGGAGCAAATTCTTTCCTTCAAGAGTAGACCCCTTTTTCAGTGGGACAAGGCTTATAGAAAACCAAACAGGAAGTCCCTAATGTTGTCTCCCTTTGAAAAATGGCACAAAAGTGTGTGAGGTGTTCCCATTCCCCTTAAATGTGTTTTAATCCCTTTCAGAGGAATACAATCAAGAGAATGTGTATAAAGAGTCTACCCTCATTACTATGTATACAGTTGAAGAGGTTTGGCTATGATTGGGAGGCAAACAGAGCCTTGAAGTTTGATGACTATTTTAAGGTTTGTTCTATTGGCCATTATACTGGGCCTGTTTTATAAACAGTTTGTAAAAGGTAAATTACATAGCGAAACTTGTTTGAAGACAGTTCTATACAAACTGTAAAACTTACTGAGATCAATAATTGAGACCATGTTACCTATTTGGGATGTAAACAAGTACTAGAAACACAGATTGCCAGGAAGAAGCACCCATTTTGCCAAAAATGTGGCAGTTAAATTGTCTTCCATTGCTTAAATTGTTTTACATTGGTGAAGAAAGATAAAAAATTAAATCTTAATTAGGGCCCCGCACTGAAAGTGTGGGTGCCCTATAGTAATCACTCTGTCCGTCCGTCTGTCTGTCTGTCTGTCTGTCCATCTGTCTGTCCACAAATTTCTGATAGCGCTGCCGGGGCCCTAGTCAGTTTCACTGACAGCTCTAGTTGTTTTGGTATATCTAAAATTTAGTTATTATTCACACCAACCTCTTTGTAACATTGTTGTAGGAGTTCAAAGCAGACACTACTGTGTTATATTCAACAAAATTGTGTTAAAATGGAGTTATAAAGACGGTTAGGCCGTACCATAAAACCTGTCATAATGGCCACCTCTATTAAGCAAGCAACCTGTTTAAACAAGCATGCAATCATTTCCCCAAAAAAAGGTAAATGCATTTAAATTCACATGTATTAAACAAGCACTTGTCTGAAGCAAGCATATTATGACTATCCCTTAGAAGCTTAGTTGTATTTTATTTGTGTAATTTCCAGTTTCCATGGATACTGGACATGGAACCTTACACTGCTGAGGGAATGGCTCGCAGAGACAAAGAACTAGTCAATGGGACCCTGGACTCAGACTCAGACCCAGAGAACCGAGATGAGACACCACCCAGAGAGATGGCAGTCAGTATACAACCATGTCCTAAACAGATAAACTATGAGTTGGTGGGGATTGTGGTACACAGTGGACAGGCTAATGCTGGACATTACTACTCGTTCATCAAGGAAAGAAGGTGAGACTGATTCATACCTGCCTACTACTAGTATAGTGAAGCTTCAAACTCAAACATGGATGTCTGGTTTACCATGGCTAATTCGATCTTGCTCTCGAGTCCCTCAAGAAATCTTGTCATTGCTTCAGATATCCATATTTATTTAGGATAATTAAGGACAGTTTTTCTGAATTTATCTTATAAAGGTGTGTTGTGTGCACTCATATGAATCCCCTCTATATTGTAAAAAAAATATGGAAAACCTGTCCTTAAGGGGAATGGGAACACCTTCAGGGCAGGAAACTCCTGCAAAAGTTTTTTTGTCTCCCATTTCAATAGGGGTCAACTCTTAAAGGAAAGAATTTGCTCCTGAGGAGCAAATTCTTTCCTTTAAGAGTAGACCCCGTTTTCAGTGGGACAGGGCTTATAGAAAAGCGAACAGGAAGTCCCAAAAGTTGTCTCCCTTTGATAAATGGCAGAAAAATCTGCCAGGTGTTCCCATTCCCCTTAAGTCATTCCCATTATGTCTTATGACCTGGTGCAACGATTAACACTATTCCTGTCTCAAACAAAAATATGGTTCCAAAGGAATTTAAGCTATTTAAGTTTGATTGTATTTAGGTGTGAGACTTCTTTTTTCTGCTTTTAACCCTTTTTGTAACAAATGGAATCTTCCATCTTATATATAGCAGGAGTCCATTTCAAAAATGTGTCAGGTCACGTTTTCTTCAAACTCTTTATGAAAAATGGCTAAACTTTCTGCAACCAATGTTGGCCATGTTTAGATGCCGCATTCTGTGGCATCTAATATAGGCCTGCACTGTTTGCCAGTTACCCATTTTAGGGTTTCTGGTACAAAATGAGTTAAATTAAGACTACAGTCAGTCTTGCACTTGAGGAAGAAACTTACCTCCTTTAATCAAAATCTCCATATAAAGATTTTAAACTGTAACATTACCAGGTAAACTGAATACAGGATTTGCTGTATAGAGTGAAACAGTTTAACCACATATGTGATACAGGTGTCCTAAAATCTAGCTAGTTTTGGTCTGTAAGACCTCTTCAGTGACACTTGCATAAATTTGCAAAAAGTTTTAGAATACTCTGAAACTTCAATGGCTTGAAAACCTTTGGGAACATGAAAATTTGCTTGACACAGGTATTTAGAGCTATTGAGAGTTATTAGCTCACCTGTCACGTAGTGACGAGGTGAACTTTTGTGATCACTTTTTGTCCGTCGTCCGTCGTGTGTGCGTATGTGCGTGCGTGCGTAAACTTTTTCTTCAAATGACATCTCCTCCTAAACCACTGATCGGATTTTGACCGAACTTCACAGAAATGATCCTTAGGTGGTCCCCTTTCAAAGTTGTTCAAATGGTTCCGGTCCATTGCACATCTAGGTCACAGGAGCTAAAAATAGATTTTTTAAACAAAAACTTCAAAAATCTTCTTCTCTGAAACTGCAAGGCCCAGGTCTTTGATATTTGGTATGAAGCTTCATCTAGTGAACCTCTACGAAGATTGTTCAAATTAAAGCCCTAGGGGCCAAAATGCCCCCGCCCCGGTTGCCTTTGGTTTTACATAGGCTTATATAGGGAAAATCATTAAAAAATCTTCTTGTCTGAAACCACAAGGCCCAGGTCTTTAATATTTGGTGTGAAGCTTTACCTGGTTGACCTCTACTAAGATTGTTCAAATTATAGCCTTTGGGCCAAAAATGCTCCTGCCCCGGGGGCCTTTGATTTTACATAGGCTTATACAGGGAAAATCTTTAAAAATCTTCTTCTCTGAAACCGCAAGGCCCAGATCTTTGATATTTGGTGTGAAGCTTCATCTAGTGGACCTCTACCAAGATTGTTCAAATTATAGCCCTGGGGGCCAAAATGCCCCCGCCTCGGAGGCCTATGGTTTTACATAGGCTTATGTAGGGAAAATCATTAAAAAATCTTCTTCTCTGAAACCACAAGGCCCAGGTCTTTAATATTTGGTGTGAAGCTTTACCTGGTGGACCTCTACCAAGATTGTTCAAATTATAGCCTTGGGCCAAAAATGCCCCCGCCCTAGGGGCCTTTGGTTTTACACAGGCTTATACAAGGAAATTCTTTAAAAATCTTCTTCTCTGAAACGGCAAGGCCCAGATCTTTGATATTTGGTGTGAAGCTTCATCTAGTGGATCTCTTCCAAGATTGTTCAATTTATAGCCCTGGTGGCCAAAATGCCCCGCCCCAGGTGCCTATGGTTTTACATAGGCTTATATAGGGAAAATCATTAAAAAATCTTTTTCTCTGAAACCAAAAGGCCCACCTCTTTAATATTTGGTGTGAAGCTTTACCTGGTGGACCTCTACTAAGATTATTCAAATTATAGCTTTTGGGCCAAAAATGCTCCCTCCCCGGGGGCCTTTGGTTTTACATAGGCTTATACAGGGAAAATCTTTAAAAATCTTTTTCTTTGAAAAAGCTTCATCTAGTGGACCTCTACCAAGATTGTACAAATTATAGCCCTGGGGACCAAAATGCCCCCATCCCGGGGGCCTATGGTTTTACATAGGCTTATATAGGGAAAATCATTATAAAATCTTCTTCTCTGAAACCACAAGGCCCAGGTCTTGAATATTTGGTGTGAAGCTTTACCTGGTGGACATTTACTAATATTGTTCAAATTTTAGCCTTTGGGCCAAAAATGACCCTTCCCCGGGGGCCTTTGGTTTTACATAGGCTTATACAGGGAAAATTTTTAAAAATCTTCTTCTCTGAAACCGCAAGGCCCAGATCTTTGATATTTGGTGTGAAGCTTCATCTAGTGGACCTCTTTCAAGATTGTACAAATTATAGCCCTGGGGCCGAAAATGGCCCCACCCTTGGACTCTTTGGTTTTTCATAGGCTTATATAGGGAAACCTTTAAAAATCTTCTCAGGTTTTTGATATTTGGTATGAAGCTTCACCTAGTGGGCCTCTACCAAGATTGTTCAAATTATAGCCCTGGGGCCAAAAATGCCCCCACCCAGGGGGCCTTTGGTTTTACATAGCCTTATATAGGGAAAATCTTTAAAAAATCTTCTTCTCAGAATCTGCAAGGCCAAGGTCTTAGATATTTGGTGTGAAGCTTCATCTATTGGACCTCTATCAAGATTGTTCAAATTATAGCCCTAGGACCAAAAATGCCCCCACCCCGGGACCCTTTGGTTTTTCTTAGGCTTTATTAGGGAAAATATTTAAAATTCTTCTTCTCTGATACCACAAGGCCCTGGTCTATGCTATTTGATATGAAGCTTCAACAAGTGGACCTCTACCAAGATTGTTCAGATTATAGCCCTGGGGCCAAAAATGCCCCCACCCCTGGGGCCTTTGGTTTTACATAGGCTTATACATGGAAAATCTTTAAAAATCTTCTTCTCTGAATCCACAAGGCCCAGATCTTTGGTATTTGGTGTGAAGCTTCATCTAGTGGACCTCTTTCAAGATTGTTCAAATTATAGCCCTGGGGCCAAAAATGCCCCCACCCGGGACCCTTTGGTTTTAGAAGCCTCCGTGGTGCAGTGGTTACGCTACTCGCCTTGTAAACCAGGGATCGCAGGATCGATCCCGGGCTTCTCCAGACTTTCGGATGAGTCTTTAAACCAAGGTCCCGTCTCCGTATGACCTTAGCTGTTGGTGGGACGTAAAACTAAAACTTACTTTTCATAGGCTTATATAGGGAAAAATCTTCTTGTCTGAAACCAGAAGGCCCAGGTCTTTGATATTTGGTATGAAGCTTCATCTAGTGGACCATTACCAAGTTTGTTCAAATTATAGCCCTTGGGCCTAGAATGTACTGGAGACACTAATTCTCAGGTGAGCGATCCAGGGCCCTCTGGGCCCTCTTGTTCATAAACCCATGTCTTGATCAGAAGGCATAGTGTTTATATAAAATAAAGGTATGCTTTGTGTACTCATTAGAATCACTTCATCCAGGCAATTCTAATAAGTCACACAACATACACTGTAGCGTCGTTATAACGCTGTCATCGGGATCCATCGACGTGGACCGCGTTATATGTGATCCAGCGCTATATTGATCCCGAAAATATAGCGTTATATTGTTACCCCACCCACTTTTTCTGCATGCATGGCTACTGTTTCTGCCAGTTTATTATGAATATTACATACTGCATGTATTTTATAAATTATATAGTTACTAGATACAATAATAATCTGATTCTATACTTCTAGTGGTCATTTAGCTTTTCATTCAAACCATTGCTGAATTTATTTATTACTGTACTTTCGTTTCTGTATCTCTGGCTGCCATTTTTATTTACCTCCTCCGGTGTCAAGAAGGTATCACTAAATAGTGAAGTAAAATGCAACTTGACAATTCCGAAAGGTTAGCTTAAAAGAGGGGCTATTAATGTAAGCGAACCAAGTTTAACATTGGGATTATGAATGTTTATTGTTGTAACTTGCTTGATTTCCGTTTCTTTGTTTTTATCTAGTGAATAATAAATAAATATCAAAAAAAAAAAACCCGTCTGTTATGCTCTGTTTTGGCGGGAAAAATATTTAGCGTGTGCAAGTGACAATTACAAAGGGATTAATTGAGACAAACAGGTACAAATACCTTGATTACCTAGTTTTCACACCTTACCACACAGTTAATTGCTGTCTTATCAATAAGCCATTGGCGAGTATTCACAGTTTGATAGTGTTGACAACTTGAGTAAATAAGCAAGAATACAGGTATTGCCTTGGCTGATGGTATTTTGACTGCTGAGTTCGGCGGAAAAATGAGAAAAAAAATTGACCATTTTCAAAACTGGCAGACAAAAGCAAAAAAATGGAGCGACAGACCAACAGCGTTATAACGATTCCCCCCCCCCCCCAACAAACGGCCCCACGGATTTACCGCATGCAGATGCACAGGTGGAAACAGCGTCTGCATTGCTCTGTTTTGGCGGGAAAAATGTTTAGGATATACAGGTGTCAATTTAATTTCACACCTTGTCCAGCTTATTTTTAATGCCTTAGGCGAATATTCACAGTTTGATAAGTGTTGACAGCTTGAGTAAATTGGCGAGTATGGCTTATCATGGCCGACGATGTTTTGACAGCCGAGTTCCGCAAAAAAGGGCAAAATTTTCAACCAAACTTTCAAAACTGGGAAAAAACGTAAAAAAAACGGGAGCCACAGACAAACAGCGTTATAACGATTTCCGCGTTATAAGCATCAGCGTTATAACGACTCTACAGTGTAATTTTTATAAGCCTTCGTAGTGTAGTGGTTATGTTACTCACTTCATAAACCAGTGGTCCTGGGTTTGATTCCGCTATTCTCCAGACTTCCTGATAAGTCCTTAAACTATGGTCCTGTCTCAATATGATCTTAGCTGTTGATGGGACATTAAACGTAAATGCACACACACACAACATACCTTTTCATAATATGAAATATATTATTCTATAGTTATACCTAAGTCTTGTCACAGAAGGGTCTGCATTGTTTCGCCTCATCCAGCTATTTTTAGACACAGCATGGGTAGTAAATTGGTCTCTTTCAAATTCTAGAACAAGTATGGTAAGGAGTTGAAGTGTCCGAATATTTAGGGTAAATGCGGTATATAATACACATGTTTACTTTCTACAGGGGGACAGTACTAAACAACAACAATAAAGGGAAATGGTTCAAGTTTAATGACACAATAGTTGAAGAGTTTGAGATGAGTGATAGTGCTCTAGAAGCTGAATGTTTTGGTGGAACGTACAAGGCCAAAGTATATGATAATAGTAAGTAGGCAGTTTACCCTTGAAATGCTATCAAAAATTCTAGAACAGATGACTAAAAATAGTCTTGGCAGACTGTGTGAATGTAGCAGGTAGTTCACATGTATTGTCAAACAAAGCAGACAACGTCGAGCCCATTTTCTATGAAAACTATGGAAAAAAATCTTTGAAAATGCCATCTGCCACTGTGACTAGTGCTTGAAGGTTTAAAAAAAAAAAACGACAATTGAATAGTTTAATTGAGACATGTTGGGTACTGCTGCTATGGCTTGCTTTTTCAAACAGGTGGCTACATCTTCAGTTTCTGGCGAATCCTGTTTGCATTCAGTTTTCACTTTATATAGAGAAATGTGTTGTTTGGAATGAGTATTTTTTTTCTCAGAAACATCTATACATTGTGGGTACATAATAGAACTGCTTCAGTGAGGTGTTTCAAAAGTCTGTCTCTCTTCCAAACAAAGATCAATGATCTTTGGTTGGAGCAGAGAAAATTCAGTATTTGATGGATTGAACACCTGTGGTTTATTTACCACAGCTTCTTCAAAGTTCTTGACTCCCTAAGAAAACAATTTCATTACTGCAGATATTAGAATATTTTGGATACTTGAGTAGAATTTTCTTATTTTATCTTAAAAATGTATGTTGCAATTACTCATTAGGATGCCTCGATGAGGCATTTCTCGATGAGGCATTTCTAATGAGTACACAAAACATACCTTTATTTCAAAGAAAATGGAAAAGATATTTCTATTATGCTTCCTGATCTGGTGCTCCAATTTACCCTCAGTAGCTCAAACTATCCTTGTCTCAAACAGCAGGTTTTTGGGGTCCCAAAAGTGTTTGAGCCATTGAAGTTTGACTGTACCACAAATTTTCATCAGAACATTCCATTTTAATCTTTATCACTCTGTAGGTGAATTCAGCAGATGACAAATTGATGATATTTTTCATCTGAAAACAGGTTTTGACTTTTCATGCAGATTGTCACCAATGGAGACAATTTGTATGAAGTGCCAAATCCTGTTTTCTGGGAAAACTAAGAAAACTATTTCAAACTGACGTCTGCTGAAAAAAAAATACCACGCATGCAAAGCCTTAAAGGCACCAAAGATAGATTTATCTTCCATGGTTATGTCATCCTAATGTCACATAAAAGTTAAGTTAGTCACAAAGAGTCAGAAATTGTAAAACAGCAATATCTTAAGTCAGATTTTGAAACTGAATAGAGAGCAAGGATGTTTGTTAAAGCAGACATGAAGATATATGTAAAGCTATATGTTAAAGCAGACATGAAAATACATGCAAAGATATATGTTAAAGCAGACATGAAGATATATGTGAAATTACTTGTTAAAACAGAGAAACAATATACTGGAGTCATTCTCAGTATGCCCCATGGCCTCGTGAAATAATTAACCATCAGTATTTCAAACTACCCGTATCTCCAACAAATTTTTACAATAAAGTCCCAAAGATATT